>OX438796.1:1301161-1921161 GCA_949316475.1 Hypomecis punctinalis
GAAACGAGAACGGACAAATTTGCCTTGGATATGGATTCAACATAACGTCTATGTCGTAGGATGATTTAATATAGATACAAATATTCTTACAACGTAATGACTACTAATATTCTGTCTCCGATATCATTGAATTTCTTTCTGATTACACTGTCTGGCACCATTAGTATAAAATTATGCCACACCATATCAAACAGGGTTATACATGTATAGAATTAGAATAAGTTTCTATGTACATGTGTTTCGCATTAATAAATAAAATAAATAATAAACCGATTTTTTTGACCCACGAACCGGAGAAGGTACTCAATTCGACGCGTATAATGTATTTTTTAATTATTTTTTTGGACAACGCATTAATATTGTTATCCATCTATCCATCAGCCGTAGGACGTCCATTGCAGGACATAGGCCTCTCCTATGGATTTCCTATAAGGCCGGGTGGAAGCGGCCTTCATCCAGTGCGTTCCTGTGATCTTAATTATATCGTCAGTTCGCCTTGTCGGTGGACTCACTGCGCTTGCTGCTTGTACGTTGTCTCCATTCGAGACCTTAACAGCCCCATCAGACACACATATTATGACTACGCATATAAAATACCATCACGACTTTGTAATAAAACTGCTTACAGTGATGATATGGTTACAGATTATACATAAATAATATGTTATTAGCGAAATATATAAAGCGAAATGTGTCTATCTGTGACTCTAGGCTTACAATGACCCATGGCCCATGTCCAATACCTAATACATCCCATAGCGAGAGGCTCGCGAGTCCAATGACGTCACAGAGGGTCGGCGACCCTCCAGTTCGCACCCCCACAGCGTAGGTGATAGTTACTGCGGCAGCTGGGGACTGAGCGGTTCTTCACGTTTGCTACTACTCGTCAGAAGCTGCGTTACAGTTGCGAAAGTTTCATCATTTTAATATTCCTTGAAATTATGTGTTGTTTCAATTTATTTCTAGGTCTTTAAATGACGTCACAGAAGGTAGCTTAATCCCTAAATTTGCGCCTCCACAGTGTATGCGATGGTTACTGCGGCAGCTGGAGACTGGGCGAGTCTTCTCGTTTGCTACTAAAAAGTTTTAGAAACAATATCATGATTACCCTGGATGCAAACTGCTTCCAACCGGTTTTATTGGACATCCATAGGGGAAACCAATGTTCAGCATGGATATCCTATGGCTAGTGGATGTATTTATTTTAAATTTAGTTCGAAAAGAGACAATGCCTTGGATTGGACCATCATTTTCTTTTAACCTCTTTTAATGACGTCACGGGAGGTCACCTAACGTCTAGTTTTACGCCTCCACTGCGTAAGTGAAATTATCGAAGGAAGTAAGGGTCTGATCAGGCTCTAAATAATGTTTTAATAATATTTGTGATAGAAATGGCTGATTTATTAATTTTAACATCATTTCAATGCATAAGATTTGTGTTGGAGAGGTTAAAACAATGATTGGATGCTGTGGCGTCGTCTATTAGCGTCTTTGCATTCCATTCAATCGACTTCTAGAGTCTTCAACTGAGTTTTGGTCAAGCGATCTCAAAATTCAGAAAAGTACTTCTTCACTTTCCCCACCAGAACTAAACGAACATAATGACGACTTGATTCAAACTTCCAGGTTTAGATAGAGTTTCGTCACTGTTTTGCCTTGTGCCTATTGAAGCAACACTGAAACAAAGTGCTGTGATGGCAGACAGGCTGTCTTTTTGAAACTGTAATTGAAAACCGCAAGCTAAAAATACTTCTCTTGTAGCGTGGAAAGAAAACGGACCAATACAACTGGCATGAGACATCAGTAGAATAATACGTAATTGCAATATGATTAAAATTACAAAGGCTCTAAAGTGTTTGCAAGAGATCTGTCTATTGAGCAAAGCCAATTGACAAAGTTGAAGAGAGAAGATGGAAGTATAGCGTCGACCAAGGCAGAGGCAGAGGTATTAGAAGATTTCGAGAAGTTATATGGACAGCTATGAGCCTCGGTCGCTAAGCCTGTTAGCAGAGCGGCCAAAGATCTAAAAGCCAAGCTGACCCGACACTTCATCGAAGATATTCTGGAAATCAGCCTGTACGAGATTAAAATGACCCTGAATCAGCTTAACAACAACAAAGTGATGACGGTATTGACGGTATCAGATCAGAGCTTCTGAAAGCGGGTGAAACATCGGTACTAGAAGTCCTCTAAGCTTTTCAACACTGCCGTCCTCCAGGGTATAACGCCAGAAGCATGGAATAGAAGCGTGGCGGTGTTGTTTTTCAAGAAAGGTAAGAACACTCTATTGATGAACTACAGACCCATCATGACCATTTATTATTGACAATATATTAAATTAGGATTTATGAAGCTACAGCTTGAGTGTAAGTGAACCTTGTGTTTCAAATAAGCAGCAAAACACTGAGTACTTCTGGTTAATTTCCCAACTGCTACTTAATTTGTTTTTATGAAATTAGGACGGTAGCACGAATTACAGTTATTTTTTTATTACAGTTTATTATGTTCCAAAATAAATGTATCGATTGATTAAAATTTCATTTTTCTTATTTCAGAAAAACGGTATAAACAAATGAATTCAACATAATATCGTTGTCTAATTACATGAGATCTTAACCGCTAGAATGGTTTTCGAGAACCAAAATACTACCCTCAACTACCCTACCACACATTATTATTACTTCACCACCACACATTATTTAATTTTCGAACGATTTCATTGTTCAGTTACAGTCAGATGTAATTGCCTGTTTAGCGAAAATACTTGTAGGGTTTTGCCTTTGATGTTTGGTGGTTTTAGCGCGGGTGTCGTTCACAGATCTCACGAGATGGGGTATGCCATCTTGATCTTTATTTAGACAACATAACAATAAAACATTTCGATACAGAAAGAAAACATGTTACCTTCTAAAGAACCGCTTGTGAATATTTGGTGCATTATTATGTCGTAATAGCTTGACTTTCCACTAGAACACGACATAGGAGTTCAAATACCAAGTAAAAAGGTAAAGTAAGTAAGTTTTACGCCGGTCGTGGCGGGGGGATTTAGTAGCTGAGGCTTATGGGTGGCCACGCTGGTATCAGAGGTGGAGCCGCTTCTCTGGGTCTCTTCTGAGGCAGCTGAGAAGGTGGCGCTCGAGGTCTCGCGCTTCTTTGGCTCATTTCTCTCAAAGCAGCTTAGAGGCTGACACTCGAGGTTGGGCCGCTTCTGTGGGCTTTTTAACTCAAACAGCTGAGAAGCTGGCCGGTAGGTTGCGTGTCGCAACTGAGACGGGCTGCAGTGCTCTTGCGACGCTGCAGCCGAGGGTTAGGGGCAGCGGTGGGATAGAACTAGTGGTGTGTGTGCCGCCACCTATCTTACCTTCCGCGGGGCCCTTAACATGTTGACAGACTCAGTGGGGCTCCAAGGAAAGAGAAGTTTCAGTATCACGATGACCGTTCTCCCTGTCCTCTGCAGTCAAAGTGGCAGGTGCGGGGCTACTATAATTTATCCGTTGCACTGAGACTAGAGCGTTGGAATACTGCATATCTGCTAAACACCAGGCTGAATGTATTCAAACGGTATGCGTTTGCATATTCTAAATAAAAAATAAAAGTTTTTAAAAGCGTGAATTTTTGTGGTGAACATTTTATATAATTTATTTCCACAACACACATATCTTTACAGGTTGCGATTCGTTACCTAATGCGATAGTACAGCTAACAATTAGAAAACAAAAATCTTAAATAAATACGATATATAATAAACATAGATATACTGCTCTGCGAACCCAATAAAACAATGGATTTAGGGTATTGATGAGGCTGCCGCCGTACTGCAGCGCATCAGGTATGTTTGAGGACGCGCATATTGACAGTTTTGCAGCTATCATACGAAAACGAGCCGCGTCCCTGATGCGCCCGCGCCGTAGCCGCGGCGGCCTGCGATTGTTTGCCTCGAGGATGGTTATCGATTCCCCCTTTATGCAACACTGGACTAAGGTGCACATCGATCATTCAGGTGTTCAATCGCGGTACATGCTACGGTAACTAAATTATAATATTCGAATCTACATTTTAAATTCATTTCTTATTATCTTTGTGACATATATTTTTAATTTAATTTTGAATTATTGAATTGTGAATTTTATGGACTTGTTCTGAAATCAATATTATTTTATTATAAAAAATATTTCACTATTACGTATGTAGCAAAAACCCCAATTACCACAATACGAAATTATCTGCTACGCTAACAATTACTCAATATATTTTTAATCACAGTGCACACAAATCACTTATTCATGATCTTATAGTGGGCTTACACAACACTTCCTCCTACAATGTATTAATGTATTATCTCATATAATAAGCTGTGCTATAGAAACAACTATGTCCGGAGTCTCTCTAAGAGCAAAGACATAATAATACTTAGTACGTACTACGAGAAAGATAAATTAATCAGGAGAGTCGTAGGTTTGGGGTACCCCCAAAGGTACCGACATAGACCAGCTGATTAGCAAATTAAAATGGCAATGGCCAGTGCACTTGCAGTTATGCTTCACACATCAAATATTTTCTTGAATAATAAATAATGGTTTCTCACCTCGAATAAAAACTAAGCAACGTTCCACACGGTTAGTTTTTGGATGGGTGACCGCGGGTGGCATTTTCCAACTGAGCGCTTCCGTGGCTCGGATGACACATGGTATGTCACGTTCACATGCACGTTTGTAATATATGAGTAATTTGCTTTATAAAATTACAGCATCTCACCGTTATAAGAGAAGCGATAGATAAAAAAGTGACTTCTCTCAAGATCTTTGTAGCGATATCACAGATTTGAATGTAGTTACACTCGAGTCACACTCATACTGGAACGTTGAATGTCATTACGATTTAATATTTGTGTATATGTGGGTGGTATCAAAGAATAACAATCATGCTATACAGAGTTCTAGTTTAGATGGAATAAAATTATAAAAGTTATTTACTTTTTATTCAGAATGAGAAATAAAAATACAAGTACCTACCTACGTAAAGATTATACCCAATTTAAATTTATTCAAATATTACTGTTGAAGTATAAATATGCAGGGTTATTGGTAATTATTAAGTACACTTTAGGGGCTTATTCTGTACATCAGAATTAACAACTTTTGTTCAAAGACTTTTTATCAAATCTTTAGAAAAATGCTGTTCCATAGAAAAAATCGTTCACCTTAGACAAAATGTATGGAACAACTGTTTTTTTTTTAATTTAGACATAGCTACAGCATTTGATCACATAACTCTATTACAGACACAGCCGCAGAAATGTTCTGCTACTTTTATCAAAACTAAAAAAAAACAGCTGTTCCATACATTTTGTCGAGGGTGAACGATATTTTCTATGGAACACATTTTTTGATTCGTTTTGATGTACAGAACAAGCCCCTTAAGAGGATGCTGATTGGTTACCGGTAACCCTGTATATCGTAAAAATCAATTGTTATACATTACGCTCTCTGAATTAGACCGTGCATTTGCTTGTTTGCAAAATATACGGTTTGTTATATATATCCTCAGTTTGCCCTTGCTTTGAGTACAACCCTGTACCAGACCCATAAAATCAAGTTGCATCCGCTTTATCCACTTTTCATAAACATTCCTGGATTGTCAACAGCCGTATTTCCTTAAAATTATTAATTTCTAGATTTAACCAGCTAATCATCTATTGTTTCCAGAATCAGAATAAATACTGGTTTTTCTTCAGCGCCCCTTTAGTTACCACTGAGTCGCCGTCCAATCTATTTCCAAAAGCCGGGATATTACCCAGGCTCTCCGAAAGTTTTGTCCAAGTTATTAGTTTTTACCGGGATATGGACATGGATATGATTTTCTAATATGGGGGCATATTAGAGTCCCTAGTGTTTATATTGTGAACAACGTTTAAACTGTACTTTATTTCATCAAATATGTCATTTTAATTTGTGATTTAAAAGTGTGTCTAATTCAACAGTTATATATCTTTGAAACGTTGCCTTTACTATCAAAAGAACCCTAAATCCAAGGTCGTCCTAACAAGTTGAACTGAGAACCTTACTTCTGTTAGAACCTGTGTATATTGAAGCGTGAAGTCAAAAGGCAGAGCTTTAGGGTTTCGTTCCTAAAGGGTAGTGGTAGAACACGACCAAAATATATTTTGGGTAATGTTAAATTTTGCAATGCCCTATTTCCCTGCATAACCAGTATCAACAATAAAGTCTACGCTACCATTTGGATAAGGATTGGAATTTTTGAATTTACAAGGCAACATACTGGCTCCACTTGGGGACCCCACTACATTCGACTGCGAGGCTTCTAAGGCTCGAAAATGGGCGCTGGGTGATGGGCCATTTCGCTTACACCTAGCATCTCCAAAGTCAGCTAAAGGGTAACGAACAGAGCCCTAATTACTAAGCTTCATTATCCGGCATCCAAGTCTGTCAGAGGGCTGTATCTCAATAAACCGCACAAAAGGATGATGGACAGCTGCTTTGCTAGAGCGTTATATTATGGTAAAGCTGCTAAGCACCGCGGTCTTTACATGTTGTATTCGTAGGTACCTACGAATACAGGGGCTTATTCTGTAATCAAAACTAACAACTTTTGTTTTGCGACTTTTGTCAAAACTCAAAAAAATGCTATTCCATGGAATAATATCGTTCACCCTCGACAAAAGGTATGGGCCAGCTGTATTTTTTAATTACGTGTAAACTTGTCCAAACCCTTGTACAAGTTTACACGTAATTAAAAAATAGTTTCTACCTACCTCAATAGCAAAAATGAATGAGGGTATGCTTTTTATTTTATAACTATACCGCCATAGTCATATTTTTATATCATTCATTGCTCGCTTGTGTGTCAGGAACTAGACGTCTCTCTTTCAATTGAACTAAAGGATAAAATATAAGAAAAGTTTATTAATTATCCTTAATTAATCGTTTTATTAAGCCCACAATCCTAATATTTAATAGTACTAACTTGTGTTATCATCATCCATCCATCAGCCAAAGGACGTCCACTGCTGGACATAGGCCTCCCCTATGGATCTCCAATAAGACCGGTTGGAAGCGGCTTGCATCCAGCGCGATCCTGCGGTCTTAATGAGGTCATCCGTCCACCTTGTGGGTGGACGTCCTACGCTGCGCCCATATTTTGAGGGTATTTGCCCATAATCGCCGCGCTGGGCAAGTGTGGTGGCGATCGCAGAAACGTAGCTTCGCGGCAGGGATGCTGCTCCCCATCCCTGCCCTGTGCCATTTTAGCTACGTTTTGGTCGAATGGTTATACCGCCATTAGTCGGTTCCGCTGTACCTCAGTCGGCTCTTACGACACCTGGTACTAGAGGGGGGAGCTATAACTTGTGTTAGCTCTGGATCAATTCCGCTGTCTTTTCCCGAAAAAAAATCAATTATAAATATTTATAATTCGGACCAAATAAAAAATCTATTTGGTCTGAGAATTCAAATGACCAATTTATTAGCCATTTTTCTTACTTCTACAGAAGTATTCAGTGTTTCATCTTTGATGATGTACGGGTCCCTAAGTGTCTGAGTATGACTTGCACTTGACCGTTTTTATTTTTTCAATATTGTTATTATTGAATAAGGTTGAATGGGCTGGGTCAACAATAGCGCTTACCAGGATCGGACCCTGAAAAATGCCTGTAATAGAACATTATAGGTACTATTTCTAAAAATAGATTTTCTTTTAACACATTCTGGTGTTCAACTTTTATGTAATTTTGTAAGATAGAATGTATTTTAATATAATATTAGGTAACAATCAATATTTGACAAACTACGAAAAAATAGGGATGTCAAAAGATCATTCGATCTGCGATTATGTGTTTCTGACATCGTACCTCATTAAAATGAAACGATTTTGATGGTGTTTTGTTTCATAAATGATATATCTAATTCATATACTTGTTAGCTAAACTTCTTGTACACAACATCCTTAGCCAAACTCAAACATTCGAAGAAAAGATTGTCGTGACGTACTTCCCCTTCAACTTTTACTCATATTTATTAATAAAATAACTATTATAAATGGGTATTTCTTCGAAGACAAAGTTTAGGACTTCTCTGAGTTTATTTCTGAAACCAAGTAACAAAATGGCGTGTATTTTTTTTCTATAATGAATGAAATAAAATGAAATGAAATGAAATCATTTATTATCACAATAGTACATTGAAAACAATTAAATAAAATAATATGCTCATCAATGTTCCTATTAATGGACTCGTCCAACAAAAGATCACAACACAAATACATGATTAAAAAACAAATTCAATATCATAGTAAGTAATTCAATAAAATAAAAAATGACTAAAAACTATGTTTCTAAACCAATTTCCAGTCTCAGTCAGAAAGCGACAATACTCTGAAAAATGTAGGTATGAAAGATATTATGATCTACCCACAAGTATTCTACCGCACATAGAATCGTCGATAATATGATTTGTTGTGGGGCCATACCTAAGCAATAATGTTAATTTTAAAGCTATGACTAAAGCTAAAATTATAAATCCGCTGTAAAGGGGCTTCGTTAATAAACAATATAAATACGTCAAACATAACAACTAAATTTAATTTTTTTATTTTTATTTTATACAAATTACGTCATTAATATTAAAATAATAAATTAAATTAAATAATAAAATAAAATGGTCTCATGTCATGGTGATCAGCTGTATAAGGGCCTCGTTAAAAAAATAAAATAAAAATAAATATTTTTAGGTCATGTCTAACCAAAAATTTCAAAAAGATAGTTAACATTAAAAATCCATAATTAAACTAAGATTAATCAAATTATGACTATACCATAGAATATATGTGTTAATTGCTCAATGCAGTTCTGTCTCCATTATTTTATAATCTTTGTAATCGTTGTTTATATATTCAGTTATTTTATAAATAGTTTTTGATAATAGGAGGCGCTTAACGTTAGCGCGAAATTTATTTTCATTTTCTAATGTCTGAATATTTAAAGGCAATTTGTTGTACAATTTCTGACCTGTTAATTTTGGTAGGCGTCCAACCATATTCAATCTATGCTGTATGGGTAATAGAAAATTGTTTGCATTTTTACATTTTCTTGGTCTCTTAGGTGCGCTTGGTTTTTCATACTCATGGAGTCTAGAATGGACATATTTTAGTACTTCAAAAATATATACGGACACTGACGTCAATATTGATAGATTTTTAAAGTGTTCCCTACACGAGTCCCTATATTTAGATTTAGTAAGTACTCTGATGGCTCGCTTCTGCATTTTTAGCACCCGTTCATAGTCAGTGGAATTACCCCATATAATTATGCCATAAGACATAACAGAATGCACATATGCAAAATAGACTTCCTTGAGCTGCTGTTCTGATGTTATATGTCTAATTTGTTTGAGAGCATATATTCCTTTAGACATTTTACTACACGTAACATTTATGTGCTCTTTCCATGTGAGTGCAGAGTCAAGATCAAAACCTAACAATTTAGCTTTGTTGACAGTCTGTACACATTCTCCAGAACTTGTTGTAATAAGTGTGGTTTTAGCAAGTGGAGATACTGCATTGAATATTATTACAGTAGTCTTATGTGTTTAGCTTTAGACCGTTCATTACAAACCATTCATTAAGATCATCAATGGTTTCATTTATGTTCTGTTCAAGCTCTTCTCCAGATTTTCCATAAACAACAATTGTGATATCGTCAGCATACTGTGTGATTTTCCCTTTAATTTTTACATTACCTACGTCGTTTAAAAACATGACAAACATTGTGTTCCCAAATGATGAGCCCTGTGGAACTCCAATATTAACATACTGAGCTGTAGATCTTTTGACTTTATCATTTATTGTAATTTCAACAGTCTGTTGTCTTTTTGCTAGCAACGATTTGATAAGTTTTTTGATGTTCTCTCTAATACCGTACACTTCTGTTTTTTGGATTAATAGTTCATGATCAACCGAGTCGAACGCCTTTGATAAGTCTAACATTACAGCAGCAACACATTGTTTTTTATCGAGACCAGTTGTTATATTTTCAATAATGTTAAGAGTGGCTGCCGTTGTTGACCTACCAGGTCTATAAGCAAGCTGACAATCTGATAGTGCTTCATGTTTGCTTAGGTGCTTTATTATTGCTTCGGATAGTATACACTCAATCAACTTAGAAATCGTGGGTACGATAGTAATGGGTCTGTGATTCCGGACATTGTCTGTATCTCCTTTTCCTTTATATAAAGGAGTCACTCGTGACATTTTTAAAGCATCTGGGTAATTAGTAGAATTCAAAATGTTATTTATCAGAAATGTGAGATGGATATAAATATATGGCATGGTTTCGTAAAGAAAATTTCCAGATATATCAAAAATGTCTTTTGTATCAGAATTACAAATTTTGTTTTTAGCTAGTTGTAACAGTTGTTCTGGATGAACTTGTGGGACTTCAAAATCAGGTAATTCATTAACAGATTCTTTCAAAAATGTGATTGCTTTATTCCTATGAGGCTTATTATTTTTCTCCAGTTCATGTCCTATTGATATAAAATAGTTGTTGAGGTAGTTCGGTATACAGTCATTGGCAATGTCATTGTTATTCTCTTCATCTTTCAAATTCCAAGTCCGTTCTGATTTACTCTGATTTGTATCTTCTTTGATTATCTGCCATACTTCTCTCTTTGGATTTTTAGACTGCATGATGCGACTATGAACATATTCTTTTTTTCCCTTAGCTAAAAGTTCATTACGTGTTTGTATCTTCTTTGTAATTAGATTTGCTTCTATTGCATGGGGAAAATCCCTTTGAAGTATATAGAGATCATGTATATCTCGTTGAATTTTGACCATTTCGTTATTAATCCATGGAGTTTTCTTCTTTACTCTACGTTTTGTTTCTAATTTGGGAAAAAATACATCCATATTCCAGGTAAACTTTGACATAAAGGTTTGAAAACTAGTCTCGTCATAATTATTAAAGACTGTGTCCCAGTCGTAGGATAGAAGAGCATTTCCAAAATTGGTTATGCGTTCCTGGCTAAACATTCTTCTTGTTTTGGTAACGTATTTCCCTATTGATAGATTACCGAAAATATTATATGGTGTAATCAACTGAGCATCATGATCAGATAATGCTGTAGCTAATGGTTTGATTACTATTACGTCATTTTTTACATTTGATACTACGAAGTCTATTGATGTTTTAGATGTTATAGTACTATCTATACGGGTTGGAAAATCCACAAAATTTCTAAAGTTATTTGGGGCCATGATATCAATTATAGACAATTTATGACTGGAATCCGAAAGAAAATCGATATTCCAGTCACCAGCAAACAGAATAGTGGCGTTTTGTAAATCTGACAATAGTTCAAATAATTTAGACAAAGTGTTCTTAAAAATTGTAAAATCCCCTTTACCAGTTCTGTATAAACCTATTACAATTATTTTTTGAGGTTTCTTATTACTCAGTATTATTTCGATTGCTGTAAGCTCGCAGTGATATTCCACTGATAAACTATACAGATTAGCTTTAACTCTTTAACTGGGACAAGTTATATTTTCAAATAATTTAAATCATTTCAATTCAAAATATCACTTTTTATTTGAAATTTAAAATATTTTAAGTTCGTTCTTTTGAATCATACATCGCGTCCGCTTGCCATTTTTCGAAAGAAAAAGGTCGATATCACATTTTCGAATTGGTAAAAAAATTATTAATTATAATAATATATCAAAAAGAAATCAATTGCTATTTTACAAAAAATGTGTATTAGTTAAAACTACCTTATTACGTTGGTGAACTCGGGGTTCACCAACGCTTGTTTAAGTTAAACGTGTGATTACTGTTTTAACTGTTAACCGGTTAACGGATTTTGCTTGCTGAACAGCGATATTTCGTTAAAAAGCAGTTTGAGAACAATGATGTGAAATTCCGTACATAAGTTCCAAAGAAACTCATTGGTACGGATTTGACCCCACGGCCTCACGATTGCAGGTCGGGTGTTTTTTTTTTTGTATGTTCGTCAGTCTTCTGCCAACCGTTGATAAATCAAACATCTGTTGGTGAACTAGGGTCTATAACCCGAGTTTAACCGTTGTTTAAATACAGTAATCACACGTTTAACTTAATCAAGCGGTGGTGAACTCGGGTCTTAGGATGCCTATAAATAGGCAAAAAAGAAGTGTCCGGTACATAATACAGATTGATATGGCGTAACTATGCTGCTGTATTGAAGCCGTGGTGGCTTAGAGGTAGTGACACCCGCCTTACAATCGTGAGGACGTGGCATCAAATCCCGGTCCCGTACTAATGAGTTCTTTGCAATTTATAAACGGAATTTCACACCACTAGCTTTTCGGTGAAGGAAAACATCGTGAGGCAACCTGCATACGTCCGTAGAAGAAATTCGATGGCGTATGTGAATCCACCAACCCGCACCGGGCCAGCGTGGTGGATATGGCCCAATCACCCTTCGTGGGTAGGCCTACGTCCTGCAGTGGAATATTAAAAAAGTACAGTAAATATGCTGCGCTTGACCGTGCTTGGTCGGGTGATGATGATGAGAATCTGACTTCCCGCGCAGAGGAAGCCAGTCGTGCAACAGACGAGCCAAAAGGTGGACTTATCTAATGTTATTTGTTGTATTTATCAAGCCTTCATTCTGGTAGCTGTCTGACTAATTTACTTATAAGTGACTATACAATACTAAGTTAATGAATACAAAAACATTTATGTAGGTATAATTTTATTCTGTTAAAGGTATTTTACATGTAAAGTACATTTGAGGTTAAAATCTCTTTGAAGTCGTGAGAAAATAAACTGGTTACACTTACATACATATCAGGTTTTATTTCTTAGAGACAGTAAAAGCAATAATACATATTTAAATAACTATACTCTATAAAATTTAACTTGATCTCTGCGACAGTAGAAGATTGACATTTTTAGAGTTAGGATAGTGGTGGAAAAAAACGATTTTCAAACAATGTTGTAATGAAATCGAATGAGTAGTTGAAGGTGAGAAATTGGATTTCATTTACTTACTATTATTTAAGATCAAGTATGTACACATGTAAATAATGTTATGATATTAATTATATACTCATAATAATGTAACGATAGTATTTATCGACGTTTTTCACTATTATCGATGCTAATGTAACATATAATTGGGTTTACTTTAATTACACATGTAAAAAATGTTATGATATTAAAAGATACAATAAAATTAATGATAAATCAAGTTTTATTTAAAATATCGTCAGTATAAAATATCGATATTTTAATTAAAACTCTGTGGTCACGATCATTCGTCGCCCATCACTAATCGGCATGCCCACAAAGTATGACAATGACAGGTACTGTCTGTACTTTTAAGAAATTCAGGACTTCATAGGCGTGATTTTTCTGACAGCTGTCGCAGAGATCAAGTTAAATTTTATAGAGTATAAGTGTTTACGTGCGGGCCTTACTTAAGGCGATTGTAAACCGCGAACGTTGAACAATAAGCTGGTATCTATACCTCTAATATGATAAACGTGATCGAATCGGAAATTAAGAGATTCGTAGAGGTATTAAAGTTACTGATATAGCCAAACAGATTAGTAAGTTGAAGTGGCAGTGGGCTGTTCTCTCTGAAGCTCTCGAATGGAGACCAAGCATCAAGACCGCATGATTACGCGAGATGCAAGCCGATTCCAACTACGATATTAGAAATCAGTAGGAGAGGCCTATGTCCATGTATCCATTGGTGATATTTTCAAGGGAACGATTTATTTTTTAAAGTTATGTCCAAAACTCGGTCGATCCCGTTTCGAAAGTGCTTATTTTTTTTTTCTCTTTCACGCAGCAACTATGTGATTTGGTCTATCACGGTCTTGTAAAAAAATCACAGCACGGTCAGTCTTAGGATGGGTGACCGCGGGTGGCATTTACAACTAAGCGCTACCGTGGCTCAGATGACACGTTAAATTGTAGGTCCCGGTTGTTTAACCGTTTAGCCATATTCATATCCAAAACCTTCGGGCGGCTTAATAATTCTGACACCAGGGCAAGCCACCCGGCCTACACGAACTTACTTTTTTGTACGCATGTAGGTTTATGTATATAAATATTTTAAATAAATAAATATTTTGGGACATACCTATTACACGCGGCCTCTGACCCCAAACTAAGCAAAGCTTGTGATATGGCTGCCAGAGACTGATATACTACATATACTTATTTTTAAATACATACTTATTTAGATAGTAACTAAATAACACCCAGACACAGAGCAAACACTTATGTTCATCACATAAATATTTGCCCTGGGTGGGGATCGAACCCACACCTCTTTGATCCAGAAGTTAGGGTCACTAACCACTGAGCCACCGAGGCAGTCAGGTCAGTCATATAGGTTTAGGACATTGATTATTTACTTGTGCCACCTATTTTTATTATCGTTGCAGCGCCACACTCTATCTAGACAAATAAATAATCTAAGGTTTAGGATTACTCTGTTGTGCTACTTTTAATAGCGGATAAAAGTTCGGTACGGGACAGCGTGGGTGAAAGCTAGTGCTAAAATATTACTAGTAGGTACTTAGAATATTTTAGTTTTATAATTTTCTGGTCGTTATAAAGGTTATTGACTTTTAACAGAAGCTGTCTAGAGAAGCTCTAATTTCTACCAAATTTTACCAAAATGCTTCTCGTCATACTTTGATTAAAATTTTAGGGGCTTCAAGTTTTAAAGGTTAGCTAGATGTTCTATTTACGAAGTATTATTGAAATTTTTAAGATATAGCTAAAGTTTATCATTCAATTTCTTTTGGAGTTCTTTTGTAATCAACAAGATTAAAAATTAACTTCTAAAACTTTGACAACTAGATAAAATAAACATACGCAATTTAACTAGTGGCTACTTTTTAGGGTTCCGTACCCAATGGGTAATTTAATGGTAATAACATTTGATTTATTGGTCTACTGGTATATATATATATATTTATTTATCGCAAAAAATAGCATTACCGATTCCCATCGCGTACAATATTCAAATAGTTTGCTGGAATATATAATACTAGCTTTTACCCGCGGCTTCGCCCGCGATATAATTCAATTTATGTTTATCTTGTCAAAAAAATATGGTAACAAAAATAGTAAGTGCGCGACAAAATATTAGCCCCAATTCAATGTGAAACGGTTCACAAATATTGTAGAAAATAATCATTTCAAACCCAAAAAACAGCCAATCTCAACTAATTTGTTTCGTCATCGTTATCATACGCAGCTTTCTTTGTCCCACTGTTGGGTATAGGCCTCTCTCTTGCAGTGCCATCTACTTCGGCTCTTTGTCGGTCGTGACCAGGCTCGACCGGCGGTATTAATGATGTCGTCGAGATAGTCGACCCACCTTGCTGCCGCGCCGCACATAGCTGAGCGCTCTCACCTATTCAAGTACCCTAGTTGACCAGCTCGGTTACCACCGTCTTTCTTGCTCAAGAAGCGCTGGTCGAATTGGTTGCCACGCCATTGTGAACGATGTCACACGCAGGGCTTTTGCGACCGCCAATATCGCAGCCGTACTCGAACCGAATGGGTTTGCGCGTGGTGATGGTAAAAGGCCTGACGGTATGAAGCAGGTCCCATGGAAGTGTAGACGGCCCTTAGAATGGGACACGACTTGCGTCGATACTTTGGCGCAGTCACATCTTTCAGAGACTCAAAGTAGGGTTGGAGCGGTGGCCGATTCGGCGGAGCAGCACAAACGGCCCAAATACGCCAACCTCGGCAGAGGTTACATATTTGAGTCGTTTGAAATTGAGACATAGTGCGCGTGGTGGCCGGGAGCTCATCTTGTTTTCAAAAGTCTTTCTGAGCGTCTGGTGTACCCGCCGCGTGACCAAAATACTGGTGTTTATTTGGCTCAACGTATAAACAGCATTGCCAAGCTGATTGGCAATGCTGCCAGCATGCTGGGCACACTGCTAACTGGCAGTGGGCTCGAGCATTTAGAATATCTTTAGACCTTCAAGGGTCTGTGGATGATCCAATTGCTTGATATTTAGTAGTAGTTTATGAAGTTTTACATTGTAAGTGTTGTATTTAGTGGTAGTTAGGCACTTGCTATATAAAAAATTCAAGTAAGTACCTTGCAACTTGTTGTTACTGTTCAAACCTAACCCGACATCAAAATACATTATACTTATAAATGCTTCTGTTGATTATGATAAGGTTAAAGTGTACCGGCCCAAGGGTTTCCGTCTTGTCGTGGCGGGGAAACTTAGTAGCCGAGGCTTATGGGCGGCGCGGGAATCCCAGGTAGAGCCGCTTCTCTGGGTTTTTTCTGAGACAGCTGAGAAGGTGGCGCTCGAGGTCTCCCGATTCTTTTTGGTCTTTTCCCCCTAGGCAGTTTAGAAGTTTGCACTCAAGGTTGGGCCGCTTTTCTGGGGTTTTTAACTATAGCAGCTGAGAAGCTGGCCGGCAAGTTGCGTGCCTCATGAGGAGTGCCGCAACTGAGCCGGGCTGCATTTTTATCACTGTACAATCCTAACCAAACCAACAGAAATTTATGTTCGTGTCAAGGTCACAATTCAGAATCAAGGTTAGTAGTTAGTAACCTTAGTTTCAAGATACTCATACTCATGCCATACTACTTCTAAAAATCAAGTCGATCCGTTTCTTAGTATATTAGCATGAATTCTTTACCATGAAGGTAGAATAAAGAAATATGTTTAACCTCTAATGGTGGTATATTTAAAAATATTTTTAATGTCAGACGAAATGACAGCCCAGTATTAAACGTCATTGTAATATGTAGCATGGCAAAGGGAAAACTATTTTGTCCAATTTTAATGTCAGTTGTCATTGTCAATGCATACTTTATTTCCTCTTCGAGGAGCTATAATGCTGAAAAGACAATTTGTCCCTTCGCTATGCTAAGCGAGACGTTTATAAAAGTCTGCGGTCAATGTATGTCACCTGTCATCTAATTACGTTTTGTCAATCCATATTAAGCCCAATCAACCCATAGGGGCGCCCTAGCACGAAAATAACGTATCATAGCTACGTCATAGCATATCTCGGAAACATGGCGTCGATTTTGCCCCGCCCCCTTGAAGCGTTGCGCTAAATCAATACTTCGAAAATCGATTCGAAACTCGAATCGATAAAAATATCGATTTTTCCGAGAAATACCTGACTGCCCACAGAAAAGAGACCTTCTCTCTTCTGTGTGACTGCCGATGTACTAAACTTATAAAGCGTAGTTTTTAAGCTATACTAGGCCCAATTATGAAGGCGCTATCGTAAATTAAATAGCAAACTTAAAAAGTGTTCTCTCTATCGAATGCCTAAAGTGAAAAAGAAACAGAAATATGCTAATTAGCTATTATAATTACGATGGCGCCTTCATGATTGACACGACACCTTTTAAATTTACTGTCATAAATATGTATCTTTCCTCATTACTTCGCACTTTCTAAACCAGTCAAAAAGTCGTAGAACAAAAGTTGTTAGTTTTGATAATATGTATACAGAACCAGCCCCTAAAACAATGCTAATTGATTAGAAATAACCCTGTTTAAAAGACATCATTCATTTTGGGCTATATCTGAAAGAGTGCCGGCCAAAACAATTATTTAGGAAATAATATTCGTAGATACATAATATTATCCTGTACATTTTACCCCACATGACCAACCCTCTAGAATCACCTCCTGTGCAGTAGTTAGTTACCTACCGAGTTTTGAAAACAATTATTTTAAAAAAGATTTTATCAACCAGCTATGAATGAAACTGAGACACTGTTTAATGTATCAACATACACTTAGGCCAGCGAACGAATATTTTGATATATTTGATAGTAGACCCTTTTGTGTTCTCTATTGAACTTAAAAACATTTATTTGAATGACAATCATCAAAATCACTGAAGCCGTTTCCGAGATCCAAAATCAATATTAGGTAGTTTAGAAAATACTAAAAAACACGCTTTCTTGGCATATCAAATAAAAAGTGTAAAATGATTTTTGATATAGGCAGAAAATAATAATGAACGAAAAATATTAATACTATTGTAAAAAAACCAGGCAAGTGCGAGTCAGGCTCGCACATCGAAGGTTCCGTACAAACATATTGTTAAAATAATTAAAATCCTGTTATAGCATGTGCTAATGAAGTTATTTTATATGATACCTTACATGATATGATTTATTCACTTTGAATTTTGAACCCATATTTTGTGAATTTTCAGGCACTATTTTTATGTCATTTAAATAAAAATGTTCAGTTTTCAGATTTATTCCTATATGTGTACGAGTACTGTACAACCATAGATTTATTATGACTTCTACCGATTATGCACCGAGAGAAGTATCGAATAACATATTGCACTGCAATAAAATCGTAACTTTGTCCATCACTATTTAAAGTAATGTAAACATTCAATATATTTGCTTTTCTCAAAATTATCGTTTTATGCTGTGTTGTGAATTAAAATAGATAGTTTTAAACGTCATATATAGTTCCTGCACTGAACACTTATTCATATTTCAAAAACATAGACGTGAAAATACAAAAACTACGACTAACCTAAAAATTATACACATTCGCTTTTGTTCTTAGAACACGATTCGCAGCCCCAAACACAGCAGGTAACCATGGTTGTTTTTTATTGTTTGTGCCCTTATAATGTTATAAATTCTATTTATTTACACGTTTAATACAATATTTGTAGAAATCACAATCAGCTTTGCTATAGCCAAAACACAAATATGAAGATAATTTCTTATTGGTTGGATGGTCTCAGAATAATGACGGCTACAACTGTCAAAAGCCTTTTGGGGTATAGTAGATGGTGGGAGGCGAAGAATTTGATTACATATTTTTAATGCCATAATCTTAAGATATAGGGAAGCAAACAATAAAATTAAAGCTATGAGGTGATGTAATGAGAGTTGGAGGGCAAAAATCAGAATATAATCCACGCCCTTCGTTCCTACAGGCCCTCAAATTAGCAGACCACTATAAGGTCTGAATCTTTGCGGGAGGACATAAGAATTTACTTCGTATCTATTCCCTCTATAATCTAAGAATCAACCCAATTATGAACGCGCCATCGTAAATTTAATAGCAACGTATCTCTCTATCGAATGCTTAAAGTGAAAAAGAAACAGAAATAGTCTAATTAACTGTTATAATTGAGATAGTGCCTTCAAAATTGGGCCTTTTAGCGTCGTTGTGATAGCTGACAGTTTCGCTAACGATAGATTTTGTCCTATCCTACGGGAATTATGCAATTTTCGGGATAAAATGTAGCCTATGTCCTTTCTCAGGCTCTATACTATCTGTGTACCAAATTTCATTGAGATCGGTTCAGACAGACAGAGTTACTTTCGCATTTATAATATTAAAGTAAGGATTTACAATTTTTACATTATTGTTGATTTTTCAAAAACAGCTTAGCTGATTTCGATCAAATTTAAATGGGACTACCTCAGGAGTCCTGTTTTCAACTTTTACCACCCTTTAGAACTAAAAAAAAAATTCAATTCGGTTCACAATTGGTGAAAATATCGACGAACATAAAAGAATATACGCGACGGCTTCAGAACCTCCTCTGTGTCTTCGTCAGATAAGAAGAATTTGACTTCACCTTTGTTAATTTAAAACGCCACGAGAATATATTTGTCACATTTCTCAGTGCAAATGTCAACAACCCTTTGAGTCCTCCAGCCATTCATAGTTTCGTAAACTAGGTCCTTACCTGATGCGATATTTGCCCAGAAAGTTGGTCAAACGTGAGGGAGCCCCTACATTCGGAGGACATCGAACTTCGCTGTTTACTTCAAGGATATTTTAGGTACTAATAGAAGATACGTTATCTCAGTACCCCGACAAGCTATGGAGAGGGTTATATTCGCAGTATATCTACGACGAGAAATGAAGAGATCTGTAACACTATTGTTACCGTGGAGGAGACTGGAGAGCGCGTGGGCCCGTTTTTGTTGAAACAAAAGGTCACCGATTTTAAGCGGGGGGAGAGGTAAGCTCCGCTGGCTGTAATTGGCTGACGCCAAAATGACGCAATGACAACAGTTCTTGTAGAGTTGCCAAAAATGCTACTAGCAAAATATCGATATCGATATTTTTGACTTAGTTCTACTTTGAATAAAATATCGTATCGCAACAATACATCTTTTTAACTATTGACACTATACTGGATCAAAATATATCGTATCGAAACCACACAATCGTATCATCTCAACAAAGAGCGGCTTTAGAAAATATTATTTCTGTGTACTTTCTTTGCCACTTACAGTTTGGCTGACGTAAATAAGTATTGTTTATGTACCTAAAACAATAAACTTTGAATACGATACCGGATTGATCCAATATATCGTATCGAAACAAGCGGATCGATACCTGGACCGATACACTGCGATGCGATCCATTGCAATCCCAAGTATAGATACAAAGCACCTGGATCGAGCATCCCTAGTCGGTTGGCAACTAAAGCGCCTATCGATGGTGCGAGGCCGCCCCGCACACTCTCTCCACTGGTTAATATGCTCCTTGATTGTTACCAACATAGCACAGCTAATTGGCAAGTTGAAATACATACGGCACATACATAGCTCTGAAAATTGATGACTCGATGGTGTTGAAAAATTTTTGAGTGGATGGACCATGTTGTCTACTTACAAACTGGACAAAACACCATAGTAAAACCGCAGGGTCGCGTTGCATGCGAGCTGACAACTGATCTTACTGGGCATCCTATATCCAGCAGTAGGTGTGTTATGGCTTATAGGATAGAGTTACGTTTTACGCGCTTCTGTACTGTACTGTACCAGCCTTTTTCTTTAATAGTCCACTGCAGGACGTAGGTCTACCCACGAAGGGTGATTGGCCATATCCACCGCGCTGGCCCAGTGCGGGTTGGTGGATTCACATACGCCATCGAATTTCTTCTACGGACGAATGCAGGTTGCCTCACGATGTTTTTCTTCACCGAAAAGCCAATGATGTGAAATTCCGTACATAGGTTCCAAAGAAACTCATTGGTACGGGATCGGAATTTGAACCCACGACCTCACGATTGCAGGTCGGGTGTTACTACCACTAGACCACCACGGTTTCTATTTTGGTAAAAATATAAATGCTGGGTAAGTACCAGATGTTAGCTCAAACATGCTCTAACTAATGCCGAGGCAAAATGTTATCAACTACTAAAATCATTAAGTTCAAATTGTAGTTTAAAAACCTATCCAAGATTTACACAAGAAAATAAAATTGTAGAGAAAATATATGATTGAAACGGTCAACAGGTAGGGGTAAAAGAATAGAGGTTAATTACAGCAAATACCTACATTAAATCTATATCTGGGCACGCTACAAACAGCTCGCTGATCGCTATTTTCGGTCATTTTTTTCTTATTTTGTTGTTTTATGGATCCTATCTATCTGCTAAAAAGAATTTTGATTTTGATTTGTCGTTTATGAATAATTCATCTTACGATAGCGTGTCTATATTAGGATATCGCTGGTTTATTTGGACAAGTTCCTAAACTTAAATAGACGTTTGGGTAAGAATTGCCCGAACTTGAAATGAGAAAATGATGAAGGATTCGATATTGAAACGATTTGTTGAAATATTGTTTGTAAAAAATACGTGATGACTTTAAGATAAAAATATAGACACGATTGTAGTAGTGTAAAATAAAATTTTAAAAGCACCCGGCGTTCGTTAATAAAATATATATACCAATTTTGTAGTCTTTTTTTAAAGCAGCTTGTGATTTTGGATGTACCAGAACAGACACACAGATTAGTACCTACACATCCACCCATCAGCCTTAGGATCTCTACTGCTGGACATAGGCTTCCCCAATGGGTTTCCAACAATCACGGTTTGAAGAGGATAAGTACACACATGCCCGAGGATAATGATCCTCTTTAGATCAGGAGCCCAAAAAGCTATTGGAAATCTCTAATCAAACTATATAGGTATAGGTAGGTACTTAAGCAATTCCAAACCAAGATCTTCCCAATCACCAAAGAATTTTTCTATTTCATCGATTAACAAATAGTTAAAAGTAAGCCCTGTAACTAACCAAAAAATGTTAATCAACGTAAAGTTTCCAATTACCAAAGAATTATTCTATTTCATCGATTAACAAATAGTCAGAAGTAAGCCCTGTAACTCATCAAAGAATGTTAATCATCGTAAAGCGAAAGCCACAGAACGATTATCAAAGTAAACACAAACAAACAATAGGCCCCAGAGACTTCTGTTCGGCTTCAACTTGTTCAAAGGGAGCGAGAGATGGTCGTTACAGGGACGGACTACGTCGTGACTTTATTCAGCATCGGTAATGCAATACGAGATATTGTATTTAAATATTTTACATCTCTTATGTTCGGTAAGTAGGTTCTAATTACCTCCAAATGGGGCTTGTAGGTGACTAATTAGCGCTCTAGGGTAATAATGTAGCTAGAAAAGCCCTAGGGCGGTAAGTAATCTACTATTAAAGGTCGATGAAACGTTATCGTCAGCTTTATGTAGAGTGAGAGAATTCGTAACTTCGTAAGTGAATAAAAGGTGAGATTTGACGATGTATAAATTGATCTTGTCCTATACACCTCTCAATTTCAATAAAATGTTTTATTCTTGTAATGCCGGTTTTTTTCTACTTACCTCACAATCGAGATGTCAAGCAGAATAGTTAGCTCGGGTGTAAGCAACAATTGCACCCTCGAACTATAGGCGGCCTCGCTGCGCTCGTGCGCCTAAATATCTCGGGCTGCAATTGATGCCTTACAGCCCTTGGCTACTAATCTACTATTATCTAATACTAACTTAAACGTATTTCTTAATATTATAGTAGTAGCTGTTGTGTCTTATCAAACCGCTCTGGGCTAGCGTGGTGGATATCGCCCAATCACCCTTCGTGGGTAGGCCTACGTCCTGCAGTGGACTATATAAAAGGCTGATACAGAACATACAATACAGTTTTTTTTTTTTTTTTTTTATTTAATGACAATACTACATTACCTACTACTACATAGAAAGCAATTGGATCATCCACAGACCCTTGAAAGTCTAAAGATAATCCAAGTGCTCAAGCCCACTGCCAGTTGGCAGCGTGCCCAGCATGCTGGCAGCATTGCCACGCTGAATGGCAATGCTTATACGTTGAGCCAAATAAACACCAGCATTTTGGTCACGCGTCGCGTCCACCAGACGCTCAGAAAGACTTTTGAAAACGAGATGAGCTCCCGGCCCCCACGGACCCAAAGTCTCAACTCCAAATGGCTCAAATATGTAACCACTGCCGAGGTTAGCATATTTGCGCCGCTTGTGCTGCTCAGCCGAATTGGCCGCCGCTCCAGCCCTACTCTGAGTCTCAGGAAGATGTGACGGTGCCAAAGTATCGACGCAAGTTGCGTCCCATACTAAGGGCCGTCCACACTTCCATGGGACCAGCGTCATGCCGTCAGGCCTTTTGCCATCACCACGCGCCAACCCACTCGGTTCGAGTACGGCTGCGATATTGGCGGTGACAAAAGCCCTGCGTATGACATCGTTAAGGCTGGCGTGGCGTCCAATCCGACCAGCGCTTCTTGAGCAAGAGAGACCGTGGTGACCGAGCTGGTCAACTGCAGTACCACACTGACAGCGATGGGCTTCACAACACCTTGCACCCAAGCGTAAGCTGACAGCTAGACGAAATGCAGTTGGGTCTAAAAGGTTACCAGTATTGAAAGAGGGCAATGCTTGCAACCAAAGACCGGACTCCCATACAGAGACTGCAAGGATACGAGCGCGATCCGCGACGCTAGGACACGTGTCTAGAAGAGATTTCCGTGCTAGTTCGCAGATCGGCCGATCCCACAGTCTCTGCGACGATAAAGTCTTTGGAAGCTCGGTATTTGGGCAAGCGACCCTCCAAGCATTCGTTGCCTCATTCAAATGAGCTACATCTACGCCAGAATGGCCTAAAGAAGGTGCGAGGATTTTTTCAATCAAGTTCTGAGTACTATGAATGGAGGACAAGAAAGCTGGTAAAGCAACACTTGAAATTTGGCGGACCCCTAACCCTCCAAGCCTAACAGGCAAGGAGGCTTGTAGCCACGCCCTTTCACTCATGTCAATATTCAAAACCGATACTAGGGACTGCTTTACAACATCGTCTAAGCTCAAAAGGAGCTCATTGTGTTTCCACAATGGACTACATCGTAAAGCGTACATAAATTTTGGAACAAACAGACAACATCTTATAATGGTAAAAGCCATGTGGGCGTTAATTTTGAGTAGCCTATCAGAGGCACTCAAAAAATTTTGAATTTTTTCTTGAACGAAAGGCGGAAAAGACTCATCTAATATCGGCGAACCTAGAAGGCGAAGAGAACACTTGTCTACCGATTTGATGTTAGGTGCCAAATCATTAAATTTGTTAAGTATCAAATCTTTATCCGGACATGAGTCGCAAACGAAAAGTTCGCATTTCGAAAAATTTAGCTCCAAACCAATTTGACGAAACTCGTCAATAAGAATTTCCAAATCACGTAGGACTGTGCTCGCATCGCCACCCAAAGTCCCGTCATCCAGATACCAAACGTTGAGTTTAGATTGGAGACGTTGAACAATTGGATGAATGGCCAGGCTGAAAATGGCTGGTCCGAGAGGGTCACCTTGTTGACAGCCAACGGAAGATAGCAAAACATCATTTTTGTAAATTAATTTAGTGGGTTTGCCGTAGCATTGCCAAAGAAAATTGAAAAGATCGGGAATTTTGTCTTTGACCTGTGCCAACAAGGCGTCTCGATTAACCGAATTGAAAGCATTTTTGACATCCACCTTAAGCAACACCTCTCCACAATTTTGACCGAGAAAAGTACGAAGCGAATGAACAGCAGCCTCACATCCACCCCGCGAACCAAAGCCAAGCTGTATTGGTTGAAAAAGGCTACTCAAAAGAGCAACCTTTTTTCCACAACCGGCTTTGGCTGCGAGACGACGATATGTGGTGCCAACAGCAATAGGTCTGATGCCACCATCTTTTTTGACAAGTGCGCATAGGTTAGCGCCATACAAGACTTCGATAACGTCATCATTGACCTGCCCAGATAACATGAGATTTGCCAAACCCGTTAATTCTCTCAAGAGAGACTCAGCCACCTCACCAGAGCTAAAAGATAGAAGATCTTTTAGATGTTGAGGCGAGAGACCATCTAGGCCTCCGGCTGAGCCGCTCCGAAAAGAATAAACGGCCGCTGCAATCTCCTGAGCTGACACTTCAATGACAACGTCATCAGGGTGTGGTGGCTCAGGCAGGTGGAGACATGCTGCCGGCGGATGCTTGTCACGGAGTGACTGGACCGTATCGGGTGTGTGGGGGGCAATAGTGTCGCTGGAGAACAGGACTCGTGCGGCGCCTTTGATATCGCCATCACTAATTTTGCTCTCTACTATTTTAATGGTAACCGAATCGTCTGTTTTTTTAGAATTTGGTTTATTCTGCCTTGTTGGCGGAATAATGCTTTCAAAATCTAAAGAGTTCTCTTCCAATGCGCTGTACTTTACGCAATTTTCCTTTACCCTAGTGGTAAGGGATTTTTTGTTTGTTGGGTCCGAATGTACGTAAAGCACAACGTAGGGAAAAGTCAAGAGGTGTTCCCAGGCGACTAAAGAATTTTTAGAAATAACATTCCGAATAGCAGCAGATAAACACTGCGCAACCGAAAAACGTGCACCACGCGGGATGCGTTTTAAAACAGGAAGAGAACTTTTGAGTGAGCTAAGAACCTCCCAAAGCGGTTTGGAAGGAGCAGCAGCGCTCACGGGACTGCTGCTGGCTCCATCAGAGCCTGCAATAGGGGCCGAAAGTGTAATTTGGCTATTTTTATGGCACCGCGTACGGTGAATTTTGAGGCCTTTCTGTCCTTTAAAAAATCGCACTTGGGAACACTCTAGGCACTGAATCATGTCCCCCTGCGACACATTAACGTATTGGGAAACTGCATTTGGCCCGGCCGGGGCGCAAAATGCCATGAATAACAAGAATTATACTACAAATATAAATAAAAATAAACTTAGGTTCTATAAGTGGAGACGTCAGGACGTCAGACCGTGACGTGGGCGGTCTGCGCAGACTCGGATGGCGTTGACATGGAAACAAGAAAATAACAATGAGCCGCGACTGTCAAAAACCTACCGAATATTACAACACAATAGAAATACAATTATTTGACTATCTCTAGCTCTACAAATATTACCTCGAAAGAAAATAAGAAAAAAAGGAAAGATTGGAGTAGAATTTGGCCCGCTAGAGCAGAAAAATCTGAAAAATAAGGGCCGAGAAAAATCCTGCCAACATGCGTTGACAGCAACTTTTTTTTTTTTAATTAACATTACAATACAATACAGTATTACAATACAGTTGTGTCTTAGGCTCTGCACTAGACTGTGCCTGTGTTGCAGCATCCAGTCTCTTTCACTTATTGCATTTAAATTAGGAATTTCATGACGACGCTTAATAAGCATACGACTTACGAGTATCTTATATTTATGTATATAAAAGTTAAAACTTGTGCTAGGTTCCACCTGTGTTGCGAAATATGTGTGTGAGTGTGTGTGTGTAAGGGTGGTTGTGCATGGCACTTGAATTTTTGGATGACAACAATATATTCATAATTTTATACTGAAAATGCGGAAGCTCATTGTATTTGTGGGAAAACGACTACCTGTACCTACATTTGTAGCGATAAATCTCCATTACATTATAGTGTTACATAAAAAATAAGAATTCTGCAACGTTTGAAAACTCATTTAAATAAATAATTTACTGTTTCTCGCTCACTTAGACAGGAATCTAGTCAGACAGAAGTAGTTAAATTAAAGACTGATCAAAATCTAAAGTGAGGTATCGTGTATAAAATTTTGTAGGTGCAAATCTAGGAATAGAGTGCTTAGAATGATCCAAAAATAATAATATAACTAATTTTTACTGTTGCCAAAAATAACACAACCGACTTCAAGCATCGCGATTTCATATTCATATTCTTTATTTTGATTTACATACGAGTACAAAATTAGAATAGGGCGCTCAAATTGAT
Source organism: Hypomecis punctinalis (assembly GCA_949316475.1). NCBI lineage: Eukaryota > Metazoa > Arthropoda > Insecta > Lepidoptera > Geometridae > Hypomecis > Hypomecis punctinalis. The sequence goes on from OX438796.1 coordinate 1,328,267, forward strand.
GTAGGTATTTATTATAACATTTTTAAATGATTGTTAATTTTTCAAAAACAGAATTGATTTCTATAAAATGGAAATAGGACCACTGCATCTTATTTTTGTTCGATCTACCATATAAAAAAACCGGACAAGTGCGAGTTAGGCTCGCACATCGAGGGTTCCGTACAAATCCAGAAATTTCACGAAATTGGGACGCAAGTTGTTAAAATCTCTATACTATAACCGTCGATAAAAAGTTATTTTTTTTTTCACTTTTCTCGTCAAACATAGAAAATTACACATCTTCTATTATATAAAAGGCTTCCCTGAGTGACTGACTGACAGACAGCCTACAGCCCAAACCGCTTAAGATATGAGCTTGAAATTTGGAATATAGGTACATTGAACAACGTAATGGAGCACTAAGGACGAAAATTTTGAACTTTCGACCTCTAAGGGGGTAAAACGGGCTCTTTTCGTTTGTATGTAACTTTTTATTCCCTGTATGGATTGACTTGAAACTTTATTTACGTGCTTTTCAAACAAAATAAAAGTTACGTTTTTTCCTGTTTTTCCGAATTTTCCTCATCTAAGGGGTCAAATAAGGTCCCAAAGTTGGTGAAAAAAGCGTCAATTACATCGAACCAGCTGAACGGATATGGTTGAAAATTGGTATGAAGGAAGCACACAGCATATTTCAATACAGGAACTAATAAAATCTAGGAAAATCTATAAGGTTCCTTAGGGATACGCAAAATTAATAAGTTTAGGCTACAGCCCAAACCGCTGAAGATATGAGCTTGAAATTTGGAATAGACGTACATCGTACGACATAATGAAGCACTAAGGATGAAAAACGTACCCAATTCTAACTTACGGGGTAAAACGGGCCCTTTTTGTTTGCGTGTAACTTCTTACTCGTATTTCCTGTACCGATTGACATGGAACTTTGTATAGATGCTTTTGAGACTAAATAAAAAATATGGCTGTACCTGTTTTTCTGAATTTTCCTTAAAAAAATCCTTAGGGGTCAGATACGTCCCAAAACATCAATGCGCTTTTTAAATAATGTAGTATGTAGAATAGGATTATGATAATGATAGTTTATTTTTAAATGGGGCAAAATGGGTCCCCAAAAGTTTACGATTTTTTTTTATTTTGTAAGTAAGTCTTAAACTTAGCGCACATATGGATCAATATAGGTATTTTACTATGGGATCAACCCTGACAAGCGAAAATTACCTACATTTCCCATACATTTTGTCGCGGGTCGATGAACTTTTTGTGTTGAACAGCTGATTTTATTCACGTGCTTTTGGGGTTGGTACCATTGTAAAAGTTAATCAAATTATGAGTATAATAGCATCCTAGAACATGCCTGACTAGAATTACGACTTGTGTGCCATTTTTTCATTTGCCTGGAAAATTAAATTTCTAATGACTTAATGAAACATGTCGAATACACCTGTACCGGCCTTAATTAATAGTGCACTACTGAAAATAGGTACTACGGATAGCACTACGGATAATAGAAACAGGTGGGTCTTAAGATGAACATGGACAAGACGAAAGTCATGTGTAATTCCCATGTTTTACCTACCCCGATTTCTGTTGGAAACTCGGTTCTTGAAGTCGTTGACTCGTACGTCTACCTAGGACAAGTAGTTAGGTAGGTCCGACTTCAACAAAGAGGCTGTAGGGTTTCGTTTTTAAAATCTCCCGCCAATTGTGCTCGCCAATGGCAACGTCCTGCGCGCGCACACCTGCGACGCAAGCGCCGCCGAGCTCCGCCGTTATCACCGCGGTGGCAAAAAAGGGAAGTTCGTTCGTTCGTTTTCGCATTTAAAAATGGTGTGCATAAAAGTTGTGAGAAATCGTAATACTTAGAAAATGCTAAAATAATAAGCAAAACTTATGTGAAAGACTTACGTGTAAAGTGTTACGGGTTGTGAACGACCCATGGACATTAAAATTGGTGACCAAATCAACCTACCTCAACGTTTGTCGTGGAGAAGCAGGCCGGCCCACAAGCGGCGCAGGGACAGGTTAGTTTTTTGGGGAATTTATGTACCTACTTACCTACTTATTCAAAGTCTATCGCGACAGAGGCCAATTGCCGAATTAACTCGGCTGGGCAGCGTTCGGAAAAGTGCGTAGTGTCTTCTCGTTCGACATACCTCAGTGCCTCAAGTCGAAAGTTTTCGACCAGTGTGTGTTGCCAGTGATGACTTATGGCACAGAAACGTGGTCTCTCACTATAGGCCTTATTAGTAAGCTCCAAGTAGCCCAACGAGCTATGAAGAGGGCTATGCTCGGAGTCTCTCTGCGAGATCGAATCATTAATGAGGAGATCCGTAGAAGAACCAAAGTTACCGACATAGCCCAATGGATTGACAAGTTGAAATGGCAATGGGCAGGGCACATAGCGCGGAGGGCTGATGACGGTTGGGGTCGAAAAGTTCTCGAGTGGAGACCATGTACCGGCAAGCGCAGCGTAGGACATCCACCCACAAGGTGGGCGGATGAATCCACTAACCCGCACTGGGCCAGCGTGGTGGATAACGGAGCGCGGAGGAGCGCCACTGTTTTTCTTATTTTGTTTCTGTGTACCTAATGGTTTTGTCCCGAATAAAATTTTCTGTATTTCTGTATTTATTTTTATATATAGCCCAATCACCCTTCGTGGGTAGGCCTACGTCCTGCAGTGGACTATTAAAAAGGCTTTTACAGTACAGTACGTCCCTGGCAGTAATTTGCAGATGGGCACTCAGCGGTCAGAGCACCAGCGTCCTGGAGTGTTTGATGGATCACCATTTAGGATTCGCATTTTCAAGGGTCACTTATAATTTTACGTCGGAATGGATTTACTTAGGCGCATAAATGTAGTAGATTTATAGATTTTTTTATTTTACTTATTTTGGCTTCACATTGATAACTACATTAATACTTACAATATAAAAATTACACAAGATTATTTTTTGCAAAAATTATCATGACCGACTTCACCCGTGTACAGAATTCGCGAATATTTCGCACGGATTGTTGATGTATCAAAAATGGCTCTGCCGATTTCGATAAAATTTAAATGGGACCAATTTCGAAGCATACCTACTCTTTCCAATAAAAAAAGAATTATTGAAATCGGACCACTATGAAAAAAGTTATGCGTGGTTATACATAATATATATATATATATATATATATATATATATATCGACGCTTGAAAGGCAAAAATTACCAAGCGACAGTTTGGGCGATATTGAGTTATATATATCACTGAAATCAGAAAAAAAAACTGCGTCGATTGGTGTTACTCTCACGGCGCTAGGACGAAGTTTGTTGTCGTTTGGTAACTTAAAAAAAGACACATTTTCACAGTTTTCGGCGTCCAAGCGACTAAAATTTTAATGATTTATGAATATTTTTCACATAGTAAAGATTAGATTTTTATAATTTACACTAAGTAATTTTTGCCTTGACTCTAAATAATGCATCCAAACATAAAGTATTTTCTGCCTTGCGAGTACCCAGGAATTAGCATTACTTAAGAATTTTTACCTGATTGTTGTTTTTCTCTCTCGTAATTTAAGACTTTTTAACACACCTTCAATAGACTTTCTTTGTCATTTAGTACTTTTTACCTAAATATAATTTATTCAAAAATATGAAGTAGTGAATATCTACCTGCCTAAAACAGGATATATTTTGTCGTTAAGTAATTTTCTACCCACCGATTTTTTTAAAGTTTATGTTACTTAGATAACTATTTCTGATATGAGATTTCTCTAAAAGTGACCTTATCCATGCAGCACCTTTTTTGTTTTGTCACTTATCCGCACTGTAAATCAGATTCTAAGTGGCTGTTGGTAACAAAATAACGATTACGTCTTCACCGAACTGTCGCTTAGACAACACGCATGCGTGCGCGCATGGTGCAAAGTGCTTAATCTCGTAGCTTGTTTGTGTACTCGGTAAGTGCATTATTAAGATTTTATGACTTTATATTTATAGATTTTCAGATATGACTTTATATTAGATTATTAAATTTATATTTTACATTAATTTAAATCTATTGTTAAAAGTACATAAAAATCGAAAAAAAGCGAGTAGATTGAAGCGAGAAAGATGCTTGGTAATTTGGTGTGTTTCAGTGTGTTTAGCATATGTGGACTTTGAGATAGCCATTGATTCGGTCAAGACATGGGCTGTGCTTGAGTCTATCCAGCGATTCCGCAAGTAGTCCAGCCGCTGGAGACAGGTCAGTTCCTAAATTTACGGAAGACGGATAGGTTAGTCCTTCTGAGGAAAGATGGGCGCCCTGCGGACTCTCCCTCCGCATACCGCCCTATAGTACTGCTGGATGAGGTGGACAAGCTGTTCGAATGCGTGATAGCTGCTTGCCTCATCCAGTATCTTGATAGGATTGGTCCACACTTGTCCGACGAGCAATTTGGTTTCCGGGCGGGCCGGTCTACAATCGACGCTGTTAAACGTGTCAAAGCCCTCTCGGAGGAGGGGGTGGCTCATGGTCAAGTGTTGGTGGCGTGTCTCTAGACATTGCCAACGCATTTAATATACTGCCATGGGTTTGTGTAGAGAACCTACGAAGAGGCTGCCAGTCTTGCGATGGCAACGGTGCAGGTGGTGGCGAGAAGGATAGTGAAACTGGGACTCCAAGTAGCGCTGAACAAGTCAGAGACCCTGGTATTCCATGGCCTTCGACGAGCGCTGGAATCACTAGGGAGTGAATCGATTAAGGTGAAGCCTACGATGAAGTATCTAGGGCTACACCTCGATGAAAAGTGGAACTTTTGGGAGCATTTCGCCCAGTTAGTTCCTCGAATAATGGGTGCGGCTGGGTCACTTAAACGCCTTCTTCCTAATCTTGGGGAACCGATTGCCGCTAGTCGTCTTTTTTATCTTGGAGTGGTGTGGTCGATGGCCTTGTGCGGGGTGCTTATATGGACGGACGCCCTAAACCGAGAAACTTTCGCTTTTCTAAAGTGACCACAGCGCGCAATGGCCATCGGGGTAATCAGAGGTTATCGCACTATTTCGTGTGACGCGACATGCCTTTTGGCTGGGTCACCTCAATGGGATATAGAAGTGGAGGTAAATAAATAAATAATTTTATTTTCAGACAACACAGTAAATCGTTAAAATCAGTAAACACAAGGTACATGCGAACATACTCGTGGCGCACGGAGCTCCGCCAACGCGGGCAGAATCCGGCATTTGCATGCATGCTCGAGAAGTGGAAGGAAGAGCTGGCCAAGCATACAGCTGGCAGCTGGACCGTCGAAGCTATACAACCCGTCCTCGTTGACTGGCTGGACAGGGCGCATGGGTCACTTATCTTCCGGCTCGTGCAACATTCGCAGGTGCTTTCTGGGCATGGATGCTTCGAAAAGTACTTGTGCCGCAAAGCCGGAAGAGAACCGACAACAGAGTGCCACCACTGCGGCTGCGACGAGGATTTGGCGCAACACACTTTGGAGGAGTGTTCAGCATGGGCAAACGAGTGCCGAAGCCTCGTCGCAAGTGTAGGAACTGATCTCTCGCTTCCAGCATTTAGTCAGTCAATGCTTGGTTGTGAGTGATCGTGGGAGACTGCCGTTTCCTTTTGCGAACAAGTTATGTTGCGCTTGTGTCGAAAGTAAACGGTGGAGCGCGAAAGGGAGAACTTTTCGGAACTCCCGATGCGCCGCCAAAGAACTGGGCGTCGGAAGATTTTCCACGCTCTCCTTCGACCCCGTAACAGGTGGCTTGGGCAACGAATTCGAGGGAGTTCGTTGTATGAAAAGCGTAGCACGAGGGCTACGCTAGGAAGAGCGTGCGGTATTTCCCCGCGCCACGCGGAAAGAAGGATGAAAATCCATCCTTAAATAGGGCAAGGTCCTAGGAGCCGCGAACGAGGGCGAACGCGTCCCCGCAGCTCCAGCACAGCAGCAACATCCCCGGGGTTTGTAGTGGGTACACCGATCAGTGGAACTCCCACATAACCACCCTGCTCCCTCGGCGGGGTGGTATCCATAAAATATTTCTTTGGAAAAAAGAAGGACAAGTAGTCCAGCTAGCTAAATCCAACTTCAAGAAGGAGGTCAATCGCTGAATCCAACTCGGCTAGGCAGCGTTCGGAAAACCATATGACGTCTTTTCATCCGATAAACCTCAGTGCCTCAAGACGAGAGTTGCAACAGTTGTGTGTTCCCGAAACGTGATCGTTTACTGTGGGCCTAATCGCAGCGTAGTCTTGATATCTAGATTATGGGTCCACCTCCGAGATGAACGGAAGATCTCATCAAGACCGCAGCATCGTGCTGGAAGCAAGCCGTTTCCAGCCGGTCTTATTGGAAATCTATAGGGGAGGCCTTAGTCCAGCTGTGCAATGTCTGCAAAGACAACGACAACGACAAATTAATAGAAACAATAATTAACAATAAAATAAGTAATGATTTGACATGGTTGATTTTTATTATAAATATTTAGATAGGTTTTCCAGAAACCGATGTCAACTTTATAGTTTTAATTTTAAGTAGTTTTTATTGTGACAATATTTTTGATAGCATTTTTTTTCATTCATCATCAGATGAGGTTCATACTCAGTAGAGAGTGATGAATTGGTGATGATGATATCGGTTGAAAACTTTTGCAAAAGTTTCTAATGTAGTGTACAAACCTAAATTTTTGTTAGGTTGTTCCTTTTTGGAAGGTAAGTGTAGGACTTTTTGTCTTACACTTACCTTATTTAAATAGGACTATGGTTGAAATTGCCTGGCAGTAAAGTGGTTTATCTTTTCATTTCGATAATTTTACCTATGTGTTAAACATCTGTTTATTCTGGATGTATCATTTTGCTTCAAATGTAATCATAAAATATTGGGGTTTAGTTAATTTTACATGTTTTATGATAAAAATTTGTTTTTGGTTAGTAATTTTTACCTGTTTGTGATTTTGATCAAAATTTTACTAACCGACACTATCTCTTAAATTATTGAGAAAAATCATATTTTTTAAATGACAGTTCATAAAGCTTTTAAATTTCATTTATAATCTATTAGAACCGAGTAGAAATGAGTAATAGAAAATTTTATATGATTTTTTTTCCAAAAAATAAAACTTTAAAGTGCTCTGGTGTAAAGTTGCCAATATGTCGCTTGGTAATTATTGCCTTTCAACCGTCGATATGTATGTATATATATCTATAGACCTCAGCTAAATGCGTCCAATTACAGATACTTAGGTACCTACGTGTTGGATTATCATTTAAGTAGGTACATACTTAAAACACGGCTAAAATAGCCGTGGTGGTCTAGTGGTTGTAGCGCTGGCCTTGTCATTCTTGAGGTCGTGGGTTCAAATCCCGGTCCCGTACCAATGAATTTCTTTGGAACTTATTTTTTTTTTTATTTCGAATAGGTTTGCGTTTGACTACACACTGCCTGATGTTAAGCAGATGTGCGGTCTAGGGTGTAGCACGCTTACCTAGAAGATACCTATTTACTCGGGATTTGAAGACACTCACGTTGTACTTTAACGGGAAGAGAGACCCAGGCAAAGCATTCCACATTCCGGCTGTTCGTATGAGGAATGAGGATTCGAAACGCTTGGTTCTAACGCGCGGAATGTCCACCATAAAAGGGTGACGCTTTGGTCGCGTCCGTCTAGCCGTACGATAGAAGAAAGGGGCAGGGTGGACCAGATTGTGCAACTCCTGGGCGCACTCTCCGAAGTGTATCCGGTAAAAGACCGACAAACACGCTACCTTGCGACGATGCTCAAGACTTTGCAGCTGCGTCTTAGTCAAGATGTCGTTGTCAATCAGCCTCCTGGCTCGTCTCTCAATCGACTCCAGAGCCTCCAGTTGATATTTGGCAGAGCCATCCCAAAGGTGAGAGCAGTATTCCATGCAAGACCTGACTTGTGCTTTATAAAGACTAAGCAGTTGCTCAGGTGTGAAATACCGTCTCACCTTAGAGAGAACACCAAGTTTTTTGGAGAACTTATGAACGGAACTTCACACCACTGACTTTTCGGTGAAGGAAAACATTGTGAGGCAACCTGCATACGTTCGTGGAAGAAATTCGATGGCGTATGTGAATCCACCAGCCCGGACTGGGCCAGCGTGGTGGATATGGCCCAATTACCCTTCGTGGGTAGGTTTGGGTCAATCAACTATTCTTTGTAAGTAAAAAAAAAATTATTTCTAGTAATTAGGAAACAAAAATCTTCTATTTCTTTCACTTTTTCTATTTATTTCACTAAAATATATACTAGTCTATACTATCCAGTTATTGTTTTTGAGGTTTTTGTCTTTTGATGTAGTAAATTTAGTCCCCTAAGTTACTTTATCGATTTTTTTTTCTGGTTCTTTGTATGATATATATTAACACTAGCTGCCCGGCCACGCGTTGCTGTGGCTAAATAAATTAAAATTGCGACTATAATTTGAGATTTAAACTATCCTATCTCTCAAGTTGGATCGAACTGCACATGGTGTGCGAATTTTATTATAATCGGTTAAGTGGTTTAGGAGTCCATTGAGGACAAACATTGTGACACGAGATTTATATATATTAAGATTAAAAGCACTTTGCTTCAAAGATTTTTACGTTTTGTTACAAGATTTTGAAATTAATTCGCCAAAAAGCATCTGAGTTAGCCATGGGGACACGAAATATTTGTATGGGAAATAGAAGTCACCTAAGTTACCATACTTTTACTAAATATGCTTGAGAATTTACAATGTAATAATCTGTTTAATATTAAAGGTATATTCTCAATTACTATTTAGGATATAAAACATAAGAAATTTATTATATTTTGTGTTCTGCATATTTTTTTATTTGAGGGACATGGTTTTTACATGGAATAGTTGATTGACCCGCCTACGTCCTGCAGTGGACTATTAAAAGGCGGGTACAGGTACATACTATTATTTTGTAAAACTGATTTAATGGCTATAACGTACCTCATAAGGTAAGGTACTTTAGTGCATAAATATAAGCTATGAGACGCACTCGCCTTGAAATCTATTTTTTATTGTCTCTACCTACCTACTCTGCCAAAAGCTATGCATGACCATACGTAAAAACACCGACTTGAGAAAGATTCTCCGTTTTTTCGTCGATTAAAAATGTATAGAAGAGTTGTATTTTTTTTCTCGAATCCAGATTGGTTCTACAAATACCTATATATCCGGTTGGTTGTATAAATATTGGTTCTATTCATATAGCATATTTTATTTAGTTCATAATAATGGAAAATATATCTCTGCAAAATAATAACTAAGTAGTTGTAGTGTGTACTGTATCAAATAGAGTTTATTTCATTCGTCGGAGTGAAGGAACCATCGTTGTCGCCAGTTGAAACTAGATGGCGTTAGCGTCGCGGCTCCATTTTCTACATCGCGCAAATGAGTGTAGCAAGCCATTTGGTGAGTATTTCCAGCGTGTATCGTAGGTCATCCACTAAAGCTGGACATAGGTCTACCCTATTAATGTTTTTGAAATATCTTGTGTGTCCATTACGCAAGTTTTCATTATATACTGCTGATAAATTGTTCCTAGTAGAAGATAACAACCCTCATCTTCTAGACGATAACAGCCCTTATCATCTAGATTCTAGATTTATTTATATAAGGACTGTTTCCTTCTAGGTTCTAGAAGGAAACAGTCCTTATCTTCTAAGAATGATTAATTTCTAACTTACCGAAGCCGCTGAAGAGGCAGCTGCATAGCTTTGTTCTGAACACAAAATAAACGACCGACGGCCAAGTACGAGTCGGGCTCGCGTACTACCAAGTGTTCCGTACCGTCACGGTAATGATAATATCTAGATTACCATTACCGTGGTACCGTATAGTATACACGAAGATTCCCAAATCGAAACCTAAACATTGGTATGTTTAGTGAAAATTGAAATCCTTGCTAGCCAAAAAATGTTACTATGAAATCTGGGAATCGAATTGACAAAAATGTTTTAAATTACGATGATTTTTTATTATTTTGTTCATATCTGTTTATTGATTTTTGACATAGTGACTTAGGTATGAATATATTTTAGTATAACATTTTAAAATTATATTTGACATTTTATTTACTTTATACGCTATATGAATTTTAAAACGTTTATTTGAATATTTGTACGCCACTACGGCAATTTTCTTTTATTTTTAGTATTTTTGTCAAAGCAGCAACAAAAATAGGTACGTCATTAGTGAACATTTCAACGTTATAGCTATTACGGCTTATGTGATACAGCCTGGTGACAGACAGACAGACAGACGAACAGCGCAGTCTTAGTAATAAGGTCCCTTTTTGACCGACGAACCACCGGAGCAGGTATACAAATCGACGCGTATATATTTTTAGGGTTCCGTACCTCAAAAGGAAAAAACGGAACCCTTATAGGATCACTTTGTTGTCCGTCTGTCCGTCTGTGTGTATGTCAAGACTCTTTGTCTCGGAAACGTGTAAAGATATTGAGTTGAAATTTAAACTATATACGTAAACCTATGAATTCTTGCAGTTGTGTAAAAGAAAAGCTTCTCAGTTACCGTATAAAAAAGTTATAGCCGTTTATGTCGTAAAAATACGCATATTTCAACACTCACAAAAATCAAAACCTACAGGGTACTTTCCGTTGACATAGAACTATGAAATTTGGCGAGAAGCATTGTCTCAGAGTAGACATATAGGAATAAATCTGAAAACTGTACATTTTAATAAAATCACATAAAAATAGGGCCTCAAAATTCACAAAATATGGGTTCAAAATTCAAAGTGAGTAAATCGTATCATGTATCGTATCATATTAAATAACTTCATTAGCACATGTTAAAACAGGTTTTAAATTATTTTAACAATATATTTGTACGGAACCCTTGATGTGCGAGCCTGACTCGCATTTGTCCGGTTTTTTTTTTATTTTTAACCACGCATAACTTTTTTCATAGTAGTCAATTTAAGATTTCAATAATTCTTTTTTTATTGCAATGAGTATACTTCGAAATTGGTCCCATTTAAATTTTATCGGAATCGGCTGAGCCATTTTTGATAAATCAACAATAATGTTAATAATGCTACATCGATCCAAGCGAAATATTTGCGAATTCGGTACACGGGTGAAGTCGGTCATGCTAATTTTTGCAAAAAATAATTTTGTTACCCTGTGGGTACGGAATCATAAAAACGACAAATACTACCATTAGACATTTTTAATTTCGTGATAGACAAATGCATGCAAAATATTGTAAATAATAAACTCTACCATAGTTGGCATATCCAACAGGAATTCTATTTCTGAAACTGATAAAACATTTATCACGGAGATAAGCAAACTATACTCAGAAATGAAAAGTCAATGAACCAAATGATAATTGCTGAAACGATTTATCACCTGACGCTATACTTTGTCTTTGTTTTTATTTAGGAGCCATTTCCAGAGGCGATAAAAAAAATATTTTTCGCATAAAACAGCATTACCGACTTCAACCGTGTACAGAATTCGCGGATCGATGTAGCATTTTTCACATTACGGCTCAGCCGATTTCGATAAAATTTAAATGGGACCAACTGCGAAGTATACTCTTTCCAATAAAAAATAATTATCGAAATCGGACTGCTATGTAAGAAGTAATGCGTGGACACACACATAAAAATATATATAGTGGGTGTACCGGTTGTGGCCACTGACCCGTTTGTGGCCATTAGGTGTCAAAATTATTGAATAAAAGATAATTATAAACAATGCAATACCATAAATATTGTTTGTGTGAATCTAAATGTTTCAAAATTTCTTTTAAAATATTAATTTAACATAGAATTGTCTTTAATCCTTAAAATTCAAAGTGGCCACAAATGGTACTAAGGTGGCCGCAATCGGTGAGTCTACCCTATAAGTCGAATTGAGTACATCCTCCGGTGGTTTGTCGTGCAGAACGGGTCTGCTTCGGATTGGTAATTTTCTTTTGCATGTAGGTACTGGTTGTGGCCTTCTTTGTGTCACATTTAGCCACTTTGTATTTTAATGACTGTTTAGACAATTTTAATGTAAAAAATATCATTAATATCTTCAAACTTTGACATTCACGTCAACAATATCAAGGTATTACGTTATTTATAATGTATTTATTTATGCAATAATTTTGACATCAATTGGCCAAAACCAGAACAATGGCCACAACTGGTACATCTGCTCTATGTCCGCTGTTAGTTACTTTGAACATTTGGACGTTGCTACTCGCCGTAGTCGTATTTTTCGACAAATTTTGACGAAACTTAGTTATTATTTTTTTTTAATATTTTAGTCGTCGGTATTTGAATTGAGGTATAAACGGGTAATGGGTTAGGTCAGTATTTGTTTCTTTAGAAAAAGTGGTTTTCTGCAGTAAAATGAATTTGACACATAACATTCCCTCAGAACGATATCGACGTGGATCTGCGTTTTATTCTTTCGTGGAGATGGCCAGATGGATTCCATCCCCGTAATTAAGCAAATTAACTTGAGCATAGAGTAGGTAGTTCCCTAAACTTGTGCTTAATGGGAGTAATGGCCACTTAGCGAGGAAAGCACGAGTCAATGCCTCGGAGAACGTACTTCATTTTTGACCGACGAAAAAACGAAGGAGGTACCGTTTTGTGACAAAAATAAAATTTAGTAATTAGGATGACTTTGTAAAATATTTAAGATTAATTGTTTATGCTGTTTATTTTCTTTTTCATCACATCTATTCGAAAAGGACTACTTGGTTCGCCTTTAAGTGCGCCCAAAGGAGGTGTTTTCTCTATGGAACTTATAAGTGCGACGCAATTATCTTGCCGCGCACTTTTTGAATTTGGAAGTATTTGTAATGTTAGTTCATCGCCAAGAAAATGAATGAAAAGAATGTAAATATAAGTTTTGATTTGTTTTATTATTAGGTACCATTTAATTTCAATATAATTGTTACTCTACGTTTAATTAAATAATAATATTATAGTAAAATATGAGGCGCCTTTTGTTTTACTCATATTTATTTGCTTCCACAATGTTTTCTCATAGAGGTGATGAAACGTAGAGTGTACCACTCGGGCGCAAAATATATTTTTGGCTCGGGCGACGTACTTTGAATCCCTCGCTACGTTCAGGATTCTACTAAAGAATCCCTCACTTCGGTCTGGATTCAAAAAAGCGCCCTCGCCGTAAAAATATTATTTTGCAAATGATACAATCTACTTTTGTTTTGCTGTGTTGTTTGCTTTGTGATTTTGTTTAATTTTATTTTTGTCTTAATAAATAACTGTCTATTGTCTAATGTCAAGCTTTTTACAGAGTGTTACGATTACGATAACTCATTTTTTATTTTTTTGAGATGGTATACTTCGAAGTTGGTCTCATTTAAATTTTATCGAAATCGACTGGTTCATTTTTGAAAAAATAACAACAATATTGTGAAAATTGCTACATCGATTCGTCCATGCGAACTATTCGCGAATTCCGCGAATAATTGCATGCGGATATCGAAGTGTTTGTTATTTCATATGGAGTCAAACTCTTTATCCACACGTAATAATCACTACAAATTATGCACCAATGAGTTCTACGGAATTTATGTACGGAACTTCACTCCACTGGCTTTTTGGTGAAGGGAAACATCATGAGGCAACCTGCATACGTTCAAACAAGAAATTCGATGGCGTATGTGAATCCATCAACCCGCACTAGGCCAGTGTGGTAGATATGGCCCAATCACCCTTCTTGGGTAGGCATATGTCCTGTAGTGGACTATTAAAAAGGCTAGTACATTACAATGTCTAATAGGTACCTACTACTCAAACTTACAATACAACAGCCGTAGCCCGTTGAAAAGCCAATAATATCTCCGCAACTTTCGTGAGCAGTTTTGTCCACATCATTATACAAAACCTGCATAATCATAAATTATAATAAGAGAAGTTCGAGACAATCTCGTGAAGTTGGCGCTTCCTTATCGGTCGTCGACCCCGCTGTTTACACGTTGCTTATAATACGAACATAGCCACCGATCTCGGTAAGAGTGGCTTTAGTTATTGTTTTGAGGAGTCGGTCCTGCCCCCGACCGCCTATATAAGCAATAGCAATCGTAATAGCAATCGTTTATGACTTCATTTTAGTCATTTGGCCAGTTTGGCCTATGTGACGTTAGCCATCAATTGCTTTGTGCGGATTGCGAAAGCAATCGTTGAATGAACAACTTTGATGGCTAACGTCACATAGGCGGTGCCAAATGACTAAAATGAAGTCTTAAACGATTGCTATTGCTTAGGCGGTAGGGGGGCGGGTTTACACGTAAACTCATACTACAGTTGTTTCTGTATGACTCTCACATTTTTGTACAGCGCCCCTGGCGGAAACGAGGATGAACTAACCAAAATGTACGGAGCCACACGCGAACGCGAAAGTTTAAGTAATCTACGTAAATCCTAGACCAAGGGCTCTGAGGGTACGAGTATCGAGCGACGGGTAAAACAAGAACCGTATGTAGATCTCTATGAATACGAATATAGCCTTTCACAAGCCTGTCTCGACTAACAGACGCTTATGGAGAATAAATTAAGACAGTTTATGTGTCTATTAAATTGCTGGAAAATTATTCATCATTATCATCATGTCTGCCACTGTGAATTGCTAGGAAATACTTAGGTACTTAGAACTTATTATTACTATTGGTTAACCTACTCGTAAGTCGCCTTATTTAGATTAATACATGCATAGATCTTCTAAATAGTTAATCCGCGTTTTGTCTTTCCATGAGAAATAAAAAATAATATAAGAAACGATAAGAACGATATCACGTGCGTAGGTAAGTATAACTGGGAGGTGACATTAAGCTTAGTCTGAATATTAATTTATTTATTCAATAATATTATATTTTTATTCGTTTACATAATCAAGTATACTGTATAAATATATAATTTATTTAGAGTTACTTAGTATACCTTTTATATATATATATATATATCTATAAAAATCAACTATGTAAGTTCTCGAACTCGTATTCATAATATCTCTATACCTATTATTATTTATCTATATCATTTACATACACGTACACACTCACATTCACTCACTCACTATCACATACACCCACAACTTATCACAACTAACTTACCATAAGATACCATTAATATTATACCATAATATTGTTAGTATAGTGGAAGAGCCTGCAGCCCACGACACAGGTCACCCTAGTGTGGGTTGCAGTGGACATTTGTATATTGTACAATCTTTAGAATAAGTACTAATTTGGCTTGTTGTATACCTAATGTATGTATCTGTAAAAAGATGTACATAGTCCCTAAGTTTGGAAATAAACATTTATTTATTTATTTTGTCATGACGGCGAACTCACTAAATGTAATCTGTTTCCAAACGAACTTATCGGAAATTCATAGGGAAGGCCTTGGTCTAGCCGCGGATATTCTACAGCTGATGAAAATGATGAATAGTAGATTGTATCATATGGGAGCAAAATAATATTTTTACGGCGAGGGCGCTTTTTTGAATCCAGAGCGTAGTGAGGGATCCTAGAGTAGAATCCCGAGCGTAGCGGTGTATTCTTTGGTAGAATCCTGAACGTAGCGAGGGATTCAAAGTACGTCGCCCGAGCCAAAAATAAATTTTTCGCCCGAGTGTTACACTCTACTTTTCATTACCTCTATGAGAAAATAAAAGCGCCTCATATTTTATTGTAATATTATTATTTAATAAAACTTAGATTAACAAATACATTTAAAATTAAACGGTGTCTAATAATAAAAAAATGAAAACTTATATTTACATATTTTTTTCATTCATTTTCTTGGCGCTGAACACTAACATTACAAATATTTCCAAATTCAAAAAGTGCGCGGCAAAGATCATTCCGTCGCACTTATTTGTTCCAAATTCAAAAAGTGCGCGGCAAAGATAATTCCGTTGCACTTATAAAGTTCCTTATAGAAAACACCTCCTTTGGGCGCACTTAAAAGCAAACAAAGTAGTCCTTTTGGAATAGATGTCATGAAAATATCTTAGCACAGGATGTCCTAAAACTGGTTGGATGCAACTTGCACATAACGCGTCTTAACGGTACTGGTACCTGTTCACCTTGTAACGTTCTATTTACGTTACGCTATAATTGGCTATCATATCTGCGTATTGTACCCTGCCGCCTTCCATTACAACTTGCCGACTTGATGGTATTAGCATTTTTGGTTAATTTACGATTTTTTACTTCTCATTTTAGTAAAATATTAATTATAATCCGCGCCAAACAAGTCTGCTGATGATGGGACGTTAGACGCTAAACGCTGCACAAAATGCAAAATATAGATATGCGCAGGAGACAGAGAGACTTGCGCCGGGGCACACTGGCCCGCCAACCTAGTGCCTCCCGAGCGCTTCTTACGCCCGTTCTCACAACTACGCCATTTGCATCGGCATTGTGCACACATGCGCAATAATTAGCGAATTACGGCGAAGTGTCATCTGCGGCTAACTTCTCATACGCCGACTTGTGTGGCGCGGATTATAATAATGAGCTAACAGTCCTCATATACATGTTTCTATTTAGTTGAAGCCAACAAAATCGGGGTCCGCTCCCAACATTGCTACAGATGTCTCGACAATGTGCCGATGTACGCTAAGCTGAGTGGACTCCTCCAATAAGTACTTATCATAATAATCCCACCAAAACATTTTCTTGTAAGAAAATTATTGCCAAGACGAGACTATAAAATCATATTATGGTACTGTCAAAAAGGTATGAGATCTCATGTAGAGCCAAGCGTCTAAATCTATTCATATTACAAAACCCTCTAACTTCGCAAAATCTACGCCTTTAGTCCCTTTAGCTTTTACACTTTGCTCCATTTGGCTTGTCTAGGCGTGTTTGATTATCGTGCTTCTAGATGTTGAACTAACCACTTTACATATAAAAGACAATAAGTAGTAGTTACAATATTATAATATCAATAGAAAAGTAGACATTTAGTGAACAACGTATGGGTCTAATGACTCATAAGTATTCTCATTCAAAGAAAACACACTGATCATTTGAAAGCATAAGGCTAATATATCATAACTTCAGAGATTTTCGTATATAATGAATGTAAATCAGCTCCCAGCCCCCCGACCGCCTAAGCAATAGCAATCGTAATAGCAATCGTTTATGACTTCATTTTAGTCATTTGGCACCGCCTATGTGACGTTAGCCATCAATTGCTTTGCGCGGATTGCGAAAGCAATCGTTGAATGAACAACTTTGATGGCTAACGTCACATAGGCGGTGCCAAATGACTAAAATGAAGTCATAAACGATTGCTATTACGATTGCTATTGCTTAGGCGGTCGGGGGGCTGATCACGTCGAGGGAAAAATATAATAGAAAAAAAAACCACTATACATACACACACGATCTATTTGCCAGTTGGCTCTATAAGAACGAGTTTTAAGATTTTTTTTTATTCTAACTCACATAGGGTCGTAAAACATTCTACCTCACTGAGAACCTTCTTGGTTAACACAAATTAGCCCGTCCTTGAACCAACTCACATCCTCCTTCACTCCTCTCCTAAATTCTCTGTAAGATACTCTCCTTATCGAAATTTGGTTAAAAATAAAAGTCCATAGATCAGTTTTTTGACATCTTATAAATTGTCTCTAACCCTAAACTAAGCAAAACTTGTCATGTGTCTGCCAGAAACTGAATATATGTACATATTTTTTAAGACTCATAGATAATGTAATTACTAATAACAACCAGACACAAAGCAAACACCTAGATATGTTCATCACGTAAATATTTGCCCTGGTTGGACCATGAGCCCACGCCTCTTTGATCCAGTAGTCAGGGTAACTAACCACCAGCCACAGAGGCAGTCTCTAAAAGTACATAAGTAAGGGAGTTTTGGCGAGAACCAGAAAAATCATGTAGCCTATCTCAGTGATAATTAGTGAAAAGTTGTGGTATTCCGTTGATTGGGAGCTGAATTACGTGCTTGAGTGTAGGCAAGTTAATATGGTGTATCGTGTTGTTCCGGTTTGTTACCAAAACTCCATAGACGCCCTTAGTAAAGTCTTCATATTTTTTGTCGTACATAATATGTAAATAGTGTTTATTTTTCAAACTGTGGTTGTAAATAAAGAGTTTTGTCTGTCTGTCTGTCTGTCCACTGCTCTACTGAGGTATGACATAACTAGACTATACTTGTACTTGACCGCGATTTTTTTGACTGTGACGTGACTCTTTTGATGAAATACCAAAAAATATTAAAAACTTATATGTTCGATCTCTGCAATGCGGGTAGATTGGAATATTTACTCCACCCGCTTGATATTCGCTACCGTCGAAGGACGGAAGCGTCACTATGTCGACGAGAACTGAACTGTGCGCACGTTGCGCCTACCTCGAAAACTAGTCATCGTTTAAGATTAAATATTACCCCGTGTCCCGTGCAACGAAGCGTCTGGTGCCTAAAACAAGTGCTGTGGTAATTCTGTGTTCCATAGACATCGCGACTGATGCTAAAGTCTGGATGCGGTCGTGGGTTGAAGGTTGGTGAAGATTTCCTTTTACCGTCTCGCAGCTTGCAGGGATACATATCTGGGTTTTAAAATCATTAGACGCACCTCATACAGTCCACTCTTCTGTACAAATCGTACATTATATATGACATTGGAAAATGCAAAAACTATGCGACGCCAAAACATAAAAGAAGGAGAAGTACATAAGTCTGCAGTCACCTTGCCGGTGACAGGTGAGTCTAGCGATGCAAATACGACCAGTGACCCAGTTGCGGGGTCGCGATCTGCTCATTTTCATAATGCGATGTTTCAGGGACAAAGCTTGCCTTCCGATAATGACCTTTCTTTACTAAAAACCTTTTATAGGCATTTCCGTGCTAGTTTAGTGGTTATGACACCTGCCTTACAATCGTGAGTTCAAATCCCGGTCCCATACCAATAGCATTAAATTCCTTGAAATTTTTGAATGTACGTAATTTAACAGGCTTTTCTGTGAAAGAAAACAACGTGAGGAAACCTGCGTATAGATAAAATTCGATAGCGTAGGTATGTGTATCCATCAACTCGCATTGAGCTAGCGTGGTGGATATGGTTCAATCATCACCTTTCGTGGGTAAGCCTACGTCTTGCAGTGGACTATTAAAAAGACTAGTACAATAAAGTACAGTATGGGAGTTTCGAGACAATTATTGCTGGAACGTTTTGGTTGTTCAGGAGTTTATAGTCAGTTTCACCCTAAAAGATAATTGTCTTCTTTGTTTCAGCCATAGATCGTTCACTGCTGGACATAGGAGCAATAAGACAAACATGTCCTACGAACTTAATGGGGCCACCTGTCCACATCGTGGGCGGACGAATACGTACGACGCTCGATACGTTTTCGAGTATGTTGTCTCCACTCGAGATAACTGTCGAGTCCATCGGTCGTCAGTCGGCTGTCCATAATCAAAACTAAGCTAGTGTATTGAACTTTTCGGCCCCACCAGTCATCAGTCCTTCGAGCTTTGTGCCCTGCCTACTACCTTATCATCTCGCCGATCCGCTGGGCTATGTCGGTAACTTTTGTTCTTCTACGGATCTCCTCATATCTGATTCACGGCAAACGCAGCGTAGGACGCCAACCTACAAAGTGGACTAATTACCTCATTAGGACTTCAGGATCGCGCTGGACCTATTGCAAATCTTTAGGGGAGGCCTTTGTCCAGTAGTGAACGTCCTATGGCTGAAACGACGATGTGTATTGCCCTTCTATGATAAAGAGCGTATGTGCCATACACGCATTGTGCATATACCCTTGCTAGATTATATATATAGGATCAATACCCTTGCTAGATTTTGATTTCGGACAACCGCAGCCTTCCGTGGCAAATATTTGCCCTGCCCATTGCGCTTACCAATTACCAATCTACCGACTGGGCTATGTCGGTAATGTCCATTTCCTACGGATTTCTCCATTTCTGATCTGAATTCACAGGGAGATTCCGAGTATAGCCCTTTCTATAACTCGTTGGGCTACTTGTTGCTATGTAACGAGGCATAATATAAAAAAAATCAGCTGTTCCATGCATTTTGCCAAGATAATGATCTGTTTAAATCCTGCGAACGCGTCAATTTTTGAAATGTTTATCACAAAAAGAAGAAAGTTTCCATACACCTAGTGTGTGAAGCACGATGAAAATAAATTTCATTGATTAAGCAATGCGTCATTTCTCGTTAATGGTAAGAAGTTCTAATAATTTCACATTAAGTGACTGACTGGAGATAAAGCAGTTCTCACAAATGGCGCTTCCAACATTGTAGTAGTTGGTAAAAATGATAAACACTCACTAATTCGGCGCCTTCGTAGAGAGCGTTTTAGCTTGATTGGACAAAGCATCTGGACCGGAGTCCCAGAGGATGCAGGTTCAAATCCTACGAACGCGTCAATTTTTGAAATGTTTATCACAAAAAGAAAGTTTCTATACACCTAGTGTGTGAAGCACGATGAAAATCAATTTTAATGATCTATTTGTATATAGAAAACAAGTGTTTTACGCGATTTCCCAGTTTAGTACCTTAGTAAAAGTTGTTTATAATGATGACCTACACTTTCCAAAGCAAGACCTATTTAGAATGTCATGGCCTTCCACAAAGATCTAAATGAACTGCGTTCTCACGCGCATTGGTGTCTTCCAACCTTAGCATTTCCAACATTCCAATAAAACAAAGCAATAAATAATGAATCGTCGGATTCCCATCCCGGCCTGAATACCGGCCACCGATAACTGCAGCAGGTAAACAATCGCAGGACGAAGGTCAAGGCCGCCGGAACTAGGGAAATAGGCCACTGGATCTCGGCTGCAAGTGACCGCGACGGTTCGGTCTCTTTATCAGAAATACCCATTATAATGTATAGGCTGAATTAAAATTCTACGTGGCTGTGATGCTAACTATAGGCTGCGGATTATCCAGTCCTTGCATTTCATGAATCAACCATAGAACGACCACTGCTGGACATAAGCGTCCCCAATAGATCTCCAATAAGACCGGTTAGAAGCGGCTTGCATCCAGCGCGATCCTGCGGTATCAATGAGGTCATCCTACGCTGCGATGGCCGGTACGTAGTCTCCACTCGAGAACTTTTCGACCCAATCGGTCATCAGTCTTCCGCGCTATGTGCCCTGCTCACTGCCATTTTAACTTACCAAATGCTGTGTCGGTAATTTGGTTCTTCTACGGATCTCCCCATTTCTGATTCGATCTCGCAGAGAGACTCCGAACATAGGCCTCTCCATAGCTCGTTGGGCTACTTGGACTTTTTGTGCCATAAATCATCACTGGTAATACACACTGATCGAACACTTTCGAGTTGAGGCACTGGGGTACGTATGTCGGAAGAGAAGATGTTACGCAATTTTCCGAACGCTGCCCAGCCGAGTTGGATCGTCCCTGTCTTACCATTAACATTTTTCTATGTCTGTGTCCAAATCTGCAGCAACAGGTAAAGAACTGCAGTCGGAAGGTCAATGTCGCCAGAATTGGGTAAACAGGTCACCGTCTGGATATACGAGAATCTAGTGTTTAGCTCAGAATTTAAAATTATCTGTTTTATACGCTTAACGACAAACTATAATTAGTCCATTTTATACTATAAATAACGGGACTGAACTCACGTGTGGGGATAGTCGTAACGACTATAGTTTCGGTCGCAATGCACAGTTTCCAGTGCATTGTGAGACGGCTCCGCGTGCTAGCACTCGCCAACTTGATAAAGGTCGCCGAATGCGACCGAAACTATAGTCGTTACGACTATCCCCACACGTGAGTTCAGTCCCGTTATTTATAGTATAAAATGTGTGAAAACCACGTTTATTTCCATAGTATAATTAGTCCGTTATATATTATCAGAATATATTTCAATTTTAATATTAGATACATAATGTGGTCAATTTTAAAGGCACCTTCGTAATTTTAATAGCAATTTAAAATATTGCTGTTTCTTCTTTACTATAATTTTGCATTTGAAAGACAGAACAATTTTATTTTCCCCGGTAAAAAAGAAGAAAAAATACAAATAATCGGCCTAGTTCGAGTGAAATTCGCGCACAAAGGGTTCCGTACAGTATGGAAGCCTAAGGGGGCTAATATGTTTATTTTAATTTAATTATTTATTGGAGAAATTGGGCGCAGGCTAAGGGAGAAGACTAATGACTCCCGCTCCGGCTCGTACTTGGCGCAAAGGTTAGCCATCGCCATCCAGCGAGGTAATGCGGATAGCATTTTGGGCTCTTTTGCGCCGGGTAAGGTCAGAGATGGGTGGTGTGTTTAGTTTTTAAGGTTGACTATGTGCAATTGTAATTTTTATATTTTTCTATAGGATAACTGTATTGTTTATTTCTGAAATAAAATCGACTTGAGATTTAATTATTTATATTTGAAGGGAATATACAACTTAATATTCTGAATATATTTTAAGCATCTTCCTGTTGGCCTTATTAATATCGAGCAAAAAATAACGTTTCTTGTATGGGGTATGTTTTTAGTAGTTGTTGTTAAAGAAATACGTCATCTGTGAAAATTTCAATATTCTAGCTATCACGGTTCATGAGATACAGCCTGGTGACAGACAGACGGACAGACGGGCAGCGGAGTCTTAGTAATAGGGTCCCGTATTAACAAACCTTTAGGTACGGAACCCTAAAAAGGGCACACTAATCAAGAACCGATGGCCTATGGCGCTGTAAAGTTCTCTAAAATTCTCCAAGTAAAAACCACAGCAATATACGCTGGATGCAAGCCGCTTCCCATCGGTTTTATTGAAAATCTACAGATGAGGCCTGTGTCCAGCCGTAAACATCCTACGAGGATCATTATCATCATAATCAGCCGTAGGACGTCCACTTCTGAACATACGTCATAAGCCATGGATTTTCTACAAGGATGGAAGGATGAAAATTATTTAGTAAGAATACCATTGAAATAAAGAACAATTTTTTTATTTTCAAATATTTTTTTCATAATTTCTTGCTATAATTTCTAGCTAATAAAATACAAAAGTACCAATGGAACTAAACAATGGTACTACTGACAGAAAACTAAATACGAATACGGTGAGAACATCGTTAACAACGTGACTTCTGCCATTATTTGCCCAATAAACTAGTTAATAGATTCTGTTCTATTTAAAACTATAATAATATTTACATATATGTGAGTACTATATATTATTTCCACTCCATTAACATTTAAGGCAAGTATGTTAATTGTGACACTTATTGTCTTTGCTAAAATAGTGTCAAAGATAAGTCAAGATATCGAGTTGACATTAAAACTGTATACGTCGATCTCTTGCAGTTGTGTGAAAGAAAAACTTTTCAGTTATGATTTAAAAAAGTTAGAGCCGTAAAAACCGCATATTTCGACAGTCACAAAAATCAAAACCTACAGGGTATTTCCCGTTAATACAGAACTATGAAATTTTGCGAGAAGCATTGTCTCAGAGTACACATATAGGAATAAATCTGAAAACTGTACATTTTTATTTAAATCATAAAAAAATAGGGCCTCAAAATTCACATTCACAAAGCTTTCAAAATTCAAAGTGTAAATCGCATGTAAATCGTAGTTAGTAAATCGTATCATGTAAGGTATCATATAAAAAAACTTCATCAGCAAATGCTAAAACAGGTTTTTAATTACTTAGGTACTTATGTATTTTAACATTGTATAATTTTCGATGTATGACGAGAAAAGTAAAAAAAATCTTTTTGGTCGATGGTTATAGTATAGAGATTTTAACAACTTCTCAATTTTGTGGATTTGTACGGAACCCTCGGTATGCGAGCCTGACTTGCACTTGACCGTTTTTTTTTGTTTTTAATGTCTAATTCGACCGAGATGGAAAATAATATTTAATAACTGGCCAAGTGCGAGTTAGACTCGCGCACGTAGGGTTCCGTAACAGATGGGCCTCCTTAGCCACATTACAAGCATGTTTTATTTGCCGTTTTTTGCTCGATATTAATAATGGGGCAACAAGCGGCAAATAAAACACGTCTGTTGTATGGGAGCCCCCATATTTATTTTAGTATTTGTTTTTAAAGCGGAAACAGAAATACATCATCAGAAAATTTCAGATGTCTAGCTATCACGGTTCATGAGATACAGCCTGGTGACAGACATACGGACGTTCAGTGAAATCTTAGTAACAGGGTCGCGTTTTTACCCGACTGCGCGACTTAAAGGAGTGGCAATGTGTTTAACAGCTTATTTACGGAACTCTAAAACCGAAAAAGGCACCGAAAAATCATAATTTTATGATCAAAAAATAGTTTTGTTTTTGATAATTTTCATATTTGTCATATTAAATTATTATAGTTTTAGTATTGGTCTGTAACAGATTTTATGGGGCCACAACTGTCTCACATCTTAAGCACTTAGGCATTGTACTTCTAAACACCTTATTTAGCAATCATTCAAAACCTTATTTATCAATTATAACACGTATAAATTGTAAATAAATATTGCTGATGATGATGATCATCTTTAAATTTAGTTCAGGGCCATCCTAAATGATTGAGTTCAAATAGCTATTTAATTGATTATTTCGTAAAGGTTACATTCATAATTATCAGACTACATTGTTGTAATAAAAAACATTAAAATTATATTAATTACGTATTATTCAAATTACGCTTAATCACATTTATCTGGGAGGTACAGGGCCATCCAAAATGTGTGTTACGTGGAAATAAATTAACAAACAAAAAAAAACAGAGTTTGATAAAAAACATCAGCTGCCCCATACGAAATAGCAAGTGAAATTGACATAATATATGAAACAGCTGATTTTATTCTCAAATTAAAATAAGTTAACAAATATATAACGTAATGTGACAGTTCTAGTAAGAATATCACAGGTGAAGTTAGTGTTTTACAATTGATTAAAATATTCTAATGAAAATCAGGACCACAACATTAAACTTTTATAGCAACGTTATACCTATTTATGTATTTAATATTATACATAGATAAACGTTAAAATGTCAAGAGATAGAAAAATTGGCAGAGCTATTAGATGTCAACAAAATGAATATTTATTATCGTGATAGATACCAAATAGTAATAAAAATAACAAACGAATTAATTTGAAATAAATATCTATTTTAACATTTTCTCTGCAAAAGTCAAATTTGAAGGAATCACTAATTTTAACGTTTCTTCATTCGATACACTCCTTACTGTGGTACCTCCTATGGTTTCCGCAATTTCTTGCAAAGTTTTATCCTTAGTCTCTGGTAAATGTTTGTACAATAACGCTAAAACGACAGCCGTTGATGCACCAAAAGTGAAAAAGGTTCCGTGCATACCGAATGTTTTAAAAATATAAGGCGCAATTTTCAAAGTAACGCCAATACATAATTTCGCAACAAGAGCTAATAAGCACATTGCCAAATTTCGTGATCGAATCGGTATCAGTTCCCCGTAAACAGTTATTGACATTATTAAAGGACCACAACTTACAGATATTGAAAATAGCACTAACAAAGTCAACGTCACAAATTTGTTTTGCGATATAACTGCCAAACTAATCAAATATAAGTATAAAGAAAATATAAAAAGGACCACAACTCCAATAGACGTTGCTACTAGCAACATGGTTCGTCTTTTAACAACTTTTGCTATCGCGCATCCAACGTACATACTTGCAACTGTAATTCCATCTAATATTAACATTCCTGTGTACGCGGTTGCATCGCTACCAGTTATTTTCTTCAATATATCAATAGCGTATACCGCACACACCAGTTTTCCACAGGTAACAGTGAGAAATCCTGTCAGTATAGATAACAAAGTGGGCTTATAAAATTCTTTATCTGTAATCGATACGTAAAAGTTTTTCAACTTCTGTGTTGTTGATTTTTTCCCACTTTGATTACGTTTGAAATATTCTTTTTGGGTATTAATTAAAGATTCTAATTCTTTTTCAGATTCTTCATCGTAACCCTTCAGCCATCGATGGCTTGCTGCACATTCTTCGTATCTCTCTTTGCTCGCTAACCAGTATGGGGACTCTGGCCAGATGAAAATTGTTACCAAAGTATAGGCTGCACAAATGATACCCAGCAATCCGATCTTTTTCCAATGAAAAAATGTTCCGATAGCATTAGACACCCACACGCCCCAGTAGAATGTAGCAGATTTAATGGCAAGAAATAATCCACGATATTTTGGCGATATGTACTCTGTCAAAATAAATAGTGCAATGACGATTTGAGCTGCACTGAAGAAACCTTGCATAATTTCACTGATGAGGATTTGGGAGACAGTAGTACTGCAGTAAAATACGAGAAAGGCGATAAATGTGTCATTGAAAGCAATTATGAAGGGGATTTTTCTTCCGACGAATCGAGTGAGAATTGAGAGAATAATTACACTGGGGAATCCACTGAATCCAATAACGGACGCTGCAAAAAAAAAACAAAATAAGTCATAAAAAAGAGATTTTAAATAAATGCATGTATTAAGTTATACAATGCTACAATACTGCATCGTATAAATAGAAAAAAATCCGGACAAGTGCGAGTCAGGCTCGCTCACCGAGGCTTCCGTACAAATCCCCAAATTACATGCAGGTATCATGATCAATTAATTAATTCAGAACTATGTCGTTGAGACCTTAGAGCAAAGTGCCAAAGTTCAGTAGATTATACACCTAGAGATCGCAGACCATCGAGGACGAGCAGTCGAGCGAGAATGACTCGTTCGGACGGCTTAAATAGAGCGCCGAGCGGGCGCGTCGCACGTTGTCGGGAGCGGGCGGTGTACTTTAATTATTTTTTTGCATTTCTTGTCCTTAATTGAGAATTACGCATCGTAAAAATAAGAAAAAAACTTGTTTTAGCATGTTTCAGTGAAGTTCTTTCAAATGATACCCCACATGATATAATTAATTCACTTTTAAATTATAGCCCACTGTTTTTTGCATTGAGGTTTGATACCCTATTTTTTGTGATTGAATTAAAAATGTACAGTTTTCAGATTTATTCCTATATGTGTACTCTAAAGACAATGTTCCTTGCCAAATTTTATAGTTCTAGGTCAACGGGAAGTACCCTGTAGGTTTTGATTTTTGTGAGCGTTGAAATATGCGTTTTTTTACGACATAAACCGCTCTAACTTTTTAATACGGTAATTGAGAATCTTTTCTTTTACACAACTGCAAGAGTTTATAGGTTTACGTATATAGTTTAAATTTCAACTCGATATCTTTACGCGTTCTCGAGATAAAAGGTCTTGACATACACACAGACGGACAGACGGACAGACGGACAGATGGACAGACGGACAGACGGGCAACAAAGTGATCCTATAAGGGTTCCGTTTTTTCCTTTTGAGGTACGGAACCCAAAAAAATCAATCTGCTTAATAGTAAAGTAACACATTGATTTATGTCTTTCTATTGATGTATTATTTCATAATGTCAAATAATGTAAGCAATTTTTTCAAAATTATCAAAAAAAAATCAAACGATTTCTACTACGACGCATTTAAACTATGTGAAGCGTAAAACGAAATAAAATATTTTAAATATACGTACTGAGCCATGATGCCATTTCGGTACTGATAGCTTCTGTAGAGTTGGCTTCTCTTCTGATCTGAGGGATGAATACCGTGGGTGCACCCATCACCAAGCCGTGAACAAAATATGTTGTCAGAACCCCGGAGAACACCAGCAACTGTGAATGTAAAATTTAAACTCAAATCATTTATTGCAACATATGTAATTGACATGCAGTTCTTAGTGAACATGTTTTGTATAGTTATACAAATGACCCTATAAGGGTATGGCATTTTTATTATTTGTATTGGAACGATTTATTGTTATGTTTTCTAATTATCGTTCTAAAATGTGTCTAATGTGTGTACATCTCGATAAAGGGATAATTTTTAGTTGTTTTATAAAACAGTTTTCTCTTTCGATAGCTTTTAAATTATTTGGCAATTTATTGAATATTTTTGTAGCCATAGAATTCGGGCTAGAACTGTGCATTGATAAGTTAGACTTTGGTCAAAACTTTGGTTCCACGAGTTTATGTCTATATTGCGATCTAATTTTGTGCGTTTTATCAGACGTTTTCTTAAAATAGTCAGGGTGTTGTAATCAAAAGAATAGGAATAGGCTGGACGTAGCTGCTTTCATCCGGTCTTATTGGATATTCATAGGAGAAGCCTACGTCCATCAGCCAATAATGATGGTGATTACATCCATGATGGCGATATTTACAAAATGTACAGACAGCTCATATTTAAAGATGATAATATAAACGACTTGATTTTTTTGCAGGGACTTCGTACAAAAAACCAAGTCGTGCCGTTTCTCCATTGCTGCGCAAAAGACTAACAACCCAACAAACACGTTCCGATTTATAATATAAGAGATAAGGGTTTTAGTAAGCTAGGTCACCTCACCTGAGTTATTATTGAACTATTATATTCAATAAAAAAAAAATTGCAAAAATGTGGCATGACCGACTTCACCCGTGTACAGAATTCGCACGGATCGATATAGCATTTTCACATTATTTATATGGCTCAGTCGATTTCGATAAAATTTAAATAGAACCAATTCCGAAGTATGCGTATACACATAAAAAAATATACGCTTCGAATTGAGCACCTCCGCCGTTCCGTCGGTCAAAAAAATCGTCAACATCCCTATCTTCCGTGTATTTTGAAACTACTTCAAAAAGGATGGTTATCAATAGAATTATTTTTGTATGTATGTCACTCGATTATTCCGCCAATTATGACGAATGACTATTATGAATTAACCGATTTTTATTATTTTTTGTTTGTAGATCACACGTCAAAGATGATTTCATTTAAATATCGTCGACGTAGCTTGTGTAGTTTTTGAAAAATGAACAGCAGTCTAATAATTATTTTTCGCATAATACATAATTCGAATAATTTCCACGAATCGATGTGACGACTATGTACATTTTTGTTGATTAATCAACAACGGCTCAGACAATTTCGATACAATTCACATGTGAATAAGAGTATAATACTACTTCGGAAGTACACTCTTTCAAACTGAAAAAAATAGGCGAAAATATACACAAAAAACAAATACAGACGAACATAGTACCTCCTCCTCTTTGGAAGTCGGTAAAAATGAAATACATCGATTTGAGCTATTCGAGTTTTGTGCGTAGATTTCAATAATTGAAGTCGGTTGTATTCTAATTTTACCTACTACTACCCGTGACCACGGTCGATGCAACTCGGCCGAAACGTCGGGGTGATGAGGTATTTATTTATCTCGTAATTTTAGTGCGCGATTAGTCCCGTAGTATATAATAATAATGTATTCTAATTTTTGGGCGAAAAATATTATAGGGTCTAGAACAAACAAAGTACAAAATTTATAAGAATTTTTAGTTAAAATTTACCTGTCTGAGAAATGGCTTCAAACTAATTTCTGTCTCCATACTCCCCTCTTCTTTAGGCACTCTTGTGTGATGTCCACTCATCTTCTTCACCACTTTTTGGCAATAATTGGTTGAGTATTTTTCCAAAATTTTCGTCTATACGTGATATGTCGCAGGTTTGTTTTTATATATAATCATTTGGCCATCTTAATGAACACGACTCAAACAAAATTAAATGTTAAGTATTTGGTTTTGTTCTGAAAATAACAGTTTTGACAAAAATTAGTAAAACCACAAACAACACATTAATATGAGCCCTGAGAATGCTGCGGACAAACTAATTGTTTAATCATTTAACGTGAATATATATTTGTTATACTAAAGTAGGTATAATGATAATAAATAACGAACCTTATGTAATACAAAGACAAACTAAACAAATTAAAAACAAATTTCACAACAACAAGTACCTACACAAATACATGTGGTATACGTAACACACAATTTGCCAATGAACACAAGTAAATATTATATATTCAGAATCCTCCAATATCTTTTCCATAACCTGAAATTAAAATTTACCTAATGTATTCAATTTATAAGCGATATTTTACTATTAACACAACCAGTTGATGAGACAGACTACGCGTTATAAAACGCGCAGTTTGTATACATTAATAGTACTTGCCATAAGAAGACCTGACTTTTTCCTGCTCTTTACCAGTTTTTATTGATTTGAATATAGGTCTAAAAGGTTGAACAATAATTTATGTCTGCAATTATTTGTAATTTCTGTGGTAAGCAAATTGTTTACATTTATTATTTTTATAAATTCAGACATTTTGCTACTCTCATACAACGAAAACGACGAATTGATTGGTATACAGGGTTATCTGCTTGCCTTGTACTAAGTCAAAAATTCGAATTTTATATTGATAAAAAAAAATACCTTTGTGCCTGCCTATTTATTTAACAATTTTAGGGTTCCGTACCTCAAACGGAAAAAACGGAACCCTTATAGGATTGAACACTTGATTGAACTATTGATAGGACGGAACACTTTGTTGTCCGTCTGTCCGTCTGTGTGTATGTCAAGACTCTTTATCTCGGGAACGCGTTCAGATATCGAGTTGAAATTTAAACTGTATAGTGTATACGTATACGAATATCTAAGGTATTTTGCAGATGTGGAAAAGAAAAACTTCTCAGTTATCGTTTAAAAAAGTTGGAGCCGTATATGTCGTAAAAAACCGCATATTTCGACACTCACAAAAATCAAAACCTGGTACCAGGGTACTTCCCGTGGACATATAACTATAAAATTTAGCGAAATGCATTGTCTCAGAGTACACATATAGGAATAAATCTGAAAATTTTACATTTTGATGTGATTTAATCACAAAAAAATTGGGACTCAAAATTCACAAAATATGGGTTCAAAATTCAAAATGAGTAAATCTTATCATGTAAGGTATCATATAAAAGAACTTCATTAGCACATGCTAAAACAGGTTTTTGATTATTTTAACAATGTGTAATTTTCGGTGAATGACGAGAAAAGTTAAAAAAAAACTTTTTTGTCGATGGTTTATAGTATAGAGATTTCAACAACTTACTTACCAATTTTGTGGAATTTTCTGGATTTGTACGGAATCCTCGATGTGCAAGCCTGACTCGCACATTATTTTAGGTTTATAATGAGACTTTCATATAAAATTGTTTTGCGAACGGTATTTTAGTAGATCGCAAGTAGTGAGTAGTTACATAGAGCTGCGCCTAATCACGGTAATGATATCTAATACCGAGGCCTAATCATTTTATATTGAGTAGCGTCACACTGTTAATGTTAAATACAAAATGCTTGATCAGCGGAATGTAACCCGATTGACGATGTTTAACGTAAATACGAGTACATACTCGTATTATTATAAATACCTGATTAGTATTATTGTGTGGGGAAAACCGAGGACTCAAAACCGCACATTATTTAAAATATGCAATTTTTGCCCTAAACCCAACAATTCTAAATAATATAGGAGGCAATGAATGACACAATTTGGGTCGCTGCGCCTTCATACTATGTCAGTAAGTACGTAAAGAGTTATAAACTAAGTAAGTATTTATGGAATAATAACTTTATTTCAGATTATTGATGATTTTTATGGATTATAGAGTTAAATTAAATTTCTTAGTTACATTATAATGTTACATTCAATTAATACAAAATAATTATAATTCAACATGCACAAAGACACATAACCGTAATTATATATTATGGGGTGGAATTTTCACGTCAGACATTCGCACGCGAGGGCTAGGGAGATGTTTTCCATGTGGGTTCTGTACGGGCGCCCGCGCTCGGGATATCATTACGAAAATATGACTGCCTCACGCAGAGTATAAAGAAGCGCTTAAATACGTACTAAAAAATCAGGATACGATCAAAATGGACATGCTGGCTCGACACCGTGCAAGCGGTAATTTTGCTGAACTTTGGAAAGAAACTAAAAAGTTGGAATACAAAAGTAGCTTACCAGTTAATGTACAAGGTGAAACAAATAAGAAAAACATAGCCAACTTGTTTAAGAATCATTTTAATGTAGATAAAGAAACGGCGCATGTATCTAGCTCAGGGCCCTGTCGTGGCTCGGAGCCTCACCACGTTACAGTTACATCGAAACAAATGGAAGTAATTTTGAGTAACATGAAGCGTGGTAAGTCTCCGGGCCATGATGGTCTTAGTCACTTGTTAGCGCGACTTTTTAATCTCTGTTTGAGGCACTGTTACCTACCGCAGGAATTAATACAAACTCTAGTAGTACCGATTGCAAAAAACAAAACGGGTGATATCTCGAGTGCGGCAAACTACAGGCCGATCTCGTTGGCTACGGTTGTGGCCAAGTTACTTGATAGACTTGTGCTGTCTCATGTAAGTGCCATAGATATAGATGACGGGCAATTTGGATTTCGTCAGCACGTCTCAACTGACATGGCAATATTCTCGCTGACACAAGTAGTTAAATATTACACCAAACATGACACTACAGTATATGCATATTTTTTGGACTTAAGCCGTGCATTTGACACGATTAGCCACGACCTTTTATGGCACAAATTGCGTGAAGCAGAGGCAGAGGTAGCGCCTGAAGTTGTTGACCTGCTGGCTTATTGGTACGGCAACCAGGTGAACAACGTCAGATGGGACTCCGAAATTTCGGATGACTACCGGCTGCCCTGCGGAGTGAGGCAGGGGAGGCTGTCCTCTCCCGACCTGTTCAACCTCTACGTAAATGACCTGATCGTGGAGCTGAGCGGCATCCCCGTCGGGCTCAGGTTGGATGGCCGATACGTCAACAACCTGAGCTACGCCGACGATATGGTGCTGCTCAGCCCCTCGATTAAGGGTTTGCGAAAACTTCTGGAAGTCTGCGAACAATACGCAAGTAAACACAATCTTGTATATAACGCAAAGAAAACGGAAATGATGGTGTTTAGGTCGGGAAAGGGGCCAGACAATGTGCCGGCAGTCCATCTTAGTGGGCAGCCGGTAAACATCGTGAATAGTTTCAAGTACCTTGGCCATATTATAACGTCCAACCTATCAGATGATGAAGACATAGAAAGACAGAGAAAGTCCCTCTGCGTAGTCGGTAACATGGTCGCTCGGAAGTTCTTCAGAGCGGCGCCTGACGTGAAGATTACGTTGTTTCGATCGTTCTGCCAATCGTTTTACACGTGTCAGCTCTGGACTAAATACACGCAAAAAGCATTTAATGCGTTAAGGGTCGCCTACAATAAGATTTTCAGGCACCTGATGGGCCTGAAATGGTATTTTAGTGCGTCTGAGATGGACACGGAGTCGCGGGTTGACTCTTTTAACGCTATACAGCGAAAGCGAATTGCATCGTTTATGTCTAGGGTTGACACGTGTAAGAACACCATTATAAAAAGCCTTGCAAAAAGATTGCCCCTGACCGCAACCTACCGACACTGGGTGGCTATTGCCACCTAATTATTTTGTTATTTTTTATTTGGACCGTGTATTATTTTTGCATTTTTATTTTGTAGTTTGGATATGGATCTTTGAGTCCGAAATAAAGACATATTTATTTATTATTATTTTATTTTAAACAGGGCCGTCAAGGCAGCACATGTTTTTTTCAAAAGGTGGTTGAGAAATGGCCCGTCATGCCTGTTTGCCACTACAGTAGCTGTTGCTCCCTAAGAGTATCAGTATTGTTAAATTTTGATTTTAAAAAGATATTTGAGTACGTACCTGAGTGGCTGTATGCGCCAGAAAATGCTGATAAAGTTTTATGATGTACAGCACGAGCGCATATCACTATCGACAAAATGTTTGAAATTGTAATTGGAGCACGTTATGAAGTTGCAGAATTTGAAAAGCATGGCAGATCGACGGTTAAAAATATTATTCTCGGTATAGTACCTACGGTTTTATGCCCAATTTAGTTGAGGTTGGTATTATTTTTCGAATAATTTTGGCGACGCATTAAACTAGCTATGGTAATTTTTTAACGATAGGTAACTAGAAATATCGATATTGAAGCTACAGTGACGTATACATATATCTGTTATGTGGTTATGATCAAAATATCAATTCCAAAAATTTATTTGCTCCTGAGATTGGTCCTGACAGAGTGACAGATGGGCATGACCGACTTCACCCGTGTATAGAATTCGTGAATATTTCGCACGGAACGATGTAACATTTTTCACAATATTGTTGATTTATCAAAAATGGCTCAGCCGCTTTCTATAAAATTTAAATGAGACCAATTTCGAAGTACACTTTTTCCAATATTTATTAAAATGTCAAAAACGGTCTATCAGAATTATAAGTGGGATCAGGAAAAGAACTTCGGCCAGAAAATACTTTTTAGAGAACCAAATAATGTCAGTAATATCATTATACATTTTTAAATGTTTATTGGATATTCATGTAGATAAGGATAAGTACCTAAAAATTTCGGACACACATAATTACAATACAAGATTTAAGGAAAGACTATGCTTGCCCAAAACGAAATTAACAAAAACGCAAAGACATGGAGTGTACAATAAGATTTTTATGTACAATAAATTACCAAAATCGATTACTGACCTACCTTATTCTGATTTTAAAAGAAAAATTAAATATTTTTTAACGAATAATGTGTTTTATAAGCTGGGTGAGTTTTTAGCGATGAAATTAAATGATGATTCTTTTGATGATTCATAAAATAATATTTGATATTTGACATTGATTCTATATTTCTATATTTGCATGCAACTCCATACATTTAGAAAAGTTCCACTACAAAACAAATTTTATGACTAATATGTAATTTTATTTTTGTGATTTCCTATGACGTATCGCTGATGTATAATTTGACTTTTGTTATTATTTTATTTACTATTGATTATTAATGTTTATGATTAAGAATTTTTAAATTACATAGTTTCTATATTTTAATTTTGTAAACTGACTTGCCTTGTATGACTGACATGTTATAAATGGCCAATAAATGATCTGAATCTGAATCTGAATAAAAAAAGAAGTATTGAAATCGGACTATGAAAAAAGTTAAGCGTGGTTATACATAAAACAAAAAAATATACATCTCGAATTGTACACCTACTTCCTCCGGTGGTTCGTCGGTCAAAAAATATAAACCTATTGAGGTGACTTTGTTTTTTTTTTTAAATACACAAACCTGAAATATACTTTCACTTGTACGGACATTAATTTGAGTCTATACCACAGAGTACTTCGTTATATACAGGTCTATACGCAATTTTTATTTAGATATTTAAGTAAGGCTAAGCAACTTTATTTAAATGAGAAGTCTAAATCTGGAACGTAATTAATGTCAGGTGTCCACTGTCCAAATCTGGCGCATCAGACAGGTCATCTGGCTGTTCCGTTGGCCTACATCGGGTCGAGGCTTCCTGTGCAGTTGCCAACCGGTAAGCCACATTTCCTACTATTCAACCGGATACAATAATCTTACTCGTACATTAGCAAGAGAACACAGAATTTCTAAGAACTCTTTGTAGCATTCATTAGTCATAAATACATATAAATGGTAGTTCATTTTGGCATTTTTAGGGTTCCGTAACTCAAACGAAAAAAACGGAACCCTTATAGGGTGACTTTGTTGTCCATCTGTCCGTCTGTGTGTAGGTCAAGACTCTTTATCTCGGGAACGCGTAAAGGTATCGAGTAGAAATTTAAACTTTATACGTATATCTATGGTCTCTTGCAGTTGTGTATAAGAAAAACTTCTCAGTTATCGTTTAAAAAAGTTAGAGCCATTTATGTGATAAAAAACCGCATATTTTGCACTCACAAAAATAAAAACCTACAGGGTACGTGATATCATACGTGAGTGAAAACCGGTGGTTTATTTAGTACCTACAGGGTAGTTCCTGTTGACATATAAGTACAACTATGAAATTTGGCGAGGAGCATTGTCTTAGAGTACCTACAAATATTGAAATAAATCTGAAAACTGACAAAAAAAATCATTTTCATTTAAATCACAAAAAATAGGGTCTAGAAATTCACAAAATATGGGTTCAAAATTCAAAGTGAGTAAATCGTGTCTTGTAAGGTAATATATAAAATAACTTCATAAGCACATAGCTGTTTTCTTGGCTTTTCGCGTGAAACACTAACTTAACTTGTAGATTCATGAAGAGTCCGTGGCGTTCACACCATTTCTCAACGATCTTGAGCGCTTTCTGCATCTTCTCACACAGAGTCGACACGAAGAGTCCAGACGCCATGATTACCAGGTCATCAGCACATGCCACATTGACAATGGATTCTCTGTTAACGACTATGACAAGTTTGTCCATCGCTACTATCTATAGTAAAGGTGACATGACTCCTTCTCGTGGGAAACCCACTGTGACTCGACAACCATCGCGCCTGCCGTCTTAATTCTCGCTGTTCTGCCAGCGAGTATTCGATTTTGTAGACTACAATACAATACAACAACACTTCTTATCGCTAGAAGTAATTTCTTCCAGACAACCTCTCATGCATGCAAGGAAACGTAAAGACGACAAGGACGGTGTAAACGTAAAAAATAAAATAATGAAAGGAAGTTACTACAAATTTCTAATTCAACAATAAAATAAACTACATAATAATAGCCATACATAAATACTTCTAATAAAACATACAATAAAAATAAATATATATCATGTAAATTAATAACTAGGAGTGATATGAGTATTAGTCAAAGAGAGCTTTGAGAGATAATGTTGCTGAACCTGGGCCTTGAAAGATTCAACGCTCTGTGCACGTCTAATGGTCACAGGAAGGTAAACTACTTGGCGGAGTGCAGAGTCTGTGAATTTATCCAATTGTTAGGCATGTTGATTATTGTGGACCTGGTTTTCTGCCAGAGGTACACTTCTTATGTGCTTATCGCAGTCTTTCCAGCGTTTTCAATAGGATTTGGTTAAGTCAAGTGAATTGGTCTAAGCGACTTTGGGTTTGTTCAATCGGTCTTTCCTGGCTTTGGTAAAAACATCTTTTTTACTTCTCTCTAGAATTTTAGGTATGTATCTCCACGCCATACACGATCTAAATAAGGCGATGAGTTGTGTATTTATCATTTTTGGGCCCCATTGGAGGAAAGCTAGAAATATTTCATCCAATTTGATCCCTTTGTGTGGTCGGAAAGTACTTCTTGCCCTAAGAATAGTCTTTTCTGTGACAATAGAGCCTGCAAAATCCCAGTCTTCCTATCCAGGTTTATGTGGAGCATGTGGTTCTCATCCATCTGTGCCGTTGACTTGACATTCTGGAAAGTGTTTTTGTCGAAGTAATTTAAAATGCTTTTGTTTTGAGGCTGTGTAAATCCTATCAGCCTTCTTCAAAGTGCCTGGTTTTATATGTGAGTCACTAGATATGATTTTTGGACGTCGCGCAGTTTCAGAACTAACAAAAATATGTGAGGCTACACGAAAACGGTATTAGTTTTCGTTTACTATGCAAATTTATAAAAGGCCTTAGGTATCTTTTGCAAATAAAATCGTACTAACCTTCGAAAAATTAATTGACAACAAGAAGTCTTCCAAAATAATACAGACAATGTTCTATATTATAAAACTCACAATTTTTAAATGTGTAAAATAAAATTACAACGTTATAATACAAATAAACAAACTTAATCGCTTTGAACTGCGGAAACGTTGGTTGAGAAATAAAAATTGATGGCAACTTTATTTATTAAGTTATGCTCATAAAAAAATAAATAAGGTATTTTTACTGTATACACAGAATGTACCTAAAGAGTTTTCACTGACCTATACAGAATGAAACAACACAAAGTAACATAATTATATGTAATTTAAAGGTTAGTAAAAAAAAATTAGGAGTTCTGAAAAGTTACGGTCGGCGTTTAGGGACCAATCCCGGATCTTGAATAATATATTTTTTAAGAGAATATTTACAATTTTTACACTGTGAATACTTGAAGCATTTTCCAGTTGCCGTTATGCCGGAAAAATCACTTTATGTATGTATTTAAGTAGGGTAATATTTATTTTATTTTAACTTAATAGTTTATTTTTAAAGTGCATATTTAACCAAATATTCTGTGAATATTTCAAGTATCTACCTGTCACCGTTATTATTAATATCGAGCGAAAAACGGAAAAAAATCAGGTTTGTTGTATGTACGATAACTGAGAAGTTTTTCTTTAACACAACTGTAAGAGACCATAGGTTTAAATTTCTACTCGATATCTTTACGCGTTCCCGAGATAAAGAGTCTTGACATACACACAGACGGACAGACGGACAACAAAGTGATCTTATAAGGGCTTCGTTTTTTTTCCGTTTGAGGTACGGAACTCTAAAAATGGTAGTAATGACGGTTTACTTAAAGTTCTTATTGTGAAAAAAAATTGGTTATCTGTAATGTAGGTAAATCATTGAAGAACTTTGCAATCCTGTCGACTATTAGTTGTGTCTGTGACCTGCCCTCTACAGCCTAGACTTGCTCGCTTGAATAGTTTAGATTATTGATTACTAAGAATGCACCAAGTTATCATGCCTAAGGCATGCGATACTTAGATTGTGACCCAGTTTACTGCAGCCAAAACAGTTCAGGGACGATGCACCGGCTCCATCATTTTTATAATGTCAAATTCAAATAGATCAATCAAAGCACTATACTCTATAAAATTTAACTTGATCTCTGCGACAGTGACATTGACATAGAAGATTGACACTTTTAGAGTTGAGATAGTGGTGGAAAATATCGATTTTCAAACAATGTTGTAATGAAATCGAATGAGTAGTTGAAGGTGTGAAATTGGATTTTATTTATTTACTATTATTTAAGATCAAGTATGTATGCATGTAAATAATGTTATGATATTAATTAAATACTCATAATAATGTAACGATAGTATTTATCGTCGTTTTTCACTATTATCGATGCTAATGTAACATATAATTGGGTTTAATTTAATTACACATGTAAAAAAATGTTATGATATTAAAATATACAATAAAACTAATGATAAATTAAATTCTATTTAAAATATCGTCAGAATAAACTATGGATATTTTAATTAAAACTCTACATAAAACTCTGTGGTCACGATCATTCGTCGCCCATCACTAATCGGCATGCCCATAAAGTCTGACATTGACAGGTTCTGTCTATACTATTAAGAAATTCAGGACTTCATAGGCGTGATTTTTCTGACAGCTGTCGCAGAGATCAAGTTAAATTTTATAGAGTATATTTATGAAATTGTGTCTTCGCATGCCTATATAGGT
Source organism: Hypomecis punctinalis (assembly GCA_949316475.1). Taxonomy (NCBI): domain Eukaryota; kingdom Metazoa; phylum Arthropoda; class Insecta; order Lepidoptera; family Geometridae; genus Hypomecis; species Hypomecis punctinalis. Next base: position 1,367,495 of record OX438796.1, read on the forward strand.
ACATATTTCAACTAGACCGAGACAAAACACTGAAACTAAATGCGCTGTCAACTGAAAAATCTTGGGACTCCTAGACATTTTATAAAAAAGCGCGCGTAAAACAAACACTGACTTGTCACTCGAATTGCTCGGTTGGCGAGTGAGTGAGATGCGAAGTGACTACATACAAAAAAGATGAAAGAATAAAGAAACCAAAATTTCATTTTTATGAAATCAAAATGAGGCACATTGAGTTAGAAAGAGGACGATCTTTCATCGTTAATACATAATTATTATGCGGCTATTGATTGTCTTAAAGTGCACTTAAAACATCGGCAAATTATATTTTCATCCCCAATCTCGGAAAGAGTATTTTTGCGCTTCGATATCTGAGTGAAAAAGTTGTTATTATCCGCTAGAGAGTAAACTAAACTTGAATTAAGAATATTATAAGTTTGTAAATTCAAAACATTAATATAAGCCTATTTACTTCTACCTCCATGGTGCCGAATTTATCACACAACTTTTTTTAATTTTTTTTTAAATTCAGACAGAAATTTCTTGATGTAGGTACTTCTTTTTAATTTGTTTTACCCGCGCCTTTTTCACGTCATATTGTTAAAGGGAACTTGAAATAATTGAAAAACCTAAAAGTGATTCAAGCGACGAGGAAGTTTATTTGACGGCAACAAAATTGACTGTAACTTAATAATGCGCAAATGAGGTTTCTCCTTCAACAATCACCCGAAAGTATTTGAAACAGTAGGTACGATATGTAGACGACTTTAGTCATTTCCTAGCTGAGGTGGGACGTGTTGCACTCGAATGCAAAGATTTTTCACCTTGTGCTCATTTGATTCCCTCATTAACGCTCAGGATTCCAATTTTTGAATCATTTTATTTTAAGTTCCTTCGCCTGCTCGGTCATCAAAATTGAGCACGTGTTTAAAAAAGCAACTTTGCACTCTTAACAAATATATTATTATACATTTAAAACAAAGATTGACAAGTCCTCGTAATTGGTCTAAGGCGGTCAGAATTCTTAATCAATTGCTATTTGGAATAGCTGACGTTTTAGCAATTTTAGGGTTGGCCCGTATTAAATAAAAGTTTTTCTCAATTATCTGTAATAATGAACTAAACTTTAGGTTTTTGTTAATAATAACAAAATAATTATACAAAAGAAAAGTAATGGGATCTAATAATTATTTTTTCCAAAAAATACCAAGACCGACACCCGTTTCAGAATCATTACATAGTATAAAACAAAGTCGCTTTCCGCTGTCTGTCCCCATGTATGCTTATATCTTTAAAACTAAGCAACGGATTTTGGTGTTGTTTGTTTTAATAGATAGAGTAATTCAAGACAAATGTTTATATGTATAACACACCTGTGCGAAGTCGGGGTGCATCGCTAGAACGCAAATATTATGCATGGATCGATGTAGCATTTTTCACATTATTGTTGATTTATCAAAAATGGCTCAGCCGATTTCGATAAAATTTAAATTGAACCAATTTCAAAGTATACTCTTTCCAATAAAAAAAAAGAATTATTGAAATCGGGCTACTATAAAAAAAAGTTATGCGTGTTTATAAATAAAAAAAAATATACGCGTCGAATTGTATACCTCATCCGGTGGTACGTCGGTCAAAAAATTATTAGGTACGGTCAAGGTCATGGCCAAAGTCGATATATTTTTGTAATGTCTCCTTTCTCAATAATTCATCATCATCATCATCATATCAGCCATAGAACGTCCACTGCTGGACATAGGCCTCCCCTAATGATTTCCAATAAGACCGGTTGCTAGCGGTTTGCATCCAGCGCGATCCTGCGGTCCTAATAAGGTCATCCGTCCACCTTGTGGGTGGACGTCCTACGCTGCGCTTGCCGGTACGTGGTCTCCACTCAAGAACTTTTCCACCCCATCGGTCATCAGTTCTCCGCGCTATGTGCCCTGCCCATTGCCACTTCAACTTGCCAATCCGCTGGGCTATGTCGGTAACCTTGGTTCTTCTACGGATCTCCTCATTCCTGATTCGATCTCGCAGAGAGACTCCGAGCATAGCCCTCTCCATGGCTCTTTGGGCTACTTGGAGCTTACTAATAAGGCCCATAGTGAGAGACCACGTTTCTGTGCCATAAGTCATCACTGGCAACACACACTGGTCGAAAACTTTCGACTTGAGGCACTGAGGTATGTCGGACAAGAAGACGTTACGCAATTTTCCAAACGCTGCCCAACCGAGTTGGATTCGGCGATTGGCCTCTTTCTTGAAGTCGGACCTACCTAACTGGACTACTTGTCCCAGGTAGACGTACGAGTCAACGACTTCAAGAACCGAGTTCCCAACTGAAATAGGGGTGGGTACAACATGAGAATTACACATGACCTTTGTCTTATCCATGTTCATTTTAAGACCCACCTGTTGAGAGACTTGATTAAGGCCTTCGAGCATCGTGCTGAGTTCTTCCATCGACTTTGCCATGACCACGATATCGTCGGCAAATCGAAGGTGAGTGATGTATTCGCCATTGATGTTGATGCCGAGTCCTTTCCATTCCAGGAGCTTAAAGGCGTTCTCCAGAGTAGTAGTAAACAGTTTCGGAGATATTACGTCTCCCTGTCTTACGCCTCTCTTCAAAGGGATCGCCTTGGAGCTCTCTTCCTGTACTCGAACCGACATAGTGGCGTTATTATACAAACACTTCAGCACTTCAATGTACCGATAGTCAATACGGCATCGTTGAAGAGACTCAAGCACAGCCCATGTCTCAACCGAATCAAAGGCTTTCTCATAGTCCACAAACGCCAAGCAAAGTGGCAGGTTATACTCCTCGGTCTTCTGTATAACCTGCCGCAGCGTATGTATGTGGTCCATGGTGCAAAAGCCCTTCCGGAAACCGGCTTGTTCGGGAGGCTGGAAGTCATCAAGCCTGCGTTCGAGACGATTCGTAATGACCCTTGAAAACAACTTATAAACATGGCTCAGAAGCGAGATGGGTCTGTAGTTTTTCAATAAGGTGTTGTCACCTTTTTTGAAGAACAACACCACCACGCTTCTGTTCCACGCTTCTGGCGTTATGCCCTCGAGGACGACGGTGTTAAATAGCTTCTGAAGGACTTTTAGTACCGGCGTTCCACCCGCTTTCAGAAGCTCTGAAGTAATTCCGTCGTCACCCGGCGCCTTATTGTTCTTAAGTTGGTTCAGGGCCATCCTAATCTCGTACAGGCTAATGTCCGGGATGTCTTCGGTGAAGTGTCGGGTTAGCTTGGCTCTTGGGTCTTTGGCCGCGCTGTTTACAGGCTTTGCTACCGAGGCGTATAACTGTCCGTAAAACCTTTCGATCTCCTGCAATACCTCTGCCTTGGTTGACGCTATACTGCCATCTTCTCTCTTCAGCTTTGTCAACTGGCTTTGCCCAATAGACAAATGCCTTGCGAACACTTTGGAGCCTTTGTTCCGCTCTATTGTCTCTTTAACATGTTTAGTATTAAAGAGACGAATGTCGCACCGCACCGATTTTGAAATCTGTCTATTGAGCCGCCTGTATGACTTTGCATCATCGGAAGACTGCAGTCTTAGCGAGCGTCGTTCGGCCATGAGATTTAGAGTATGATCGGAGAATTTCTGAGGTCTATCTGAACGGCGGGGTCTAAAGAACTTAGAACCCACCGTTTGGACAGTTTCTACGAGCCCGTTATTGATCTCGTCCACCGACGCAAAGTTATCCAGGCAAGCAAAGCGATTCGAGAGCTCGAGCTGAAAGTTTTCGGGGTTTTGTATGTGGGCACGAGTAGGTCGGAGCGTAGACTTCATCAGGCGGGACCTTTCGAGTTTAACGTTGATATTCAGTTTGCCTCGCACGATTCTGTGATCACTGCCGGTTTTTACCCTGTGGATCACGGAGACGTCGTTAAATATCCGTTTCTCGCTAGTCATGATGAAGTCTATCTCATTTCTCGTGGTACCGTCGGGACTCATCCAGGTCCATTTCCTGCGAGGTGGCTTCTGGAAGAAAGAGTTCATCATGAAGAGTTCCTCTTTCTCCAGAAAGTCTGCCAGCATGTGGCCCCTGGGGTTCCGTTGCCCATATCCAAATTGCCCCACTCTCAACTCATCATCGCTTTTCTTGCCCAACTTCGCGTTGAAGTCTCCCATAACAACCGTGAAGCGGGTCTTAGACGTATGTATGGCCCGACTTACGTCCTCATACATAGCCTCCACTTCATCATCGGGGTGTGACGAGGTCGGTGCGTATACCTGGATGACCTTCAACGAATATCGTTTGGATATTGTGAGTATCAGGTATATAACCCTGCTCGACACACTTTCGATGGTAATGATATTGTTAACGAGAGACCTGTGAACGAGAAAGCCGACACCACCTTGGGACCGTTGGTCACCTTCCCGGTAGTACAGTAGGTTGCCGGATTTCAGGGTTATCGTGTCCTCGCCCTCTCTACGGACTTCAGATAACCCCATAATATCCCATCGCAACCTACCCAACTCTTCTTCCAGTTCCGCAATCTTCTCATCAGTCCTCATAGTGCGCACGTTATATGTTGCCAGGGCCAGTCGTCGTCGGTTGGGGTGGCAGCCGGATCTCTGCCGGGGATTCTTAGCACCCCTTGCTCCGCCGTTACCGTGGTCGCTGCCGGAACCAGGACTAGCGGAGCTGCCGGGGACTGGGGGCCTGGTTCTATTTTGTACAATCATAAGGGGGGGGTTTGCCCATAATTGCCGCGCTGGGCAAGCGTGTTGGCAATCGCAGGGCGTAGCTCTCGCGACGGGGATGCTGCTGCCCATCCCCGCCCTGTTGCACTTGAGCTACGCTGTTCTGGATGGGTATACCGCCAACAGTCGGTTCCGTAGTACCTCAGTCGGCTCTTACGACACCTGGTACAAGAGGGGGGTGCTATTCTACTCTGCCGGCACCCCACGGCGGCAATCTCAATAATTATGAGGGAATAATTTAAATACAATGTCATACTCAGAATGATAATTCCCGCTGGTGAAATCACTATAATCTTAATAAAAAATCTCCAACGAAGTAATTAACAATTAATTTAGTAATTACACCACCGTGTTAGGTACCTACCTAAATGCTGAACATAATATTTGGGTAGTAAAAAATAATTACGACATTTTATTTTTATGTTCTTACATCATGATTTAGTAAGTATTTTTATTTTTACACTGAAATAATACATTTGAATTTGATCACCAAACAATATTTAACAAGCCTTGCGGTAAGTATTTGGTACCTACTCTAAAATAGCGAATAAGACTAACTGTTCTTTAAAATAATTATTTTCTACCAAAAATTCCACAAGCTTCTTCAATGGCCATCATCATTTCAGCCATAGGACGTTCACTGCAGGGCATAGGCCTTCCCCATGGATCTCCAATATGACCGGTTTGTTGAGGTCATTCGTCCACATTGTAGGTGGAAGTCCTACGCTGCGCTTGTCAGTACGTGGTCTCCACTCAAGAACTTTACGACCACATCAGTTTTGCATTAAAACCAAAATAATGATAATTATTTTTCGCAAAATAAGAAAATACTGACTTTAATTGAGAATAAAATTCAATTCTAATAGTTTGCTCCAATCGATGTACAATGTTTATAATTATTATTGTTGAGTTTTAAAAACGGCTTAGCCGATTATAATATTGTTTGAATGGGAGGTATAGACACTGGCAGAAGACCGGGAGACTTAGCACCGTCAACAAAAACGTTCTGATGACGATGATGATGACACATTCTGTAAAGAAAATCTAACTTCAAGGAGAGAATACACAGCCTGCTCACGACAATTTATTTTTCATCAATTCTACAATATTATAATACTCTGTACTCACTACCCACGCATACACATTTAGCCTCTAAAGCCTACATTTTAAGGCTCAAAATAGCATAACATTTCCACATTTTCCACATTCAGTTCCCCGGGAATCTTATAGTCTGAGATCCCACTGCAATATCATAGTGCTCACAGCATACAAGGTTGCAACCATTTTTCTACGCAAATATATTATGAAGAAGAAATACATAATAATTATTATCTAAACGGAGTTGCTTTGCGAAATGTGGCCTTGAAATTCACTATACTGTACCAGCCTTTATTAACTATTACTATTAATAACTAGCTGACCTGGTGAACTTCATCAACTTTTATCATGCAGGAACATTTTGTATGCGAAAACCAAAATTAATGTTTTATTATTTTTCTCGCCACTTTTATAAATCTTCTCACTGTTTAAACTTCCCTTAACTTCCACAATTAATTCAAGATCAAAATTAGCCAAATCAGTTCAGCCGTTCTCGAGTTTTAGCGAGATTAAGAACCATAATAATTCATTTGTATGTATGTATATAGATTTAGGATTTTTTTCCTATATTTTTTGTCAGCATTAACATATTATCATCACATTGATGTTAAATGACGGGATGACCGAAGTTCATTCAGAATGTTGAAAACAAAGAATTGCACATTAACTCAGTGAAATAATAAAGTTGCACAAAAACAAAATTCTTGAATAAAGTAAGGATGAGGAGGTGTAAGGATAAAGGTAAAAAGGGATAATGTCGGCGCCACTCACAATAAGGCTTACGTGTCTTTTTCCGCAGACAGGAGGCGACGTAGTTCTCCAGCTCGCGGAGGGTGGAAGGCTTCAGCGTCTCGAAATCTATCTCGATCTCGTCCACCCGGACGTAATAGTATTAGTCCACTGCAGGACGTAGATCTACCCACAAAGAGTGATTGGGACATATCCACCACGCTGGCCCGGTGCGGGTTGGTGGATTATTTAAAATTTAACAGTTTTAATTAATCTTGTTTTTACATTAATTAATGTTTTATTTATAAGCATTTTTATACTGGCAATCCTATATATGTTAATTCTCTTACTCATGTAAAGGTGACGTCCACTAGTGGTATATTATTCAGAGAAAAATCGAACCAAGATGATATATACATCATTTGAAAGCTTGTTTTATGGGCTTCCCAAAAATATTTAATTTAGATTTTTTCCACGCCTCCAATTTTTTTTAAATGCGAAAAATAAATTGTATGAAAAATAACAATACACATTACTACTTTTTCTAGTTTAGCAATGATAAAGTGCTTCTATCGTTATTTTACTTGCATTCATAGCTGATTCTTCCACATTCATCGCTTAATTTGCTAAAATTAAAAATTATGACCTACCAGTGTGACCAGTTAGTAGGTACAATGTGACAAACAAACACTTCAAAAGTGTGTCTAATTGGTAAAAATGCTTTTATTTAACAATTTGGAGGTTACTTAACCTGGGTTGATAGAGATAAACTACTTATTGAGCTAGATATATTTATTTATCCCAATAAATTCAAAATTAATTTAAAAAAAATTGGAGGGCTCTTTTTTGTTTTTAACTCTTGTAATAGACTTAGAAAAATATGAACTTTCTCGAAATGTAACGAGTGTTGTGGTTAAAATTTTGGATTATTATTATACCAGCCTCCATACATTTTGTGGACATGTCTTTTACGTAAAAATGGTTTCAAGCGTGTACGCAATGAGCGCTATACTCCTGCAGTGGGATCTCAGACTATGACCCGATCCTGACCTAAAATCGCCAGTTCAAGGCCATTGCTCAGATGCAACCGCTGACCTGATTATGTAGCTTTTAAAATTGAATATATAGAGTTCAATATCGCACAGCTGTTTTGGACAGGGATCTATTGATTTTGAAGCATTTTGTTGGCATAGCTGCTACTGCAATTAAGCTTGAACTTGGTAAATGTAGCACTCATAGCGTAGGCCTAGGTGATCATTAGCGATCATCGAAGTCAAGCATCGTTTAGCACGGTCTGTTTTTGGAGGGGTGACCGCGGGTAGCAGTTACAACTGAGCGCTGCCGTGGTTCGGATGATACGTTAAATTGTAGGTCCTGATTGTTTTAATCGTTTAGCCATGTCAGAGGCCTTCAGGCGGCTTGTAAACTTTGACACCAGGGCTAGCCACCCGGCAATTACTCACTCACTTGGTAAATGATTATAAACGCTAAATTACTATAAAACTAAAAACTACTGAACGGATTGAGATGAAACTTTGCAACAGTAGATAATGTTTATAAATCAGAATACCACATAGGCAATAATTTATAGATATTGCGTGAAACGATTGGATAGCAATGCCCTGCCTCCGTCATTGTTTCCTGATAATTACAATATGGATATCTTCAAGTTAAGAGTGAATAGGCTTCTAGGTCTACATACTCCATCTTCGGCTACGATTTCGCGTAAATTGAAAAAAAATGAGCTGTTTCATACAAAACTGCATCCCGGCAATTTTTTTATGATAAATTTGCTGTGAATGATTTTTTTCACGAATTTTGGGTTGGTGCCATAGTAAAAATTGTTTATGACGATTCTTTTATCTTAGTACAGGGTAAGCAGTTAACCCTGACCATCAAAACAAAAACCGGACAAGTGCGAGTCAGGCTCGCACATCAAGGTTTCCGTACAAATCCAGAAAATTTCACAAAATTGGGGAGTAAGTTGTTAAAATCTCTATAGGTACTATAACCATCGACAAAAAAGTTTTTTTTTTCCACTTTACTCGTCATACATCGAAAATTACACATTGTTAAAATAATTAAAATCCAGTTTTAGCATGTGCTTATGAAGTTCTTTTATATGATACCTTACATGATATGATTTACTCACTTTGAATTTTGAACCCCTATATTTTGAGGCCCTATTTTTGTGATTTAAATATAAAAAGGAACAGTTTTCAGATTTATTCCTGTACTCTAAGACAATGCTTATCGCCTAAAGCCAATGCCGGTTTTTGTATGGAAGGTGGCGCCTTTTTTTTTTCACGCGGCCATCAACCAAACCTTGTTTTTATAGTTCAGTATAGTGTAACAAATGATAATTATGAAATTCTGCAGCTGTAGTTTCAGTCCAAAAAGAGTTACAAGACTTAGAAGTTTGTTTTGATTTATTTGTTTTTAAGGTTATTTTTATCACCTAGGCGCAAGTTACGAGTTAAGTTGATATAAATAAAAACTGTTGAATGCTTTTTGAATTGTTAGGAGTGAGATTGCACCTGGAACTATCTCGCCTTCTGCAAACCTTATCTCCAAATTATCCGTTTTTGTCTGTAATGCGGTAATTGACTATTTACTTGAAAGATGGTATGGAAGAAATCGCTTCGACAATGTCTTTGTCTATGTCTGTGTCTTTGTGTGCAATGAAGTGTTCATTCATTTTTTTATTTACCGTGTATAATGCATACCGCATAATATATCTGTTTTCTACGATAACACCAGAGATATATAATCATAGCAGTGCTAGAGATAGATATAAGAGTCCTAAAACAAAAGCCGAGTCGTAGTTTTAAAACACTGGTCACCAATAATTCAAAACACGCTCACATAACACAAAGATCGAGGCGTGAGAGCATAGAACAATTAATACCGAGGCGACTCCGGATTCTTCTCCCCCCGTGTTTGGCGGAAGTGAGGTTACCAACTAGAGCTATATAAATATTTTATTGGCGGCTGGACGCCTCGGCCGCTAAGGGCCGAGGGGCAGCGGCCGAGGGGCAATGTTTGGAGGGTGCGAGTACCCTTCCCAGTCCGCGAGGACGGGCGGCTTCGCTCAGCACCCTCGTTAGTTTCTAGTGTGGCCATCGTCGGCCATATCTTGGCTTGGTGGAATTGGGTTGGCCATCTTATGGCTTGGTGGTGTTGTCCCAGATTGGAGTCTTCACGACCTGCACTGAACCAAGTGCAGGCGGCATCTCTTCCTCTTTGACTTGATATGACGTGACGCACGTCGGGTCCGGTGGCGTACTCGAACAGGCGAACGCGGCTTCGGATCGTCAGTCTCGAAAGTGTACACTCGACCAAGACCGACTGAAACGCGAAGCGGAGCTCTCTCAGCCTGTCAGGGTTCGTAGCGATGCGGAGATGGGGAGTGGAATCGCTAGCCCGGCTTAAGCGCGCCGCCGCGCAAGCCAGGGATCACGTCTCTAACATCCCCTTTGAAGCTTTGGTCGTCGAGCACGATGGTCAACGACGCAGGTGGGGCGGCGTCAAGCTCACGCCAGGGCGAAGCGACGCCTACCCGTGGTTCTAATTCTAATTCGAAGTAGGGGCGAAAAGTCCTGCACTGATGTCCCGCATGGGGTGTTTTGTGCATTTCCCCCTCCAGCGTCTACCCGAGCCAGCCCAGCTCCTTAAAGTAAAGGAGCGTGGCTCTGGGCCGCTGGCATAACTGCTCCAGTAGCTTAGATGGTGAATGAGATGATGGTGATGTAGATGACAAAGCCGATGATAATGCAGAGGCATCATGCAACCCGTTAGCTAATCTAGTGCTTTTTCGTGGCCTTGCAGTGCCACAGAACATGATCTACAGTTTCGTTTTCCTGCAAACAGACACGACAAAGTGGGCTGTCAGTGGCTCCAAGTTTATACAAGTGACTATTTAAGTTGCAGTGATCGTTATTAGTCTTACCATAAGTCGGAGGTCTTGCCGCTGCAACCTCAATAGGTCGTTTGTGATGTTTTTATTTAGATTGGGGAAAACAGTCTTAGAGTACTTGCAGTTCTCCCTTTTGTTCCACATATTCTGTTGTTCTTGTTGTTCTTTTTCGGTATGACGACGCAGCAACTCGCGCACTTCCGCCGCTGTTGGCTTACAGTGTTTTGTTGCCTCCTCCCCTACCTGTTTTCTCGTGCCCTCTTTGGCAAGGGTGTCGGCTATGTTGTAAGAGATTGAAGTAAGAGTTTGAAGTGTCGCATGACACTCAGCGGTAACTTTAGACCTTGTTACAGGTCTTTTGAGTGCGTAGATAGTAGCAGCACTGTCAACCGTGAACACGATGACTTCTTTGGCCTCACTGTTTTCTGTTGCTGTCAAAAGCTCATTTAAGGGCACATGTGCTTTTGAGGCTAGTAATAGGCCCATGGCCTCCGCTTGCAAGGTTGTTGTTGTAGTTTTACTCAGGGCCGGCAGGGACTCTCTGAGCCCAAGTTCCGGCGAGTAATAGCCGCAGCCTGTTCCTTCCTCGTTTTTTTGCACCATCCGCGTAGACATTCCAAGATGGCACTACATCATTTGACACATTGTTCTCTATGATCAGCTCATAATTTTTGCTGTCTAGATGCGTTTTAGGTATTCTATCCGTTCCACCTTTAGCTTCGGGAATTATTTACCCGTGGTTGTCCGGTAGTGTGCCACGATGGTGGCTGACATCGATGTTGAAGCGGCTGGGACCGGGGGAGAAACTCGACCCCGGTCGCCGAGGCGGGCTCGCGTAGTGGCGAGGCCCGATGCAGCCTCGCGTCGCATAAGCGACAGCAACGGCATGATGGCTGGGTGTCGCGACACTAGGCATCGCGAGTTGGTTGGTTAAAGCGCGCCCCGACCGAATACCGAGGCGTGAGTGAGAATTAGTTAATCCTTATTCTTTTGATTGCCGGGGGGCGGGGCGCGGGGGGCAGTTTGTAAGTGAGAAATTGAAACAAACCAAGCTCCTGTGCGCTTTAGAGTAGAACAGGAGACAGCCAACTACATACACATCCTCAGCGGTGGCGGCGGCGGTGCGTACGGCGATTCCAAATCGCCGGCGAATTGACCACTGTCAAATCACGAGTACTTGGCGCACCATAAAATAGTAGGTACCAATATAACGACTATTTAGGTGTTTTAAATGATCTATTACGCGGTATTTTTACAAAAAATCTGATGAATATTTACAAACTTTTAACTCTCATAACTTTTCTCGGACTGAGGGTAGAATTTTTTTGTTTATTAAACGTTGTTTATAACATCTTATTGTACTAAAAAAACAAGGTTTGGTTAGTTGCCGCGCGAATTTTAAAAGGCGCCAATTTCAGGCATTGGCTTTTCATAGTTATATGTCAACGGGAAGTACCCTGTAGGTTTTGATATTTGTGAGTGTCGAAATATGCGGTTTTACGACATAAACGGCTCTAACTTTTTTAAACGATACCTGAGAAGTTTTTCTTTTACACAACTGCAAGAAATTATAGATATACGTATACAGACTAAATTTCAACTCGATATCTCAACGCATTCCTGAGATATAGAGTCTTGACATACACACAGACGGACACACGGTTAACAAAGTGATCCTATAAAGGTTCCGTTTTTTTCCGTTCGAGGTACAAAACCCAAAAAACGAAACAATGTTTTTAGCGGTTACCAAGTTAAGCAATCAACTGTTAATCTTGGGATGGGTGATCATAACCGGCACACCAACGTATAAGAAATCCACAAGGAATCCACAAGTTAGACACAGAAAACCGAAATATGGCAGCGCTCGCTTCTAAATGCATCTATATGCATTTAGAACCAAGCGCTGCCATGTTTCGGTCTGCCCTATTAAAAACATCTATCAATGTTAGCTCCAAGTAAAGAAACGTGCTGTGGAGAGGGCCATGTTTGGAGTTTTTCTGCGAGATCGAATCAGAAATCCGAAGCAGGTAGGCCGTTCGACGCGATATGTCTTCGGATGGGTAACCGCGTAAGGAATTTACAACTGAGCTTTGCCGCGATTCGGGCGGCATATTAAATTATAGGTTCCGGTTGTTTCAACTATTTAGGCAAGTCAAATACCTTCAGGCGCATTCAGAGCTCTGACACTAGGGCTAGCTAATCGGCATATAAAATTATTACCTAATTGAAATACATTTTTAAGTGTTTTTATTAGATAACTTCAACACAAAAAACTATTGGACCACCCACCCTTGAAGATCTAAAGTTATTCTAAATATTCAAGCCTGCCGCCACGTGGCAGCGTGCCCATCATGCTGGTAGCGGTGCCTCGCTAGGTGGCAATGCTTATACCTATGCTTATACCTATAAACACCAGCATTGAGCATAGAGCACAGATGTTTTCATTACTATTTTAATATGTAACTTTTAGTGGACATTTAAGCATTTACTAACGATTTCGTGTTTTTTAGGGTTCACTTTTTTGTCCGTCTGTCCGTCTGTGTGTATGTTATAGGTTCCGGTTGTTTCAACTATTTAGGCATATCTCAAACTTTATCTCGGGAACGCGTAAAGATATCGAGTTGAAATTTAAACTGTATACGTATATTTATGGTTTCTTGCAGTTGCGTAAAAGAAAAACTTCTCAGTTATCGCATAAAAAAGTTAGAGCCGTTTATGTCGTAAAAACCCGCATATTTCGACACTCACAAAAATCAAAACCTACAGGGTACTTCCCGTTAACATAGAACTATGAAATTTGGCGAGAAGCATTGTGTTAGAGTACACACAGAGGAATAATACTGAAAACTGTACATTTTTATTTAAATCACAAAAAAATAGGGCCTCAAAATTCACAAAATATGGGTTAAAATTCAAAGTGAGTAAATCGTATCATGTAAGGTGACATATAAAAACTTAATTAGCACATCTTAAATCAGGTTTTTAATTATTTTAACAATGTGTTGTACGGAACCCTCGATGTGCGAGCCTGACTCGCACTTGTCCGGTTTTTTTTTTCAATGAAGATATATGAATAAGACCTAATTATGGTGCCTTGTGGCCGTGGTGGTCTAGTGGTAGTAACACCCGACCTGCAATCGTGAGGTCGTGGGTTCAAATCCCGATCCCGTACCAATGAGTTTCTTTGGAACTTATGTACGGAATTTCACATCATTGGCTTTACGGTGAAGGAAAACATCGTGAGGCAACCTGCATACGTCCGTAGAAGAAATTCGATGGCGTATGTGAATCCACCAACCCGCACTGGGCCAGCGTGGTGGATATGGCCCAATCACCCTTCGTGGGTAGGCCTACGTCCTGCAGTGGACTATTAAAAAGGCTGGTACAGTACAGTACAGTATGGTGCCTTCCTCTCTTCTGTTGTTGCTGCGCCCGAGGAGGTCCATATACCCCTTTTTACCCTCTATTTTTTACCATTATGTACTTTATGGAAGCAGAATAAATAAATTATGAGCTCCCGGCCCCAACGAGCCCAATGTCTCAACCATCAAAACGGTTCAAATAATGTAATGACTGTCGAGATAAAATACATAGTAGATTGAATTTATTTAGTAGTAGAATTTAAGTAATATCCACGCAAATTCCGTAAATCTGGGTGTCCTCGACCATGAACCGAGGCATCTGTGCAGTAATCAATGGCCGGTGCATCGCCCTTGGGCCGCTTCCGCTTGAAACTGGGTTACACCAGGGTTTACATTCTACATTTTTATTTCGCCTTAAATGAGATAATGCATAATTATTTTTCCCAAAAATGGTATAACCAACTTCAACCGTGTACAGAATTCGAATAGTTCGTACGGATTGGGATCGATATAGTGATTTTCATATTTAAGTTGATTTATCAAAAATGGCTCAGCCGATTTCAGTTAAAAATGAATGGGATTTTTGGAGTATTTTCTACCAAACAATATATATATATATATATTACGGTGCAGAAATTTTAGGATGTAAATATATATCCGCGTCGACACGTAAGCCATCTGCGTTTCGCCAATATATCGAGCCTATCTCCGAGTAAATGTACAGTATTACAATTTAATTATTTGCTTTATTTGTTTTGGAAAATTATTTTTCTATTATTTTCTTTTATAGCAATCCTCTTCTAGAGGAATTTCATATTTTTGGATCTCATTATCTTATGACATTGCTTGTAAAATATGGCGGCGGCCTTGAACAATAATCAAATTGGACAATATAAAATTATAGGGCGTTCTCTTCCCTCAAATATTCCAGGAGAGCGATGGCGGGCACATGTGTCATACTCGTGATCGGGTGCTGCTAGCGGGTCGCCGGTCTGCTCGTGGCTTTCACGCAATGCATCGACTGAATAGCTTAGACTAAGATTTAACCAAGTACTAACTCTCTTTGTACAGTAAAATCAAATAATTATTTTTAGTTAACAAAGGGCACAGACCCTGTCTCAAAAAAAATGTATCATTGTAGGTTTTTGAAGTATTGAAGCTCAAAAAACTGTGTGTCTATGACCATGTGTACGCATCTGTGCCGAGAAATAGATGGGCGGTGCATAGACCTCGGGCTCTCGAAACCGGGTTATATAATTTGAGAAATATCTAATCTTTTTAATATCTCTAAAGATAGCCTGCTTCATAGCTGGTTGAGGTAACAATTAGAGTCTAATTTTTCTCAAAACGTAAATGAAGAGACGAGTATTGTACCTGCTCGTTCTCTCTCACCGGATAAAAAGCTATCTTTCCAACTACCTATTCTTACTTAGGTACCTACCTTACGTTTAAGGATACATAATATATTTGGTTTTTGAGAGTATATAGGAGCTATAAGCGCAATTTTTGTGCAAGAAAATTTGACAACTCAGAGCGACAATTATAACACTGTGGACAAATAAAGAACCTATCTACAGTGCTTGGTTTTGAAGTAGTTTTAAAATGCTGCGTGTCCTTGACCATGATTTGCACGCATCTGTGTCGAGAGATCGATGGCAGTGCATCGACCTTGGGCTCTCGAAACTGGGTCACCTCGGGGACGGAACCGACCGGGACTCGAACCGGGACCTTTTGGAACTTTTCAAGGTTCGTCCAGGTGTTATTTATTTTAAAACTAGACGCGGTGAACTTTGTTTCACTGGGTCAGAGCGTAACACTCAATATTTTTGGAGTTTTTACCGATAAATGGTTATTGTAAGATAACTCATTTAGCAACTTTAAATAGATAGTGATAACGAGGTTGATGCTCAAGAGTCCACCAGCTAAAATCTAAGTTGAAAATCAATTAATGAACTTTCGTGTAGGTATATATGTATACTGGCCACTAACTTGTGTGCTAAGTGTGCCTATGTTGTTTGTAACTCGTAAACACTACCTATTCATGGCCGCTAAATAAGTTATCGTAAACTTAAGATGAGTAAGCTGCGTAAAAGGCAAAAACCGGACAAGTGCGAGTCAGGCTCGCACATCGAGGGTTCCGTACAAATCCAGAAATATTAGGAAGGAATATCACAATATTAGGAAGTAAGTTGTTAAAATCTCTATACTATAACCATCGACAAAAAAGTTTTTTTTTTCACTTTTCTTGTCATACATCGAAAATTATACATTGTTAAATTAATTAAAAATTCCTAAATTCCGTGATCCGCCTTTTGGTGGATGAAGCTCTAATGAACAACTTCGGAGCCATAATAATGGCTGCAAGGCTGTCTGGTGCTAGCGAACTTGTCCTCATTGGAGACGTCAATCAGCTGCCTTATATCGATAGAGAAAATCTCTTCGAGATGAGGTACCATCGCCCGACCCTGGTTGCAAACATTACCCAGGAGTTGCTCTGCACACATAGGAA
Source organism: Hypomecis punctinalis (assembly GCA_949316475.1). Classification (NCBI taxonomy): domain Eukaryota; kingdom Metazoa; phylum Arthropoda; class Insecta; order Lepidoptera; family Geometridae; genus Hypomecis; species Hypomecis punctinalis. The sequence goes on from OX438796.1 coordinate 1,383,831, forward strand.
CCCAATGGATGTCGCGTATGCGTTGAGGGAAATATACTCTGGTATATATTCCTCAGCTCCCCGTATTAGGTCTCTTGAGCAGAAAAGGTTCAAGGGGGCTCAAATATCCAAAACCCTCCCCAACACCCTTTTCTTAGTGCATACACAGGAAGAAAAGGAGATCCTCACCAGCCAGGGTTATGGAGAGGGCGCAGGATCACGTACCCTTACCATCCACGAAGCTCAGGGACTAACGTACGAGTCGGTAATCGCCATCAAAACGAAGCCTGGAATGAAGCTACACGAGAGCGTGTCACACGCTGTCGTTGCATTATCACGGCACACTGGAACCTTCATTTACTACGCCGACGACATCGAAGATGATGCCATCAGCCGATTCGTGCGGCGTGCATCTTCATTACTAACTCTTTTTGTATAGTAAAATCGAATAATTGAATATTTTAGTTAACAAAAGGCACAGACCCTGGAGTCTGTGGTTTGTAATTTTCCAATAAAAAAAAAAAATATATTAATTAAAAACCTGTTTTAGCATGTGCCAATGAAGTTTTTTTATGATACCTTACATGATACAATTTACTCACTTTGAATTTTGAACCCATATTTTGTGAATTTGGAGGCCCTATTTTTTATGATTTAAATAAAAATGTACAGTTTTCAGATTTATTCCTATACTTATGTGTACTCTGAGACAATGCTTCTCGCCAAGTTTCATAGTTCTATGTCAACGAAATGTCCTGTAGGTTTTGATTTTTGTGAGTGTAGAAATATGCGGTTTTTTACGACATAAACGGCTCTAACTTTTTTAAACAATAACTGAAAAGTTTTTCTTTTTCACAACTGCAAGAGACCATAAATATACGTATACACTTTAAATTTCAACTCGATATCATTTTTCAATTTCTTTATTTACTTAATAAGTAACTTTACAGTCAGAACCAATACGTTACTTATTTTAGACTTAATTACACACAGAAAATAGTTTAAAACTATTACTTAATATATAAAAATATAGGTACTATGTTTACCATGCTGTTATGGCACATCTTTCTAAGAAACAAGCTCTAAAGATTGTCTAATAAATTGTAATTAATTGTATATAAACTTATACATATGGTTAAATTACGTACAAACTATTCCAAAATGGAGTGGTTTTCACTATACTCGTATATTATAGAGCTATTAACAAAAACGGGCCATCTGTCAGCAAATACGTCAACTTGTGGTTGTGCAGACATTAGCGCATTGAGGTGTCGGTGTGCTCGGCAGATGGGGGACTGGTCTCGCGCCACGGTGCGCGGGGGCACGGGGGAGAACAGCGGTACTCGACCGCTGCGGAAACGAGTGAGGTTCTCCGGAACTGAGAGGCGACTCACCTCCGACAGCAGAGTGGGGCAGTCGAGAATGCCATGGAGTATTCTGTACATAGTTAAAAGAAGGTCGAGTGTTCGGCGTGTTTCTAGAGAATTGAAACCCATGATCGACTCGATGTCTTGACATACACACAGACGGACAGACGGAGAGACGGACAGACGGACAACAAAGTGATCCTATAAGGGTTCCGTTTTTTTCCGTTTGAGGTACAGAACCCTAAAAACCCAAAAAAATGAATTTCGCGCGCTGATTAGATGTAGATTTTAGGGAGTGATCCACAAATCACGAATATCGATTGACGCTAAATAAAAATCGCAAAAATAAGTAATTCGTCATTTAAAATTCAACTCATAGTTTCTTACGATTGCAAAACTCATATATTTTGGCTGTTCCGTAAATCACTGGATTATTGGGGAACCTTGCCTCATCATTAATAATGACAGAGGCCTTCAGACAGCTATTCCTCTAGCCTGTACGAAATTACTTATTTAAAAACAGAATATACTAATAAGAACGTTGATTCCCGAGCCTCAAGGCAACCGCCGCAGTCCTTGACCGCCGCTCGGCTGGCATCCTGCAGCGCTGTCAATCGCTGCAGCCGATTTATTGGGCACCTCACCTCGATTCGAGGCTGCCATTTGTCTTGCGCTTTTTGGGCTTCGATTTTTCTAATAAGCTCGTTTTAGAAAAGAGCTTGAGAAAATTTTAACTGTATAAAGTTACGTCAATAACCAATTCATAGGCTATTTATGTAGTGTAGCGGTGGTTATAAATTTCGAGATGGAACAAATAAATAAATAAATTTATTTCAACTGAAAACATTATCATAAATTTATCGTGAATCCATTGACACCGAACTAGTATAAAACTGTGTTTCGGGTGCCAAAGGCTTCTTCCAAAATAATATAGAAAATATAATAAATTTCACAAACATCAAATGAGCGAAACTAAAAATTAAAGAATAATAAAGAAAAAGGTTAATTTACATTTTGCAAATTTTGACAAATATAAGTTACTTTTTTAAATTTAACCAAAATTACAATGCAAAATTACAATGTAAGACGATAGACGGTAATGTAGACGATAATATGTTAAACATTAAAACATCAATAATCAAGAAATAAAAAAAAATACATTTTCCTAATCTTTATTAATAAAGGTTACTTTTTTAAATTTAACTAGTGTACAAAATTATTACAATTCAAGAGAATAATATATTGAACATAAAAACATCAAAAATTTACATTTTGCAAATCTTTATAAATATAGGTTACTTTTTTAAATTTAACTAATGTACAAAATTATTACAATTTAGAAAAAGAGAAACAATCGAACCACACCACGGAACAAGGCTTTACATTAGTATAATAAATTGTGCCATGGGCGATGGGCAGGGCACACACATAGGAAAATGCGTATTGCGTCTCGTCACTTAATTGCTTAAAAATATGCAGATGTTTACAAACTCAAAGTGTGTTCCACGTTTAGCTGTTCAATACATTTTGTCTAAAGTAAGAAATGTTTTTTTGTTATTAAGTATTATTGACCAATTTTTACAATGAGACCAAGTCTTTTTTCTGGTTTCAATGAACAACAGATTTTTTCGCTAATTTATGGTTGATCCAATGGCGAAAGATGTTCATTACGCTAAGAGACTTTATAATCTCTGTTTTAAAAAATGTGGGAATATCATGAACTTTGTGGATAAAAATATGCTTATTTTTTTTTTTGCGACTTTGGTTAATCTCATAGTTTCGCTTGGTCTGATGGATGATCTCACAGTAAAAATTGTTTATGAATGTGAAATAACAGCATGTATTTTGTAAAATATGTAAGCGTAATAGGTAAAGTCCGATGTGGCATGTAAATCATGTCCCGAGGCAGCGAGCCGCGCGAGCCGTGACCCGACACAAACAAACAGCCGCGACCAACACAATCACACGCCGACCCGGGGCTGCCAGCACATGCTTCAAATATCTGTAGACGGGAAAATATACTCGATAGTAAAAAAAACCGGACAAGTGCGAGTCAGGCTCGCACACCGAGGGTTCCGTACAAATCCAGAAAATTTCACAAAATTGGGAAGTAAGTTGTTAACATCTTTATAGGTAGGTACTATATCTAACCATCGACAAAAAAGTTTATTTTTCTCTTTTCTCGTCATACATCGAAAATTACTCATTGTTAAAATAATTAAAAACCTGTTTTAGCATGTTCTAATGAAGTTCTTTTATATGATACCTTACATGATACGATTTACTCACTATGAATTTTGAACCCATATTTAGTGAATTTTGAGGCCTTATTTTTAATAAAAATGTACAGTTTTCAGATTTATTCCTATATGTTTTTTACTCTGAGACAATGTTTCTCGCCAAATTTCATAGTTCTATGTCAACGGGTACTTACCCTGTAAGTTTTGATTTTTGTGAATGTCAAAATATGTGGTTTTTTACTACATAAATGGCTTTTTAAACGATAACTGAGAAGTTTTTCTTTTACACAACTGCAAGAGACCATAGGATATACGTATACAGTTTAAATTTCAACTCGATATCTTTACGCGTTCCCGAGATAAAGAGTCTTGACATATACACAGACGGACAGACGGACAACAAAGTGATCCTATAAGGGTTCCGTTTTTTCCTTCCTTAAAAAAAACTTTTAAAAAGCGAATGATCTCAAAGTCCTTAAAATAATTAAAACGTCAGCTGTTTCATATTTATTCCGTCAAAACTAGACATTGTAACTCTCAGTAAGAGTTGTTTATAACTGCCTATATTTATCATTGTAAAATTAAGAAAGGGAAAAAAATAACATACAACCTACCATTTTAACATCATATCCATTAATTTATCGATTCTGAAATTGCAGAAAACATCAGTTGTCATTTTGACAAGAATTAATGAACTTTGTAGAACTAAGCAATTTTCAATATGGAATTTCAGTTCACCTTAATTTATAGTTTTAGTTAGTAAGGAAGTTGATTACACAGGAAAATCGTAGATAAATATAATTTAAAATAACGAATAACATAATCGCATCCTACTAATATTATAAACGCGAAAGTTTGTAAGGATGGATGAATGGATGTATGGATTTTTGTTACTCTTTCACGCAAAAATTACTGAACAGATTGAGATGAAACTTTACAATAATATAGCTTATATATCAGAATAACACATAGGCTATAAATTATAATGATATTGCGCCAAAAATCAAAACATCATGCTGGCGAAGCCGCGGGTAAAAACTAGTATATTTATATATCTAACAGCGTGTAGGTACGAAGTGAAAATGACAATATCATTCGAAATTTAAATTATTTGAAAACATAAGAATAAGAATAATTTATTGGCCTTATAACAGTTTGTTATACTGGGCAAGTCATATTACATTTTAAATGGCATACTTATAATCTAATATACATAAAAATAAATTTGATATGAAATGTAGAATGAATTTGCATGATATTAATAAAATAAGAAAACAATATAAGTAAGTCATTACATATTTTTACAAATTAATTAATAAAACAATTTTGAAGGAGTTGATGAGGAGATCCATACAAATCCTTGAACTACAGCAAAAAGTGGAACATATTTTTAAAGAATGTCATGATTGTGAACATTGTTAATTCTATTAAATGTCATTTATTATCCATGCGAGAATGAAGATTCAGTCAGGTGCAGTGTCATAAATTCATTCAATGAATAAAAAGGATTAGTTTCGAAGAAAAGTTTTATTTTTATTTTGAATTCTTTTGCATGTAGGTTGGTAACATTTTGTGGTAGCTTATTAAAGATACAAATTTTATTGTATATGCCCTGTTTTTGTACCTTGGTCAATCTGTTAATTGGCCTGCGCAACTTAATATTATTTTTTACATAATATTAAAAAATAATAATATTAACATAATATTATTTTTTGCAGGTTAATCTATTGGTATAATGAAACATTCTTGGCACATCTACGGGTTTCTGAAAAAGAAGTCCTGAGAGACAGATAGAGAGCGTGATCCTTTTTATCTACCTTATTACTATTTTTACGCTACTCTGGAACATAATTATAATTTTAATTATTAAGTACTAAAATCAAACAAATTCACAAAAAACTACGTTGAAAACCACCCAATTCAAAAAAGGTGTTAAGCCAAACCTACTTCTCCGGACTACTAGAAACACGTAAATGTACGTACCAATCTGTATCTATTAGACTACCTGGATAAACACGTAGATGTGTCTACAATTCCGTAGCTCTACCACAAGTAGGCAGCCTGGCAAGGCTCACGGGCCGCATATCTGGTCGTGAACTGCGAATTTGGGTCAGTGGTGCAAGGCTGCACCGGCTTTTATTTGCTGAGGATAACGAGCTATCGATCTTCTTTACCTGCTACATTTTATTAAGTTCCTGCTGGTAAGAACTCTATCTTTTTCAGATTAAATTTAATGTGCAAAATTTTCCAAAATTTACACCACAAAATAAACACGTATCTCTGATCCCTGCCAGTTGCAGCAAGCACACTAGCTGACATAAAGTAGTAGAACAGAAAGGTATCTCTCTTGTACAGATTAGGTTAATCATGTTTATTGCAACAAACTTAAATAACATTGGAAAAAGGATTATTTACAGCTATCTACATCATTAAAAATAAACTTATACTAAAATCACTAAAACTAATATTTAAATTAAATTAATAATAACATATAAAACTTAATCTAATAGCCCCTTTGTAGAAGGAAACGTGGCCAGAATGCTGGCAGCATTGCCTCGCTGAATGGCAATGCTGAGCTTATGACCAAAGTAGACGCCAGCATTCTGGTCACGCGTATAATGTTTTAATAACGACAGAAGTCAACTGCATTCATCGCTAGGTATCACAAGGTTTTAATAGGTTAATGAGCATTGCAAATTGAGTAGTCATTAATATATAGTCATGATCTATTTGATGACCGAAGGACGATAGAGCCCAGTGGACTAATCATTTCTGACATCGTACGTCTACTAACTGACTGATCTAATGTACCGTCATATTATTACATATTTGTAAATAATAATAACTAGTTATTATTTAACTGCTATATTCTATAATTAATATATACTACGGGACTAATAGCGCATTAAATTACGAGATAAATAAATACCTCATCATCCCATCATTTATTTATCTCGTAATTTTAGTGCGCATTTAGTCCCGTAGTATATTATAGTAATAATGTGTTCAAATCGCGAAATATTAAAAACAACATATATTCTACTAGCTTAAAACCCGCGGCTTCGCCCGCGTTGTCTTAGTACATAGGTACTTACTTAAAATGAAAAGAGCCCGCGGTTTGATCTACGTTGTCTTTGTACATGCTTATAATAATATCTAATAGTCCGCAATTTGGCCCGCGTTGTCTTAATACTTGCTTAAAATTACTTGCAAGGATAATGCCTACGGTTTGGTCAAAATTGTAACAGTATTTGCCTATAATGATAATAGATCACGGTTTGGCCCGCGTATTGTTAGTACTTGCTTAAGATGGTTATTTATAGCACGTAGCATGGACTGCGATGTCTTAATACTTGCTTAAAATTATAAAAGCTCGCCGTTTGGCCTGCATTGTCGTATTACTTACAACGATAATAGCCCATGGTCTGGCACGTATTGTCTTAGTACTTGCTCAAAATGATAAAAGCCCGCGGTTTAGCTCGCGTTATGTTGATAATTAGGTACTTACAAAGATAATAACCCACAGTTTGGCCCACGTTGTTTTAATACTTACTTAATTAAAATAACAGCCCGCGGTTCAACCCGCGTTATCTTGGCATTTGCTTATAATAATATCTAATAGTTCGCGGTCTGGCCCGTGTTGTCTTAATAAATCCTTAAAATTATAATAGCATGCCGTTAGCCTGCGTTTTTGTATTGCTTGTAATGATAATAGCCCACGGTCTGGCCCGCGTTATTTTCGTAACTGTTTAAAATGATAAAAACCTACAGTTAGGCCCGCGTTTTCTTGGCACTTACTTAAAATAATAGTAGCTCGTGGTTAAGCCCGCATTAGGCTCGATTATGAAGGCGCCATCGTAATTATAATAGCTAATTATCATAATTATGTCTGTTTCATTTTCACTTTAAGCATTCGATAGAGAGAACACTTTCTATGTTGTTATTATATTTACTATGGCGTCTTGATAACTGAGCCTATTATTGTATTACTTGCAAAATAATGCCTACGGTTTAGCCTGAATTGTCTCAGTATTTGGTTATTTAATTTACTTGTATCTAAAGCTTATTACAGAGTACATACGTGAATTTTTGGATGATAAATTGCCGAATTTCTGAAATTAACTCAATAATAAATAAATATATAAAATAAATATTGGAGGATCCCAAACTAAGCAAAGTTTGTAATTTGGCTGGCAGAGACTGATATACTACATATACATGTATTTCAATGTATGTACTGTATTGTATACACCACCGACCATACTCCTATTTTTAGAATAATTCCAGTCCATCCAAAGGTTGCCTGGTAGAAATCGCCAAAGGCGATAAGGCCGCCATTGTACAGCATATTGTATAGTTTCTGTACTGTGTTTCTGTGTACAATAAAGATATATTTATTTATTTATTTATACATGTAGGTTGACTGGCAGATAATGCTGTTTAGCGTTAAGTCCTCCTTTTGTACGAATAGTGTGCAATACAGTGTTAAATAAATAAATAAAAATACATTAATAACACTCAGACACAGAGCAAACACATATGAACATCACATAAATATTTGCCCTGGGAATCAAACCCACGCCTCTTTGACCCAGGAGTCAGGGTCAACCACTGAGCCACCGAGGGAGCCAATAATAATAATTGTATGAGTAACTATGTAAGAAATGTCACTTTTCTTTGCTGGAAAACATTGAGGCAACCTGTACGTACGTAGAAAAAATCAATGTCGTATGTGAATTCAGCAACCCATGCTTGGCCGGCGTGATGGATATGGCCCAATTACCCTTCGCGGATAGGCCTATTTTCAGTCATCCATCAGCCGCAGGACGTCCACTGCTGGACATAGGCCTTCCCTATGGATCTCCAATAAGACCGTTTGGAAGCGGCTTGTATCCAGCGCGATCCTGCGGTCTTAATGAGGTCATCCGTCCACCTTGTGGGTGGACGTCCTACGCTGCGCTTGCCGGTACATGGTCTCCACTCGAGAACTTTTCGACCCCAACGGTCATCAGCCCTCCGCGCTATGTGCCCTGCCCATTGCCATTTCAACTTGCCAATCCGTTGGGCTATGTCGGTAACTTTGGTTAACTCCGTTAACTCCTAACTTTGGTAACTCCAAGCATAGCCCTCTCCATAGCTCGTTGGGCTACTTGGAGCTTACTAATAAGGCCCATAGTGAGAGACCACGTTTCTGTGCCATAACTCATCACTGGCAACACACACTGGTCGAAAACTTTCGACTTGAGGCACTGAGGTATGTCGGACGAGAAGACACTACGCACTTTTCCGAACGCTGCCCAGCCGAGTTGAATTCGTCGATTGACCTCTTTGTTGAAGTCGGACCTACCTAACTGGACTACTTTTCCTAGGTAGACGTACGAGTCAACGACTTCAAGAACCGAGTTTCCAACAGAAATCGGGGTAGGTAAAACATGGGAATTACACATGACTTTCGTCTTGTCCATGTTCATCTTAAGACCCACCTGTTTCTATTATCCGTAGTACCTATTTTCAGTAGTGCACTATTAATTAAGGCCGGTACAGGTATTCGACATGTTTCATTAAGTCATTAGAAATTTAATTTTCCAGGCAAATGAAAAAATGGCACACAAGTCGTAATTCTAGTCAGGCATATTCTAGGATGCTATTATACTCATAATTTGATTAACTTTTACAATGGTACTAACCCCAAAAGCACGTGAATAAAATCAGCTGTTCAACACAAAAAGTTCATCGACCCGCGACAAAATGTATGGAAATGTAGGTAATTTATTTAATTGTCAGGGTTGATCCCATAGTAAAATACCTATATTGATCCATATGTGCGCTAAGCTTAAGACTATTGGCTCAAAAAATAAAAAAAAATCGTAAACTTTTGGGGACCCATTTCGCCCCATTTAAAGATAAACTATCATTATCATAATCCTAGATACTACATTATTTAAAAAAGCGCATTGAAGTTTTGGGACGTATCTGACCCCTAAGGATTTTTTTAAGGAAAATTTAGAAAACAAGTACAGCCATATTTTTTATTTAGTCTCAAAAGCATCTATACAAAGTTTCATGTCAATCGGTACAGGGAATAAGAAGTTACATGCAAACAAAAAGGGCCCGTTTTACCCCGTAAGTTAGAGTTGGGTACGTTTTTCATCCTTAGTGCTTCATTATGTCGTACGATGTACGTATATTCCAAATTTCAAGCTCGTATCTACAGCGGTTTGGGCTGTAGCCTAAACTTATTAATTTTGCGTATCCCTAAAGAACCTTATAGATTTTCCTGGATTTTATTAGTTCCTGTATTAAAACATGCTGTGTGCTTCCTTCATACCAATTTTCAACCATAACCGTTCAGCTGGTTCGGTGTAATTGACGCTTTTTTCACCAACTTTGGGACCTTATTTGACCCCTTAGATGAAGAAAATTCGGAAAAACAGGAAATAACATGACTTTTATTTTGTTTGGAAAGCATGTATACAAAGTTTCAAGTCAATCGGTACAGGGAATAAAAAGTTACATACAAACGAAAAGGGCCCATTTTACCCCCTTAGAGGTCGAAAGTTCAAAATTTTCGTCCTTAGTGCTCCATTACGTCGTTCAATGTACCTATATTCCAAATTTCAAGCTCATATCTTCAGCGGTTTGGGCTGTAGCCTAAACTTATTAATTTTGCGTATCCTTAAGGAACCTTATAGATTTTCCTGGATTTTATTAATTACTCTATTAAAACATGCTTAATGCTTCCTTCATACCAATTTTCAACCATAACCGTTCAGCTGGTTCGATGTAATTGACGCTTTTTTCACCAACTTTGGGACCTTATTTGACCCCTTAGATGAGGAAAATTCTGAAAAACAGGAAAAAATGTGACTTTTATTTTGTTTGGAAAGCATGTATACAAAGTTTCAAGTCAATCGGTACAGGGAATAAAAAGTTACATACAAACGAAAAGGGCCCATTTTACCCCCTTAGAGGTCGAAAGTTCAAAATTTTTGTCCTTAGTGCACCATTACGTCGTTCAATGTAGCTATATTCCAAATTTCAAGCTCATATCTTCAGCGGTTTGGGCTGTAGCCTAAACTTATTAATTTTGCGTATCCCTAAGGAACCTTATAGATTTTCCTGGATTTTATTAGTTCCTGTATTAAAACATGCTAAGTGCTTCCTTCATACCAATTTTCAACCATAACCGTTCAGCTGGTTCGATGTAATTGACGCTTTTTTCACCAACTTTGGGACCTTATTTGACCCCTTAGATGAGGAAAATTCGGAAAAACAGGAAAAAACGTAACTTTTATTTTGTTTGAAAAGCATGTATACAAAATTTTAAGTCAATCGGTACAGGGAATAAAAAGTTACATACAAACGAAAAGGGCCCGTTTTACCCCTTTAGAGGTCGAAAGTTCAAAATTTTCGTCCTTAGTGCTCCATTACGTCGTTCAATGTACCTATATTCCAAATTTCAAGCTCATATCTTAAGCGGTTTGGGCTGTAGGCTGTCTGTCAGTCAGTCACTCAGGGAAGCCTTTTATATAATAGAAGATGAGTTCCGAATACAAACTTAGAAAATTTTAGCTTTATATTCTCAATTTTAGTTCGATCTTTACTCGTCGTCATTGCATTGTAACAAAGCGAAACTTTACTACAGGTAGATAGGTACCTATTTTTAGGGTTCCATACCCAAAAGCAAAGATATTATAATACTACGTTCCATTAGGTAAAAACGAGACCCTATTACTAAGACTGCGCTGTCCGTCCGTCTGTCTGTCTGTAACCTAGCTATCTCATGAACCGTGTTAGCTAGAACGAAATTTACACAGATGATGTATTTCTGTTGCCTTTATAACAACAAATACTAAAAATGAAAAAATAAAACATTTATGGGGGCTCCCACACAACAATGTTATCTAAAATTTTAACCGTTTTTCGCTCTATATAATAACGGCGACAGCTAGATATTTGAAATATTCACAGAATATTTATTTAACTATGCACTTTACAATTAAATAATTAAATCAAAATAAATAGTTATGGGGGGGCTCTCATACTGATACTTAACGTGATTTTTTTGCTCGATAATAATAACGGCAACAGGGAGATGCCTAAAATATTCACAGAATATTAACTTGCATATTCCTTTTAAAAGTAAATAAAATAAACATAACTTAGACTGCTTCGGTGGCTCAGTGGTTAGTGACCCTAACTTCTGGATCAAGAAGGCGTGGGTTCGATCCCCACTCAGGGCAAATATTTATGTGATGAACATAAGTGTTTGCTCTGTGTTTGGGTGTTTTTAGTAACTATCTATAAATGTTTGGGGTCAGAGGTTGTGTGTAAGATGTCCCAAAATATTTATTTATTTATAAAATAGGTATAATATTACGGAGGGTCTTTCGTACGGTACGGAACCTTTGGTGCGTGAGCCCGACTCCAACTTGGCCGATTCTTTACCATTACAGAGGTGAAGCAACGATGAGCACGTTTAGTTTTTGGATGGGTTATCTCGGGTAGCATTTACAACAGTAACCGAGCTTTACTGCTCAAATTACATTTTAAATTGTAGGCTTCGTCGTCCGCATGTCCGCCTACTTTATTATAACCATTTAGTTATTCTGTTCTGTGATAAGCATAGTCAGGAAATCTATTTGTAATTTTAGAAGATATCCTCTGTGAAATTGCAGTAAAATTACAACATATTTTGATAATTTGTAGTAGGCTCTGCGCTTACATTACAAGTAATAGGTACTTACTGTATTTATTTTTAGAGCACTAGCTTATAAACACAATCAAAACTGCTTAATCATGATTCAAAACGACTACAACTTCACTTAATTAAGCCTAAAGTGCCTTCCTTTAGTACGGAACTTGCTCATAATTTTTGCATGATTTGACTAATTTTCTTCCAGAAATTTCCGCCGAAGTGGCATTAAAGGGCAATGGCTCCCGTAAATACGTTTTGCCTAACTATTAGGTATTAGGTAATTAGGCAAATGGTTGTAATCAAATTAATTGGCTTCGAGAAGTAAAAGTTTCGTGTAATAAAAACAAATGATGTGAAATAAAACAACCATCGCGAAATGAACCGACTAGAAACTTAGCTGTGAATTCCCGTTAAGTTTTGTGTAGATAAAGATGGTCTTATACTAGTTTACTGAATGCAGGGATTAATAAAATTGCTTTGTTAAAAATTTAAGTTAATAAGAGTTGATGTAAATATAAATATACGATCTCTAACTTTGTTCATAACACTAATAATAAAATGAGACCCTTGACTCCTCTCTTGCCTTAACTGGTCCGTCCGGTCGTCTTGCAAACAACATCGCGCTCGTTCGCTCCGAAAAAAATAATTACTAAATTGCAGTGATTGTGCAGTATTGTGTGTAAAATTGTGATACATGTGAGGACTAAATATGAACGTTTCTATTGATACTTACATGACGAAGATCGGTTCGCAAATACCGAAGATATAAGCAAATCATTTTAAATATTTTTTTGCCAACGATCACGTACCCACATAAACGCGCCGAACCAGCTCGCGGCGAGCATCGCAGCGCGTGACTCACCGCCCGCGCCGGCCACTAATTACTTGCGCTTTATTTTAATCAAACGCACATCTTTTTATTTTTCGAGTGGAAAGTGTTGCTTTATTTTTCTGGCCAAACTTTATCTGCCGAGATCATAATGAACTGCGACGGCTGTTTTTCTCTTATTAGAGAGGATGAAGTAAAAATGCAATGCACTGTGACTGCCTGCAGCAAAATCTACCATCGTCTCTGTGCTGGCGGACAAAATACGACTGAAAGCTCTGGCACCTGGATATGTCCGGAATGTCGCTGTTTGTCCAAAAAAGGAGGTGACAACAGCTCGACCCCAGTAGGCGTCTCAAAGAAAACTCGAGATCCTAATGTCACAATTCGCAAGAAGTTTACGTCGTCGTCGCCATCTCGCTCTGCGGAGAACCAGCCTCGGAATGAAGAGTCGCCTGCAGATATAAGCAGCCTACAACAAGAAATATGCTTACTGCGACAGCTCCTTACACACTCAATTTCTGTATCTAAAATTAATGATGCCCGTTTGGAAAACCATTCTGCTCAGATGGAGCAACTCCAAGTTAAACTGAAATATTATGAAGCTGTAAACGCTTCCCTGACTACGGAAATAAAGAAATATGCATCCCAAATGGAACATGTACTCGTCAAAATGTCAAGCCTTTTCCTTGATGCTCCGTGTACCGTAGCTGTATCTGAAATTGTTTCACAACACCAGATTTCTTGCCTTTCTCGGGAAGTACGAACTGGAAAATCCCCTACTACCGAAGTCCAAAGTGGTAAGAAGCAGTTAAGTAAGAAGAATAAAAAGCCGGCACGGGAAACTACTTCAATGTCATCTCAACATGATAGTCGAGGAGATATTCATCCTGGAAAGCCTCAGCCCCTGCATAAGCCAAAGACCGTTCTCAGCGTGCCGCAGAGCCCTCAGAATGAAGAATGCGTGAATGAGAGCCGCACCCAGACCTCCGAGGAATCTCCTGCCTTGGGCTGGACCGATGTAGTGAAAAAAGCACGAAAACCTACATCTATATGTGGAACAGCGGGCCCTGCTGTAACGTCTCTGAGAGCGGTGGAGGAACGAAAATATCTACATGTGTGGAATATGGAATCCAGCGCTGACGAGATCCGGGTATATCTTCAAAAACTCTGTTCTCATGGTGTATGCACAGTAGAGGAACTCAGGGCAAAGGGTAGTTATAAATCGTACAAGATTGGGGTTCCCGTGGCTTATTTTGAAACCTGCTACTCAGGCAGCGTCTGGCCCGTCAACGCCAGAGTAAAAGCATGGATTAACTATAACCACCATAAAAAGTCTGCGAACGTGCCAACATCGCCTGCCAACAATCGGCCCTTTCGTGCTGAAGTCGCGTCATGATAGATCTGCCAAACTGAACCTATTCTACCAAAATGTCCGCGGCTTGAAAACAAAGCTGACGGACTGGCGTAATAGTTTGGCAATTCTTGAGCACCACTTAGTGGCTGTGACTGAAACCAATCTCGATGACTCTGTCAATGAGGCGGAAGTATCGTCGGGAGACTGGGAGATACTGCGCCGTGACAGGCAGACACCGTGGGGAGGCGTCTTGCTTGCTGCGCGTCCTCCAATTGTATTGCGTCGTCGATGTGACTTGGAAACAAGCAAGGGAGAAGATCTATGGGCAACCTTCACTTTTGGTGGTCGCTCCGTCTACATATGCGTTGTCTATATAAAACCAAGTGCTAAGGACTCTGAATTATGGAATGGTTTTGTAAAGTTGAGAGTTTCATAAATATCTTGAAGGGTACAGTTATAATTTTAGGAGATCTTAATTTAAATAGCGCTTCCTCAAATGTTTATAACTATTATTGTTATTTTTGTTCATTCTGTAACTTGACTGAAAATAATTTTGTCACAAATTTATATGGTGGTATTTTGGACGTTGTTTTGATTCAGGAGCGCGTTGGTGAGCATAGTAGCAAAGTAGTAGTTGCGAAAACTGACGAACTGACCCGTCTCGATAATTATCATCCTGCTCTGGATATCGAGGTCACTATCAGCTCTACTCAAACTTCCAATCGACAGCTGCCTAGTAACATAAATCCTGACAAAGATTGGAATTTTCAAAGATGCGATTATCCATTGCTATATGATATGATTCGTGATATTTCTTGGGATGATGTTCTGCAGGCCAAGGATGCTAATGACGCCTGTGAGATTTTTTATGCCATTTTATATAATACTAGCTGCCCGTCCCGGCTTTGCCCGGGTATGATTGGCTATACATATACTTACCACGTAATGTAGGTATGCGCCACACACATGCTAGACATACCGGATGAACCATTATGATGAGTTAAAACCTACCCAAATCGCGAGAGTTTCCGTAGTCTTAAACTGTTTGAAGTTTATGAAAAAGAGATAGTAGGTATTGGCATATCTAAATAAAAGTGAGTTCGTATGTGTTGGGTGGCTGTACATAATATATACATAGCCCTGATTTCAGAAAATGACAATGATGAGAATGAAAGTGACGTTAAAATATTACAGACCCACATTCTAAACATTCTACCCATGTAAGTTAGTTTCTTGATCTTGTCTTCACTCGAGAATTTTGAAAAACATTGGACATCAGTTCTACTTCTACGAATTCAATTCAATTTTTTCAATTTCAAAAGTTCTTTATTTACACACAATTAATATAATAAATACAATACCAGTGTTAATTCCATCCTAGTACTATAAAAACATTACATACTTAATTATTGTTCTGCAAACACTTGGCTTATACAAAACTTAAAACATGAATATTATAAAAGGCGTCTGATAAAATTAAAGAGGGTAAGTAACATTTTAATTTGCTATTGTAAGCTTTTAGGCGAAGCATTACATTAAAAAATATATTACAAAACAAGAGAAAAACAGCCCCCAAGTGGGGGTAGGTATTATAATAATAGGGGGGGTAAAACGCTCGAAATCGAGCGGTCCGCAGCTAGCAACAGGCGTAATGTACCTGCAATGTTGGTATATCGCACACAGCGCGCGCGGACCGCCGCCGCGCAGCGCGCGCGCCACCTTCGCCCTTCGTACCAGCTGGTAATACGGACGAGAGTGCCGCGAGCGCCGGCCACCGGCCGGCCGCGCACGCTCACGTGAGGCACTCTGCCTATTCATTGCGCTCTAAGAAATAGTGATGGGGCAATTTGTACCTATTGTAATTGTCGATAAAAGGGAGATCGGTCATGCGAGTCTTACATATATTGTTTATTAATTTATTCTTACTGCCAGTATTTTTATGTATATAGAATTTTTCCGACAGTTTGTAAATATAGGCATCAATTTTCGGCAAGCCTATTTGAAGGTGCAACTTTTGGAGATTGGTGCGAAAAGGGGTTTTATAAGCATACTTAAGGGCTTTATTTTGTACTACCTGAAGTTTATTGATATTGCTTTTGCAAGTGCTGCTCCACACTGGACAAGCATACGTAATGCAGGGCCGGACCAAGGTGCGATAAATTTCTAATTTTGTGCGACTACTTAGGCAAGATCGTCTGTTCAGTACAGGGTTAAGAGCATTGATTGCCTTGATACCTTTTGTGTGAAGTTTGGAGACATTTTCAGACCAGTTTAATTTAGTGTCAAGAATTGTTCCTAAATACTTGACAGATCTGCGCCAAGGGATGCTATACTCACCAATTTTTAATGTTCTAGTTGGGAAAGTACGTTTCCTAGTAAATAATATTGCCTCAGTTTTTGACTCGTTTATCTTCAATTTCCATTTATTAAAATAATCGAGAAGTCGTTCAATAGCTAGTTGAAGGCGACTTATGACTAAATCACTATCGGAAGAGGACGTAAAGCACGCGGTATCATCTGCGAAACACGCTAGATTAGTCCGTGGTTGCAGGGGTATATCGTTAATATAATAAACAAAAAGTACGGGTCCCACGATAGAGCCCTGGGGAACACCTGCAGGTACGGGTTTGAGCACAGACGAGTTCTCTCCGATATGGACCCTAAAGCTACGGTCGTCACACAAATACGATTTGGTTATTTTAACTAGGGAGATAGATTTGTTTAAGGTGATCAGCTTATGGATTAAGCCCCGGTGCCAAACCGTGTCAAACGCTTTCTCAATATCTAAGAGAAACATTCCAGTGGAGTGTTTAAGATTGAGATTGTATGACACGGCTTCTGCTACTCTGGCTAGTTGCTGAACAGTTGAGTGACCTTGACGGAACCCGAACTGTTCATCAACCAAGTCATTCTTAACAGATCTCAAGAGACGGCTAGCAATAAGCTTTTCAAATAACTTACCTAAACATGGCAAGAGACTAATCGGGCGATAGGAAGATGGGTTTGAAGAATCTTTGCCAGGCTTCTGTATCGCAATAACTTTAGATATTTTCCATGGGGAAGGGAAATAGCTTAACACAAAACAAGCGTTAAATATTTTAGTTAATAAGACGATGCATTTTTGTGGTATATTTCTAATAAGATTATTTGAAATTTGGTCGCAACCGGGGGCTTTGCGAGGCTTAAGACTTAAAATATACTTTTTGACTTCTGAAGGGCGTGTTAGTAGAGAGAGATCGAATGTTATATTATCGTCGTCTAAGGTTGATAGTGACTGTTCAACTGCTGATGTTTCAACGCTATCCCATTTGTCAGTTAGTAACATGTTATTTAGGAAAGTATTCGCTAATGTTTCGCACTGTTCATGTTGGCTTGTGGTTAGCGCGCCATCTTCTTGCTTAAGTGCTGGAATTGGATTCGTAGTGGGCCGAATGGATTTAACTAAGCGCCAAAGGTCAGAATTTGGATTATCTACCCGTCTGAGCTTTTGGTGCCATTCTTTATCGTTATAATTTTGTATAGCGGTTTTAATATCTACTTTTAGTTGGTTGATTTTTACAAGTAGCGTTTTACGTACTGTAGTATCTGATTCCATGGAAACATATCTACGAAGACGGTTTTTAAGTCGAATTAGGCGTATAATACGACGTGGCAGTGAGGAAGCGTTCCAGGGCTTAACAGTTGTAATCGGAACACACAAATTTCTACCTTTTAGTAACGTTTGTTGGAAGTTTTTGATCGTTTCATCTATTTCTTCTGTAGATGCGTAAGGTTTTGTAGACAGAAACGTATTATTATTTAGAAATTCTCTATATTTCGACCAGTCTGCTCTGGCGTAGTTATATTTTATTATAGGATTGCGTTGAAATTTTATGTCAATTTTTGCAAAAATTGGGAAATGGTTGGAAGATAGGGCTGGGATTGTGACTATTTGATCAAGACAATAGATATTCTTTGAAATTAGTAAGTCAGGAATTGATTGATTGTATCCAACGCAGTAGTGTACTAAAGTAGGTTCACTAGGTGCATGGATAACAAAGTCGCTATTAAGCATGTGTTCATATAGAATTTTACCTCGCATATTACTTGTACCCGGGGACCACAGAGGATGCTTTGAATTTAAGTCACCCATAGCAACAACTAAGTGACCAGACGAAAGGAGACAGTCAATGTCACCTGTGAGGAGGGGGAGGTTGGGAGATTGATAAGTAGAATAGATATTAATATTATTATTACTACACTTTAGGGAGATACCAATAGCTTCCAGGTTTTGAGTACGTGGAATAGGAAGCAGATTGTGAGACAAATCTGATCGAACAAAGATGGCTACACCTTGGCCAAAACTATTACGGTGCTTGTCCATGCGGTAGCAAGCGTAACCAGGTATTTTAAGAGATAGTCGACTTGTTAATCGGGTTTCACAGAGCGCAATGATATCGGCTTTGAGGCTACTCACCGCGAGTTCTGCAAGTTCCTGTTGCTTGCTGTGAATGCCGTCAGCATTCCAATACAAAATACGTAGCTCATGACAACTATACATAATGACCCAAATGTGTCAATATTAAATACTTCTACGAATTGTGTGCCCTACCTAAGGCCTCTTCAACTTGCTAACCCAAAGAGCTGTGATGGAAGGAATCGAAGCGCTGGCATCCAACGTGTTCCGGACGTCACGACCAGATCTTAGATTCACGTGAAGACCTTCGCTACACTTGCCAATACATTGTCTACATTCGAGAACTTTAAGGTCGACAATTCGTTTCACATACTTTGTGTAGGGGCGTAGCTACCGCAGTATCAGCCTCAATAATACGGGGCTCCCGGGCTACAGGGGCCTTAACGTCTGTAAGCAAAACCTAGTAAAATGTTATCCACAATGTCACTTAATCTCGTGCTTCCCGAAAAAAATCATCTCTTTTTTTCCCGGGTTAAGCATTCTTCCAAAAGTTGTCCTAAGAGGCAGAAATTTTATAACAACTGAAATCGTCTTCAGCTAGACTTACTTAGCTGATATAGGTAATTATATTCTATTCATTATCAATTATCAATTTCCTGAAAAAAGGCAAGAAAAGTGTATATTTCATTTGAATTGTTTGGCTAGCTCAATTTCTAGGAGGAAGTGACAACTTATAAATAACCGTCTTACCACTAAAGTTTTAACAGTACAAATTGTACGGCTAAACAGTGTTTAAATTTTTTTTATATTTGTTTCTTTTGTGAGAAATGAGTGATTTGGGCTCCCCAACTATGTTTGATTCTGGGCTCCTCCAAGGCACGCTACGCCACTGCATACCTATTTACTACCAATAAAACATAAATCGACACACTAATGGCGGAGATATATAACTTTGGTGGTCTAGTGGTAGTAACGCCTGTCCTACAATCGTGAGGTGGTGGGTTCAAATCCCGATCCTGTATCAATGAGTTTCTTTGGAACTTATGTACGGAATTTCAAATCATTGGCTTTTCGGCGAAGGAAAATATTGTGTGGCAATCTGCACCAACCCACACTTGGCCCTGGCACTGGTGGTGGATATGGCCCAAGCACCCTTCTCAATTCTCAATGACCCGTTTCCTCGAATCTCGACGTTATGTCACCTAATAAGTGCCTGTAACCGAGCACTTTGGCATCGCGCGGCGTTGTAGTCGGCTTGGAATCGCCTTACGACTAACTAAAAAGCCTGCCCACTACTTAGCTTGGGCAGGATTTTGGCTCGGACACTTTTTTCACGATTGTGACTCTATAGATATTTGCTCGAAGTGAATTTTGTATTATGTACATTGTACAAAGTACATGAATTGCCAAGCGGAGTGAGCGGCGAAACGAAACTTTTATAATACTTACATTTTTGAACTCGTAATATCTTTGTAATAAAATGTCTGAATTATATAATTTAAAAAGTTGCATAAAGCTATTGAAACAGTCTTGAATATGAAATAATTTATTTTGATAAGGATTAATACCAAGATACAAATTAAGATCCTTTTCCTGCGACGGTATTTCAATTAATTTTTAAGAATAAAATAACAGTTATTACGGCTTAACTATAATAGTTAGATATATACTGTCGCGACATTTTTTGTAAATTATGGTGTGTTCTATAAAGTCGGAGTACATTATTTTATTCCATCATCAATAGTTTTCGCAGCGCACGCGACGTAAGGAATTTTTCAGGTCTTTTTTTTACACCTTATGTTACATTATTGGAGTTTTAGTAAGGATCCCTAATTTTTTTTAAATATAATATAGCCTATGTTACTCGGGGATAATGTAGCTTACCAAAGGTGAAAGAATTTTTGAAATCGGTCCAGTAGTTTCGGAGCCTATTCATTACAAACAAACAAACAAACAAATCTTTCCTCTTTATAATATTATTATTATTATTTGAGAGGAACTCTTTCTCGAAACTATAAGAGTTTCGGTATACAATGAAAACCACGGGCCTAGACCAAGTGGGATTCATGGTGAGGGTTAGTTTCGGATTCTAACTCGTCCTGCAGAAACTTACGAACAATTCGGCATGTGTTGAGGATAGCTGCCTTTTGCATCGTCATATAAATATTAGTATTTAAGCCAATCTGCTGTAAGTAATGGTTTAGGTTCTTGGGTATGACTCCAGTACTAGAGAGTACCAGAGGCACAATATATACTCTGTTCATATTCCAAAGTCTGATGATCTCTTCTTTCAGTTCAGTGTATTTGTGAATTTTTTCAGTTATGGTCTTTTGCAGATTGTGTGTATTAGGAACAGCTATATCTATTAGGTATGTCAATTTATTGGGTTTATCTATCACCGTTATGTCAGGTCTATTATTGTGGACTGTTCTGTCAGTTAAGATTGCTCTGTCAAAGTAAATCTTATGACTCTGGCTCTCCAGCACTGGTTTCGGGTTATATTGGTAATATGGAACTTCTTTGGACTGTATGAGTTTGTGTTTAATTGCGAGCTTTTGATGAACGATGTGAGCTATTTGGTTATGTCTGTGTGTGTAATCAGTTTGGGCTAATGAAGGACAAGCACTTGTAATATGTTGGATGGTTTCAGATGCACGGTGACATTTTCTGCATTTATCGTTTTGAATGTTGTTGTCTTTTATAATGAACTTTTTGTAATTTTTAGTATTTATCACCTGATCTTGAATTGCAATCATGAAACCTTCCGTTTCTGGGAACAAAGAACCTAATTTCAGCCATTTGTTTGATGAATCTGCGTCTACGTGAACTTGTTCCAGGTCATGCAGATGTCGGCCATGTAGTTCTTTTGAGCGCCATCTGTCTATTTTCTCTTGCTTGTGAATCTGGGGATTCTTAAACTGTAGGTCTTTGTTAACTAAATTTAGTGGCGTGTAATTGTTGTCCAGGTCAACAATTGCTGAATGAATGCTGCTTGTTTCTAGTTTGGAGTAAAAGAATTGTCTTAAATTGCGAACCTGCCCTTCCCACAATATTGTCAGGTCTATTAGCCCTCTACCTCCTTCTTGTCTTTTGAGAGAGATTCTTTCTATGGCAGATTTAGGGTGTAAGTAGTTGTACTTGGTCAATGTTGTTCTGGTGTGAATTTCTAATCGGTTCATATCGGTACGTGTCCATTTTATAATTCCAAAACTATAGGTTAAAACGGGTACTGCAAAGGTGTTGATGGCTTTGAATAGGTTTTTGGAATGAAGTTGTTTTTTGCAGATTAAGTTTAAACGCCTCGAGTATTCTGAAGAAATATCTTTCTTTATTTGGGTGTGATTAATGATGTTTGACTGTTGGATTCCTAGATATTTGGAAGTCTCTGTTGGCTCCATGTGATCAAAAGTAGAGGGTTCTACGTTTGTGATATCGTCGCTGATACTGTTAGCAAATTTACCTCTGTGTATGTGGAGAGTTTTACATTTATCAAGTCCAAAAGTCATGTTTATGTCTTTACTAAATTGTGCGGTGATGTCTGTTAAGTTTTTGAGATCTCTGTCAGTTTTTCCGAAAAGTTTAATGTCATCCATGTACATGAGATGTGTAATGGAGGTCTCTGAGTTTAATTTGTATCCGCTTTCGGTGTTATTGAGAAGGTGTGATAATGGGTTAAGGGCCAGACAGAACCATACTGGGCTAAATGAATCTCCTTGAAAAATGCCATTTTCGATACGGATTTCATCTGTTTTGATGGTGTCAGATCCGTTAGATAGGCACAGCGTGGTTCTCCAATCTGACATGGCATTCTTCAAAAAGTTGATAATGTGGACGTTAACTTTGTATATGTTGAGGACTCGGATTAGCCAGGAGTGTGGTACGCTATCAAAAGCTTTTTTATAATCTATGTAAGCAATATGTAAATTTCTTTTATGAGTGTTAGCATGTTTGAGAACGGTCGAGTCTATTATTAGCTGTTCTTTACAGCCCATATGATTCTGCCTGCATCCTTTTTGCTCTTCAGATAGTATATTGTTGGCCTGCAAATGTCTGTTGATGTTACGTGTAATACACGATGTAATTAGCTTGTATAGTGTGGGGAGGCATGTGATGGGACGGTACTGAGATGAATTTGCAGTATCATTACTTTTGGGTAACATGTATGTTATTCCTTTTGTAATGAATTTGGGAAGTTCCTGGTTGCCTTTAATCAAATCTGTAATGTTTTTTGCCAAAACATCATGTAAAATAAACAGTTTTTTAAGCCAGAAATTGTGCACATTATCTGTACCTGTAGCTTTCCAGTTTTTCATATTTCTTGTAATTATTTCTATGTCATCTCTGGTGACTTCTGTGAATTCCATAGTTTCTATATTATCCATCCTATTTGCTTCGTTACTTAACCATTCAGCTTCATCATTATGTTCTTTCTCCTTTTTCCACAAATTAGACCAATAGTTCTTAAGTTTATCTGCATCAGGCAATTCGTTATTTGTTTCTGTAATTCTGCTATTACTTTTTAGTGTTCGATAAAAGCCCTTCTCGTTTGTGTCAAACTGTCGGTTATGTTGTTTTCGTTGTTGTGCTTTTTTATATCTAGCGAGCCTATTAGACTTTAGCGTCAACTTTTGTTTTAGGGTATCTAAGAATTCTTCGGGTCTGGTATTTGCTTCTTCATGTATAGTATGTATTCTTGTGTTTTTAAAAATTTTCTCTACTTCTTTAACTACTCTTGGAGATCTGTTCTTATTTATGTATTGTGTTAACCTGCCTATGTCTTTTCTTAACTTTTGTATATCTGTCTCTATCCTGATCTGCCATGCTGGTTTGTTGATTTTGTGCTGTGCGCCTGTATTTCTTGTTCCTATTTTGTACCCTAAAGTTTCTGAAATAACTAGAGCGCTGCAGTAGATTAGCGTATGTAAGGTGCTTATATCATCATCTATGGTAAAGAAACTACCTAATATGTGCTTGTTAAACACTCCTAACAGCTCGTAAAGTTTTTTGTTTTCCTTCAGCCTCGGTAATTTAGGTCGAGCTGTAGGATCCATACCGGTATATTTAGTTAGGGCAGTTTTAAGTTGATCTATGAGTTCTTGGGGAGGTGCGCTAGAATCATGAAGTTCAGAGTTTGTGATTTGTTCAGGTTGTTGTGTAGTTGACGCAATATTAGTTAACTCATTGGTTTGGGTAGATGCATGTTGCCATGTGAAAGTTTGTGTCAGTGGTTCATGTTGTGTGAAAGTGTGTGCTAATCTCTGAGTTAAGGAACTATTGATACTAAGTGTTAGCTGATCTACCGTTGGTTGATTACTCGGTATGGATGGGGCTGGACTAGGGCAAGGTGAGAGAGAATTAGTGTTGTCGTTTTCTTCATTCGTAAGTTGTATTGATACTTCCCGTTTTAGATCGTCAATAGTCTTGTCAGATAGTAATTTGTTTCTAATTATTACCCGTCTTTGGTCAGCAACTCTTTGTGCAGAGACTTTAAGGTCTGGATACTTAATGCTGAATTCTTCGTGAAGTTTCTTGCAGTACATGGTCCTATCTTTCTCTAATTTGGTGATGTAATAGTATGTGCGCATGATAAATAGGTTAATTTCGTCGCTCCATTTCATGCGCACTCGGGGTTTTCCGGCTTTGGTGGTCGCAGATTGAGTGGCAAGTGCCTTCTGCGAAACATCCTCCGCTGGCGTAGTTGTTCTGCTACAACTACTACTGCTTTCACTACTCCTACTGCTTCCACTACTTTCTCTTCTGCTGCTCCTACTCGCGGCTGTAGTCCTTGAGGACGGTCTCCTACCCCCCGCGTCCCCGACTCCCGCCCAGCCGACCAGCCGGGAGTCACTGGCTAGCATGCTGTCACGCCCGACACCAGCAACAGACGTGCCCCGACGGATACCCTCGGGCAGCGGCCCTATACGTTTCTTACTTTTTCTAGTCTCCATATTGATGGGTTACCATTGCCTTGTTAGCCGTGTAGATGACTATTTGTTGTACACGTTGCCCGCCCCCCACTTGAGTCAGGTGTTCGACTCGGGCGTAAGGTTGGATTTTGGGGGGCTTATTATTATTATTATTATACACATATTCATTTATTTTCTTAAATCTAAGTTTTTTTACAATATTTATATAAAAGAAACAAAATACTATAAAAAAACCTAAACCTAGAGTGCCGCCGGCAGCGGGGCGGGGCTCAAGCTACCGGTGGTTGGGCCTACAGAGAGAGGAACCTTCTGACAATGCGCGCCGTGTCCAGAACGACCGCCTTCTGTATCTGACCCTTGACCCAACCGTCTAGCGAGAGCCTCTTAAGGTGGTGGTCGAGACTCTTCGCTATTAAGCCGTTTACCGAAACGACTATCGGGACAATGATCGTCGAGTCCACATCCCACATGGCAGTAACCTCGTGAGCCAAGTCAAGGTACTTGCTGAGCTTGTCCTTCTCGGCCTTCACGAGGTTCTCGTCATGTGGAATGGTGACGTCGACGAGCACTGCCCGGCGTTGGGACCGGTCGATCACCACGATATCAGGCCTATTGGCGACAATAGTCCTGTCCGTGATGATAGAGCGGTCCCAATAGAGCAACGCACGACCATTTTCGAGAACTGGCGCCGGTGCGTACTTATAGTACGGCACCTCAGACTCGACAAGGCCGTATCGAAGAGCAAGTTGCTGATGGATAATCCTGGCTACTTGGTTATGTCTGTGCAAGTACTCGCCGTTGGCAAGATGAGAACAACCGGAAGTAATGTGCCTGAGTGACTCTCCGGGACGGTGGCATGCCCGACAAATGTCGACCGTACCGTCCTTCAGGATATACTTCCGGTAGTTGTTCGTCATGACAACTTCGTCCGCAATTGCACAGGCAAAACCTTCGGTTTCCCCAAAGAGGTCTCCGAAGCGCAGCCAGGCCACCGACGCGAGCAGGTCCACATCGGGTCCTGTTAGGGCCCGATAGAACCGCCCGTGCAGCTCCTTGCTCTTCCATACCGCCTTGCGATCATCGGTGCTGAGCACCGATGGCCTGCGCCAGTTCTCCTTCGCCAGGGAGAGCGGGGTGAGGCCTGTGTCAACTGCCACCACATCGCAATGCATTCCACGCCCGCTGTTTCGGAAATAATCCCGGAGACTGTATACTTCGCGGTTGTGGAGGTCCTTGGCATTTAAAAAGCCTCGGCCACCACACTTCCGCGGAATGTACAGTCTCATGACAGACGAGCGCGGGTGTAGCATGCGATTATTATTATTATTATTATTATATTATTATTATACTTTTATTTGTTTTACAATACACGGGTTGCCCCGGATCTTTGAAGGGCATTGATGGGGCCGAAACCAACACCAAGAGGCCCTTTTACAATAATTAAATAAAAAGATACAGTTTTTGGGTGATAGGAAGAGGGAAACTATTGTAAAGACGGGGAATAGGTACTTCTTAGGCTATTATAATGAATTATTACATGATTATAGGCTGGTCTATGGAATGAGGTGCGGCACCCGCCAAGTGATGCCTCATTTCAAAATATTTAGGCGGGTGGTGACTTGCCATCCACTAAATGGGCCCCCCATAAAGGCAACCGTAATTTGGCGCCGGAGGGGCAACATTGGTGTGGACGGCTTAGGGTGTCGAGAGGTGTGCTGCGCTTTCACTAGACGCTACTCGCGGCGTTATGCCCTTTAACACTTCCACCCTGGAGCTTAGGTTCTTAGCTCTTGCGGTTTCCACTCCAAGCCGGCCAGTTAAGGCAAGAGAGGAGTCAGGGGTCTCATTTAGCCCCAGGGAATCAGGGTTCGCGGTGTCGCCACTCACCGACGGCTCGCCACAAAGCCGCCCCTGCGATTTTATTATTATTATTATTATATGTTTTACAACACACGGGTTGCCCCGGATCTTTGAAGGGCATTGATGGGGCCGAAACCAACACCAAGAGGCCCTTTTACAATCATCAAAATAAAAAAAATACAGTTTTTGGGTGATAGGAAGAGGGAAACTATTGTAAAGACGGAGAATAGGTACTTCTTAGGCTATTTTAATGAATTATTACATGATTATAAGCTGGTCTATGGAATGAGGTGCGGCACCCGCCAAGTGATGCCTCATTTCAAAATATTTAGGCGGGTGGTGACTTGCCATCCACTAAATGGGCCCCCCATAGAGGCTACCGTAATTTGGCGCCGGAGGGGCAACATTGGTGTGGACGGCTTAGGGTGTCGAGAGGTGTGCTGCGCTTTCACTAGACGCTACTCGCGGCGTTATGCCCTTTAACACTTCCACCCTGGAGCTTAGGTTCTTAGCTCTTGCGGTTTCCACTCCAAACCGGCCAGTTAAGGCAAGAGAGGAGTCAGGGGTCTCATTTAGCCCCAGGGAATCAGGGTTCGCGGTGTCGCCACTCACCGACGGCTCGCCACAAAGCCGCCCCTGCGATATTATTATTATTATTATTATTATTATTATTATAGTATAGTATAGACTTTCTTTGCTAGTGTTTTTCTGCCTGACATACCACACTTAAATGCGGAACAAGCTAGCGCGCTGGATACTAGCCGGGATAGTAATTATGTTAGCATAAAAAGTATTACACCTGAAGATGTTTTATTTGGAATAAATAAGTTGAAGCCAAAAAGCTCCATTGGACCAGACAATCTGCCACAGTTTATTTTAAAAGCCATGAAATATCAGCTGTCCGCTCCTTTGTGCCATATCTTTAATCTCTCGATGCGAACAGGTATATATCCGTCGCAATGGAAATTAACAAGAGTAACACCAATACCCAAGGGAGGTGAAAAGTCCAAGGTCGAGGAGTATCGCCCCATAGCAATTTTGTCCTCATCAGCAAAAATTCTCGAATTCATATTGCATAAGTACATATATGCTCAAGTAGAAAAGTACTTATGCAACGAGCAACATGGATTTCGAAGCAAAAGATCAGTCGATACAAATTTGCTATGTTTGGTTGATTATATCTCCAAGCGACTTGACAGAGGGTGTCAAGTTGATGTACTTTATTTTGACTTCCGGAAGGCGTTTGATAGGGTCAATAATGATATACTGTTGGTAAAGCTGAGTAAAATTGGTTTTGATCCTATACTGCTTACATTGTTGGCAGATTATCTCAAAGACCGCCAGCAGTTTGTCCGACTTGGACTATATGAGTCCCGGCCCTATCATACGCGTTCTGGAGTGAGCCAAGGGTCAATCCTTGGACCACTGTTATTCTTGATTATGGTGAATGACTTACCGTGGATAGTCAAATATGCAAAATGTCTTCTGTATGCAGATGACTTAAAACTCTTTGCTGAGATTAGATCTGTGTCAGATTGTCTGGAACTGCAAAGAGATGTTGATGCGATCCATGCGTGGGGATTGGCCAATAAGATGGAGTTTAACCCTACTAAGTGCAACGTGATGACTTTCGGTCGGATGCGGAAACCAATCCTTTTTCCATATAAAATCAATAACGAGAGCATCCTTAGAACTGCTACCGTGAAGGATTTGGGAGTCACATTCGACATGGGGCTCACGTTTCACGATCACATCGATATTATAGTGAAGGAGTCTTTTAAAAGGCTGGGCTTCATTTTAAGGAATGCCCGGGACTTTACTGATCATGAAGTCGTAAGACTATTATTCAGTGCGCTGGTGCGGACAAAACTAGAGGCTAGTGCATGCGTGTGGAATCCACACCAATCGACTTATGCTCTTGCGCTTGAAAAAGTCCAAAAGAGGTTCTTGCGGTCACTTTACAAGCGATATTTTGGATACTATCCCTACATATACCCAAGCAAGTTTATTTTGGGTTGCTTAGGGTACAATTCTTTGGAAGCTCGCCGATTGAATGTCCAGATGGTGACCGCTTGTAAGATTTTTCGGGGGAAAATTAACGCACCTGATAAAAGTGACGAGCTATGTAGTTTCTATGTGCCAGACAACTATTTGAGAGCCAGAAAGCATGAATTTTTTTCACGCCTCCGTTATCGCACAGTTGCGCGAGCTAACTCGCCACTTCCGCGTATGCTATCCGCACTTGACGGGCTCCTGAATTCATACCCCACCTGTGACCTGTTTGTAGACAGATGGACGCAAATATTGACGCTCTGTTTGACATATTGTGAAAATGTGACATAATTGTTTTAATTTAATTTGTGTTTTTATTGATTATTTGTTTATTAATTTTATAATTCAATGTGTATGTTTTCTTTTAATTATTTGTTAATTTAACTATTGACTATGATTTTAATTCTAATTGTAATGTATTATAATAATGATTTAATTAACGTAATTGGTATTAATACCGTGTTAATTGAAAATAAATGAATTGAAATGAATTGAATTGAATTGAAAACTGGCCGGCTTGGAGTGGAAATAGCAAGAGCTAAGAACCTAAGCTCCAGGGTGGAATTGTTAAAGGGCATAACACCGCTAGTAGCTCTTAGTGAACGCGCAGCACACCTCTCGACACCCTAAGCTGTCCACGCCAATGTTGCCCCTCCAGCGCCAATATACGGTAGCTATTATGAGGGGCCCATTAGTAGCTTTAGTAGCCCAGATGGCAAGTCACCATCCGCCTGAATATTTGAAATGAGGCATTATTTGGCGGGTGCCGTACCTCATTCCATAATCCAGTTTTGTATAACACCCAGAAGTTCACCACAATAACCCATTATTTTTTCAATTCATTACTCACAATAGGCTCCTTACCTTCACCCCTACAACATAGCTAAATGATGTTTAAAAAGGGCCTCTCAGTGTTGGCTTTGGCTCCACTGATGCCCATCACAAAACCGGGCTTGGTCCGAGAGATGTATATCAAATTAAGTGAAATAATAATTACTTAAATACTAATAATTATTTTACTCTAAAGAAGGCAAAACCGCCTTTCATCGTGTTTTTCGTGTACAAAATTTGAAAATTTCGCTCGAATTGTTCATATTATTGTTGATTTTTCAAAAACGGCTCAGCCGATATCTGTAAAATTTAAATTGGTCCCATTTAAATTTTATAGATATCGGCTGAGAAGTTTTTGAAAAATCAACAATCAGGAGTAGGTATACCCTTTCGAATTAAAACACTATTTTTTTGGTTTGGTTCACAATTGGCGAAATCATCGATGAACATACACAAAAAAAATATATAGACGAACATAGAACCTCCTCCCTTTGTAAGTCGGTTAATTATATTAATTTTATTAGCAGCTTTCAAGCGATTACAGTGAAACCTACCCGTAGGCACGTAAATGAAGTTAGCACATTTTCATGATAGTTCAAATAAGTTGCATTAAAATTATATCACCTCAGGTAAAGGTATTACTTGAATGGCTGATGCAATGTAGAATTAATGTCTACTGTTGTATTTACATGACCATGCTAATGCTTAATTCAGTCATAAAATTTAATCTCAACATTTTTAGTTGCTACAGTTCTGCATAACAATAAAAACATAAAAATCATAAAGAAAGAGTTTGGTTACTAATACTTCAAACTTATACCGAATAAAGGAATTTATCCTATACATTTTTTAAGGACTTCTAATAAAAGTAATGACAAAAAAGTATGAAATACTTACCTAAGCACATTGTTAGCGAGACTTGCACCTTTATAAATTTCCTTGGTTTATTGCTACTAGTCCCCGATTTCTGTTGGAAACTCGGTTCTTGAAGTCGTTGACTCGTACGTCTCTACCTTTTTTTTTTTTTTAGCCGGGGGAAATCCTTTATGGATACCACCACACCTCGTGGGCAGGCGGGTGGTTATGTGGGAGTCCCGCCACTGGTCGGTATACCCACCAAAACCCCTGGGTGTTCCTCCACTGCGCCTGGTGTCGGGGCTACGGGCACGCTTCCGCACTCCTCCGCGGCGGCACCCGACAGCGCTGGGCTTACTGAGGCCCCACCTTGGAGCTTGCGCTCCCTCCAGATTGACGACGTGCCGAACACGTTGGCGGCACCCGTTAGGGCCGCTGGCAGGATGGATAGGCAGCGGCTTCCTCGCCGCCCGTCCATCCCGCCGCCGCCCCCGCCTCGATGGGCTCGGCCGCGGCATCGCGATGAACGCGACACCGCAGTCCTCCTCAGTCGACTAGCGACCTACTGGCCAGCCTCTACACGGGTTTGGGGAAAAACCCGGAGAGGCGGCCCCACCTCGGGTTCCTCTTCGTTCACCAGGTTGGAGCAGACCTGGCTACTAAGCCCCCCCGCCACGACAAGGCGGGAACCCACTCGGGGGGGCTCGTACGTCTACCTAGGACAAGTAGTCCAGTTAGGTAGGTCCGACTTCAAGAAAGAGGCCAATCGCCAAATTCAACTCGGTTGGGCAGCGTCCGGAAAATTGCGTAACGTCTTCTCGTCCGACATACCTCAGTGCCTCAAGTCGAAAGTTTTCAACCAGTGAGTGTTGCCAGTGATGACTTATGGCACAGAAACGTGGTCTCTTGCTATGGACGTAATTAGTAAGCTCCAAGTAACCCAACGAGATATGGAAATGGCTATGCTCGGAGTCTCTCTGCGGGATCGAATCAGGAATGAGGAGATCCGTAGAAGAACCAAAGTTACCGACATAGCCCAACGGATTAGCAAGTTGAAATGGCAATGGTCAGGGCACGTAGAGCGGAGGACTGATGACCGGTGGAGTCGAAAAGTTCTCGAGTGGAGACCACGTACCGGCAAGCGCAGCGTAGGACGTCCACCCACTAGTTGGACGGATGACCTCATTAAGACCGCAGGATCGCGCTGGATGCAAGCCGCTTCCAACCGGTCTTATTGGAGATCCATAGGGGAGGCCTATGTCCAGCAGTGGACATCCTTTGGCTGATGGATGGATGAATGGATGACGGTACTAGCGGACGCTATGCAGTCGTGAAGTCATGGGTTTCAATCTCAATACCATACCAATGGCTTATCGGTGAAGAAAAACATCGCCATTCGTAAGGAAACCTATTCCTACGTCCGTAGAAGAAATGTGAAGGCGTATGTGCCATCATTTTTTCGAAAAAAGTAACAGCATTAATATTAATTATATCTAATGGTACATCCTGATGTGACTGACACCGGAAACTATCATCACTAGGTACACAATAAATAAATTCTTGCAAAAGCCCACGCCCGCGCCAAAATATCTCCTAACAAAGTTCAACAACCTTGAAAATATTTTCCCTTCGAATAAAATTTGACCCCAATAGCCTAACCATGTACTGTCCAAAGATACAAATACAACATCCTGTCGTGTATTAGTCCGACTTGTCCCAAGTTCTTTTTGTGAAACTTCTGAGTCACTGCTTAAGTGCTTACTTGGTTACTTTGCTAAGCATCAGATTGGTAAACATAATAAAAATTGAGTAGATACGCTTAATATACTTGATATTGAAGTTTGGGGGAGTTATTATGTCCGCATGTCGTCCACAACGTTTATTGACGTTGAGGGAATTGCGACGAGATTTTAGTAAGGAGTTTTATGTTTAATGCGTTGCTAGTAGTATTCATACAGGCGCTATCATCATATAGACCATAAGGTAGTCTATTTCAGGATTGGATTAGCTTTTTTAAAGCTCTAGCGCATTCCTGAAGTGTCATATGATCCTACCTACTTCTGTAAAAATTACAGAAGTAGGTAGGTACTTATTATCAACTGGATATTTTCTTAGACGACTTCATCCATCAGCCGTAGGACATTCACTGCTGGACATAGGCCTCTCCATGGATTTCCAATAAGGCCGGTTGGATGCAGCCTGCATCCAGCGTGTTCCTGCGATCTTTATTATATCGTCAGTGCACCTAGTCGGTGGATGTCCTACGCTGCGTTAGGTGATCCGTGGTCTCCATTCGAGAACTTCACAGCCCCATCGGCTGTCCGTTCTTCGAATTATTTTATTGCACTGCCGACTGCCACTTCAATTTGCTAATCCGCTGGGCTATGTCGGTAACTTTGATCCGTCTGCGGATCTCCTCATTTCTGATTCGATCTCGCAGAGAGACACCGAGCATAGCCCTCTCCATAGCAAGTTGGGTTATCTTGAGCTTATTCATAAGGACTTATTGTAGTAAAAGAAAAAAAATATTGCTCAAACTGTGAAGAAATATTACTCATTGACCGAGCGAATAAAGTAGGAGAGTTTTATCTCCGTTTTGCTTTCGTATCCGTATGTTTATTCTCCTCTACAACTCGCTTGTATTGTACTGTACTGTATCAGCCTTTTTAATAGTCCACTGCAGGATGTAGGCTTACCCACGAAGGGTGGTTGGGCCATATCCACCACGCTGGCCCAGTGCGGGTTGGTGGATTCACATACGCCATCGAATTTCTTCTACTGACATATACAGGTTGCCTCACGATGTATTCCTTCACCGAAAAGCCAGTGTTAAATTCCGTACATAAATTCTAAAGAACTCATTGGTACGGGACCTGGATTTGAACCCACGACCTCACTATTGTAAGGCGGGTGTCATTACCATTAGACCACCACGGCTTCAACAACAAGTCAAGTCGCTTATTCCGACGGATATCGATAAGTCGATTTCAATCATATTTGGCAAGATCTTTTATATGAATCCGTACAAGATTTGCCAGTATGAACCAAATGAGTTAAGAGCGAATCGAGAAAAATGCATATGAGGATTCATGAGAAATTCATTTATTTATGAAATGTGCCGCGAGGTCTATATACCTTTTGGAGAACTACTACTTATGGACAAGTTGCATCACAGTACCAGCCCAGAAATTGCAAAAAAGCCGCTGCTCGCTAAGTTTTTTCTCTATGCTTTAACCGTTTAGTGCTGAATAATCTATTTTTAATAATGTCAAATAAAAATAAATAAGGAGCAAAACAATACCAAAGAGACAGCAAACAATGACAATGTCTCATCGTCATACTAGAAATTATTTTTAGATCCCGATATTAAAAACCGGACAAGTGCGAGTCAGGCTCGCACACCAAGGGTTCCGTACAAAACCAGAAAATTTCATAAAATTGGGAAGTACTTTGATAAAATCTCTATACAATAACCATCAACATTTTTTTGCTTTTCACTTTTCTCGTTATACATCGAATATTACACATTGTTAAAATTATTAAAAACCTGTTTTAGAATGTGCTAAAGAAGTTCTTTTATATGTTACCTTACATGATACGATTTACTCACTTTGAGTTTTGAACCCATATCTTCATGTCAGGCGCGCGCATGTCAAGTCAAGAGAAATGTTTTCGTTATGGGTATTGTACGGTAGGCCGCGCTCGGGTTATCATTATGAGAACATGACCTCCTCGCGCAGAGAGTACAAAGCCGCGCTCAAATACGTTTTAAAAAATCAGGACAAAATTAGATTGGATGTGCTGGCTCGACATCATACCGATCGTGACTTTGTGCAGTTCTGGAAAGAGACGAAGAAACTTGACCACAATAATAGTCTACCGACCACCGTTGAGGGAGAAAGTGACAAGAAAAAAATTGCGAACTTATTTCGTGATCAATTTGAAGTAAAAGTACGGACCAGCGCATCCAGAGCTGAGGCATGTCGGGGCTCGGAGCCTCAACAAGTGATGGTAACGCCGGAACAAATTGTGGCAATTCTGAAAACTATGAAGCGTGGAAGGTCTCCGGGTCACGATAGCTTAAGTATTGAACATCTGTTATTTGCTGGGCAGTACATTTGTCATGTCTTGGCGCGGCTTTTTAATCTCTGCTTGAGGCATTGTTATCTACCTGAGGAACTGATTCAGACATTAGTTATACCTATCGCGAAAAACAGAACTGGTGACATCTCGAGCGCGGCAAACTATAGGCCCATTTCCTTGGCAACTATTGTGGCCAAGGTTCTTGAAAGGGTTATCGGCTCGCACACCAGCTCGATCAGTATGGATGACGGACAGTTCGGCTTTCGCCCGCATCTTTCAACCGACATGGCAGTATTTTCATTAAAAGAAATTGTCAAATACTACAACCGACACGGCACCACAGTTTATGCGTGCTTTCTCGATTTAAGTCGTGCATTTGACTCTTTGAATCATGAGCTGATGTGGGAGAAGATGTATGACGCTGGAGTCCCTTCGGAGGTTGTTGGTCTTTTGACGTACTGGTACGGCCACCAGACCAACAATGTTAGATGGGATTCGGAGCTGTCCGATAGATACCGGCTGTCCTGTGGTGTGAGGCAGGGGGGGGTTACCTCACCTGACCTATTTAACCTGTATATGAATGATCTAATCGTGGAGCTGAGCAGCGCTCCGGTAGGGCTCAGGTTGGATGGTAGGTATGTCAACAACTTGAGCTACGCTGACGACATGGTGCTGCTTAGCCCCTCGATTAAAGGTTTGCAAAAATTAATTAAAATCTGTGAAGAATATGCGCATAAGCACGACCTAACCTACAACTCAAAAAAAACTGAGATGGTAATCTTCAGGTCGGGAAAGGGACCTCAGAATGTACCGGCCGTTTACTTAAATAAGCAGACAATAAAAATAGTGGATAGTTTTAGGTACCTTGGACACATAGTGACCTCTAATCTGAAGGACGACAGCGACATAGAGCGCCAGCGCCGAGCCTTATGTGTCGTAGGCAATATGATTGCTAGGAAGTTCTTCAGAGCCGCGCCCGATGTGAAAATTACGCTATTTAAATCTTTCTGTCAGAGTTTTTACACGTGTCAACTCTGGACGTCATATACCGTGAAATCTCATAACGCTATTCGAGTAGCATACAATAACATCTTCAGGCACCTGATGGGCCTGAAGTGGTATTGCAGCGCCTCGGGAATGTTTGCGGAAGCGAGAGTAGATTCTTTTAACGCCATACAGCGTAAAAGAATAGCCGCGTTTATGTCCAGACTTGAAACGTGTAAAAACGTCATCATAAGAAGCCTGGCGGACAGGCTATTGCAGACCGAAACGTACCGACGATGGATACATGTGGCTAGTTAAGGTTGACTGGAATTTATTTTATTTTGTTGTTATTAATTTTTTAAATTTATATGGATCAATTAGTGTCTGAAATAAAACATTATTATTATTATTATACATATTTATTTATAGTCTTAAATTTAAGTTTTTTTACAATATTTATATAATAAAAAATAAAATACTATAAAAAAACCTAAACCTAGAGTGCCGCCGGCAGCGGGGCGAGGCCCAAGCTACCGGTGGTTGGGTCTACAGAGAGAGGAACCTCCTGACAATGCGCGCTGTGTCCAGGACGACCGTCTTCTGTATCTGACCCTTGACCCAACCGTCTAGCGAGAGCCTCTTAAGATTGTGGTCGAGACTTTTCGCTATTAAGCCGTTTACCGAAACGACTATCGGGACAATGATCGTAGAGTCCACATCCCACATGGCGGTAACCTCGTGAGCCAAGTCAAGGTACTTGCTGAGCTTGTCCTTCTCGGCCTTCACGAGGTTCTCGTCATGTGGGATGGTGACGTCGACGAGCACTGCCCGGCGTTGGGACCGGTCGACCACCACGATATCAGGCCTATTGGCGACAATAGTCCTGTCCGTGATGATAGAGCGGTCCCAGTAGAGCAACGCACGACCATTTTCGAGAACTGGCGCCGGTGTGTACTTATAGTACGGCACCTCAGACTCGACAAGGCCGTATCGAAGAGCAAGTTGCTGATGGATGATCCTGGCTACTTGGTTATGCCTGTGCAAGTACTCGCCGTTGGCAAGATGAGAACAACCGGAAGTAATATGCCTGAGTGACTCTCCAGGACGGTGGCATGCCCGACAAATGTCGACCGTACCGTCCTTCAGGATATACTTCCGGTAGTTGTTCGTCAAGACAACTTCGTCCGCAATTGCACAGGCAAAACCTTCGGTTTCCCCAAAGAGGTCACCGAAGCGCAGCCAGGCCACCGACGCGAGCAGGTCCACATCGGGTCCTGTTAGGGCCCGATAGAACCGCCCGTGCAGCTCCTTGCTCCTCCATACCGCCTTGCGATCATCAGTGCTGAGCACCGATGGCCTGCGCCAGTTCTCCTTCGCCAGGGAGAGCGGGGTGAGGCCTCTGTCAACTGCCACCACATCGCAATGCATTCCACGCCCGCTGTTTCGGAAATAGTCCCGAAGACTGTATACTTCGCGGTTGTGGAGGTCTTTGGCATTTAAAAAGCCTCGGCCACCACACTTCCGCGGAATGTACAGTCTCATGACAGACGAGCGCGGGTGTAGCATGCGATGCAAAGTGAGCAGTCGACGGACCCTCCTATCCAGGGCGTCCAGCTCAGTCTGAGTCCACCTCAGTATGCCAAAGGAGTACATCAGCAGCGGCATCACCCAACCATTGAAGGCGCGCACCTTGTTGCCGCCGGACAAAAGACTGTTAAGTACTTTTGTCAGGCGACAAAAAAAGCGCTCCTTCACCGATTTCTTGATGTCCACTGCCGATATACCCAACGACTCTGACATACCGAGGTACTTGTAGGTCTCGGCTTCGGAGAGAGACCTGATAGTCATCGTCTCAGAAAGTTGTAGATTCGGAGAATCCACAACTTTCCCTCGCTGTACATGCATGACCGCACACTTATCTACACCGAACTCCATCCTGATGGCCCTGCTAAAAACTTCAGTGGTATTTAGCAGCTCCACCAGGTCTTGGTATTTCGGTGCAAACAGCTTTAGATCATCCATGTACAGCAGGTGAGAGATAACTTCACCCTGTCTGCGAAGCCGATAGCCTAGCTCTGAATTCCTCAGCAAAGTGCTGAGAGGATTCAGGGCCAGGCAGAACCACAATGGACTCAGACTGTCACCCTGGAATATTCCCCGCTCAATCCTTATCAAGTCTTGCGAGCCAACGGAGCTGTCTCCACTACCTGGTTGACGAAGGACTGTGGCCCATTGCCTCATGCATGACACTAAGAATGATTTTAGAGTTGTATCGATTTTATACAACTCTAAAATCCTCTCGAGCCACGAATGAGGCACTGAGTCATAGGCCTTCTTATAGTCAATCCAGGCGGCAGAGAGGGCTCCCTTGTTCCGCCGGACTTGCTGGCTTATGGTCATGTCTATGAGGAGGAGCTCCTTAGTACCACGGGACCCAACCCTACATCCATTCTGAGCGAAAGCCAAAACGTTTTGCGCAACGACGTGCGCGTTAATTTTGATGCTCAGAATGGATGTGAGGAGCTTGTAGATGGTAGGCAAGCACGTAATGGGTCGATAGTTCTTTGCTTCCGTGGTACTACCGGACTTATGGAGCAGGAAGGTGACACCGGTGGTGAAAAATCTAGGTAGAGAACCAACCTCAAGGGCTTCCTGGAATTGTGTGGCTAAGCGGTCATGCGAGCATCGAAACCATTTTATCCAAAAGTTGTGCAGCCCGTCCGGCCCAGGACTTTTCCAGTTCTGAGC
Organism: Hypomecis punctinalis; assembly: GCA_949316475.1. Taxonomy (NCBI): domain Eukaryota; kingdom Metazoa; phylum Arthropoda; class Insecta; order Lepidoptera; family Geometridae; genus Hypomecis; species Hypomecis punctinalis. The sequence goes on from OX438796.1 coordinate 1,422,034, forward strand.
CGTACGGATCGCACAACTAACGTCTACGGGATCTATTAAAACAGATCCCATAGGTTCGATAGTCTCGCATTCCCGCTCAACCACACGCATCCAGTCACCCTCCGTGTGTTCGACGGGCACCGACCAGATGCCGCGCCAGAAGTCATTCATGGCGCTAGCATCCGGCAACTGCCCATCGCTCACACGTTGGTCGGTTCTCTCCCAGCCTCGGTACACCTTCCTTTGGTCACTTTGGAAGAGGCGATTTAGCCAATATCGGTCCACACGCTCTCTGTAGCGACGAATGCGGTTTGCCCACGCATAGACTTTCTGTTTCAGATAGTCTATGCGTTCCGTGACACTGGCCAAATAGTGCTGGGGTCTGATACCAGTCCCGGCAAATGCCTGTGTCACGAAACGCATAACTCGGGGGCGGTTATTCCCCCGGCTGAAACAGATTAGCTTTGCTATGAGAGTCCTGAACGAGTCGATACGCCGCTGGATTCGCATTTGCCACGCGGGCACACCCCCGGCGGGTCGCGGTGCACGGTTAGTGTCCGGAAACTTAACACGTGCAACGCGACACGCCGCGATGGCGCCGCAGTACAAGATCGAGTGGGTATCGACTAAGCCTTCGCTTGCCCGTAAATACGGGACTAGCAAAGGGTTCAGGGCTCCCATAAGCGCCAAGTTACGCCTATGGGTGGGAAAACGTGGCAGTCGCGGCCTAGAGTCGGGTGCGAATCGATACTGGGAAATTGCGTCTTCCAAAGCCCTCCTCAGTTGCTCACTCACCTGGCTAGATACGCTCATACTCGCGTCATCTGCCTCGTCGACCGCAGGACCAGCCGGTGATGTCGCAAGTGTTGCCGCCGACATCGGCACTAAAGCCATTGTCGGGGCTGACGACGCGACAAGTACGGGCGGGTCCTGCGTCGAAGAAGCAGTGGGGCGAGCAGGCAGCGCCTCCAGGCGGAGCCGATCAATGACGGACTGATCCAGCAGTTTGCACCGGTGGATAGCCCGCACTTGGTCCGATAGTCGTTGGGCAGTCACGGCCACGGTCGGTTCAAGGGCCTGAAACAAAGGCAGCATTCTGGCACAGTACGCTGTCATGTTGGTTCCCCCCTCTGTAGCCCCAAAGTACGCGCGCATGCAATTCTCATTAATGGGTTGAGTCCATCGCATGCGACGCACTATGCCACCGGTAGCGGGAGCGGATGGCGGGGCAGGATGCCCCACAGGCCCCAAGCGTGCCGGCAGCGGTGGACGGCCTCGTCGTCGCACTGGTGGTCTTGGCGGCGGCGGCGTCCGTGGCCCGCTCGTATCGCTCGACGAGCCGCTCGTCTCGCGGGTGGTGTGGAACTCATCACCCGACGATGCGCTCGGAGCTGACGACGAGGCGGGCGATGGTGGTGGTCGTGCGCCTCTTGAATCCGCTGTTATTTTTGTCTGAGATCTTGTAAGCATTGTATTTTAATATTATTGAAATTTTCTTGAAGTGTCATGTTGAATGTCAAATGTTGGTTTTTGAGTTTTCTTCTAATTTTATCACAGTTTCATTATAAAATGTATCCAAATGAAGGGAAATAAATTTTTGCTATTGATCTTGTTAAAATTCTGCAGAAAAATGCTCGAAAAACTAATAAAATACAATTTTTAGAAAATAAGATCTAAAAAGACGTCTGGTCTGTCAGCGGTAATTTGTTTTTTTTCAATCAAACGGCTCTAACTCTTTTAAACGATAACTGAGAAGTTTTTTATTTGATTTCGAATTCGATATCTTTACGCGAGATAAAGAGTCTTATTATTATTATTATTATTATCTTGTGAATTTTGAGCCCCTATTTTTTGTGATTTAAATAAAAATGTACAGTTTTCAGATTTATTCCTATATAAGTACTCTGAGACAATGATTTTCGCCAAATTTTATAGTTCTATGTCAACGGAAAGTACCCTGTAGGTTTTGATTTTTGTGAGTATCGAAATATGCTGTTTTTACGACACAAACGGCTCTAACTCTTTTAAACGATAACTGAGAAGTTTTTTATTTGATTTCGAATTCGATATCTTTACGCGAGATAAAGAGTCTTAACATACACACATACGGACAGACGGGCAACAAAGTGATCCTATAAGGGTTCCGTTTTTTTTTTTCGTTTGAGGTACGGAACCCTAAAAATAGAAAGTTTTGTCTATTTATAGCGCTAGGATGTTCACCCCGCGTTGTAGAGCAGCCTATACATAGTGCTAGGTATATATTGTTGGTAGTCCGAACGACGACCCGCGACGGCCCATCGCCAGATTGGTGCCTGATTGATGATCGTCGTCACCAGCATCCTGTCAATCCATTGTGCCTTTAATGGACGCCATTTTTTAACGGTTCAAAACAATAAAAACAAAAGGACGTGACGGTCAGATTGGTGGGATATCGGTAAAGGCTGTCATGCAAAGTTTAAAGGTGACGTCCACAAGTGGTATATTATTCAGAGAAAAATCGAACCAATTTGATATATACATCATTTGAAACCTTGTTTTATGGGCTTCCCAAAAATATTTCATTTAGATTTTTTCACCCCTCCATTTTTTTTAAATGTGAAAAATAAATTGTTTGAAAAATAACCATACAGCTTATTACTTTTTCTAGTTTAGCGATGATAAAGTGCTTCTATCGTTATTTTACTTGCATTTGTAGCCGATTTTTTCACATTCATCACTTAATTTGCTAAAATTAAAAGTTATAACCTACCAGTGTGACCAGTTACTGTTAGTAGGTACAATGTGACAAAAAACACTTTAAAAGTGTGTCTAATTGGTAAAAATGCTTTTATTTAACAATTTGGAGGTTAATTAATCAGGGTTGCTAGAGATAAACTACTTATTGAGCCAAACATATTTTGTAATCCTAATAAATTCAAAATTAATTTAAAAAAAATCGGTGGGCTTTTTTTGTTTTTAACTGTTGTAATAGACTCAGAAAAATATGAACTTTCTCGAAATGTATCGAGTGTTGTCGTTAGAATTTTCGACTATTATTATACCAGCCTCCATACATTTTGTGGACATGTCCTTTTTACCCTTTAAGGCAATCGTGAAATGCAAACTTGACCATACATAATTACCTATTTTTTGCAAAAAATAGCATGACCGACTTCACCCGTGTACAGAATTCGCGAATATTTCGCACGGATCTATGTAGCATTTTTCACAATATTGTTGATTTATCAAAAATGGCTCAGAAGATTTCGAAAAAATTTACATGGGACCAATGACGAAGTATACTCTTTCCAATAAAAAATAATTATTAAAATCGGACAACTGTAAAAAAAGTTATACATAAAAAATATACAGGGTTATTTCTAATCAATTAGCATCCTTTTAGGGGCTTATTCTGTACATCAAAACTAACAACTTTTGTTCTGCAACATTTGTCAAAACTCAAAAAAAAATGTTGTTCCATAGAAAAATATGGTTCACCCGCGACATAATGTATGGAACAGCTGATTTATTTTTTAGTTTTGACAAAAGTTGTAGAACAAAAGCAGTTAGTTTTGATGTATAAGCCCCTAATAAGCCCCTAAAAGGATGCTAATTGATTAGAAATAACCCTGTATATTTTTATGTAGGTATGCGTCGAATTGAGTACCTCCTCCGGTTCGTCGGTCAAATAGCAATAACCTGTAATCTACTTGAAAGTATTATCAATTTGAGTGCTTTTTCACTTAATCAGCATTTCAATCGCTAGAATTAAACGTCCTAGTTCTTAAGTTTATTAAATGATCGTAAAGTTATAAGCCTCAAAAAAGTTATATTTTTCGCAAAAACTTGACTGAAAAGTATCTGAACATAAACTAAAAACTTATCTCAAAAAAAATATGACGTACTAGCGTGCCATCATGGATGTATTACGTTAGGGCAAAAAATCCTGGCGTGTCATATTTCTTACTCAAGCGATTGACACTATAACATTTTGTTACAACTTAAGAGGTTAAAAGAGTTTTCTCCAGGGGCCAGCGTATCTAATTCTATAGATTAAAAACTGTAGATCATAGTTTTTTTGATATCTTTACAGTAAGTAAGTTTGTATGGGTCGTGTGGTTAGCCCTGGTGTCAGAGTTTTTAAGCCGCCTGAAGGCCTAAAAATTAAATATTTTTTAACGAATAATGTGTTTTATAAGCTGGGTGAGTTTTTAGCGATGAAATTAAATGATGATTTTTTTGATGATTAATAAAATAATATTTGATACTTGACATTGATATATTTCTATATTTGTATGCAACTCCATACATTTAGAAAAGTTCCACTACAAAATAAATTTTATGACTAATATGTAATTTTATTTTTGTGATTTCCTATGACGTATCGCTGATGTATAATTTGACTTTTGTTATTATTTTATTTACTATTGATTATTATTGTATTATTATGATTAAGAAATTTTAAATTACATAGTTTCTATATTTTAATTTTGTTAACTGACTTACTTTTTTAATTTTAATATAATGACAATACTACATTACTACTACATAGAAAGCAATTGGATCATCCACAGACCCTTGAAGGTCTAAAGATAATCCACTGACTTACTTGCCTTGTATGACTGACATGTTATAAATGGCCAATAAATGATCTGAATCTGCAATAATACCCAACTGCAATTCAGACAGCAAATTCTTGGTGTTGCCAAGTATGTTAAGTTTTCGATATTTGATTTAATATACATACATTGAAAATTTTTCGTAACATTTAAAAATATTTTTAGCCACTAAGTTTTCAGCCACTAAGATTTGAACCTTCTGCTGGAACTAGAGAGTTCGAATTTCCGATCATATCGCAAAAGACAAAGCGAAACTTAATTTTAACCATTTTGATATTCCAACTTGTGATTTTGGCGTATGCTGACAGACAATGCGTCTTGTTTTTGTTTCAATCACTCTCGCGTATGCTGTATAATCAGATATGAATAAGACAGCTGTAACGTAGTTTTTATTTGAGTAAAATTTAGGATGTTTTCTAATACTTGTCATTCTTCTGAGGTTATAGTAAAGCATAAGCGAGCAGAAGCTCCACTGCCTCCCTTCTTACCCCTTGCAGTAAAACATTCACGTGTAGAGTTTGTGCAAAATGAAAAGCGTCGTAGGTGAGGTCGCCCGTGTGCTATTTTACTTTGTTACATTGACAACCACCACTTGCTAGTACAACTAAAAGTGCTTGATACTTGGTAGACAATTTCTAAATTGGAAAAAGGTAAATTCTACGGAGATGTTCAGCCTGAAATCCCCCATAAACCCTGGTTTACCAAATATCCTAACTCGGAAAAAAGAACCACATCCGTAATTTGTCGCCTCCGTCTTAACCATGCTTGCACCCCAGTATTCCTGGCCAAACTCAGGATTAGGGACCACTCCCAGTGCGAGTGCGGCCTCGAAGAAGGAAACCTGGACCACATATTTTTCAGCTGCCCCTTAACACAGTACTCTTTGTATGATGCCATCCCCCCAGAAATCCCTCGTCCCACTTCCTTTAAATCTTTACTATCCCTTGTACATACCCCATTTGTAAATATATTAAAAATAACAATATTAAGTTGTAAATAGTATATTAAAAACTAATAATATCGTAGTTTAGTATATTGTGTGTTTGTGTGCGTCTCATGTGTTTATATATTATACTGTGTTTGTTTCAGTGGTGAATGGTATAAAATCCATAAACTGTTGTCTACCCAAAAAAGGCAAAATATTGTGCAAACACCGTACCAATTCTATACGTTTGATGGCAGTACCTCCCAAGACATTGGCGAAATGTGAAACACCTTCGCAGAAGCCATATATCAAGAATTGAATTGAATTACTTGGTAGACACCAATTCGGTTTTCATCAGTAGACTCGCGTCTACTGTTCGTATCTAGGCTGCTGATTATATCATACTGTTAGTTCACTATAACGCCACGTCGTTCTCTTTTTGCACAATCTCTACTATTAGAATTTACTATTATAGTATTTATCTACTTGAATATGATCGTATTCAATAAAACACTGGTATTATTTTTACTTTTTAATACGTTCAAATGCTGTGATCAATTTCGTTTAGATGAAAATAAATTCTAACAGTTTTACATTAAAATATAAATCAGGTTAGGCTAGTTAGGTTTCTTTGCAAATTTAACAAAAAAAATATAATGCTGTTTTTGGTATCATTAATATAATTTTATTTAAATTGTTGTTAATAAAACTGTTAAAATTTACTTTTAATCCATAATTATGACCAAATTTTACTAATTTAATTATATATAATAACACAATTCCACAAAAAAAAACATTACCTAATTTCACGAATAAGTTTTGGTATAGTGTTACAAAAATTTACATTTAAAATAAAAAATCTTAGTTATTTTCAAGAAAAAAACCTCACTAATTTTTATTATATTGAAATAATATTAACAATGTAGCTTACTTTGCTGCTATTAAATTTATATAAACAAAATATTAACTAATTTTGATCAGGAATTACAATTTGAAAAAGAAATATAAGAATGTACTTTATATAGTTATTGAGTATTGTACAATTATTATGCCCAACATCTTAACATAATATTATATTTTATAATAAATATTTATTAGGAATTATGGTCGACGGACTTTATGAGTATTCAAAATTAATAGAACTCTAGTTTTAATAACGATGTTATAGTTATACAAAGATTTATATAATTTTCTGACATTTAAAATGGGAGGTAACATCAATTGATATGTTGAAAAGTTTGAAGGATAATTAACATGACAATAATTATGCAGTGAATTGCTTGCAATAAGAATTACATAGGATATATCATAATAGTAAATTGTATATGTATAATAGGCTTGACGACTGGGTAAATAAATATTATTATTAATAGTCCACTAGTTGTATTATAACAAAAAATTGCACAAACAAAAAAAAATGTTTTCTTTTGTCGATCAAGCAAAAATATGTAAAGTTCGTCAAATTTCGAAAATGAAGGCTCGCCACGTCACGTTTGTGTTATAATAGCGGGCTATAAATTATCTCAATGATTTTTTGGTCAATAGACAAAAGAAAAAATCTAAGTAAAATATTTCAAATAATCTGACTGACGGACTCATTAATTTTTTATCATGTAGCCTATTCTGGTTTGATTAATAATTAACTTGAATTAATGAGTATAATTGCATTGAAAAATATCTCTATGATAACGATACTTAAATCCACAAATTGAATTTATATTGTAAATGCAAACCAATTGATAATTTATAAGTAATATAATCGTACCCGTTATTGCTCGTATAAGTTATTTGTTATTGTATATACTGTAACTTATATTTCCATAATTATTTCATGAGTTGCTTTACATGAAAATAAAAATATATATAAATATACCTGTGTACAAAAACATGGCATTGCTAGTTGTATGCAAAACCTTACATTATTTTCAAATTATACTATACTTGGTTATATAAATATTATATTATTATTTGATGTCGTTCTTGTTAATTAAATTTAAATATTCTTAAATTAAATTTTCATACAAAATATATTAAGATATAATCAAACCAGTGTTTTCTACAAAAAGCTTACTAAAATCTAAAACCACCTAACATTGCTTTGAACATCGAACTAATTATTATTAACCAATGTAATTTTAGTAATAATATAAAATTTACATCATATTTTATACAAAACTGTCTATTTAACATCTAAACTACAAGCCCTGATGCTTTTATTATATTTTACTAAGATGCAATATTTCACACTCATATTATATGTATATTTTATCTTTTATAATCTTCTGTTATAACATCGAACGTTTTAACACTTTAGGATTATACGTTGTTCTATAGATTTGTATCTACTGCTTAGTTGGCAAAAATAACGTACCTATATAATTTTATTTTCCGAGTCTATAAAATGACTGTCATGATAATAACTATATGGAATATTTAGATTTAATATAAACTGTTTCAAATTAAGTAATATAAATAAAATTAATTTATAAATCACAAAAATAACTTTGATGATTTTCTTGTTTAATCCATCGACTCCGAACTACATATTATACAAACTGTTTTATAGAGCCAATGGATTCTCCGTTTATAAGTTTTGATAATAAATACTAATAAAATAAGCTAGACTAATAACTGTATAGTGTGTATGTAATAAATGTTTTAAAAAATTGATCCACTAAACAGTAGTTACATACCTCTTTGAAGGATAACATCAATTATTTAATGTTATAAACTCCATAACATCAATAAACTGGTAACGTCTAAATCAGGTCTCACAATATCATCATTTTTTTTACAAAGTCTACAGCTAACACCCAACACAGCAACTCAAAAACAGCAATTTATACAGATATATGCTTTTAAAAATAAAAATAAATCCAAAATTCTTAAATTATTATTGTTCTAAGTAGACATAATATGTTTAGGAATATAAATACAGTAATATTATTTACATATACAATTACACAATAAATTAACTTTAAATTACAAATGTAAAGTACCTACACAATATTTTACACAAACACTGTTATGACATTTAAAATCTTGTTTGTAATATTAGTTTTTTAGTAAGATACTTATTTATGAGGTTTAATATTAGACAGTTATAAATTTATTGAAAGTGGATAATTTAGTTAACTATTTTTGGTGAATTTTGAAACGATACTTAATAAAGATTTTATTATATTCAGAACTAAACCGGTCACTATGTATACGACATTTATATAAAAACACGTGACGTGAAGCGTTTTTTTTTGTAGCAAAAATAATCACTAAATTTTCTGCAATATTTCTACAACTGGACCAATAATATTTTGTGAGATTGCTTGCTGCCCGCAGCATTGCGTTTTACGTGGACTAAACTAATTATCTAAATATACATATAACTGTACAATAGTCATATTAAATTTATATAACGTTTTACTTTACTTTTCATGCTCTGCATGCTACTTATACTATTTTTAAAACATATTGCCATCTTCTTTACTTTCCATTGCAGAACCAATTAATTATTATACATCCACTAGACTAATATTGCATCTAATATTATTATTGTAAGCGATAATTCTGTACAGAAAACGCTTAAATTTCAAAATAAAATAAAAAATTTACAAAAACTTGAAGCAAGGTTCAAGCTAGGTACTAAGCCAAAGATATACAAAAATAGTCAGAAATCCATGATTTTTTTCTATCACAAGAATATTTAATCCTTTTTAAGGAGAGTCAAGCAATTCAGTCTTGAAAGCTTCGACTATGTCTTTGATATAGCATTTAGAAAATAAAATTAAGCAAAAACCACCTTTTACATCATTCCATTTTGATTTATACTAAACAGTTTTTTGCAGTAGAAAAATATTTATTTTTGTTATTTGCTTATCTACCGTGTAGTGGTTATAGTATCATGTTTAAATCTATGTTTTTGTGTCATTGGGATTTAATTTAATTCTAATATCGTCTACGGTTACTCTACATACAATATTAACGTGTTAAAATATTCGTTTACACCTGCATGTTCATTTAAAAGGTTATACCGAAAATAAAAAGTTTTCATCGTATGGTTCGACTTAGTTACTGGTAAACTTTCTGAAATGAATTCTATTAACTAAATGGGTTATACCTCTATATTTCTAAGAGTAATAAATTATTATGATTTCTACCTATGTTTATTATCATATTTATTACTAAATACCTTGTTATATACAAACATTATTCCTAAAATCTATGTTTTTTGTGCTCGCAAGCGGCATTGTCTTAATAGACTGGTGATTTTATTAGAATCATTAAACTTCGAGTTTGTTAAAACTCACAATTATACCTACACTTGATTTTGAATTAAACGATGAATATATTCAACAGTTTTATGATGAAAACTAACGTGGTCTTCACATATTTATGACGGAAATGCACCCACGTTTATTTTCTTAAACATTACATAGTACGACTACCTAAATAATTTCGATAGCATTCGGCGATCTTTCTCAAGTTGAAGCGAGTGCTAGCGCGCGGAGCTTCTGGCGGCGATCAAAACTATGGTTGTACTATGTAAAAACTATGAAAATAACCGTGAGTGCATTCTCGTTATATATATAAAATACCCACCTATTAAAATATATAAAAAAAATTGTTGTTTTCTATTATAAAAAGTCATGTACATAAAAATTCGAAACTTGCATTAATCTCTGTGTGTCAGCGAATTTTTAAGCTTGAAATCGAGCTTGATAATTTTTTGTGCTTTTTGTGCAAGTTTAGGCATTCCTAATGTTACAAGTTATTCAGTTTATATATTATTGAATAAGTCCATCGTTCAATTGACAATCTCATGTATGACTTACTACTTAATTTATAACTACGTATTCAATCACAAAAGAAAAAAATAACTCATAATTTTAAATACTAAAAATGGCACAACGCAAACAACCATTTTTGAAGTAGCAGTATTGTTGCACACGGGCAAATGAAATCGCTTAATCCTGGCTATGTTACACCGTACCGTACTATATCAGAATAGTCCTCTCTTGAACACAGGCCTACCCTTTAAAAGTGATAGAGTCATATTCACCAAACAACTTGTCTAGTCACGGTTGGTGTTAGGCTTTTAGGACATGTAGAGTTAGGGCGTGAGAGTTAAACTTAGCTCTACAATAGTAGGTATGATAACTTTTTACAGACTTCCAAAAAGGAGGAGGTACTATGTTCGTCTGTATGTATTATTAGTGCGATCCCAATCGTCTCGGCTTGGAGACACTTATAATAAAATTGTTGTTGGTGGGATAATATAATATACACTGATTCTAAGCAATGTTGTCAAAAAGATTATATTTTGCAAAAATTAGCATGACCGACTTCACCCGTGTACAGATTTCGCGAATATTTCGCACGGATAGATGTAGCATTTTTCACATTATTGTTAATTTATCAAAAATGGCTCAGCTGATTTCGATAAAATTTAAATGGGACCAATTTCGAAGTATACTCTTTCCAATAAAAAAAGAACTATTGAAATCGGACGACTACGAAAAAAGTTAATAATAATAATAATAAATAATAATATCGCAGGGGCGACTTTGTGGCGAGTCGTCGGTGAGTGGCGACACCGCGAACCCTGATTCCCTGGGGGCTAAATGAGACCCCTGACTCCTCTCTTGCCTTAACCGGCCGGTTTGGAGTGGAAACCGCAAGAGCTAAGAACCTAAGCTCCAGGGTGGAAGTGTTAAAGGGCATAACGCCGCGAGTAGCGTCTAGTGAAAGCGCAGCACACCTCTCGACACCCTAAGCCGTCCACACCAATGTTGCCCCTCCGGTGCCAACTTACGGTAGCCTTTATGGGGGGCCCATTTAGTAGACGGCAAGTCACCACCCGCCACGAAATTTTGAAATGGGGCATATTTAGCGGGTGCCGTACCTCATTCCATAGTCTAATTTTACAAAACATTTAAAATTTCACCAAAATAGCCCAGTTACAATATTTCAAGTCATTTTAAATGCCATAGTTTCCATTTCACGCTATCTTTTTTATACCTACCACTGTTTTTATATTTCGTAATAAAATTGTAAAAGGGGCCTCTCAATGTTGGCTTAGGCTCCATTGATGCCTAATAAAGGACCAGGCTAAGCCTGTGATTTCAGTTGTATAATAATAATAATATATACTTTATTGTACACCAAAGAAAAACAATTACAAACAATCTTAGAATTAATTATGTATCACACAGGAGTACAAGGGCGACCTTATCGCTCATAGCGATTTCTTCCAGGTAACCCGTGGAGGAAAACATTATGGATCAGCAGAATCGTCGGTGGTGCAATAATAAGTAAATATAATAAAACATAATAATTATATACAATATTATACATACATAATGATATATATACATACTTATATACTAAAATATAAATAAATACATGAGTACCAAAGTAATTAACACATAGATAGATAGTGATTATAGATGAGATTTTTGAAAATGGGAAGTGACTTAGCCTGCCTGATGGCAACAGGCAGCTCATTCCAAAGACAGACAGCTTGTACAGTGAAAGATTTAGTGTAGGACAGATTGACGTGGGATGAGGTGTGGATTTTAAGTTTGAGAGCTCGTGAGGGTCGCAAGGAACCGGAATGACCAATGATAAATTCGAATCGTTCCTTAAGATATGGAGGGATGGTAGGGTTAAAAAGGATTTTATAAAGAAAGGAGAGAATGTGGGTATTACGGCGAAAACGGATAGGTAACCATTTGAGCTTTTGTCGAAATTCAGAGATATGGTCATATTTTCGTAAGCCAAATATGAACCGAATGCAAAAATTTTGTAAACGTTCGAGCTTGTCGAATTGCTCTTCGGTTAGATCTAGATAGCAAGCGTCAGCGTAATCTAATATAGGAAATAGGAGAGATTTTACAAGCGCAGTTTTGGTAGCGATCGGGAGGAAGTTACGCAACCGCTTAAGTGATGCTGCAGAACTAAACATTTTTCGACTAACCTCAGATATCTGAGGGTTCCAAGAAAGCTCACGATCCATAATAATTCCCAGGTTTTTTACAGTCTCGCTGAATGGTATCGGAATGCCTTCAAAAACTACTTGCGGGAGATGGAACCAATCAATTTTGGAGATCATGCGAGAGCTTCCGATAATTATCGTCTGAGTTTTGCTTGGATTTATTCTCAAGCCAAATGATTTACTCCAGTCCTGTAAATGTCTGAGATCAGCATTTGTGGTCTCAATCGCCTCATGCAACTGTCCTAGAGGAGCTTGGGTATATATCTGCAAATCGTCTGCATAGAGATGATAGGAAGAAGTTAACTGTTGAGTGATAGAATTTATAAAAATTGCGAAAAGAAGTGGAGATAGAACGCCGCCCTGAGGAACACCAGCAGTGACTGCACACCAAGATGAGTACGACTCATCAATGCGAACCCGCTGCCGGCGACCAAAGAGGTAACTACGAAACCAATCTATTGCCGTTGGAGATACGTTAAGAGAGCGTAGGATTTCCAAAAGGATATCAAAATCCACGTTATTAAAAGCATTGCTGAAATCAAGTAGCGTTAGCACCGTCAGTTGACAATGACCAATGCCATCTCTTATGTCGTCAGTAATTTTAGTTAAGGCTGTCACAGTACTGTGTCCAGGACGGAATCCGGATTGAAACGGGTTAAGGAGATTGTACTTAACTAAAAAGGATGAAAGTTGTTGGTGGACAAGTCGCTCCAACACTTTGGACAAGAAAGGAAGGATGGAAATTGGGCGGTAGTCTGAAAAAGAATTGGGATTAGGTTTTTTTGGAAGAGGTGTAATTTGAGCTTCTTTCCACATGACTGGAAAAGTACCCGAGGAAATTGAGAAATTAAGGAGGTATTGGATGACAGGGGTGATCTCATCAAGTATTGGCATAATCATTTTGCGACTTATACTATCACTACCGACAGCGTTGGATGAAATGGCCTGGATACTCTTCTTAACGTCACAAGCGGAAAACTGATCGAAAGTGAATGCGTCATGGTCGGGAGGATTGACGGAAGAAAGATGTTTCATGGTGGCAGACTTCGCTGGTCCATCAAAATTGGAGGACGAGGCAAAATGTTGATTTAGCAAATCGATGTTTAAGTTATTGGAAATACTATCTTGACGAGTTTTGCCTACTCCCATTGACCTGAGAAACTTCCAGACTTTAGCTGGGTCACCATTTTCTACGGAGCTATGAATGTGTCGGCGTTGTGCATCCCTACACGCTCTATTGCAGACATTGCGAATATTTGTGTATTTCTCCTTGGTCGCATTAGATTTGCACAGATTGAGCTTGCTCTTAGCCGTAAGTTTTTTGTGCATAAGAGCACGTATTTCATCGGTCAACCATGGAGCCGGAGCATGTTTAATTTTGACAGCTCGAATAGGTGCATGAACATCGTACAATTTGGTTAAAATGCGGTTGAATTCTAGAAGTTTGTCATTAATATCTGCTGCATTCATTACAATAGACCAGTCTAGTTCCTGGGCATCTTTGCGTAAATTGTCAATATTCATACTACCAAAACTACGTTGCAGAAGAATTTTGGGCTTGGCTTTAGGTGGGCGGACTTTATAAGACAGAAAGATTAAATCATGGTGAGAAATGTCATCCGCCGCACACTGATCATGCTTAACAACATGATTTGGAGAGGACACAAGCATAAGATCAAGAAGAGAAGGATTATAATTTGGTGGATTATGAGTAGCTTTAAGAGGAAGGATAGTGAAGTTGAGAGCCTTAGCTATTAACTGAAATTTACGGGATCTATGATCTTGCTTCAATAGACATGTGTTAAAAGTTATGCGCGGTTATACAAAAAAAATATATAATTATATGCGTGGAATTGTATACCTCCTCCAGTGGTTTGTAGGTAAAAAATAAAGCACAATTTATTGGAATGGCTCTAAATAGAATGGAAGAAATAATTAATCTGGGTTACGATGCTATTATGATAGTATGTAATCCAAATTATTTTTGACTAACTCTTGAGCAGCTGTTGCTTAAAATTGCCCGTGTAATGATTAGTTCCAAATGTATTTTTATATTTCAGTATTATTTTTATATCAGTTAGTTCCAAGAGTGATTGTTATTTTTATTTTTGTAATTTTTATTTTTAACCCAATTTCAGTAAAATTGTGAAAATTGGCAATATTTTACTTATTACAGCAACGTATTATACTTATTTTGCATTATGTCGAATTTAATTTGTGTAGAAGCTAAACTTTAACTAAACTTAAGGTTGGTAGGTAATTCGTAATCTACAACTAAGATCGTTGAAATTTAAATTTTATATTTTAGTAATATTAAAAAGTTTATACCCTACCAAATAGTTATTTGTACTGTAGTGTTATTTTAATATATAATCATTCCGTATTTTTATTTCTTTTAATATATATTTTTTTGAAAAACTTCAATAAAATCTATAAATGTAAAACATCAAAAAAGATATGGAACTATTCAAAATTAAAATTAAAAAATGCTGCGGTAAAGCAACTAGGCAAAATTGACAAAATATAAAGATATCGCTACTAGATAAATAATTGAGACCATCATTAACTACTATTAATAAGTAAAAACAATATGGTACAAAACATTTGTGCATAATGTGCGTCCAGGCCACATACAAATATTACAATCAGTGTAAAAATAAAATTCTCTTACAACACTTTAACCAACTTACGTATAAAAGTTACACCTCTATAGTAAAAATAAAAACATATTCTAGATATATGGTAAAAACGTACACTGATTATGTATCTAAAGTTTTAGAAAACCCTTGCACAAGACAACATCAAACTGTCAAAATGAAAAACGTACATATAGAAATCGTATGCATCGATATGCTGAGTCGCACCGAGTTCACCACCGAAGCGGGAACATTGGCACTTTGCCATCCATGGCTTGTGAAGTACAACCATAACCTGAATCAGCCGGAGTCTAAACTCCGGTGTGATTGTAAATAAACGACACTGCGTTTTTGTCGACCACTGGAGGGGAGCGTCGCGTGATAGAAGGATGATTGTTGTTATTGTAATGCCAGGACTTCCTCGTCGAAGTGCTCGATGACTGCAACGCGATAGTCTCGTAGTATCGCAACCTTCCACAGCACTTTCTGCTCTTTATTATGGCGACGAATCCTTTTCTGTATTTCTTGTTGAAGAATGCGTATAGGATCGGATTGATGCAGGAGTTCGATGAGCCGAGCCATTGTGCTAGAGGAGTCACTACAGGGAACATTTCTTCTTCCCATTTCTGGATCGGTCCTCCGAGCTTCAGTCTCGCGAAGATGAGGTAGAGGGGAAACCATGATAGAACGAATAAGATGACAACAGCGACTAGCATTTTCACGACTTTAACTTTTGACTTTTGCTGCATTCGTTCCATTTGAGCATCCTGGGTGTCGGTGGGGATGGAGCGCCGGGAGACTTTGATCCAGATAAGTATGTAGCACATGGTTATTAGGACCATTGGGAGGATGTAGCAGAAGATGAGATTTCCGATGACAAAGTAGAGGACCTCGCTGAGGGGATTAGGCCAGACGTCGATGCAGAGGCGGACGTGGGGGCTTTCTTCGAATACGACGACAAGATCGAAGAAGAAGACCCAAGGAGTGGTGACGACGATAGCGAAGATCCAGATGAAGACGATCATCATCCGAGCCCGCCGCTTGGTGATCTGGCATTTCAATGGCCACCAAATGGCGAGAAACCTGAAACAATGAAACGGCTCTGTAAATAATTTGGTAGGCTTAAGTCATTACGAGTGAAGAAGGCAAAGTTATTAATAGACATCATTTATACTTGGGAAGTTTTAATTTTTCTTTTGAATTGATAAGGGTTAAGAAAGGTTACAATTATTTTGCTGGCAGACAAAAAGCAGCTGTATAAAATGGCCACTGACAAAGAGACCTACTTAAATTTATTGAAAAGCGTTTAGAGTACAATGGTACATTAAGTACATACATTTACGCTCTTAAAAGGATTATCAATCTTAATATTACGCAGCTATGCCATTACTAATATGATTTATGGACAACAATTTTAGTACTGTGCGATTAACTATTTGACATTGTCTGTTAGGATTTTAGGTCCCAACATTCCACACTAATCCAATAAATATGAATTCCAAAAGGTTTTTCCATCGGTCAACGGCTGTTTAAGGCATCTGCATACCGAGGATTCATATTATAAAGATTAATGGTTTACTAATTCAAATTGAGTGTACAAACAAGCTTATGCTGATTATGTTTAAAACAGTCTGATTTATGGTAAAGTTTCAATAGTAATATTAGATATCGATAAATTATTTACACTGTTTAATTACTAAGAACAAAGTTTAAAAAAAGCAAATAGTACCTACTAATAAAGCGCCGTCAAATTTCTACGGGCTATAATAAAGTTGTATCACACCCTTTTTTCCCTACTGGTATTGTTTTGGCGCATATTTTGTATGTTTTTTTTTTTAATTTCTTTATTCCCACGTATTTTCCAAAAGGTTTCTGGAGTGAAAAGATTCTGGGTGCTAAATTGTAAGCAGTTATATTCTTTTAACCTATTGAGGAAGGTATCTAAATAAAGTGAATTTAAAGGAGATTACAAAAATAAACATATTTTAACTTTTTATTGCGTTGATTATGTGTAGATGTTAAAACACATTAAATTCCAGAGAAGTCATTTATAGACCGGGATAAGAACCATTGGTCTCACGATGACGTAACATACATTACTACTACTAGATCAAAACGGTATGTATAACATTGTTATAAATGTACTATAGTCAAATACGCATATTACACCAAATACCATACAATCATACACCATAAAAATAATATATTCAATGTATCAATATTTCCTTAATACCCTTTATGATGTAACATAATGATGTAACATGATATACCTGTTAAGTACGCCTAAACTTATGAGGAACTAATCGTATTAACTATCTTATTAACGCAGACGCATTATAACTGGTTTGAAGTAATAACTACCGGGTAACAAATATCGGAAGTACGATGTGTGATATTCGTAACAAGTAATTTTTATAGTTGTTGATAAAGTTTAATATATATGACATTATTCTCTTTATAGGATCCTATTTAGGGACGTGTCTGTGTGTAAGTAACATCATCACTACATAGTATAAAACAAAGTCGCTTCCGGCTGTCTGTCCCCATGTATCCTTATATGTTTAAAACTACGCAACGGATTTAGATGCGGTTTTTTTAATAGATAGAGTGATTCAAGAGGAAAGTTTATATGTAAAAAAAAGACTTAAAAAATAAGACTTAAATATTTGAGACATCTTACACACGGCCACTGACCCCAAACTAAGCAAAGCTTGTGATATGGCTGCCAGAGACTGATATACTACATATACTTATTTTTAAATACATATTTAAATAGATAGTAACTAAATAACACCCAGACACAGAGCAAACACTTATGTTCATCACATAAATATTTGCCCTGCGTGGGGATCGACCCCACGCCTCTTTGATCCAGAAGTTAGGGTCACTAACCACTGAGCCACCGAAGCAGTCGTATGTATAATACACCTGTGCGAAGTCGGAGCGAGTCGCTAGTGTTAAATAAAAGCTTGTAATAAATAAAATCGTACATAAAAATATATAATACCTACGCTATTATCATTTGAACGATAAGTAGCGAAAAGGGTCTCCTCATTCGTTATTGGTTAAAACAATAAGACAAAATTCAGTTTTGCACGCGTTACTGCAGGGTCTCCAGGAATTATGGCACATGTAGCATTGCCGGGTAGAGCAGAAGCTCCCCAAGGAGAATCCAGAGGCGGACAACGCTGTCAGGGCCGCAGAGGAGTGCGAAAGCATGCCCGTAGTCCCGACACATGGCGCAGAGGCGGGCCCAGGTTTTTGGTGGGTATACTATATTTGCACTACATAACCACAGTTCTCCCCAGGGCTGGTGGTATCCATAAATGATTTTCCTGGGTCGAAAAAAGGGTCTACAGGATTTGAATTAAGCTATCTCCCAGCCCTCCCTTTCACAAACCTTTCTTTTTATGCACAAGTTGTTACTGCTTAAACTTACTTAGGTAGGTAAGTACTAGTATAAAACTTATTAGTCATAATTAAATAAATATTTTGGGACATCTTACATACAGTCTCTGACCCCAAACTAAGCAAAGCTTGTGATATGGCTGCCAGAGACTGATATACTACATATAGGTACTTATTTTTAAATATATACTTATATAGATAGTTACTAAATAACACCTAGACACAGAGCAAACGCTTATGATCATCACATAAATATTTTACCTGGGTGGGGATCGAACCCACGCCTCTTTGACCCAGAAGTTAGGGTCACTAACCATTGAGCCACCGAGGCAGCCATTGAGCCACCGAAGCAGTCAGATAGTTCATAATTTGTTTTAAAGGTAGGCTATGATTGTGTTAAAAATTTCTCTAAATTACACCAAACCGAAAATTACCTTGAAAAGTTAAACTATCTCTATCAAAGCAGAAAAAATCACCCACACATATAAAATAAAACAAACATAACATGATATTGAGAATGACCTTGTCAAATCAATCAATGGCGGCCAAACGGCGATTAATTAAGATTCAACAAGACGTCTACAACTTCATTTTGTACTTGTATCGAAGTATCAAGGTGAATGAATTTAGGCGAAAGTGAATAATAATGTTCTAAATAGCCACAATATAAGTGAACATGACAATATAGCCGAAACGGTTCAGGATTGTTAATTTATACAGGGTTACCTGCTAGTATATTTTCGACAAAGGAAAACATCTTGAGGCAACCTGCAAAAGAAATTCGATGGCGTATGTGGATCCACCAACCCGCACTGGGTCAGCGTGGTGGATACGGCCCAATTTTAATTTTAAATTCCAAGTAACAGACTCAGACTCAGACTCAAACTCATTTATTAATAACAATAGTGTTACATGTCAAAGAAAATTTTCAAAAAAGTAAAATTACATCATAAAAAAAGACAATTTTATAGGACGGCTAATTTATTTTACTATTATTTTTTCTTTTACGTATTGGTCCTAAAGTAAATGTTATCCAATAAAATAGTCGTAATCAACATTTTTTTAGATAAGTGTAGACAAAAAAAAAATAAGTAACCCTGTGTAAGAGTAAGATTACTTTGGATTGGTTTTGATTGCCTAATGATATTAAATCGATTAACGAGCTTAATAAACAGAATGCATTTTATTAATAGAACCTGAGCAATAAAAGATATAATTAATTATTATCCAATCAATATTCATTCTAAGATATTTAATAGTCTAATTTTACTAAAGCAAACACTCAAGCCGTGGTGGTCAAGAGGTAGTGACACCCGCCTTACAATCGTGAAGTCGTGGGTTTGAATCCCCGACCCCGTACCAATGAGTTCTTTAGAATCTATGTACGGAATTTCACACCACAGGCTTTTCGGTGAAGGAAAACATCGTGAGGCAACCTGCATACATCCGTAGAAGAAATATATACTACATATTTTAATTATCATCCAAGCCACGGCAGCGCTCAGTTGTAAATGCCACCCGCGGTCACCTAATACATGATTATTTTTTGCAAAAATTTGCGTGACCGACTTCACCCGCGTACAGAATTCGCGAATGTTTCGCACGGATCGATGTAGCATTTTTCACATTATTGTTGATTTATCAAAAATGGCTAAGCCGATTTCGATAAAATTTAAATGAGACCAATTTCGAAGTATACTCTTTCCAATAAAAAATAATTATTGAAATCAGACTACTACGAAAAAAGTTATGCGTGGTTATACATAAAAAAATATATACGCGTCGAATTGTATACCTCCTCCGGTGGTTCGTCGTTCAAAAATGACTAGGTATTATTGTTGGTATGTAATTGCAGCTATATTTTAAGTTGCAATCTGCCAGGGAGACGGCGGTGACAGCTCGATTCATGACTCTCACTTCCAATGACTTATGGGTTAAAACAAAGGGCGTGAAATTATTTAAATTGTTTTACGGTTTCTTTTGATGGAATGACTGAATTAAATGTATAAGACGTAAAATAACACGTTCTCTGAGTTTTTAGAATATCGCTAAATGTTACCGATAATATATAAATATTCTACATGAAAAAATAATTAAGTCATTTTCGAAAATTCATCGTTTCGAAGAAATGCTATGTGAAATTGTACTAAGCAAGGCTGGAACCGGTTTAAAATTAACCAGAATTAAAACGGTGAAAACCGGATACTCCGATTTTTTTGTTCGGAGCGTAACTGATAAAAGAGCGTTTTAAAAATCTTTATATACCGGTTTATAGGCCCGCGTCGCAGGCAGGGTACAAGGAGTGGGTAACAAACACGCCAATAATATCCAATCAGCCCGCAATTATACAAGCCCGCAATATACAATCAACGCGCAGCTTTATGTGAGCTTCAGTCAGGATTGAATATTACGCAGTTTGTAGCTAACTTCACATCCGCCGACATGTATGATTCGGCCTAAACTTGCTCCTTTCAATGGGCCACGTGAAGGGAGGCCTTCACGTGGCCATTGAAGGCGTGAAGAAGGGGGCGCCCGGATTGTAATAACTGTTCTAAACCGGTTTATTCCGTTCAACCGATATACGAACTTTACTAAAAAAAACACTTAAAATTAACCTCAATTAGAACGAAACCTAATTATCTTTATTATGTGCTTCAAGCCTTAACCGGTTCGAAAATTAACCGGGTTTCAAGCCTTAGTACTAAGTACTTTGCCATCATATGACCAGCGTAAAGGATAGTAAGCTATGCGCATAGGCCTGTGTTCGGTAGTGAAACACAGTTTAATCAATTACAACGCGATCACATTAACTAGACGCTTGACCATGTGACGTTTATTTTAGCGCTCAAGTACGGTGTGCAAAAAAAACAGGCCAAGTTCGAGTCGGACTCCCGCACGAAAGGTTCCGAACCATTTTCTATAAAAGATAAGTTTCTACCTGTTTATTAAGATCGAGTAAAAATTGCTTAAAAATTCCAGCGATGCGTCGAGTTAATGTAACCGCGTTGTACAAAAACATGCTTTGTATCTCCTTGTTACACTACCTACTTGTACAATATGGAACCAAGAATAAATGAAATCATATAAAAGTCAAACTCAGGTAGGTATATAACGTTTTGGTAGAACGTTGCTTTAATTGATCAAAAAGTTTAATAACATTTCAATGGATACCAAATGTTCTTGACGCCAAAATTATTTATGCCTTGATATTTGACAACATTTTTTTGACATGTAAAAATATCCTCTTAATCCTTATTGTGAATAAACATACCTCCCAGCGTCCATTCATTGACATTAAATGTCCTTAATTCTGGTTATTCTTCATACAATTGGCCTTATGGAGAGAAAATATTGTTGGATTTATAATTTCGACACCTCCCGCGAATTTTTACCAAAGACATCTTCAACTTAAATAATCAACACACAGTCTTGTATCATGTCGCAATAAGTGTATTCGCTCCTTTGATAGATTTTTACAAAAATGCTTATTAATGTAAATGTGACAAAGTTGTTTAATGTTTTTTGATAATGTCCTTTAATGTTTTGAGATCGGTTACGTTAATTGCTTCATTTAATTGTAATGAAACGGCCCATACTCGGTTACGAGGATTTTTTATAATCAACACTTGGCGAATATGATATTATTTATTAATTGGGAATTTAATTTTGCACTTGTATGTATTTTACATATAAGTACTACAGATGCAACTGATGGGTACATTATTTTTTAGTAATTGTTTGAGGCTTGGTAGGCAGTTTTATTAATATATCTAAATCTATTTGAGTATTAAGCACTTATTTTTAAGAGGAGGTGTTTTCATAATTAAATGACATGTGTAATTAAATGCCATAAGATTAATTACATTATAGTTCTCCAATCTCTAAGAAACCATTTTGTTTCTACAGGGTTATTCTATATCTAATCTATATACATCCTTTTAGGGGCTTATTTTGTGCACCAAAACTAACAACTTTTGTTTTACGACTTGTGTCAAAACTCAAAAAAAAATTTTGTTGTTCCATAGAAAAATATAGTTCACCCGCGACAAAATGTATGGAACAGCTGATGTTTTTTTGAGTTTTGACGAAAGTCGTAGATCAAAAGTTGTTAGTTTTGATGTACAGAATAAGCCCCTAGAAGGATGCTAATTGATTAGAAATAACCCTGTATAAACAACGTTCCAGTGGTGTTACGGCCGTTATATGACGTGCGCCGATATCCTAGAAAACAGAAACTTAGAGTTTCAGGTCAGACACAGTCTACAGACCCGACAGCATGAGATATAAAGGTTCTTATTTTTTATTCATGCACAAATACATTACGTATTTGGTCTTGAATTGTGCCAAACTGTCCGACGGCTAACATATGCCTCTTCTTATTTCAAGGGTCACAAGTACGTCAAGTCGGCCAAATGCGGATTGATTCTTCGCTTAAAATATCGTCTAGAACGAATGTAAAAAATGTACCTTCCAAGTAGGTAATTACCTATTAACACGTTGTTATTAGGTCGACCTGTATGTAACTATGTAATGGAATCTAAGGTAACTAATTTAACCATCTTCCAAGGGTCGTGGCGTAATGGAAATTGGCAGCTGTATGTAGTTCTGATAGCAATACAATAATATGGTACTGTCAAATTGATCTGATGATGGAGCCGGAAGATATGAACTGGCACTTCATGATGGAAAATCGTATCATAGCTGTTTTAGATTTCTTAGAAAAGTCTTGTAATGAACTTTGACTACGATTAGGTTTCAAGGTCTGATGATGAAGCCGGAAGATAGGCGCTGGCATTCCATGATGGAATATCGGATCATTGTCGTGTTTACCCTTGTGAGAAAGGCTACGTAATGGACAAACCGTGTTTTTCTAGTGTTTTTTAAACTATTAATTTATTATTGAATTTAGAGCTACAAGACAGCTATAAAAATATAATAATATGAGGTATACTTAGAAACTAGCATGCTAATTCGATAGTGTGTTATAAATTATGAGTATTTTAAGTCTATCTTCCCGCTAAAGTAGATGTTTTCAAATCCCGAGTAAATAGCTATCTTGTAGATAAGCGTGCTACATCCTAGACAGCATATCTGTTTAAGGCTGTATGTAGTCATACGCAAACCTAAACGAAATAATTATAAAAAACAAACCCGTAACTAGGCCACACGGAACAGTCGCTTTTTTAATAGGCATAGGCCTATTAAAAAAGCGACTGTACCGTGTGGCCTAGTTAAATTGATGTGGCCGTGTGGCAATTGTTGAACATAGGTTCAACAATAAAATGTTGAATACAGTACGGCATCTTAATTTTTAAAATATACAGTACAATAGGATATAATATAATAATTTATATGACTGCCTCGGTGGCTCAGTGGTTAGTGACCCTGACTACTGGATCAAAGAGGCGTGGGTTCGATCCCCACCAGGGCAAATATTTGTGTAATGAACATAAGTGTTTGCTCTGTGTCTGGGTGTTATTTAGTTACTATCTATATAAGTATGTATTTAAAAATAAGTATATGTAGTATATCAGTCTCTGGCAGCCATATTACAAGCTTTGCTTAGTTTGGGGTCAGAGGCCGTGTGTAAGATGTCCCAAAATATTTATTTATTTATTTATTTATTTATATACATCTATAGTACAACAGAAGCTTTAAAAACAATAAACCGTCCTAAGAAGCCCAGCAGTGGGCGTGCTCTCCTATTAAGATTAGTCACAATTAATTGAGGAAAAAGTCTTTTATTCCGAAATAAATTACGTTTCCGAAGTTAGAGCCAAAATATTTCTATCAATGGTAATCCCTTAGGCTGGGGTTTTGTCTCGCCGGGTGTAATCTTTCACTGGACCTTCGGTACCAGTAACAGTGCATTAAGTAGGTAAAGTTTGGAAAATGTAGAAAGAGTATGTAGGTATGACATTTAAATTCTTTAAAACAAATGGTATTTAGAACTAATGAGCATTTTTGTATAGCAAAAAGAATTGTTTCTTTTTCAGCTGCATAAATTGATTCACGGAGTTCCATTTAAAAAATATTAACCGATAAATAAATTGCTATTTAAAACAACGTATAAAAGAAAAATATTTCCCGAAAACTTTCCTCGAGTATTTTCAGGAATGAGGTATTTAGACCTTGTATAATAATGTATATTTTATTTGATAAATAATATTTTTGCTTATTCTGTAAAACTTATCCTACGGCAATTTTGCATTGTTTCTTAACTATGTTTTGAACAAATAGCTACTTTTATTGCGCAACGCGCCTCCATTTATACTTGCTTGTAAGCATTTGTTTGCTCCAAGTCACAACGTCCGTTTGCGAGTGACAAATTAGGCAGTACTTAGCCACTGGGTCTGGCTATTAAGATGTAGGTATTGAATGCCATTAAGCAATATGAAGTATAGGCAGGGTGGCTCTAGTGTCAGAGTTTTCAAGCCACTAGAAGGCATCTTACACAAATGATTAAAAAAAATCGGACAAATGAGAGTCAGGCTCGCACACCGAGGGTTCCGTACAAATCCAGAAAATTTCACAAAATTGGGAAGTAAGTTGTTAAAATCTCTATACTAGGTATATAAACCATCGACAAAAAAGTATGTATTTTTTTTTTCACTTTTCGCGTCATACATCGAAAATCACACATTGTAAAACCTGTTTTAGCATGTGCTAATGAACCTCTTTTATATGATACCTTACATGATACGATTTACTTACTTTGAATTTTGAACCCATATTTTGTCAATTTTGAGGCCCTATTTTTTGTGATTCATATAAAAATGTACAGTTTTCAGAATTATTCCGATATGTGTACTCTGAGACAATGTTTCTCGCCAAATTCCATAGTTCTATGTCAACGGAAAGTACCCTGTAGATTTTGATTTTTGTGAGTATTGAAATATTCGGTTTTTTACGACATAAACGGCTCTAACTTTTTTTAGAGGATAAAGAACCGAGATAAAGAACCTTGACATACACACAGACGGACAGACAGACAGACGGACAACAAAGTGATCCTATAAGGGTTCCGTTTTTTCCGTTTGAGGTACAAAACCCTAAAAAACAACGGGTTGCACGCCGGGAGTGCAGGCAGAAGTAAAAACTTGAACATTACGTCATCCGTCTTACGAATTTTCGGTCAGGTGACGATCTGACGCGAGTGTAACATTTTTTACCCATCCCAAAAAGTGCAGAACGTCGCTAAAGAACCAGAAACCACTTCAAAAACCAGATCCTACTATTTAAAGTGTCATCCGAGCCATATTATAATATAATTCTGTACTTACTCGTATCGTAGATCAATTCTTTAACTATGGGCCCGACACTCGAGAAGAAATCGCAAAAAAATGCGCTCAAAAATCAGATCACAACTTTTCATTATTGATAATAAATAAAAGATATTTGTGTCCACGAAATTGGTTCAGTTAAATACTTTTTTCGAGACTTAGTAGATCTGTAAAAGAAGCCCATACTCTACACCTACAGTGTAGCATGATGAATCAGAATCGTCAATGATTAATACGAGTATCGAGTTTAATACTGTAATTAAAAATACAGAATTTGTATTTTTACCACAATAGGTTTCGTCATCCAAATACATAGGTAATTTTGCACAAAATTTAAAAGAAAATAAATATTCAAAACAGTTTATAAGTTAAACAAAGTTTTTAGGAGAAGTAGTGCTTTTAAATTTAACTTAACGGGTTTAGTTACGGTTTAGTTATTCGAACTAAATTATAAGATTTGTTTTTATTTAGGAATTGAAATTTCATTTCTTATCATTCATCTGTTAGGCCGAAACTCGATCAAAAAATCGGATAAATGTAGGCAAATCATAAGGTACCTTGAATTTTCGAATTCTTAAGCAATTTCAATTTCTCAAAACGTGTGCTCTATATTTCTTAAGTAGGCAAACGAACCGTTAAAATTCACAATTACTGTATTCAAAATAATAATTGCCCTCGTATCAATCAAGTAGATTACATGTTTCGCGGCGATAATTTAGTGTCGTTTAAGGTGTTTTACACATTTATAAAACTTAATTTTTGGCGCGACAATCCGTCAAAGTGGCGCTACTTTCATCTCTGAAAGTGACATTGACATAAAATGGTCCAGTTACGTCATAATGACATTGACATCTCTGTTGCAGGCAAAATCTGTCACGTAGTCTTTAAGGCTATTACGGAAGAGCTCAGAATTCCAAGGTAACTGTTTTGGAAAATGAACGGGAAGGTTTGTTAATCTGACAGCAAAGAGACGACGTGCAGTGATATGCGATCTCTTTAGGCTAAGGCCCTTCGTATACAAAACGACACAAATCGTTATTAGGTAAATAATAATAGATTTTTGGGGACATCTTACACACGGTCTCTGACCCCAAACTAAGCAAAGCTTGTGAAATGGCTGGCAAAGACTAATATACCATTTATACATATTTTTTAAATATGTATTTAATAAGATTAATAAACATCTAGACACAGAGTTATGTCCATAACAAAAATGCTTGCCCTGGGTGGGAATCAATTCCGCGTCATTTTGACCCATTATTGTATTGTCCAGATTACAACTGATGTTTATCAAATTTTAAAAGGATAACTTAACCGATTATAATAAAATTCGCACACCATGTGCAGTTCGATCCAACTTGAGAGATAGGATAGTTTAAATCTCAATTTCTTATTGTTCCTCTTAGATTGTTTACTATAATGTAATATAACAAAAACTTTAGCCACAGCAACGCGTGGCCGGGTCAGCTAGTAATATTATAAAAACATTGTTATCGAACGATTTCAAAAACATGGTAATGTGTCTACTAAATAAAGAAAATTTGACTTTGACTTTAGAAATGCAGGAATACCCGAAACACAAATCACTCAAACCGATTTTACTAGGAATCCCAAGAAAATCTAGTCCGGCTAGTATATGACGACGAGACGTCCTATAGGCTATATTAATATTTTTGGAGACTGTGATGTTAGCTACAGGCCACGGATAGACCAATCTTGAAGCTCACTCTCACCACAGCCGCCAAGATGTTTGATTCAGCCTTTACTAATGAAGATAATGATAACAAACTTTTCTTAACAAAAGTAACAGTGACACCAGGTAAGTATCCGATACTTTAGATCCTTCATGTACAAACGTCCTAAACCTTCTAGAGGTCAACATGCGATGACTCAAATGATACCTATTTCTTTGCAACCAAATTAATAACAGCCAGTAAGATTTTATAATCAAGAAAATGAAGCAATTTACATAAAAACTTATGTTTACCGACATTATAATGATGAAAGAGTTAATTATCTTGTAGAATTTTGACAAGTAAGTAAGACTAGTGGCTTGGTAAATTATTTCAGTTATTTTTTTGGATAGGTGCTTGTTTCCATAATAAGGGACAATTATGCAGATTATAATATGCGCTTATTATTTTTTATTATACTAGTTAAAGGTCGGTTGATAATGGTACTCTTATTTGAATATTTTAAGGTGTTAAATATTATGTCAAAATTGGTTTAATTATGTATATGAACGTTTCGATCACTTTTGAATAAGATCAACACATAGCATAAGTAATGAAATGACTTTCGTTATTGGAAAAAATGCGTATTCGTGAAAAAATAAGTACCCATTTAGTCCCTAAGGGACTCGGTTCTATTTGTCATAGAATTTCTCTTTTATTTTTAACTGACGTATTTATCTATACGTCTACTAATATTACTAAAATATATAGTATATATGTGAGGTTGTAGAAGGTCATTTCTAAATCTACTGATTCAATTTTTTTATCAATAGAAAGCTACATTATTTGTCAGTGTCGTGGGAATCATGCGGGTGAAGCCGCGAACAAAAGCTAGTCCTGTATATAGGTATAGGTTTAGTATATGTATAACTACATATAATTTTTAAACAACTATAACAATCTAGGATAGTATTTTCCTCACCATTATAAACAACTTTTACTATAAGTCCGACTCTGAGAAAACCAAAAAAAGTTGGCTTCCATAAGCTTAATAATAAGCATAAGCATAATAATAAAGTTTTTTCATAAGTCAATAAACATTTTAAAAGGATGATGTTAATCATCTTAGATACAAAAAGATGCGAGAGTCACATAACACATAAACATAAATTACTTATACATATTACACAAACCAAAACTGTTATCTTCACTGTATGAGCAATCGGATGAAAAAAGTGTTGCAACCGTATTAAGCTCTCCGTGTTTTCATCGAGTAGAAGCTTTCAAAACGAATAAATTAAGTGAGAACACATCGGACATCGAAAATTAATTTCCATATTGCCCCATAAGGCCACACACCTCACAGGGACGTATATACATTGAGGTATGGATATAGGGAAGTAGAGGTGGTGCTATTATGTAAAAGAGCTCAGAGCTCTACAATACTCTACATAGAAATACTCTTGAACGATACATTTGCACATTTAAATAACTGTTCAAATAAAATTATTGGTACAAATAAAATAAAATCTAAATTCTAGATAGATAGATAAACACTTTATTGCAAATCAAGAAATAAAGAAACAAAAATACATAAACAGTGTAACCATGGCCTTATTGCTGATAGCAATCTCTGCCAGGCTCTAAATTCTATATACATTGTACACTTATGTGTTCAAGGGCACATCTATATAGGCCCTTTTATATTTTCTACAATTCGGAATACTACGTAGATAACATGATGTTAGCTTATATTTTTGTTAGATGTTTGCTAAACAGTTCTTGTTACAATTATGATAAAAGTAAGCAGAAAAATGTACGTTCGACCCCGGCTTCGCACAGGTTTATAATACGTACAAACCTTCTCCATGAATGACTCTATCTATTAAAAAAACCGCATCAAAATCCGTTGCGTAGTTTTAAAGATATAAGAAGCATACATGGGCACAGACAGCGGGAAGCGACTTTGTTTTATACTATGTAGTAATAATAACAGTGATTATTTTAAATTTAACGTGTGTGAATTAATGTTATTGAAAGCAACGTGGCACATTGTTAATACAGATCTAGTTTAAGTTAACTAAAATTGGATAAATTTTCACCAAAATGCAATAAAGATTTTAAAAAGGATGCCTTTATAAAACAGGACCGACTCTACTTCATACCCAGTCTTTACAAAATCGCTTTACATCAATGATCGTTTGACATTTTGACATTTTTTGACTCGACATCCATTTATCACGTTTTTCTTATAATTTCATAAAATTATACGACCTATCTTAAATCTTCGATCTTTTAATTATGAGACACTAAGTGTTGAATTAATTACACTTCAATAATTTTTAAGTGTTTTGAACAGCAATACGAAAACTTACAAACTTACAAAACCGGTGTCCTGTTTTACAAAAACAAGCTTTAAATACTTAATCTTAAGGTCCTTAAAGAGAGTTTAGTTAACGTTGTCGATCGTAAAATTTAAAGCGGTAGTATACAACCGATAGTTACTTTCGATGCGGTAGGTAAAATATTAATAAACGTATTTCTGACAGACATACGATTATAAGGGTTTATGTATGTCAGTTATTATAACAATCTATATTAATAATTTCGTCAAGGGGTACGGTAGACTCGATTGAAACTTTATCTGAATGATAAAACATAAAAAAATAATGATTTCGAGTCGACAACATATATCCGGAAAATTCGGATTATCGAGTATTTTAATAAATTATAACGGTGCTGACAAACAAAAACACGGTGTCCATATTGACACCGGATGACGGATGACATAAATTGAGAAGTGATGCCAACACCACAAATAAAGAATCTGCTAAAATGGTGTTAAAATTGTTCAAAATAATGCTATATAAACATGCTAAAAATTGTGATAACATTTTTCAATATGAAATGAAACGTAACATAATTATAAAAATTATTATTAATTAACAAAATATGTGTTTTAATCGACTATGACCTATTATAATGTTATCAAATAAAATGTAAGTATCTTCATCGACCACTAATGAGCTTGAAGACGAGGTTGAGTCATTGCTCAGACTGTATAACTCCCCTGGGTACCTACAGAGCGCAGTGCGTTCTCTGGAACTGCGTAAGACTAGCAGCATTTCCTTGCCCTGTTTAAGTCGAATCTTATAAGTATAAAATAGCATTTAAAGTTTTTACGACAAACAATTGCGAAGCATAATTTTTAATGCATTCATTTGACTAAAAGAAACCCGTTCAATTTCGTCATTTGAAAGTGATAGCGTTAAAAACGATATTGCTGACATAAATCTGCAATTCGGCATGTAATTTTAATGGTAAAAAACTTATTGTACAATTATTTTACATGCTAAAAATATGACGTATGCTAAATTGCAAATAAATATGCTAAACAACAGGAAAATATGCTAAATTTAGCAAAAAAATGCTAAATTGGCATCACTGATCTTGAGCAGTCAAGTCTTTTATGTTTTGGCGTCGCATTGTGGTGCATTTACCAGTGTCAAGTATTAAGTTTTAATATTTTTTGATAATATTGTATCAAAATAGTCACTGTCGTAGTGACGTTAAGGTCCAAGCTTTGGTTAGTACCACAGATATCTAATATACTAGGTTAGTACCTAACCGAAGGTTAGGTACCTACTTAATGTTTTCAATGATCCGAAACATAAAATAGGACAGGAGTGTAGGCTATTAATTTTGTGTATGTAGTACGGAGAAGCAAAGGATACAGGCTACATAAAGTACGTCATAATATATCACCAACCGGCCTTATTGGAAATCTATGAGCCTTATGTCCAGCTGTGGACGTCCTACGGCTGATAGATAGATAGATAATCATAGAAAATATAATACTTGCCATACCTAATCTTTAAAGTTGACGTTGCCTTTCTTTTCGTTTTATCAGAATGTATAGATACATTTTCAGTACTTATTCATTTAGTTTTGAGCAATTACTTTGGGATATTGTTTACACCCATCATTCACCCGAGCGAAGCCGGGTTGTCATCTAGTCTATATTAATAATTTCGTCAAGGGGTACGGTAGACTCGATTGAAACTTTATCTGAATGATAAAACATAAAAAAATAATGATTTCGAGTCGACAACATATATCCGGAAAATTCGGATTATCGAGTATTTTAACAAATTATAACGGCGCTGACAAACAAAAACACGGTGTCCATATTGACACCGGATGACGGATGACATAACTTGAGAAGTGTTGCCAACACCACAAATAAAGAATCTGCTAAAATGGTGTTAAAATTGTGACAAAATAATGCTATATAAACATGCTAAAAATTGTGATAACATTTTTCAATATGAAATGAAACGTAACATAATTATAAAATTATTATTAATTAACAAAATATGTGTTTTAATCGACTATGACCTATTATTATGTTATCAAATAAAATGTAAGTATCTTGGTCTTCATCGACCACTAATGAGCTTGAAGATGAGGTTGAGTAATTGCTCAGACTGTATAACTCCCCTTGGTACCTACAGAGCGTAGTGCGTTCTCTGGAACTGCGTAAGACTAGCAGCATTTCCTTGCCCTTTTTAAGTCGAATCTCGAAATTAATTTTAATGGTAAAAAACTTATTGTACAATTATTTTACATGCTAAAAATATGACGTATGCTATATTGCAAATAAATATGCTAAACTAGACGAAAATATGCTAAATTTAGCATAAAAATGCTAAATTGGCATCACTGATCTTGAGCAGTCAAGTCTTTTATGTTTTGGCGTCGCATTGTGGTGCATTGTGTCAAGTATTAAGTTTTAATAATTTTTGATAATATTGTATCAAAATAGTCACTGTCGTAATCACGTTAAGATCCAACCTTTGATTAGTACCACAGATATCTAATATACTTGGTTAGTACCTAACCGAAAGTTAGGTACCTACTTAATGTTTTCAATGATCCGAAATATAAAATAGGACAGGAGTGTAGGCTATTAATTTTGTGTATGTAGTAATCAGACTCCACTGGAGAAGCAAAGGATACAGGCTACATAAAGTACATCATAATATATCACCAACCGGCCTTATTGGAAATCTATGAGCCTTATGTCCAACTGTGGACGTCCTACGGCTGATAGATAGATAGATAATCATAGAAAATATAATACTTGCCATACCTAATCTTTAAAGTTGACGTTGCCTTTCTTTTCGTTTTATCAGAATGTATATATACATTTTCAGTACTTATTCCTTTAGTTTTGAGCAATTACTTTGGGATATTGTTTACACCCATCATTCCGAAATTACCTATTTTTTAAAATGTATGTCTTTCATAATTGTTTTGCTTGACCTTCATCATTTTGTTATCAGCCTAATCTCCTTGCCATAGATGAAGGATAAGTTTTCGCTCAGAGCGAAGCGATCCTTCCTTCATCTATGCTCCTTGCATTTGGTAATCATTGTCATGATTGTAAAAAATTGATGCAGCGAAGAGCTCTTCGTAAAGATGGTGATCAAGTAAAATTATGATGAGTGTGCGTGTATTATAAGTCATATTTCATCCGGGCGAAGCCGGGTTGTCATCTAGTATATTTAATTATCGGTCTGTTAAACTTAATTTGTGAGCTTCTGCAGTTGAGACAGATATTGGCGAAGAAATTACAGTAGGACACATGATGTAATCATTGCTATTGTGTGGCCAGGAATTATTTTATAGTACAAAGCAAAAAGATTTTAAGCCCCTTGATATAGGGTTAATCAGAAAGCGTCTACTGAAGCGAAATCACAATTATAAGCAAAATGTTACTAAAACTATCCAATTTTATAGGTACCTAGCTGTACACATAAAAAAAATATTATAGGACATCTTACACTTGGTCTCTGACCCCAAACTAAAACTGTTAGATAATGATATATTATGTTGTTTTTAAACTTAACTTTCGCGATTTGAATACATTATTATTATATACTACGGGACTAATCGTGCACTAAAATTACGAGATAAATAAATATGCAACTCGGCCGAAACGTCGGGATGAGGAGGTATTTATTTATCTCGTAATTTTAGTGCGCGATTAGTCCCGTAGTATATAATAATAAAATGATATACTACATAATACACATATTTTATTAAATAATTAGATAGATAATTACTTATAACAACCAGACACAGAGTAAATACCTAAATTCATCATATAAATACTTGCCCTGGATGGGAAAAGAACCCACGTCTCTATGACCCAGTACTCTGGCGAAACAGTCAGAAATTGTAAAAGATAATGAAAACCACATTGGTAGTGGGCAGGGCTCATAGCACAGAGTACTGATGGCCGATGCGGTTGAAAAGTTCTCGAATGGAGACAATGAACCGGAAAACGCAGCCTAGTATGTCCACCCATGAGGTGGACAAATGACCCCATCAAGCCCGCAGGATCGCGCTGGATGCAAGCCGCTTTCAACTGGTTTAATAGGAGATCCATAGGAGAGGTCTGTGTCCAGCAGTGGACGATATCTGATGGATAAAAGCTTTAGGTTTTACATACAGACACAATACATAATAAAGGCAACTTTGCTTTACAATTTAAGTACTTAGTGATTTAATTTGTCATTTAGAAATCTATACCTATCTGCTTATTTTTTGACGTAATTAAAATCGTAATTTGCTTATGAAAACTGTTATTTTAATGAATTGAAAACATTGAGCCTTCATTGAAATTTGTACATTCATCTTAATATAGCTCTACCAAGAAATTATATTCACGAATGTGAGAAATAAAACTCGAAAGGGTGCGACTGAAAGTGAAAAATGATTTATTAATCTTAATAAATTAAAAGTGATTTCAATTGAGAAACTCAGTGATTCAACTTGGTGTGAATATTGAATAAAGCTTGATTGCATTGAGACGCTAAAATGTTATTGTAAATTGTGGTTTTGATGAAGAAAAATGTAACTTGAGACACTTGAATGAAAGTGAGAGAATTTCTGTGTTATTAAAATGATTTTGACAGGAGATAAAACTTCATTGCATAGTATAAAACAAATTCGCTTCCCGCTCTCTGTCTGTCCCTATGTATGCTTATATCTTTAAAACTACGCAACGGATATTGATGTTTTTTTTAATTGTAGAGTGATTCAAGAGGAAGGTTTATATGTATAATACACCTGTGCGAAGCCACGGGTCACTAGTACTAGATAAATATTATCAATCCGAAACTGTCCCATAGTGTGTTTTTTTATTATTATCGCAGCAACAGAGGGAGGGATAAACTCGATTGTTTGCAGAGATTTAGTTTGAACGTCGGAGAGTACTTTTTGCACCGAAAAAATAGAATGTTCCTATGGCACAAAAAAATAAAAAAATATCACAAGGATGTATAAAACGCAAGGTTTGCCGCAATTTTAAGCGAAGCTCAGGAGGTGGCATCGAAAACTGCGCTGGGTGCAAATCGCTGATATTCGGGTCCACAGAACAGCAGAACTTCTTCTCTCTCTTCTTTGATCGGGTGTATTGAAAATTCTATCATCATCATCATTATTTCAGCCATAGTACGTCCACTGCTGGACATAGGCCTCCCCTAATGATTTCCAATAATAGCGGTTTGCATCCAGCGCGATCCTGCGGTCCTAATAAGGTCATCCGTCCACCTTGTGGGTGGACGTCCTACGCTGTGCTTGCCGGTACGTGGTCTCCACTCGCGAACTTTTCGACCTCATCGGTCATCAGTTCTCCGTGCTATGTACCCTGCCCATTGCCACTTCAACTTGCCAATCCGCTGGGCTATGTCGGTAACCTTGGTTCTTCTACGTATCTCCTCATTCCTGATTCGATCTCGCAGAGAAACTCCGAGCATAGCCCTCTCCATGGCTCGTTGGGCTACTTGGAGCTTACTAATAAGGCCCATAGTGAGAGACCACGTTTCTGTGCCAATTCTATACCGGAGGCCTATGTCTACAAGTTGACGTTCTATGTTTGAAAACATAAAGATGGTAGGTAGTTTATTCTGTTTCTGTAGTAGATATACCTATATATTTCACCATACCTAATATATTGCACATGCACAATAGACAATGGCTTTCTTTTATTTGATGCCAATAATTTATTTTTCTTGTTATATTCTCACAAAATATGTATATGGTTATCTGAATAACTTTTTCTATAGACAAAAAGGTCATATTATTTAAGCGGCTTATCGAAATATTCTAAAAAGAAAACAGAGCGAGAGTGTGCTAGAGCAATAACACTTCAAACATCCAATATTGCCAAATATTGCTAGAATTTCGCTGAAATACTTCGGAGTATGAGTACAGTGCGTAGATAATTCTTGTGTCTAACTTAATATATTTCGTAAACATTATTAATATTACGTGAAATAAAATTAAAGTACATACCTATACTGAGCTCTATAACTGTAACTTATTTTTGTCTTTCTATCAATTTTGTCAGAAACCCAATGTTTATTCCATTCAACATTACTGTACCAGCCTTTTTAATAGTCCACTGCAAGACGTAGGCCTACCCACGAGGGGTGATTGGGCCATATCCACCACGCTGGCCCAGTGCGGGTTGGTGAATTTACATACCTATACTGGGCTCTATAACTGTAACTTATTTTTGTCTTTCTATCAATTTTGTCAGAAACCCAATGTTTATTCCATTCAACATTACTGTACTGTACCAGCCTTTTTAATAGTCCACTGCAGGACGTAGGCCTACCCACGATGGGTGATTGGGCCACATCGACCACGCTGACCCAGTGCGGGTTGGTGGATTCACATACGCCATCGAATTTCTTCTACGGACGTATGAAGATTGCCTCACGATGTTTTCCTTCACCGAAAAGCCAGTGGTGTGAAATTCTGTACATAAATTCAACATTATTGTACTCTAATTTCATCTGTTCACAAATTGTTTTACGCTTTATTTACAATTGCGTGGTTTTCATTCGAATAATTTACCTATGTCTTGCTCACTATCACATAATTATACCTATCTTGGTAAACCACTGATCTATTAATATTTATACTAGCTTTTTTCCACGGTGATATTACAGCGCTCATATAGCTACTTTGACTAGGTCGTTTGCGATCATCGAATTTAAACACGTTTAATTGTTGGCTTCTGTTGTTTTAACCGTTTAACCATGTCGGAGGCCTTCAGGCGGTCTAAAACTCTGATACCAGGGATACTCACCTGGCCTATACGAACTTACTTAATTACCTATATTTCTACAGAGCGTAGGTAAATACCAGGTGGATTAACGATCTGATTGAACCAGCAAATTTTTGCGGTCGATCTTAATAGATTGAAATGGGGGAAGCTTTGGACTACTGTCCAAATTCGACAGACTTACGTCTTATAGATAATCATCGTCATCATCATCCACAGCCATCTTTATCCCACTGCTGCGTGTAGGCCTCTTCCTTACGGTACCATTTGTCTCAGTCCTGCTAAAATGAAGCTGATAATAATTGATTCATAAGTAAATAACGACATTGTTGTTCATTAGGTATTACCTCGCCTTTTTCGTTCTATTAAATACAAGCAAAAAATAAATAGAATCGATGTCAATGTTAGTTATGTAAAATTAAATGTGTGTCAATGTAATGAATGTAAGCTGCCAATCAGGCATCCTTATAATCTACCACATTAGCTCTGACAGTTGACATGGTCATCAATGTCACTATTACGAAATTCAACAAGTCGGCAAAATTCAGGTTTTTGTAATTTAATACTAGGCGGACTCGCTTATCTAGAGCAAGGGAAAATTTTGTTTCACAACAATAAAACGCATGTTTTAAGCTCTTTTAGTCTATCGAGGATTTTTTCTGTTTCATCCGTGTTAAGCATCAAATTGAAAATTATGCTTTAGTGTCATAATCATAATGTCAAAGTCAGACTTGATGATTTAGGATCACAAGATCGCTGTTGATGTATCTCTGTAAAAAGTAATTAGATAACATTATTTACTTAATATTATTTATCTATCAAGCTGCCCTAACAGGTTAAATCACTTTCAGTGAGAAAGCTGCCGATTGCTTCATATGATTTAGAATCTATTTTCTTTTTTTTGTATTAGATAGATAAATAATAGTAGATTATGTACCAAGAGAACCAAGTGGTGTCTTACGTCACGGGCGACAATTTGACCTTAAGCGTAGCGAGGGACTCTATAGTTAACTCCCGAGTGCAGCGAGGGTGTTTTATGTTAATTCCCGAGCGAAGCATAGGAATTATTTGGAATCCTGGGTGAAGCGAGGGGTTCAAGTCACTCAAGACGAAGGCAGACTTGGTTCTAGTTGCTCACTCTACTTTTCGTACCTACATCCTGCGAGAAAATAAAACCCCAAGAATTTGCGTAATACTTACGTCATAAACTCACTAAGTGATCACTAGGCAACTCGGTATTGTTCACAATGAAATAAAACAAGTTAGAATGTACCTACGAATTTTCATAGAAAAG
The DNA here is from genome assembly GCA_949316475.1 of Hypomecis punctinalis. Classification (NCBI taxonomy): domain Eukaryota; kingdom Metazoa; phylum Arthropoda; class Insecta; order Lepidoptera; family Geometridae; genus Hypomecis; species Hypomecis punctinalis. The sequence goes on from OX438796.1 coordinate 1,459,963, forward strand.
TAAACAAACCCTTAATAAAACAGATTGTAAATACTACGTGAAAAACAAGACCATGGCCAGCTATATCATGGCCTAACACAGGCATTGCAAAGAGGTTTTATTCTATAAAATTGGACCGATATGGGCACAAAAAGGTTATATTCTATAAAATCGAATAAATCTTCCTTACAATGCCTTCCTTGCAATGAAGTTTAATTCGGTTAAACTAAATAAAAACCTCTTTATGATATCCTGAAATGTAAAGAAATTTTCATCCGAATTAGAAGTTTCAAATTTAAATCACTATACTCCCTAGGGAGTTTCATACAACATTATTGAACTGCCATAGCCCTCGAAAATGTGTTAAGATAATAATTTCTTATTTTACGTTGAGATTGTACGACATACAATCTCAACGTAAAATACGACATAGTCATTTTCGAGCTGGTGGTATGAAAACTCTTTATTGCACCTCATGAAACAAACAAAAAGTAGACACAAAGATACATAAAATGTAACAATGGGCGGCTTTATCGCTGATAGCGATCTATGCCAGGCAACCTTCGGATAAGCGTATAAATAATGGATGGGCTGCGCATTGATTAAAAATATAAATTAGATTATTAGGTATGTAATGTGCGAATCAATAAAGAGTTTATCAGTCTGCCAAAATAATGACCGAGTTTAGCAAATAACTATTCTAGTTACCTTTACATCTAACGTCTTTACATCTAAGTTCATCTTAAGTAAAATAATTTTGTGACTTATATTTCAAAAATAGAGACAGCCTAGTCGTTTGAATGATGATATAGGATATAATGTGTTGTTTCTCTTTGTCATAGGTGTAATTCAAGTTGCTATAGATGATTTCTTCTACGTTGGAAATATGTAAAAAAATCGCTGTATTGACAAATCGGTAACATTTTAATGCAGTTATCAAACTAAGTAAAAGCTTTCGACCATTTTTAAACCTTTGACGTCATAACTTCAAAGATTACATTACAAGCCAACGAACCACAAGTAAAACACACAAGTTTAATTTGCAATCAGATTCAAATTAGCAACAAAATCTTCCACGGCCGACAAATTGTCACTTCGCCGAGATCTAGGCCAATATTTTTCAACCCGCTTATAAAAAGTGCAAGCCGTTTCTTGCAACCCATCAGTTGGGATCCAGCGGTGGACGAAATATTTACAATGCAAAAAATCGTAAGTGCTCCATAAATCAGTTGGACATGGTGAAATTGGGTGGCCGGTTGGAGGAAAATTGGCCTGAGAAACAAATTTACATTAAAATTTGGACTCAACTAATATACAGTGCATATCTTTGAAAGGACCAAATATAATTGATTAAAAGGATTAAAATTACTTCATGTTGAAAAAGAGTTCATAAAAAGTTTCAAAAATACTTTTTCGGAAAATGTATGAAATGATTTTATGCGCTTCTTTTGATGTATTGTTCAGTTGCGTTTCTTTTTGATTTTTTATCTTTAATCTTAATCGTTTACACACCTATCGATTTATAGGATCATGACTGAAAACTGAAAGAAATAACTAATCATGAAATTATTTTATTTTTGAGATAAATGGCAAATTGGTTAATGACTTTGCTGGTATTTTGATCCGGCACTTACGAACTAACAAGTACAAAACTGCAAAATCAGATTCGTTACCAGTGCTTTAGTTATTCGTCAGTAATTTTCTAATGTTTTCTTTACAGATCATCATCAGTACCATCTTGGCGTGCGCTGCAGCAGCGCCAGCTCTCCTCATCGAAGACCATGACATCCACTACCCATTGTACGCCAAATCCACCATCACCCACAGCAACCAACTAGTAGACCACGGAAGCACTATCATTGATCATGGAAGCTTCATCCACCAACCCATCATTCCAGTAGTCCACGAGATCTCTTCTAAGAAGTCTACCTTAACGAAGAGCAGTCAAGTGGTCAACCATGGAGGTACTGCTGTTGTGCACGCGCCTTTGTACCATGAGTACCATCCAGTTATGTACAGCGAAGTCAGGCCTTTGAAGACGACTGTTACCAAGAGCAACCAAATAGTCAATCACGGCGGCTCTTCCCTGGTCCACGCTCCAGTGTTGCCCGTAATACATTCTCCTATTGTACACACTCCAGTCGTCCATACTCCTGTTTTGTACTCTTCTCCTGTGGTTTCAGTAAAGTCAGGAGATTCAGCCACGTCTCATCACAGCTCGACTGTTCACGAAACTGTGCCGGTTGTCAACCATTTGCCATTGTATGCTCTCCATCATTGAGGTTTTGTTTTCGTTGATTAAATTATTATTTGTTTTGAAAGATTAATTTTGTGTTTCATTCTATTTACCAATTTACTTACCTAAGTAGCATTAGGAAGTACGGGAAAGTATTTTTATTTTTTAGGGTTCCGTACCTCAAAAGGAAAAAACGGAACCCTTATAGGATCACTTTGTTGTCCGTCTGGCCGTCTGTCCGTCTGTGTGTATGTCAAGACTCTTTATCTCGGGAACGCGTAAAGATATTGAGTTGAAATTTAAACTATATACGTATATCTATAAATTCTTGCAGTTGTGTAAAAGAAAAACTTCTCAGTTACTGTATAAAAAAGTTTACGACATAAACGGTAGAGCCGTTTATGCATATTTCAACGCTCACAAAAATCAAAACCTACAGGGTACTTCCCGTTGACATAGAACTATGAAATTTGTTGAAAAGCAATGTCTCAGAGTACACATACAGGAATAAATCTAAAAAATGTACATTTTTATTTAAATCACATAAAAATAGGGCCTCAAAATTCACAAAATATGGGTTCAAAATTCAAAATGAGTAAATCGTAGCATGTAAGGTATCATATAAAATAACTTCATTAGCACATGCTAAAACAGGTTTTTAATTATTTTAACAATATATTTGTACAGAACCCTCGATGTGTGAGCCTGACTTGCACTTGTCCGGTTTTTTAATTTCAACCGCCATGTATCAGAAGTTTAGAGCTAAAATATGGTTTAGCATCTTATGCGTTGAGTAATACAGTTAGCGGAAGTATACATATATGTCTACCCGTCTACCCGTGACCACGGTCGATGCAACTCGGCCAAAACGTCGGGATGAGGAGGTATTTATTTATCTCGTAATTTTAGCGCGCGATTAGTCCCGTAGTATATAATAATCATGAGTTCAAATCGCGAAAGTTTAAAAACCATTCAATATCGTAGTTCTTAGTGATATTATTACTAGAATAATTTATTTATTATGGAAAAATTTGACATTTTATGAACAATATGCTCATTAGAATGTAGTCTATACTTTTACCTAGTACAAAATAACTGTATTAGATTTTGATATAGGCACAGTGTTAATGAATTGGTTATCTTAGACGAATATTTCAAAATAGCTATTCAAATATTTACTTTAAGCAAATTAGGTTGGAAATGGATAAAATAGTTAAGAAAATACGTCTATCAAAGAACAAATACCGCTTTCATTGGCAACTGACGAAACTGCGATAATGATGAATAAATAGACTGGAGTCTATTTTTGGCGGTTGTTTCAAGGACAGAACTTTGCTTATATTTCCAAATGAAAGTCAAAGAAATGTTTTCTAAGAAATGAATAGAAACCCACGTAAAGTTAAAAGCGCTGGAAAATTACCAGTTTTGTCTGTGGCTATTTAAGATTTAAATACGTCTTTGAAAGCTTTTAAAATGCCTATTTTAAAGTTAAGTCTCATTTTGTTGTTTTAACAGGTAAAAAAAATAATTAAATAAATTTATTCATTTGTTCCAACATCAAATTAAATGTATGGTACTATTAACTACTAACAAACAGTGCTTTCCACACCAGATTTTATCTCAAAGATAACTCTTTATGATAAGCATTTCAAAAATCTGAACCGAACGCAGGATTTGAACCTGCCCCTTCGGATCACTAGCCCGACGCTCAAGGGGCAGGTTCAAATCCTGCGTTCGCTTCAGATTTTTGAAATGCTTATCACAAAGAGTTATCTTTGAGATAATAATTTCAAAAATCTGAGAAATCTTTAAGATAAAATCTAGTGTGGAAAGCACTCAAAATAAAATCATAACATATTTTTTGTCCTACAATATTACTATGGGACATATTGCGCAATATAACATGATATATGTACTAATTAAAAATACCTCTAAAGTATTTTCTTAAATTAGGCTGTCAACTGTTAAAGCTGCATGTTTTTTTCCTTTCATTGTATTTTTCATTTTCGTTTTTCTCTACGTACCGAAATGAATCTTTGTTCTCCTACTAAATAATTCATTAATTTGTGTTTTATGAATAGGTATAATTATTTAATTTGCGGGTAGCTGAAGGCGAAAACTAGGCGCAGAGGTTATTAAAATTTTCTGCGTAAGGACACAACCTACACAACTTTTTGCTTCATCCTAAAACTAATTACAAGAGCCAACATAACGCCCTTCGTACACAGATCATGAAAATTATGTGATATTTCTGACAACTAGGCGATCTGATACACAAAGCATGATAAATATCATCTACTTTCAATAATGATACACGAAACATGATAAATAACAAATAGCAAAAATGCAACAACGTTTTGGCGACATCTGAAACCTACTTACATATAAATACACTAGATCTAGTAGTACCTAATATTTTTTTTTAAATGATTGTGCAAAATATACAGCTCAGATTTTAGTTCACTGAATTTGCACAATTTACACTGGCGACATTCAGAAGTCGTTCATTTTGGCGATTCGTCAGTGGAGACCCTTACTTTTACCTCTGAGAAGTCGCCTTGCGAGATTGTATACCTATGTCCTGAAGTAAATTTCCCTGATTATGACGCCTTCTGTACAAACAGCGTTACAGTTCCAAAGAAGATACCTCGCCTACGCCATTTTTGCCGAAACAAAATATCTGAAACTACATGTTTCACCTCGACCTTGCTGAAATATTCATGTAATGTTGATTCACCCTCTTGGAACAGACGACATGAAATAAGCAAACTGAAAGCTTTTAATAACTGAGCGAAATAAAGACATAAATAATACATGTTTCAGTTTTTATCACTGCTTCTTGGTTTATTTCTAGACTTTCATTTAATACATGTCTTAGTACTAGAGTACTAAATGATCACTGCTGTAATTTGTCTATCTATGGATTATATTGCTATAACTGTATATCAGAAGTGTCTATAAACAACGTATGTGTTCTGAAGTGCTATTGTACTCCTAATTCTGATTAATTTTTACTTTGAAATCAAATTATTTATAAACACAATCAAAATATTATGTTCAGTGTGCTGAACAAATAAATGAATAAGAATAATATAATGAAACTTACAAGCTTTTACTGATCCCCAAAGGCACAAAGTAAGTTAAAATGAACCGCCGACACACAAACACTGCCCAGGTTTTTATTTCTTCATTTGTTCTTTATGAGATCAGAAAAATAATGAGAATCAAAAATAATAGTGGAAAAAAATTAACAGACAAGCATCTATCATGCTGGCAGAATTCTAGTAGGCAAGTATGGGCAGTGCACGGAATGGGGTAAAAAACTGACATTGGTGCGGCCAGGATGTAACTGGACATTTTTCACAACATTTTAAAGTTATTTTACACATTTGGGCGGAATGCACTTTGTGGGGGCTGGTTTGACTAGGGAGTTGTTGACTCTGGTCAATAACTCTCTTGAATAGACATATTAGTGTTTTTGTATAGCATTATATAATTTTATGTTGACATTATATGTTTATGGTTTTACACATGAAATGCTTTAATAATGTTACTTTAGTATGTTATATCAGTAGTTTAACGACAACATCTTTTAATTGTTAAAAAAACCGCGTTGACGTGTCGTTTGATGGTGTGACAGTATCAGACTCTGTCTAAGAAGAAGATATAAAAAGTAATATCGAAAAGCTTTCAGCTATAAAGCAATGTCCTCGGACAAAGTTAATGTACTGATGAGATGTTATTTGTAGATACGGCCCACCACTCATAGTTGGGGAGCCCATGGAGAAACTTTTGTATTTATTCAAGAGCGCATGAATGCCACTTAAACGGCTGTAGTCAATGTTACCAAAGTAGTGTAGTTAAGTTTTGACTTCATGTTTTACACAATCATTGCTTAAATATATAGGTAACAAAAATACTCATAGATAAATCTATAAATGTACTTATAAATAAATCTATAAATGTTTTACTTTCAAGTAAATAACAAAAGACAAGTTTTCAAACCTATTTTAAAAGCCACGTGTACATTTGTTTGCTAAAACAAACAAAAATTGCCATTTCTAACAACGACAGTTGCTAAATTGGTAACATATGGATGTCAGCCATTCAGAGCGGAGTGATCGTTAGTGGGAAGCTTAACATAAAGGTGATTCCGTGCATTCTGTAAAAATTATACTTCTACCGCATAATTATGATTGAGAATGAGAATTATGACTCTTTAAATGGATTAATATGATCGTCATGATTATACACTCTTCCAGATAATTGTCAGATTAAAAACTGGTACGTCAGAAACATCAAATTGAACCTGTTTGTATAAAAAGCTAACACTCACGAGTATTAGTCAAAAAACAATATGGCGATTTCAAAGCTTTGCTACCTACCTTTGCAAATGCAAATGACGCAAATTCGCGGGCGAAGTGATGGCAGTTTTTTCAACAGGGGATTTCTCGACATTCTCTTAATTTGATTGCTCTATTTTTTAACAATAAGCTGCCAGGGAATTATTTTTATAAGACTAATGAGGAACATAGTCTACCAGGTTCTTTTTTAATCTACAATTTTCATTTTTAACGTAATTATGTCTACAGAATTCTATTGTAAGCTATGCGGTGTAGCTGTGGGCGTCCGAACGAGCGGCGCGCCAGGCGGCAGGCGGGCGAGCCATGCTGGCCATGCGGTGTAGCTGACGAGCCTGGACGAGCGGGGCGCGGCGCGACGGGGGGAGCCATCGAGAGTCGAGAGACCTCGTGACGCCACGCACGGCGATAGACGTGCCCTAGTGCCTAAACTGTAACCTTGTAATTGGCAGTGGAAAATATAAAATGCTGAATTTGTAAGACATTTTCATTTATGTCTTTAACACTATAGATCTCCGAGACGCCCAATTCTGCAAATTTAGCATCGTGAGCTCCCCTACTATCGTCTCCGTTACAAAACATCATTCATACAAAATTGGATGATTATCTGGTCATTGCTGCCGAGGTTGTTTAGAGATTAGCTGTGATATTGCGAAATTTGTTAGAAATGATACTAAATGATTGTGTGTTTGACGAAGATGGTTAATTTTGTTTTGCAGGTGACCGATTGAAGGCTGCTTGCGGTGTTCATAGCTCGTAGAATTAGGTTGGTACAAACCATCAATGTAGAGCAACGGTCAGTGGTTGATTTTTGAATGGGTGACCGTGATTTAGAGCTGGTCGCTATTATAGCTTGAATTACTACTCCAGGTGTTTTGGCTATTTAGTCAAATGAAAACAACCCTTCAGGAGGCTTACAGAATGTAACGCTAGCCATCCATACACTTGTACGAACTTACAATCTAATATTAGCGGATAGACATGGCGATGTGTTAGTCATACCAAAGAAGATATATTAATACGTATCGGTCATACGACTTAAAACTGCCTAAGTGTCTTTTAATTAGTTTTTTTTCCAATACAAAGTTGAATCATTTCGCAAAAACACAATTTTTGCGGAAAAATACAAACGTTGTCTTGAAAAAACTAATTAATAAACATCTAGATGCGGAGTTTTACCGGTATTTATGCACCTTACTCTTCATTGGCTGAAAATAATGGTGATAGAAACAATTAAATTCTTAAATCAACACGAGTTTTGAATAATCTCATATGACATAAATGCGAATATGCAGCCTTGTGAACACCCAAGCTAAAGTTTGGCATTGCATAGAGCTGCCATGATATTCGACCTTACGATATGGATTATAAATGATAGTTCACGGAAAATAAATAGACGCTCCATAAGATCATTGCCAGTCAAATAATTTGGTGTGACCTCTGAATAATCACTTGTAAGATAGTAAACATTTTGTTGTACAACTAACGCGCCGGATGAAAGCAGTTTCCAAATAGGTTGGCCTATACCTACTATTATTTACTTTCAATGGAGTAGTTCCAGAAGTATTAAACTGAACTACTTAATTTTACTTCAAAGTATGTTTTGTTAATAATAATTTAACTACTTAGTTTGTAGTATGAAAGTTATCTGTCTATGAAGTACCTAACATTATTAGCATTAATAGCGCTCATAGTGTACTTTGACTATAGTTTCTTAGTGAATGCCGAAGTTTCTTGGTGATCGCAGGGCGACGGCGGGTGGCATTTAGATACATTTGCCACCGTCCGTTTTAGCAAATTCGACCTTACAAGCCCTGAAAGCGAAACATTCTATAGTAGAACCACTGGGACATTATTTTCCTGGTAGTTCTACTAGTAGAACTTACGGGAACAACCCAACAATTCGTTCCAATGCACATTAAATTGTGGATCCCCGGTTATAAACATTTTTTCATGTCAGGAACCTTTAGGCGGCTCAAAAAGTCTTTCATCAAAGCTATCCACCCCGCCTATATGAACATATTTTTAATTTAACTTACCAACCATGTAACATTTTTGGGACAAACTATTTATAAAGTTTTATAAATGTCATTGTTAAACATCATTCCCTCCAATGCAATTAGTAGGTAGTTTAGTAAATGTCTTAGTTACTAGAATATCTTAGTTATAACAAGAATTTACCGTTTGTAATTTTGATATTAAGTATTTTGATTATTAACGCTTATTGGTGTCTTAAAATTTTATTGATTCTTTACAATTTAGGAAGTTTAGGTTTAATATTTTAAATCGGTTGTGCGAGTTTTGGCGATAATTATGTTTTTAATATTCTTTTACTTCGAATTAGGATCAGTATTGTGCGGAATTCGTTCGTAGTTAGAGTTCCTGATTTATAATTTATTCGTCAATAATTTCACAACAAAAGGAAGAAATCTTTTAGGCCTAGTCCAAAATTTAAACTTAAAGAGTCAACACTCCCTGAAAATTCCTCGAATGTAATAAACCTATCTTAAAGAATACTCACCGTGATACTTGACGAGATATTGAAACAGGAATACACTTGAAACCAATTAGTATACAAATAAGACCTATTTACGACTAAAAGTCTAGGACAATTGATTCAAAGAGAATAGATAATTCGTAAGTAAGTAATTGCTATTCAAAAGTACAATGAACTTGACATTCAAGTACAATCGTTTGCACAACTTAACCGGTTGCGTGTACGCACTTAAGACAAGCGCGTTTCATACTTTGTCGAAATAAGTGTAGTATCATTAAAAATCCATAAAGTTTCGGTTTCCTTGGATGTTTATAAAAATACAGCTAAACTGTCTTACAATCACTAGGTACATAGTATAAAACAAAGTCGCTTCCCGCTGTTTATGTATGCTTATATCTTTAAAACTGCGCATCGGATTTTGATGCGGTTTCTTTTTAATAGATAGAGTAATTTAAGAGAAAGGTTTGTATGTATAATACACCTGTGCGAAGCCGGGGCGGGTTGCTAGTATGCTATATGTATATTATGGTTTGTTCTTTTTAACCAACTCCAAAATCGTGGGTTCTTAATTTGACTGTTCTGTGTATTTTTTGTATGTAACGCGATCATTCCTCCAAAAATGATTATATTTTAAGGACATTTTTTTTTGTTAATCCTTTGTAGTGTTAATTTAATTTTATTTATTTTATTTATTTAAGTTAATTTTTAATAATTCAATAGAGTTGTTTTTGAAAAGATAACGATAATCAAATATAATTCAAAATGGATTCGAGCAAACGTTTCGAATTTTATACGTAGACTAGCTTTTGCCCGCGTCTTGGTATTTTAGTTGCTATAGTAGTGTTATCCTATGGAAACATTTTATTTTTCTGGAATAAAAAGTAGCTTAAATTACTTTCCGTATTTCAAACTTTGTCGATACTAAAATCAAGTCAATTCGTTACTATGTTGCTGCGTGAAAGAAGAACAAACCAACAAATACACTTTCGGATTTATAATCTCAGTAAGGATTGCAACGATTGAAGTCGGCTGCGCAATTTTTGGCGAAAAATTCGGCCTAAGGCTGTTATAAAAATTATTTTGACGATTATCTTATTGTGCCATAGTTCTAAGTCGTTGAAAAGCTCCGACAATGGGTGCGTCAAATCTCTTACAGTATTATTCGATGGAATTGTGTAAAATGTTCGACTTATCGTCCGATCTACAACTTTTGACTTTTGACCCACATTTTATAATGGACGCCATTAAAAGTTTCGTAAACAAATAAGTAGGATCTAATATCTGATTCTGTAAGTATATTTGTATATTAGCCCTGGTGTTAGAGTTTTCAAGCTGTCTGGAGGCCTCTGACATGAATAAACATTTAGATTAACCAGCGCTTACAATTTAGTGTATCATCCGAGCTATGGTAGCACTTAGTTCTATAAGTGGGTATGATTCCAGCGGTCACCCATCCGGAAACTGACCGTACTGAACGTAGCTGCACTATGCTTATTTATCGATAAAATACCTAGTCAAGCTTCTGTGCGTATGAGCACTACGACTAAGAATTTATTCTAAAAAAGTTGATTAGATATAATAAATAGTAGTAGTTCTCGAATGGAGACTACGTCCCGGGTTGCGCAGCGTAGTGCGTCCACCCACACTGTGAGCAGACGTCATCATATAGACAGCAAGACCCTCAGAGCAAATAAAAGTCAAGAGAGAATGTTGTGAACAAACAAGTGAAGCCAACCAAAACTACGCCTCGCCGTGTATAGACAATTACACACACATCCAGGTAACTATGAAACTACGCCTTGGCTTGTCAGTCAAACTATGGCGGCGCAACAGCGACGCACTCACACATGTATTAAAAACCGGCTTCACTTGATTGTTCAACGACGTTCCCTCTGGATATTTTTATTTGCTCTGAGGCAAGACCGCACTGAATGCAAGTCGCTTCCAACCGGACTTATTGAAGATCTCCATGACTATGTTGAACAGTGGAAATAGACATCCTATGGCTGAAATGGCTGATATGCTATTGATGAAGTTTAGTCATATAAATTGGTATTCTAAAAAAATAATTTGTTTATACAAATTGAGAATAATATTGTGTAAAAACTCTCTTGGCAAAGAAATAAAAATCATAAATAATCACCGATTAAACTTAGCGTACATAAATTTAATTTCGGTGACAAATTTAAGTCACATAAATTTGTTGAACGTCAATATAGGGGACATAAAAATTGTTTATTACATTTTACAGTTTAACTAAATGCGATTGTAATCAGTTTTTTCTATATTTTATGTTCGATCGACGCTTAAAAATGATTACACGTCAATAATCGTTTTTGTTTTATAATTTTTTTTTATCTGTACATAGTTTAGGCAAAGCCTTCAATCAGTCTTTTTTTAATCAATCACAAAACGGACTAATTAATATTTTTGGGTTGCGAGATCTATAAATATCGGTATCGAGTTCAACTGCCTCGGTGGCTCAGTGGTTAGTGACCCTGACAACGGGATCAAAGAGGCGTGGGTTCGATTCCCACCCAAGGCAAGTATTTATGTGTTGAACATAGCTGTTTGCTCTATGTCTGGGTGTTATTTAAGTATTATCTATATAAGTACGTATTTAAAAATGTGTATGTGTAGTATATAAGTTTCTGGCAGCCAAATCACAAGCTTTGCTTAGTTTGGTGTCAGAGACCGTGTGTAAGATGTCCCCTAATATTTATTTATTTATTATTTTACTTATCAAGGAGACCTATGGCTAGGACAGGGCGTAACGTAACTAAAACGATGAAGATTTTAAAATTAGATTTAACATTGTATGATATTTTGCATATTCCTGAGTTTCTTTAAATCGACGAAATATTTTAATGATTTTTAGATCACTGAGTGTTATTAAATACGTAAGTTTAATACTTCCCAGTACTTTAGGGTTTCATTTAACTTATTTTTAGTATATGATTAACCGTGAAATGCAAAAAACAGTCTACAGTATACTTGTTTCAGTTTTAACAAGAATGTTTTCCACCCTTGAGGAAATGTACGGAACAGTTAATTTTTTGAAGTCGATTGAAGCTCACAAAAACTTCATAACCGCACGTGCGAAACCCCATTCCAAAACATAACTTACTTTATAACGAACTTGGCGCATCTTCAGTGTTGATTATATATAGGCCTTTATAGGGATTTTTTCCATAATGAGGCCCTATTAAAGCTACTTGCAGTAGTTATGAGGCCCTTATACGAGACATCACATTGCGCATGTCTTATTGCATACAATACCGTTCAAAAGTTGTCGGTTATGTAAGTGAACTTGACTTCAACCTAAATACATAAGTTGTACTCGTTTGTGTGTTTATATTTATGTATTCTTAATCTCGTACTTGCGTGATGTGACTGGGAGGTGCGAAGGAAGCTTTGGTGGAGGCGGCATCGGGAGGTTGTCCGACCGCTTTTCGGTAGCAAGTGTGCTCAAAACTATAGCGACAATTACATTTTAAACCGTAAAAACCGTAAAGGTGCCGAAAATATTTGAATATATTATTGATGAATATAATAATGTCCACAAATCTCTATCTATTTTAATATGTAATTGATCAATCATATTTATTTACTGCTAAAATCCACGCTTCAAAAATTTAATAAAGAAATTTTAATGCCGTGAAATTTGAACTTTGCATTTGTACTTCAACTTGTGTAAATAATTTTATTATTACTTGTTTTAGAAATATAATGGTAAAGGGTTCAAAAAATTTTAACAACCGATTCAATATTTTTTTTAAATTTTATAGCACAATAAGATATACCGACGTCAGCCATCATTACCAACTACGGAGAGTTAACGCAATAAAAACATCATGTACAAATTACGTCACAACAGTACCTAATAAAGATTGACATCGCATTCAACCACAAGAGCACACTTTGAACTAATCCATCTAATAGCTTACACTTGTCTAAGTCCAAGGTACTGCATCTACATATAAAAGCTTGCTATCGCACATCACATTATACGAATCTCAAGTACGCGTCCATTTATTGTCGTACGTACAGTACGCAAATGTCATCATTATGACCAATTTTAACTTTAAGATCACAAAAAACAGCTGTTCTATCCAAACTGACTGCAATTAAAAAAAAATCAGACAACTGATTTTTTAGAGATTTTTAAGTTGGTCTCGCAGTAGGTACAATAATGAAGAGTACAATCACATCCTAGAATAGTGCATGTCGCTGGAAGCAATACTTATAATACGTATTAAATGCCGCATCCAAAAAAGCTTACCATCACACATCGGTTAATGTATACGAATCTCAAGTACGCGTCCATTGATTGTCGTATTTCGGCGCGCGGTATAAAACCCAGCCTCGTCAGCACAGGACGTTAGATACCACAGTCCTCTTGAGACGACCACATCTTTCTTTACCAACCACCACAACAATCATGCAGAAATTCGTAAGTGATTGTTTGTTTATCAGTGATAGTGATCGTGTCAGTGAACTTTGTAATTTAAAGTATATAGCGTAGTTTGACTAGGTGTTTGCCAGGGATCATCGATGTTTGGCAACGTTCAGCACGGTCAGTCTTCGGATGAGTGATCGCGAGTGGCATTTACAAGTAGGCTTAAAAACTCTAACACCAGGGCTAGCCACTCGGACTATGTCTAAGGCATATGGGGCCCACCTAGAATTAAAAAAGTCAACTGTCCGACTTAAAATTGCAACTCGGGAGTGACAAAATATATTAAACCAAACTGAGCTATTTTTTGCGAAATACCTCGACATTTTTTACTAAGTCAAGAACTTTTTTTGTCAAATGTGTCTTAGTGGGTCTTGGGTCATCAGAGTTTTTCTTCAGTTATCAGTGTCTATGGCTTTCCCCTCAAGGTAGCTCGGATACCTTTGACTTCCGCGATAATGAGCTTAAAAGGTTCTAAATCGTACTTAAGAACGCTTTTGGTGACCTAGAAGGTATTGAAGCTTTTAATAGGTTTCAAAATGGCATAATAATTTTAAAAAATAAACAACACTAAAACTCAAAACTACTAAATGATGAGATTTTATCCTGTTTAGTACGAACAACATATCTATAATAGACGTCGTTTTGAATCAATTGAATCACTAAAGTAGCTTTTTAGATGCAATTGAAATTAAATTATTCGGTAATTTACAAATTATCCCACACATTACTTTCTTATGAATCGTGCAAAATATTTTTCAAAGATCCCAAAAATATTTTGAAATACGAGTACCAAAGTTGAGTAGGTAATTGGCTTTTCGCTGGTAATTCGCCAAATTCACTAAAAGTATTTTCGCTCACCTACATTACTTTGAAAACATTCCTTGTTTTTGTTCAGTACCCATTTTCCAACTTGTTCAAAAGGTTATATTTTAATTATATAGTTTAAGGTGAACGAATAAATTAAGGCAAAATAACAGGCCTGTTTACCGACTGTTTGGCGTTGAACCAGTTATTTAACTTTAAATTTTAAACTTAACAAAGAGCAAAGGCTTGTATTTGTTGTTTCATCTAATTAGGTATTGTTTATGGTTGTTACAACAATACAGCTATATTATTAAAATGCAGCATATTTTCTTACATATATATAAAAAGTTTTTTAATAACACGCATGTTGCATTATTATATCGATTAGATTACCTATTACAGTGATATTTAAAGTTCAAATTAGACTAAGGAATGGTGTTTCGTGATCACTTATCGTTACTTATCGCTTATTTTGGTTACGCAATATAAGAGTAATAAAGCATATTAGGTATATGCTCCAATTGCGAAAGTTTTGACATACATAATATTTAAACTTAAATACTTGTATGTTTTCTTCTACAGGTAGCTTTCGCCGCCCTCTTGGCTTGCGCCGCCGCCGCGCCCGGCGTGCTCATCGCGCACGAAACCCCCGTAGTGCACGCCGTGCACGCGCCGCTCGTGCACGCGACCGTGCCCGTGGTCGGCTCTAAGACGACCATCACCAAGTCCAGCCAGGTTGTCAACCACGGCACCCCGGTCGTGCACGCCGCAGTCGTGCACTCCGCCCCGGTCGTACACGCTGCCCCGGTTAGTTTAACTATTTTTGAGGATGTCATATAGGCGCGTCAGTTCTAAGACGACCATAACTAAGTCCAGACAAGTTCTACCATGGTATCCCGGTCATCCACGCTGCTGTCGTGCACTCGGCCCCGGTCGTCCATGCTGCTCGGGTCAGTTGCACTTTTGTTTTACAATTTCCAATGGGGTCATCAATACAATGACGACCATCACCAATTCAACCAGGTTGTGAACCACGGCACTCCGGTCATCCACGCTGCCCTGGTTTAATTGAGTATCAAATAATTGAGTATAAAAAAAAGTCAATAAAGTATCATTTTGAAATAATAATTTGAATATTTACGGATGCTCTGGTCTGTGGTAAATTAATTTTGAATAAAAAAACATTTCTTTAACAAAAATAAAATAGCTAAAATTATATCATTCAACAGGTCGTCCATGCGGTCCACGCTGCCCCAGTTGTCCACGCTGCCCCGCTCGTCCACGCTGCCCCACTCGTCGTCAAGACCGCCCCGGTCGTCCACAGCGTGCACACGATCCCCGTTGTCCACACCGCCCCAGTAGTCGTCAAGACCGCCCCAGTTGCCGTCGCCCACAGCAGCTCGGTCGTCCACCACACCCCTGTCGTCAAGACCGTCGGTCTCGTCGCTGTCCACCACTAATTTTATTTAACGAATAAACTACTACGTACCTGACCCAATTTTATGTTTTTTTTTTTATCGACTTAATTTATTTTGAACTAGCGATCAGCCAGGGCGGCTTTGCACAGGTTAATTATACATATATTATACAATTAAATAATTAATTATATAAACCTTTCTCTTGAATCACTCTATCTATTAAAAGAAAACTCATCTTGCTTACATCTAGATATAAGCATACATAGGAACAGACAGTCAGGGAAGCGACTTTGTTGTATATACTATGTAGTGATAGTGAAGTGAAGTAACCGATGTAGCACAACGTGTTGGCAATATGACATGGTAGTGAGAATTGGGGCAAGGCACATAGTATGGGGTCAAAAAGTCCTCGAGTGGAGATCACGTACCTCACGGGAGGCGCAGGGTAGGATATCTGTCTGATGACCTACGAGGTGGACACAATATTATAAATTAATCAAAACCGCAGAATCGCACTAGATCTAAGTCACTTTCAACCGGCCTTTTTGGAAATCTGTAGGGAGGCCTCTGTCCAGCAGTGGTCGTCTTATGAATGATAGATGGATAGATTTAGAAAAGTGTCATTATATTATGCCGTAGCATTCGCTCATATATACCTATTTAGAAAACAATATGACTTAACTACGAGTACCTCAAATATTCTTTCAGATTTTAGTAAAAAATCCTCAAAATTTATAGATACCCAAATTCGTTCTCAAAAAAGTTCAAAAGGTTGATGTCATCAAAGTCGCTACCCTTTCACTAGCATTTGAAATTTTGCTCCAAATACCAGTATTGAATTATTTACCTACGTGCTTTAGAAAAGTTTGGAAATTTTATTACGAAGGATAAATCACGTTAGGATTATTTGGTGTCACACAACCGTAATGAAATTGGAGAAAAGTCGATATTTCACCACAAGATAAGAAGGAATATTATACCTATTGCAGGGACATATTTGTAAGGTAAAGAATACGTCTGAGTTCAAAAATAAGCTTCTTAGCGTCACTCGGATTTTCAACCTTACTAGATTTTGAATGTTACCAAGTGCTGGATTATAAATATTACCACTGGAATTTTTTTTCGCTGAAAATATTTGTAACATTTTTAAATAAGTTTTTTTAAGCAATTATGTCACGTATAATAAATCCCATCAAATACTGTAAATGAGAGCCAAGTTCAATATCAAGAGTATAGTATAATGTCGTTGTCAACCGCGCCGACAAAAGGATTGAGATCTATATGGATGCCAAGTTCTGAGGGAAAAAAATCTAAAATTTTATTTTCCAGACCATAAAACATTCCAAAATAAATTTATTTTGCAATTTCTTGTTTCTTGGAGCTAATACATTTTTTTCTACTTAATAGGTAATATCAAGACTCGAATTTTAACAGAAAATTATTCACAAAATGCAATTATTTCACTTGGCATATTTGACTTGGCTATCCTATAATAAAGTTAGAGCCGTTTATGTCGTAAAAAATCGAATATTCCGACACTCACAAAAATCAAAACCTACAGAGTACTTCCCGTTGACATAGAACTATGAAATTTGGTGAGAAGCATTGTCTTAGAGTACACATATAGGAATAAATCTGGAAACTGTACATTTAAAAAAATATTTCACAAAAAAATAGGGCGTAGATTCACAAAATATGGGTTCAAAATTCAAAGTGCGTAATCCGTATCATGTAAGGGTATCATATAAAAGAGCTTCATTAGCACATGCTAAAACAGGTTTTTAATTATTTCAAATATGTGTAATTTTCGATGTATGACAAGAAAAATGAAAAAAAAAACTTGAATGTCGATGATTATAGTATAGAGATTTTACCAACTTACGTCCCAATTTTGTGAATTTTTCTGGATTTGTACGGAACCCTCAATGTGTGAGCCAGACTCGTACTTATACGGTTTTTTTTTATTGAATTATCACACTCAACATACTCTGAGGTAAGTGCTCTTTAAGACATACATTAAAAAAAAAAATTGTGCGTGGAGTCCCTCGGTGCGGAAGAAGTGAAACTTCGTACTTAACTATTCCCCCTCCCCAGAAGCGTTGAAAGTTTAACGCAACATAGCTTTCATACCCCCTCCATGGTAGCGTTAAACGTTTAACGCAACCTTGTTGGAAGTCGCATTAGAAGTCTCACTTCAAAAAAATGTTTAAAATCTTGAATAGATAACATTTGTGATAATATAACATTATACTTACCAAAAAAAGATTTTAACCTTGCAAATAATTAGTAGCTACTTAGATTATTGTAGTTTTAGCGTCATAAGAACATAAACAAATAAACAAACGTTGAGATGTATTGTATGTGTGGAAGTATCTACTATGGTTTTATTGGCATGAATTCGCTCTAGTTATGAGTATGGTCTATGGCGCGAAAAATATTCACTAATGATTCTTTACTACGGCGATTATGACAGGATGTCTTTACTTGAGAAGTTTTTATCAATTTAATAAAAAAGGTCTGGCAAAGCAATGAATTTTAGTAAGTTTAATAAAAGTCAGTAGCGAGTCTTAATGTGTTCCGTACTATAATATTTATTTTAAGAAAACTCTAAAAAGTAAGTAATTATTGAAGTGGATAAAAACTATAAAATGATTAAAATTTTACATTGGTCTAGAATAACAGTAATTTTATTGTATGACACATTATGATATATTAGGTCAGTTAGGTGAAAACAAAACTATTTGGTAAGTTTCATAAAAAGCAATGGTTTATCTTGGTCATATTTCAGAATCTAGTAGGTATACTAAAAACGACCAAACCTTATCATAATTAGATGAAAAGATTCCAATCAGTTTACCATAAAGGTATATTTTACAAAACAGACTATAACTTTAAAAAAAAAATATGTTTATCTAATAATTATTATTAAATAATTATTCAGACAATGTTGAATAACATTATGATAAAATTGTTACGTCCTTATTAGAATACTACTAAGTGTATAGAACTAAAATATAGTGTATTCTCAATGAATAAAATCAGCCATGCCCTATGTAACAGGATGACATGTAGCTAATTAGATATACACTCTAATTGTACCTATGTGTTTTGCTGAAATAAATAAATAACTCAATGCATTTACTTTCAATAAAATAAAATAAATCACAGTAAAAACAAACAAGTAGGTAAATCTTTATTGAAAAAGACATTCTTTAAGTGGCCATTACTGAAGAATAATGGCTGTGACGTCATTTGACTCGATCACATGGGTTGCTATAACATTTAAAGTATTAAGAATTTGAGCCTATTGGACTGAAATTATTCTTAAAACAGCCATACTTAGATTAATATCTTACTAGTACCAATATTATCTACAAATTAAATAAACATAAATAAAAATAAATAATTAAAAAAATAAACATGACGCGCTCTTCGGCGAGCGCGTAAGCATGTAATTTGTATGAAGAAATGTACAGCGCCACTAGCGGCGCGTTTTTGAAACACAACAAGTTCATACAAATTACATGCTTACGCGCTCGCTGAAGAGCGCGTCATATTTACGACAGAACTCACACTCAGCATACTGAGAGATAATGTGGTCGGTCTAGAAAAGAAAGAATGAGATGCAATGATTTAATATGACATGGGTTAGAAAAAAACATGAAAATATCTCAATTCAGTGGCTAGTTGTCGTGATTTTCTCTCAGTAGTGTCAAATTCCAATTCATATCTGATAGTTTTGACAGCCATGAGCAAAATTTTCCATACATTTTTGTGGTTGAGAAATGCCTCAAGCGACAACAGCTATCTCTTTAGTTGTTATAGCTCTGTTGCTGTAGCCCTCGTAGCGTAGTTTGATGTTTGTCAGCGATCACCGAAATTTAGCCACGTTTCGCACGGTCAGTATTTGGATGGGTGACCGCGGGTGGCATTTTCCTACTGTGCGCTACCGTGGCTCGGATGACACGTTAAATTGTAGGTCCCGGTTGTTTTAACCGTTCAGCCATGTCAGAGGCCTTATGGCGGCTAAAAACTCTGGCACCAGGCTAGCCAACCCGGCCTATACGAACTTACTTACTTTTAAAGGGAGGCTTATACCCATTAGTGGATTATTTATTTATCAAAGGCTTTACGATGATATTAGGTATTTTGGAGTGTACGACGTGAGCTCGACAAATAGAGTATGTGTTTGTCTCTCCAATGCAAAAAATATACTTATGAATCAGGCATAGACTTTTTGACCGACGAACCACCGGAGGAGGTATACAATTCGTAGGTATATATTTTTTTATGTATAACCACGCATAACTTTTTTTATAGTAGTCCGATTTCAATATTTATTTTTTTATTGGAAAGAGTATACTTCGAAATTGGTCTCATTTAAATTTTATCGAAATTGGCTGAGCCATTTTTGATAAATCAACAATAATGTGAAAAATGCTACATCGATCCGTGCATAATATTTGCGTTCTAGCGATGCGCCCCGGCTTTGCACAGGTGTATTATACATATAAACATTTCTCTTGAATTACTCTATCTGTTAAAACAAACTGCATCAAAATCCGTTGCGTAGTTTTAAAGATATAAGCATACATGGGGACAGACAGCGGAAAGCGATTTTGTTTTATAATATGTAATGATATTGTACACGGGTGAAGTCGGTTATGCTTATTTTGCAAAAAAAAAAATATTTAAGCACAGTGATTCTTTAAACGAATTCTACCTATAGATATACTATGTCCACTATCCAATGCCAAGCGGTTGGAATCTGGACACATTAAACAAATTCCTTGCCATGTTAGTGCTAATGCGTGTACTCACGCGGGAAAACCACGAAAACCTCGCGGCTATATAACTGTGAGACCCTGCCCTAATGCGACAGTCGGTCACAGCAATTGCAATTTGCTAAAAGAATCGTTTGGAGATAAAATGTTTCGTTTGGTGAGTGAGGATTGATATTTTTATTGCTGCTTTTTGTAGAAAAATGTAAGAAATCATTGCTATCTGTGGTGTTACAGTTTTTAAGCCAGGCAAAGGTTTCTTTGTTACAATTAAAATTATTATCTACATTGTTTTCAATGACTCTGGTTAGTCAGTATATGGATGGGTGACCGCGGGTTGCATTTTCCAACTGAGCGTTACCGTGGCTCGGATGACACTTTAAATTGTAGGCCCCGGTTGTTTTAACCGACATGGCTAAACGCCATG
Organism: Hypomecis punctinalis; assembly: GCA_949316475.1. Lineage (NCBI taxonomy): Eukaryota > Metazoa > Arthropoda > Insecta > Lepidoptera > Geometridae > Hypomecis > Hypomecis punctinalis. Next base: position 1,480,925 of record OX438796.1, read on the forward strand.
TCAGAGGCTGAAGGCCTAAAAAATGACACCAGGGCTAGCCTAGGCAAGACTCACTTAATGACTCTAGTGTTTTTGATGTACTTAAGCGACGTCATCTTTACTTACCATCAGTCGAGATGGTAGTTAAACACGGATTAACTTTCAGTAAAAAAACCGGACAAGTGCGAGTCAGGCTCGCACATCAAGGGTTCCGTACAAATATATTGTTAAAATAATTAAAAATCTGTTTTAGCATGTGCTAATGAAGTTATTTTATATGATACCTTACACGATATGATTTACCCTAAAAAAGGTGTTACTACTTATTTACTTGGACTGTCGGCACTTAAGAAAGTCCGCAAAATAAGGAAAATAGTTAACTGGAAAGTCGCACTTAGATTTTTACTATTTTATTGTTTCAAAAGATCGTATAGGGATCATAAGCCGACAGTGGGTGATTAAGATTAAGACTATCACTTCGAACAACTTTTACTACGGGGCCAACTCAAAATTCGAGAAAAAAATCAGCTATTCCATACAAAATTGCTCCTCGGAATCAACAAAATGTCTGAAACAACAGTTTTATTCGCGAATTTTGAGTTGTTCTCATAGTAAGAGTTGTTCGTAATCGTGATCTTAATCACTTAACCTTTCCACTTAGTACACTAGTTCTGGATAACCCTGTAACAGACAATTTAATTATTTCATCTTAAAATGAAGCTATAATATTTAAAAAATCTTATTTGCTTGGACAAAATAGTACGTATTCTAAAAAAAATCCTAAGTATGTAGTTTTTCGTATTAACATAGTAAACTAAAAAAACTGACCTATGATGTTAATGCTGAACTTTCAATCAAAACTTTTTCTTCTCATCCAAGTTATTATATTATTGTGTAAATTATGCGCATATTTTTAGAGATAATCCAAAAATATTCTTCATGCGGGTCAAATGCGACGACTTCGATCAGTTTAGTTTACATTTTCTATGCGATTTATTTTCTCATAACGTCAAAATAGGCAAATATATTAAGCTATTATACTAATTTTTATGTGGAAATTGTAGATTTACTCAGATAGAATCATTGTAATATACTCATATATTTGTAAGGAGTAAACAGATCTAAATATCAAATTACTTAGTAGAACAATGAGATCATGTCACAAATAGGCGAAATGACGTTATTCCTAAAGAAAAGTTTTTTAATCTTCTACAAATTGTCTGCTTAAATATGCTCTAACTGTGTCGTTCTTTAATAGGCCACAGCTGAACATAGGCCTACTTATAAAAGGAGATTGGGCCATATTCACCACGCTGGCCCAGTGTTCAGGTTGATTTAAGTACGCTATCAAACATGTAACAAGTTGCAAGAATGAAATTTATAGTTTTTTTTTATATTTCCACAGCTAGTCATCCTCTCTATCATAGCGGCGGCTTCTGCAGCGCCTGCGCCTGCCCCGAAGCCTATCGTCATCTTCCCCCAGCCCGTCGTGCACCATGCCCCACTAGTGCATGCCCCGCTGGTGCATCATGCCCCAGTAGTGCACCATGCCCCACTGTCGGTGTCGCATGTCAGCACGCTGGTACATCACCAGCCAGTACACTCCTACGTACACTCGCCTTATTATTTTTAAATGAGAATAAAAATGTAAGTTAGACGTTTTAACTTTGTTTTATTTGAAAATAATTTATAAAGGTTATTCGCCTTACCACAAAAGTTTCATACATGCGATTAAATACTGTTTTACCGTGCAATTTGTACCGTTAAACCACATAATAGGCCATATTACACAGGTGTTAAACATTGTTTAAAGCGTGCGTAAAACTTTTGTGGTAAGACGGTATGGGTTTTTTTTTGGGAAACGGATTCGATGGTAAATATTATGCTCTGTAAGTTCAGACAGGATAAAACCCTGAAAACCTACAATGCATCTCGCTCTATAAATTATTTCTATCCCGAGAGCACAGCATGCAATTTGTAGTACACCTTCACCCATTATTAAATCTATAGAGAAGGCCTATGTCTAGTGGTGGAGAGTAAAAATAAGATGAAAAATCTAAAAACAGTGTTGGCATAGATATTTAGGTACTGCGTTATTTTGTGTACCTAATCTATGTGCAAAATCATATTCAAGATAATTTAATGAATTAATAACCATTTTTCATAAAAAATGCAAAATGTAATCTAGAGTTTTCTGTACATTTTGCATTAAAGTGTTCCAAAATAACTAAATGCAGATATTGAGGCCAGTCAGTTATTACGACCAAATCCACTTATACGAACACATAACTTTACCTAACTTCGCATAAAGCGTACAATATGTACATTAAAAGTACAGTAATAGCAACTTTTGATGGACAAACTTACGTGATAGCACATGGAACGTGATATTTCGACGCCTGCCAATTCGCTCACTTTACAAGCCACGCGTGTATTTGCGTGCCATTTTATGTTCGCTAAACAGACACGTTGCTCTTAAAAATGGCATTAAATAAAATGCCTCAAAATAACACGGGATTTTGTGTATTTTCTTTTACTTTTATGTGTGTAAAGATTTTTAGAGTTTAGGCTTCTTTTACAGCAAAGTTTTGTAAAGTTAAACAATGATGGGGACCTTAAGATCGAATGTGTCTCAAAAATTACAAGTTTGAAGAATAAATATCTAAAAAAAAATAATACTAATTTCAAAATATATTCGGTTGCACACATACATAATAATAAGCTATTGGTACTGTATGTAGAATTTTTAAATTTAAAAGTATTTGAATAATTTATTTTGCTATACCGCGGTGGGTATGGTTGGAAATGAAATTATATAATTTTACTACGAAAATATGTATGCAATTCAACAACAATGTAAACAAAACCACAGTAACATGCTAGTCAATGAATATATCATTTTACTATAAATCGTAGTGGTAAATTCAACCCACAAAATTTTATGACACAGTAAAAAATAATGTAATGTACCATAAAGCAATTTCTAAATATCGAAATATTTTTCTATTAGCTAAGTTTTTTATCGTCCTAGGAGAGTAAAATAAGTATTTTATATCGCCTACAAGCTTGTTATAGTTCTCTTTTGTAATGCCTCCCTAGGTAGAAATTGTAAATTATGGCAATACTACAAAGCCTTGCAAAGATTTTTTACTAAGTATTTTGCAATGTGTAGTTTTAAAGTTAATAAAAGTAATTGTCACTTAGATATTAAAATATCGTTTTTTCCTAAGTAATAAAATAGCACGCAAATTTTGTGTCAAATTTTGTAAGGGTGTATCGAACTACTCACAAACGGTAAAAATATTTAAAAAACTCATTTGTCAAAATTTTTGATTAGAGTTTCAACAAATTATTCAATACGAGATTTTTATTCTGTCAATGAAATAGGTACTGTACTGTACTGTAAATTGTTCGTTCGTTCGTTTTTTCAGCCATAGGATGTTCACTGCTGGACATAAGTCTCCCCTAAAGATCTTCAGTAAGACCGGTTGGTAGCGGCTTGCATCCAGCGCGATCCTAGTTCATCCGTTTATGTTGTGGGTGGACGTCCTACGCTGCGCTTGCCGGTACGTGGTCTTCACTCGAGAACTTTTTGACCCCATTGGTCATCAGTCCTGTGCGCTATATGCCCTGCCCATTTAAAACGTGCGACTTGAGGCATATATTTTTGAGACATGACATGAGCGCAATGTTGATTTAACAATAGGTTTGTGTGTTGCTAATAAAGTATTAATTCAATCTTAACCATTGCATAATATCCATAATTGAAACAACAACAAGTTGTTTTATTTATAACTATCTCACTCTTTTCCTGCACTCGTATATCTCGTATCAGGCAAGTATCAAAATGAAGTCGTTACTATAAATAGTAATGCACAAGAGTAATGTGCATTTATGTACGATTAATTATAAGCCAGGGCAGGGTTGGGCGATCGTGACCGCCAGCTACCGACGCCTTGTATCTGGCATTGACTTTACGATCCGATGGGACCTGTAGTGAGGGGACACGAGAGAGAGAAAACAAGACTTTTTACTATCAAGACTTGTAATACTTATTGTGAAGTCAGGTTTAGCGTTGAGTTTTAGTGGTATGGAGGAAACACGGACTAGGTGAATGGAAAAAATAAAAGTAAGAATATTATGGTTTCAAGCATGCCGTAAGTAAAATCAATTGTAAATCTTATTCGTTATTTGTTTATTTGATACATTTAAAAGATAAATTTATGTTTATAAATTTGTACGTATTTGTATCGGAAACGGCTTCGGCTTTAATAACTGTTCTAATATTAGTTATATTTTATAGATATTTATATTTCTTAGCAAGTCGTTGTTATTTTAAGTCAATGTAAGCGATACTTTTATCTGATTTTTTTTACTAAAGTTTGATAGCTGTAAGTGCAATTATTTATTAGATAAATAATAATTGATATAGCACATTTAATTAACTATATTTATTAGAAACATATTTATTTTAAAAGTACGAGTACTTATTTATAATTTTAGGTGTATCTACAACAACCGACTATTTTTTTTCAGGACTTATTGGGGAATTTTCACGACTTACTATTTACATTCTACACATTGTCACAAGTAAAGACCGAGTCTCAGTTCCATCTCCCATCCCTATATCGGAAAGTTTTAAGAGTTATGTTCCGATAGAGGCGACCTTGGCAAGGAAACTCATTACGGACAATCTAATACACATCCCGCTAAAGGCTATGGAAAATCAATCGGTAGAGTAAACACTGTTTATTTATCTTTAAAGATCTGAAATGTATCTATAATTCAAAGATAAGTAAGAATGGAACTGTACCTTAGTAAAACAGTACAAAATGATGGGAACATCTTTTTGAAACTATCTTTGTACCTAATTTAAATACAAAGACAGACCATATTTTACATACATGTTTGATAAACGATCTAGTAAAAACAAAGAATAACGAGTTTTATTATTTTAATCAGTATTTTGGAAGTAAATATGAAAGTATTATGTTGAGTAGTTGAAAATTATGTTTTATGGCTAAGACTAGTTGCGCGTCTTGGTTTCGCCCGGTTACAGATGAGTTATAGGTATAAACTTTCCAGAAGAAATATTCTAAAAGATAGTAAAAGCCGCAATTTGTTGTCTAGTTTGGAAAATATAAGCTGATACAAAGACAGGCACACAAAAATTGTGGTTTTGCTTTATAACTGTGTATTGATATAATGATAATCCAGGTGATCAAACAAACATTGAATAAAAAAAACATGATTTAAAAAAATCTAACTACGAGTATAAAAGTCAGTCTATCAGCAAAATCATTTCCAATCGATCTTTTTAGAGATCTCCAAACTGCAGGGAATACTATGTCCAACGGTGAATTCTACTGTCGGTACTACGTATAATTGTAATAGAGTATAACAGTACAGTAATGTTAATTAATTAATCTTCAACCGGTAAATAGACTTAACATTTATTAGTCATCAAAGAAACACAGCCAGTCTCCTGACGACAAACCTTTCATAACGTATCAATTAATAAATAAGTAATTCCTCAACGCGGAAAAATGAATACCGTAATTTTATTGCAAAACCCCTCTATTGTTCGTAGATCTGTGGAAAAAAAGTAGCTTATAAGTAAGGCTGTTGTGACACATACAGACAGACACGCCCTGAGACAAGATGACTCTACGTCTTACACTGGTAAGAACATTTATTATATTTTAAAACTTATGTCATAATTTAATAAGAAAAGTTGAGTTACAACTACAGAATAACAAGTATTTTCTACTGTACAAGGTACATTTTATTACAAACAAAAACTATACAATTATATGTTTTGACTAACAATTGTTGTATTTAAAAAGATATTCATATTTTTGACGAAAGATTCCATGACTAGAAATTACAAAATAGTTCATATTTTTTTTATTCCGTATAGGTTTGTGTTTGACTACATACTGCCTGTTGTTAAGCAGATATACGGTCTAGGGTTGTAGCACGCTTACCTAGATAATACCCATTTACTCGGGATTTGAAGATTTTGTACAATAGCGGGAAGTTAAATCTAGGCAAAGCGTTCCACATTCAGGCTGTTCGTATGAGGAATGAGGATTCGAAATGCATGGTTCTAACGTGAAGAATGTCCACCATAAAAGGTTGGCGCTTTGATCGCGACTGTCTAGCAGTATGATAGAGGAAAGGGGCAAGTGGAGCCAGATTGTGCAACTCTTAGGCGCACTCTTCGAAGTGTATACTCTCCGATAAAAGGCTGATAAACACGCTAATATGTATATACCGCGTGATGGCCCTTAAGGCGCCTAAACTATAATAACCGGAACCTACCATTATTTAACGTCACCTGAGCTACGATAGCGTTCACTAGTAAATGTCTCCCATGATCGGTAACAAATACAATCAAAATGAACGCTAAAATATGTTATTAAAATAGAGCTAGGCAGGTACATTTTCTTTAAGGTATTTATCACATTACTCAAAAATGCAGCCGATCTCGTCAATGCATTTAATTCCAATGTTTAAGGCTACTGCGTGAGTTACTGTCGTCTTACCTAAAATGGCCGATAATTTCCTTTAATTACATAACGAGATGCTTTACGGCACCGTGTCAAGGTGAAGACGCGACGGAAATACATCTGTGGTGTAACTTGACCATATTTAGGTACGAGACGTTCATGACAGGACCAGGTAGCAAATAATAATGCGTGCTTTAATTTTTTATCGCAAAAAATCTTAAGAAAGTGATTGTTGAACTATTACATAATGGTTTCTAATATTACCGTACCGTACCAGCCTTTTTAATACTCCACTGCAGGACGTAGGCCTGCCCACGAAGAGTGGTTGGGCCATATCCACCACGCTGGCCCAGTGCGGGTTGGTGGATTCACATTACGCCATCAAATTTCTTATACGGACGTAAGCAGGTTGCCTCACGATGTTTTCCTTCACCGAAAAGCCAGTGGTGTGAAATTCCGTACATAAATTGGTACAAACTCATTGGTACGGGACCGGGATTTGAACCTACAACCTCACGATTGCAAGGCGGGTGTCACTACCTCTAGGCCACCACGGCTTTTCCTAATATTATGTATACCATAGTAAAAAAATAAATGGCACAAAAAAAATTTAATCGTGTACAAAATTTAGTTCATTCGAATCGATATACAATTTTTAATATCTCAAAAACGGCTCAGCCGATTTCAATGACATTTAAATGGAACCACTTTAAAAGTATACTTAGCATTCATTAAACTTTCGAACATAAAAAAATCGGTTCATAATTTTATTAGCAAAGATATTGATGAACATACACAGAAAAAACAACGCACTCTGGGAGTGCCAGTGAAAACTTGCTCCCTCCGTCTTACGAATTTTCGATCAGCCCCCCGACCGCCTAAGCAATAGCAATCGTAATAGAAATCGTTTATGACTTCGTTTTAGTCATTTGGTACCACCTATGTAGCGTTAGCCATCAATTGCTTTGCGCGGATTGCGAAAGCAATCGTTGAATGAACAACTTTGATGGCTAACGTCACATAGGCGATGCCAAATGACTAAAATGAAGTCATAAATGATTGCTGTCACGATTGCTATTGCTTAGGCAGTCGGGGGGCAGGACACGTCTTGTCCTGACGCGAGTATAACATTTTTTACCCATCCCAAAAAGTGAACAACGCCGAGAAGTTTTCACTTCAAAAATATATACAGACGTACATAGAAGGATATCTTTGGAGGTTGGTAATTAAAAATTGGATCGTACCTTACAGTAAAATAGTTTTAAACAAATTCAAATATACACCGTATCAATTTCTAAATAACAAAAAGTCTGTTGTCCTCTACAGCAGAGATACTATTAATAAGTTCCAATGTCGCCGTGTCCGATAAATCGACACGTGTCGGAAACTGGGTCGATAGGATGTAAGCCTTCTTTTCGTGCCTAGGCCAGAAGAAACTGATTCATTAATATCAGTCCGAGTGGAGGAAAAAGTGGAAATTCTTGTATCGGGACGCGTGATGTAATAATGTGAAGGTTTTATTTAATACTCAGACTTCGCGTTAATCAATTAATAAGTTGATTGCTTAGCTAGCAATTAATATTTCGTCATCCATCTGTCAGTCATTACTTAGAATAAGGACTAAAGTAATAGAAGCCGTACTAAAATAGCAAGAGCAAGAGACAAAGTGATATACATCACTTTGTCCCATTTTAAATATGAAATTTAAAGGGTGTTAGAAAAAGATGCACTTACACCCGAACTTACGCAATTTCGAAGGGTTTAACAAACAAGCATTTAGCTATCGCGGCTGTCCAAATTCAAAGAGGCAGAAAGTAGGAAAGTAAAACGATCAGAGATCTGAACCTTCTGATGGAACTAGAGTGTTCTAATTTCCGATCATATCGTAAAAGACAAAATGGACCAAACTTCAACCATTTTGACATTCCAACTTGTGATTTTGACGTTTAAAGGCAGACAATGCATTTTTAGGGTTCCGTACCCAAAGGGTAAAAACGGGACCCTATTACTAAGACAGTCAGTCTGTCCGTCTGTCTATCTGTCTCCAGGCTGTATCTCATGAACGGTTATAGATGGAACGTTGAAATTTTCACAGATGATGTATTTCTGATGCCGCTATAACAACAAATACTAAAAACAGAAATAAATAAACATTTAAGGGTCCCATACCACAAACCTGAATTTTTAGCCGTTTTTCGATCGATATTAATAACGGTGACCGGTACTCGTAGATGCTTGAAATATGCACAAAACATTTGATTAAATAATTACTACATAAATAAATAATTAAATTTAAAAAAAAAACATTTAAAGAGAACTCCCACACAAGAAACATTCTTTATTTATTCCTTGATATTAATAACGACAACAGGAAGATGCTTGAAATATGCACAGAATATTAAGTTGTATATTCCCTATAAAAATAAATAATTAAAATAAAATATATTAAGGGGGCTTCCATACTGCACGGAACCCTTTGTGCGCGAGTCCGGCTCGCACTTGGCCGATTATTTTTTGTTTCACTTCCTCTCGCGTAAGCTGTAAAACCAGATATGAATAAGACAGCTGTAACGTAGTTTCTATTTGAGTAAAATTTAGCAAGGTATCTATTACTTTAATCCATATTCGGAGGCCATAAGACGTCTCTAATAAGATCGGCTGTAAGCGACTTGCTTTCAGAGCGGTCTTGAGGCCTTATCATCGGTCCGGCTGTAGTCATTGGAAATGTCTAATAAATGTCTAATGTCTAATACCTAAGCTATAAGTTGTTACGGAACCGTGAATTTCACCCACAATCAAAATTATAAGTTAACCGTGGTAACGTGGGTGCTTATAAATACAGGGTTATAGGTAATCAATTAGCATCTTTTTGGGGCTTATTCTGTACATTAGAACTAACAACTTTTGTTTTGAGACTTTTGGGTAAAACTAAAAAAAAAACAGCTGTTCCATACGTTTTGTCGAGGGTGAACGATTTTTTTTATGGAATAATTTTTTTTTTGATATTTGATAAAAGTCATTGAACAAAAGTTATAGTTTTGTTGTAGAGAATGGGGCTAGTTCTGTAGATCAAAACTAACAACTTTTGTTCAACGATTTTTATCAAATCTCAAAAAAAAAGTTAATTGATTACTAATAGCCCTGTAAGGAAAACATCGTGAGGCAACCTGCATACGTCCGTAGAAGAAATTCGATGGCGTATGTGAATCCACCAACCCGCACTGAGCCAGCGTGGTGGATATGGCCCAATCACCCTTCGTGGGTAGGCCCACGTCCTGCAGTGGACTATTAAAAAGGCTGGTACATAGGTACATACATAGCCCTGTAAACCGTAGTGTATACCTACTACTGTATACAAGGCGTATATGTATTTAATACTAATAAAATTATATTTTAACTGCCTCGGTGGCTCAGTAGTTAGTGACAGTAGTCAGGCTACTGGAACAAAGAGGCGTGGGTTCGATCTCCACCCAGGGCAAGTATTTATGTGATGAACATTATTGACAATATTGAACATACATGAATATTATTAAGGTACTATCAATATAAGTATGTATTTAAAAAATATGTGTATGTAGATTATCAGTCTCTGGCAGCTATACCACAAGCTTTGCTTAATTTGGGGTTAAAGACCGTGTGTAAGATGTCCCCATTTTTTTTGTAAAATACCTACTGTATATTTATTATTATTTATTGAACCATAAAAAACTGTAATAAAATCTATTACTCTGTGGCAATGTCCTCCTGCCCTCCATCCCAAATTGATTACAGTACTTTAGGCATCGTAAACATATATTTAAAGCTTTTATTTTAAATCTAAACTAAATAAGTTAGGTTCATCAATAAACGTCACGTACTGGCATTCATCACCCATCGATGGGCGTTCTGAGTTTAGGACTAAATTATTAAACTATTCGATCTCAGCTAAGTACATTTATTATATTTTTTTAAACTGTCACTTTGAGCCCATTTTATAAATTACTCGCGTTGCGGTTTTAAGTCTTTAATTTTTGTAGAGAAATAAAATTAAATTGCTTTATTTGAAATATGAATGGTAGTAAAAAATATTACTATTGACTATGATATATATGTAACAAAATCCTATGACTTACCTACAAAGGTAACGACGTGTATCGATATTGAAGTTCCAATGTTCTTGAGGTTTCAAAATAATCTAATTTTATAATCATTTACGTGATAATTATACATAATATATTTGGGATATCTAACCAACCATCCATCAGCCGTAAAACGTCTACTGCTGGACATAGACCTCTCCTATGAATATCCAATAAGGCCGGTTGGAAACGGCTTGCATCCAATTATATCTTGAGTTCTCTGATTGGTGGACTTCTTACATTGCACTCTTGCTGGTACGTCGTCTCCATTCGAGATATTTAATTTTGAGGTATACCTACGTCTATGCTACAAAGGGCGGGACTCCACCAAAGCGCGGTGCGGTGTGCTGTGTGTTGTGAAGAGATGTTTTTCAGCTCGGGTATAAGGCGTTGAGTGCTCAGTAGGCATTCTGACACGCGCTCGCTGACATCGCTCACATCTCTCGTCTCCCTTGCGCGTCGTCCGCGCACAGCTCACATCTCTGCTTCCATCGCGCCATACAAATATTACACATCTCCGCACAGCGATCTCCACTGTTGTTTAAAAAAACATCTCTTTTCCGCTCGTCTCGTCTCCGCTTCGGTGGAGTCCCGGCCAAAGATGTGTATTAACGATTAAATAACTAGATATACTTATTTTGATCCTGGCTTCATGTTAGGACAAGTTTGTTTGGTTACATTTCAAATTAATCACTCAAGTTAGATTTATCAATAGGAGCTTACTTACTCGTAACAAGTTGAAGTTACTGACATTTTATATTAAGACAATACCCTTTTACTGCCAGTCTGTAACTTTGTAACGTTACGAGTTCGTAGTTACTGTCAACAAAACTTTCCAGTGATTTTCCCTCGCTCAGAACGTTACAAGTTTATAGTTTACTAGTCAATGTAAGCAAACTAGGGATGCTTTCAATTACATGGATCACACACATACTAACAAACAATTAAATAAACATGCCAAAGATTAGTTAATTGTTACTACGTCACTAATTAGCTTCCACAGAAAGCTATTGATTTAAAAAAAAACTTACAAAAACAAAGAAATGTTCTTATGATTTGTGTATTCAATTCTCGGCTCAATTTTTTGACCGACGAACCACCGGAGGAGGTATACAATTCGACGCGTATATTTTTTTTATGTATACCCATAACTTTTGTATAGTAGTCCGATTTCAATATTTTTTTTTTGAAAAGAGTATACTTCGATATTGGTCTCATTTAAATTTTATTGAAATCGGCTGAGCCATTTTTGATAAATCAACAATAATGTGAAAAATGTTACATCGATCCGTGCATAATATTTGCGTTCTAGCCGTTCGCCCCGGCTTCGCACAGGTGTATAAACATTTTTCTTGAATTACTCTATCTATTAAAACAAACTGCATCAAAATCCGTTGCGTAGTTTTAAAGATATAAGCATACATGGGGACAGACAGCGGAAAGCGACTTTGTTTTATATTATGTAATGATTCTGTACACGGGTGAAGTCGGTCATGCTATATTTTTTGCAAAAAATAATTATTATAAATGCATTGTCATTGGTCTTTGATAGGTGTGCAAAGTTTAAAGAAAATATGATCGCTCAAAGAAAGTCAAAATTGAGCTTAAAGGGGTTAGCAAGCAAACATACAGGTGAAACTAATAAAAGCGTGTTAAAAAAAGGTTTTATGTGTAGAATATTGTATAATCATTAATCGTACTATATAATATGTTTATTGTTTATATGTCTATGTTGGTGACAGCGTAACTGCTGCATAAATAGGTCGTTAAATGCTGCTTTTACTCTATTGCTATATTTTAGATAGGTACATAATCAGTTTTACATGATGAAAACTTTTTCTTACTTGCGTACTTTCAGCCTACCAAGTTCTTGAATTATGAAGTCTACATAAATTCCCTCGAACGAAGCCAAAAATAGTATCCTTATTTTATAATTGTGGACAAACTTACGCTTACATAAAAAAAAACATCATTAAGAAGACAACTTAGTGATAGAAAATGTAGAAAATCTTTATGCCAGAATATCGCGACCAACATTTTTGTCTTACATAAAATATTCTGGATAAATAAAATTTTCCCTAAAGCTAATAAGGCTTCTTAGATAAAGAAAACCAGCGTTTGATCTTTCACTGTGCCTTCACCTAAATGTTTTGTTCCAGACCTAAGTCTATGAATTTAGCCCTTAAGAAAAGCTTTTTGCCACAAAGGTTTGTCAAGATAGGTTTCCTTGGCTGGCAATTTCATAATTTGTAAGTTATATTGAAATTTCAACCCTTGATATAATATTTGAGAAGTTATTTGATGTTTCTAATAAATTCATAAGTTCAGCAGTCGAAAAACCACATTGGTTATACCTGTAGATGCGTATTATTATAAACTAATCATTACTTTTGAATTCGGAGGAACTAAAATAATCATTTATTTTATACAAATCCAGTGAATTGTTGATCGAAAGTTAGTTTTCATATTACATTTTTTAGAGGAATTACGCACTGTGATTTTTGCCACTGTTGCTTTCATTCAACAACTTTTCTCTAAAATGTAATAGTATTCTAACTCAAAAAATGTATGTTTACTTTTAAGTAGGCTTCAAAATTGAGAAATGAATCTAGTACTACCAATTTAATATTCATTGTCTATACCGACTCAAGATTTTGAATTATTGAAGTTAACGCTTTGGTGGATCCAATGCTATTTACCTAACATAGCAAAATGTGCTGTCAAAAAGTATTTAAAGCGTGGTTAAACCATTTGTGGTAAGACGGCTAGCCGCTGTTACCTTGACGCAAACATAATTGCTCACTAAAAACTCGTGCAATAATATATTACTAGAAATTCTTCCCTATTGGAACTCTGTTTAACAAAAGACAATAATATCTGTCTGAGATACATACCAGGAATATTATTCGGAATTCCATTTCTAACGAGGAAAGTTCCAGGTTCAACCAACGTTCTTCATTAAGACCTAACGTTAAGGTTCAACGCCTTTTGAACCCAGTTTCAAATAAGGAATAGGTCTTAGGCTTAGGTCTCCGGGGTAGACTTTTTCAAATATCGGTCGTGAAATTTTGTCAAAGCCATATTTAGCTGATTTTCTCTTGATGTTTTATGTATGTAGGTAGAAGTTATTTGGGACATTTTGCGAGCATACTTGTATATCACACTCATAAATTCTAAATATACCTATGCTTTAGTAGGTACTCAAATTGTTTTGTTTGTTTGTGAAGTATGTATATAGTAAAATTGATTTAGTAAATTATATTTGAAGCCCAATTTTTATGACTTTATGGGGCACATAAAAGGCGCTAATTTGCAATGTACAGGGATTTTTAGGGGTGTATAATAATTGGTTTATCATTATTAACAACTTTTACTACGTGCCAGCTGAGAAACCGTACTCTAAGTATACAATTTGTAGAGAATCAATGAACTTTCTGAATGAAACATTTTTTAGATGCTATTAGGGGAAATGCACAAAAAACTCTTTAGTATAGTACTTAGTACCCCCACATCGTTTGATAATAAAAGTATTTTTACTAGTAAAATCTAGTCTACTCAAGTAGTCTACTCTAGTACTCAATTTTTCTGATTATATTCCGGTAACGATTAAATTTTCTTGCTTTTCTTTCACAGTTACTGGCCGCCGTAGCCCTGGCCTCCTCAGCACCACTACCAGGAATCCACTTTCACTCACATTCAGACTACCACTCGGACCACCCAGACTACCACTCTTACCACGACGTACACCCTCCCGCGCTGGTTCACCACATCCACGCTGAGCCAGTCCACAACGTGATTACAGTACCTGTGGTGCATGCTGTACCCCTGCCTATTGTACACCACCCCCCTGTGGTCAAGTACAAAGTAAAGACGCACTACCATGTGTTTGGTTGAATAAAGTTTGTTTATTTTTGTATACATACGCTGTTTTATTTCGAAAATAAAACACAGTTCATCCAGAATTTTCGACTTTACCAGTATGAAACCTTTTGCTTGTTTTTAAATTTTACTGAAATGATAGCCTTTCAATTCGGAATACAGTAATACATGCACTCTGCTAATATGTGGTTGATAACTGGAAAATGTATTATACCAGCACTGAGTAGGCTCAAAAGTCCTACTACTTTAAGATAAATGATATGTGTATATATGTATAGTTATACAATACAGTATCAATAAGGGCATAGACTAAATTGATAAGAAAATCTCTATGTTTGTAGGTATTGTGGCCTAAAATGTTGCCAAGGATTTTTCTTTTGTTAAAATGATGTCCTGTTTACATAATATCAATGTCAGCGTACCAGGTACCCGAATAAACAAGAAAGATGTGTGATTTCATCCCCTGTATTACTCGGATGATGGATCAGCCAAGGTAACCGTTGTGATCATGGATATTTAGACAGGCGTTCTCTTTAACCTGCGAGACACACTCATATGTAGCAAAAAATCTTGTCCTATTTTTTTTCAGCTATAATAATAGTCTCCACTACTATACATTGGTCCTATTTGTAGATCTCTAATAGGACGTTAATAGCTTGTATCGGCTGTGGTCCTGTACTCTTAATGAGCTCATTTCGTCCATTTTGTGAGTGGATGTCCCGCGCTGGGCTTGCTAGTATGTGGTCTCTATTTAATGTATGTTAATCTGGTGACTGCGAGTAGCTATGGCGGTAACTTTGGTTTTTATACAGTTTTCATTTTTGATTACCTAGATTTCGCAGAGAAACTTCGAGTAGCTCGATTTGAAGCTTTTGATAAGGCCGATAGTGAGTGACTATGTTTTTGTGCCGTAAAAAATACAAAAATCAAACATTGCAAAAATAGTGTTTATGAAACATGAATTACAGAATACAAAAATATAGAATGTGTTTGTATGTAGAATATAGAATGTACACATAAATAAGTGATTTGTTATAAATAATAATTGCAGATTTAATTATAATTGTTGGTGTTTTACGCAGTAAAATTAAGCCTACGAAAGATTAAAACGACATGTCCCAACTTGCAACATCTGTGGTCAGGATGTTTTCCACCAAACTGATCCAGGCCAAGCTGGGAAATCAACGTAGAAGCCGTACGTCGCATGGGATTGACGGATTACACTATTGCGGAAGGGTTGTCCTTGAATTTTTGGAGAAGGAAAAATTGCGATGCTTCAACCATCAAATATGATCATTTCAATATTTTCATACAGTTGCTATCCAACGTAAGATGAAAGTTTTTTTGACAGATTTTGCTAGGCATACTAAACTTAATTCTGTACAAGATTATTTTTTGCAATAATTAGCATGACCGACATCACCCGTGTACTTACAGAATTCGCGAATATTTCGCACGGATCGATGTAGCATTTTTCACATTATTGTTGATTTATCAAAAATAGCTCAGCCGATTTCGATAAAATTTAAATGGGGCCAATTTCGAAGTATACTCTTTCCAATAAAAAATAATTATTGAAATCGGACAACTACGAAAAAAGTTATGCGTCGAATTGTATACCTCCTCCGGTGGTTTGTCGGTCAAAAATGTAGCACTGTACCTGTCACCTTGAGATAGATATCAGATGGACTGTACTATTCTTTTAGCAATCCACTGCTGAACATAGGTCTACTTATGAAAAGTGATGCAGACTTAGTGCGCCATGTTTGGTGTATCAACACATTGTATATGGTCAAATCGCTTCTGCGGAGGTCGTATGGAATTTGTTTCCAATGTTTTGCCTTCAACAAAAAACTAGTGGTGAGAACATATATTACGAACCCATATTCCAAAAAACTGAAATACGGGAAATTTATAAACCAAAAATTTGAAAGTGATCTGTCCCCGTGTAACCCGCCACATTACGATCTAAAATTTTGATTTGAGTGATTTCAAGTTAATTCATTGTCTCTAACAATTTCTCAACTTAAATGCACTAGTCCAATTAAGCAAAAATGCAATGAACATCTCTGCGCAGAAACTTGTTAAACTTAAACAATCTAACAATAGGTAGTGAAGTTTTATCAATCAGCCCTCAGCTAACTTCCACTACATGAATTCCAGAAGTTTCAGAGTGCAATCCAAAACTTGAGGTTCATCGGCTCCCAATCAACTAACGGGCCTCAAGATTGATTTAATTATCTTGGAGAAACAACGTCCCTGAGTTCGTGTCGACAGTAAGGAAGTTAGTATGTTTGAAATGAAATGGTTAAGCATAGACGTTGAGACTATGTATCTTATTTCGGCGCCATAACCTTGTAAATACGCATATTTAAGTAATAGTCTTCTTAATAAACGTCGTTAAATAAACTGTAAATGTTAAGTCAAGGTCAAAAGTATTTTTTCCACGTGTAAAAGTACACAAACTATATATTAATATTAATACCTACATAACAATATCTAACCAATCAAAACATACAAAATACATGTTCTACTATATTTTGCAAAATTAAATATTTGAGAATAAAAAAAAAATACATTATAAGTTTTGGATAGTCAATTATAACAAGCACTATTGTACATATTATACAGGGTTATTTCTAATCAATAAGTATCTATCTAGAGGCTTATTCTGTACATCAAAACTAACAACTTTTGTTCTGCGACTTTTGTCAAAACTCAAAAAGAAATTAGCTGTTCCATACATATTATGATCGCGGGTCGATATTTTTCTATCGAACACTACTGTTTTTTTTGAGTTTTGACAAAAGTCGCAGAACAAAAGTTGTTAGTTTAGATGTACAGAATAAGCCCCTAAAAGGGTGCTAATTGATTAGAAATAACCCTGTATGTATAGAATCGACATGGCATTGTAAGTTTGTGCAGGCGTACAATATAAATTCATTTAGTTGTTAGACCCAACACTCTAAAAAGTTTAATTGGCAGTAGATAAGACACATACCTACATACATTTTATTCAAGACGACAAACCGATATCATATTGTCCTATATCTGTTTTTGCCAAAAGAGTTTTAAAAACTTGAAAAACCAAAGTAGACTGTAGTCGTCATACTGCCCGTAATATTGTACAGCATCGTTAAAAACATGATTGTTTGGATAGAGCCGTTGATCGCGAAGTTAATTGTATTATGCAAAGCGTTCGATTAAATTGATCGTAGTTTTTGAAAAGGCTCCGAGGGAAGTTTGTTTCGGTGATCGACCTTTATTTATTTAAATCGCAATTAAGGATGTCTGAAATTTCCCTATGTATTTAGTGGCGAGATTTACGTTTTTGTTACCAAAAGCTCTATAATTATTACTTATTTTTCATCTTGATATAAATCTGTATAGAAGCGCAGTAGTGTACAAAGCGCTAAGGTTTTTAAAAAAACATTCATAATGATGTGCAACATGTTCATTTACTCTCCACAAAACGTATGTTTGTTTGGTAAACATCTTTGGTTGATTATAGTAGAAAGTTAAACTTTCAATGATAATAAAATTAAATTAAAAATATAATAGCCTTTATTAGCCCTTCATAATTCACACCTTCAATAGTACGTTACTAAAATATGTAAGTTGGAGAAGTGATTTGATGGTTATACTACTATATTAATACGTGACTTATCTCGTAATAAAACAAGAGATATATTAAATAAATATTGATTTGATGGTGTATGTGAATCCTATGGATTTGCATCACATGTGGCCAAATTACCTTTTGAGGGAAAGCCTATGTTGATAAATAAACCACGAAACGCAAGGTAGAAAATATTACTATTAAATTCAGTCTAAAGCTCAAAAACACTTCATTCAGAGATGTTATCTTTAATGTTAATGTGATCTCTATTACTTAAGGTATTAACCGTACTGTGACATAAAAGGTTATTGTCTTAGATCTCTTGAGATGGGGCAATCTCTCAATCTAGTAAACTCTCCTTACGACCATATCTACGCGCATCGTCAATTAATTTTATTATGTACATAATTATTCTCAGAGCACAACAATTAATTAATCTATAATTTTAATGCATGCCTTTTACCTACTTTTAGCATAAATGTAAATTAATTATATTTAATTGTACCCTAAGTACTTTATTACTTTGGAAATAAACGATTTTATTTATATCTAATTGTGACGGTGAGATGGGACATTGCTTTGGAAATTAACGATTTTATTTATACCTGATTGTGACGGTGAGATGGGACTAGTTTGTGACAACTATATTAGGTATAATTAGTCGACCTTATGTGTTTTATGTTTATTTTGCGGTGTTTGCGTATTTGCTACATATCATAGAAATATCCCGCGCCCTGGGTAAAAATAAGGCCTCTCTCTAGATCGGTACGGTTACAACTCACTGTTTACAATGAGAATATTCAATTAAACAGCTTAGCATCGCGACTATCGCCTCGATCGGAACACAAGAGTCTCAACACTTGTCATAATGCACTTGAGTTAAATTGGTCGCTGCGTTTTAACTAATACTAATTGACATTTTAATATTTAAGAGAAGTTAATCATAGAATTATTTTATCTTCAATCATAATCGCTATCAGCTGATTCCTAGAATTTCCACTGCTT
Source organism: Hypomecis punctinalis (assembly GCA_949316475.1). NCBI lineage: Eukaryota > Metazoa > Arthropoda > Insecta > Lepidoptera > Geometridae > Hypomecis > Hypomecis punctinalis. The sequence continues at coordinate 1,500,037 of OX438796.1, forward strand.
GACATCTTCTTATTCGTCCTCTTCATTACTAAAGGTCGTGCCCGTCTTGAAATGCTTTGACGGAATCAGTAACGATCTGCTTCCACGCCGCCCTATCTTCGGCTTTTAGAGCAGTGGAAACTGGCAGGCCGGTTATCAACTTAATCTGATCAGATCAACGGGTAGGTCAGCGACCACGTCCACTGGTTGATATAAGCAATTACAATGAGACCGGTTTCAAACTACTCGCAACCAACATATTCCTGCGGTCTTGATTAAACCATGAATCCACCTTGTTGTGGACGTCCTACGTTGCGCTTACTTTCGATTTCCTTCAATAAATTACCAATTTTATTACTAGGTATCAGACAATCCTTAGTAGCTCCCGCCCTTATATCGATTTAAAAAGTCTGTTAACCCAAAATTAGCTGATAAATTACAATTTGTCCTTGGAGCATAACAGCGTTTTTATTTTCCGACGAGAAACAGATGTCTGGAGGAGGACTTTTTGTTACAAATATTTTGTCGTGTCGCCGCTCTTCTGATTTATGCGATGTCTTTTGCCAATTATTTATGATGATGCTGGGAAACTAACATATTTACGAGGAGAATAGATTAGTTTTATTTTAACAAAAAATAATGATCGTTTGAAGGTGTAGTTTAAGTTTATTATGAAATCAGATTTCTTAATTTTTTTTCCTTTCAGACAAATTTATTGATACTACAACATAATCTTGAATTAAACCTTATTCATTTCATACAAATACAAATACAAATCATTTATCGGTAATTAATTAATACATGTCAAATTAAAAAATATATGTACACTAGTACAGGTTATTATGTACCAGTTAATCTAAATTCAAAATTAAATAATTACATAATAAATAATAAAATAATCAACATATTGATTCCGGTAATTTCAAAAAGTCATCAATGTCATAAAACAATTGTTCGCTAAGCCATGACCTAAGTTTATTTTTAAAAGACACGACGGAAGACATAATATCCTATACAGCAAACAAATAATAAAGTTCTTGTTGTATAGCTAATCTGTGTAGACAATAGACATAATTTTATTTGCTACAGAAACCAAACACATACACATACAAAACAACCGGATAAAAATAAAATAAATACATAAACAAGTAACGTACACATGAAAATTATGTTATGCATAATGTTTCGTCTCTGCTACAAATCGCTACAAATGTTTCTATAAAAGTAAAAAATCTTATGATATCTGTTTTATTTTATAGAAATAAAGCTTACCATTGCTATGTGCCTACTTACCATCATTTAGTGTATTTTATTTCTTTGTTGCCAAAGACTGTTACACTTTTGCCAGCTAAATATTTTACCAGATAAAATCATAAAAACATTATCTTTGAAACTTTTTAGCGAAATTGCCCACAAATTGTAACTTGTACAAATTACCTCGTTAGTATAAAGACAAATTTTATCATTGAAAGTCAAAGTCAAGTCTGATTAAAGAGTTGTGAGCTTTAAGGTCACAAACGTGGACTAATAAACCAAAGGATAAAGAACGTTACTGCTCTTACTTTTACAATGTATGACCAGTAAAATTTTTCTAACAACCATAATTCATTCAAAATTTAAGAACAGAAGTTTAATTTTTGAAACTATAGAAACTATATACTAAGATGGAGTAAGATGGAGTAAGGATTATAATATGTAGACCAAGAAGGTACCTATTTACTCTTGACTTGAAGATGTCCAAATTGTTCTAGTCAGTGGCAGTCCGCATTATGAAGGAAGAAGCGAATCACTCAGTACGAGCAGGTGGTATGTCGACTATGTAGGGACGATATTTAAGCGACTTTTGGCTTGTTTTGTTGTGAACAGGAGGTTAAGGAATTTGGTCGTGGAGTTCGAGCACACATACGTAGCGTATTGTTCACTTTTCTCTAATTTCACGTCCTGTGTCCATTTCATCTCAGGTCCCAGTAAAAAGAGGAATGTGAAAAATCGTCACCTCTAGATCGACGCCTAGTCTCGGAGTCTCTCATTTTGTTGTTTTACGGAGAGAATAAATTTTGTCAGGTAATTAATGGGGGGATTATTACTGTTACATGTTAATGGCGTAACATTTTTAACGTCTTTTAAAATGTTTTACTTTTTACGATGAAAAATTAAACGCTCTTTGAATTGTTATACTTTTTATAGCGATGATAGATTAGTTTGATAGCAATTTATCTGGATTTAATTTTGTCTTTATGATGAATTGTGATGAGACTGGGGAGCGTGAAGTTTTGATGTTGGTTGATAAATTAATTTTAAAATAGCTACTGTTTGCCCTGTAATACATCAATTAATATTTGCTGCAGTGTTTAACTGAGTTATAATCTTATTTTTTTACCAAGCTTTACTTAAAGAGTTTTAACAAGCTTTAAAAGTTTGGTAGTTAACCAAGTAACTTTTATTCTTGGCTTTTTTGGTCAAATTCTGAGTTGTATTAGTCCCTATTTTACCAATCGTATTAACCAAGCTAAGTAGTAGGTACACCAATTTTTTTTTGGGTGAGAAAGACTTTTATGTGGCCTATTTATGTACTTTCTTATGAAATCTCGGAGAAAAGATGTTTTTATTATTCTTTTATCTCAACATTAATGAAAACATTTAAAATATTTCACGATATTGTCAACAAAGATTTTTACACCCCAAAATGAAAAATTCAAAACCAATTCTATTCAATCCAACTATACTAAAGTTCTCAAGTAACGCATTGCCAAACAGTAGATTTATTACAGGCACTGATACTGCATAGCCTAGACCGTAAGCCGCTATATAAGGACTAGCCCTAGAGACCTAGCTACAGTCTCGTACTAGCTCACTAGTCTTAATACGCATACCTGTACTCAATACCTTGATACAATGTTCAAGCTGGTAAGACATTTTATTGCCGTAAATTAACATTGATTTAGTTTTTTAAATAGTACGAATGTGTGAATAAATTTGATTAAGTAGATGAGATTATAGGGTAAAAAATAACTCTTTAAATCTGAGTTATTACGTGATCAAAACTGATCGTTGTTTAATGTTTTAATACTAGATAATATATGCAGATAAAAAAAACATTTAAAAAAATTGTTTATCGATCTAAATAATTATCTAAAGAACTACCAACTACTAAAAAAACTCTGACACCAGGGCTAGCCACCCGGCCTGTACGAACTTAGTTACTTAATAATATAGACTCTAGATTGGGATCTGCGTGATCATTAGGGTGACCTGTGTCGTGGAATCCAGGCAATCCAGGGAAAAATACAAACTAAGCAACATGGTATAAAAACGTTTTTAAGCAATTGAATTTTCACAATAATAAAAAAAAAATTATTACATAATGTAAGGATTTCTATCACATTAAAAAGATAAGGGGATACCAAGTTAAACACATAAATTAAAAGTACCTACTTGGAGGCAAAAATTTTATGTTTCTGAATCTCTTACTTAAAAAAAATGTGTCTTTAACATGACTTTAACATATTGCTATATTCTATTTTTGTAAACTTTACCCGAACATGTCATGGAAAAAACACTTTTTTTTAGCTCAAAGAAACCAAGATTATTTTTACTTCGTCTCAAATTACTTTAAAAATGTCACGATTCACTGAAGCCAAACAATTTACGACATGCGTCCAACCAAGTCGATATTTATGGGGAGGAAAAATGAGCTACTTTTTGTAGAAAAATCACATTAATAACTGTTTCCGATAAATTTATTTTTCGTTTCAAAGCAATTTAATTTATTATGAGATTGTCACAACACATACTTACTAAGCAGACGCTAAAAAATCCAAAAGTTGGCTAAATAAATATGATTAAACTAACTCAAATATAACGAAGTCTATCAGTTAGTAGGTACGATAAAATCGTTTTCGAATTCATAAAACTAATGATTAAGTTGAATTTCTTTTTCTTAAGTGTCTATTTAACAACTTCGCAGATTTTTAGTTCGAATTAAAACTTAAAGTTTAAAGTCTATTTTATCAATAATTCTTTCATTATCGAAGACAGTGTCTAATTGTTACATTTTTAGCTTCTAAGTTTCTAAGTCACAATGAAAATTAGTTAAAGCTCTTCGTACACTAGGTGAAGAAAAAAAAATAGCCTCTTCGTAACATTATTTTATTTTATCTTGTTCTTGTATGACACGCATTGCTCTGTCATTCATGATCAATTTGTATATTATTTTAATTATCTGTACACACTTTAAAAAAAACTTTATAATTGGTTTGTTTGTCAATCTGTGGGCTTGAAACAAGCGACTGCGCATGTGTTGGCATCCTTCAATTTTATCGGTACCCTTCAAAGTCAAAGTCAAATTTTTTTATTGCAGTTTGCATGTTACTAAGGTGGTATAGATATAATCATGACTCAATACAAACTTGCCTATGCAAGGCATGCAACGTAACTGGCAGCTTTATTTATTATTATTACCTAAGTCAAATCAAATTATTATTACAAAATTAAAATTCTAAAAATATAATATAAAATCCTTGGTTTGGTTTTATTCATGATAGAAAACTACAGTACTTACCGTGAGGCTCTATATATATTTATTCTATGGACTAACAAAATTGGAGAGATAGTGTTTTTCTCTTTTACAATATATACTCTTATTAAGGTCTATTTTCCTTTTGTCGTCAACTCGCTCAATACGTAACGTGTAAGTTGTAATTATTTACTTTAACCTAACGTATATATAGCAAATTGAGTAGATTCAGCATGACATGTTTTTTTAGTACCTAACTGCGGTGATATAATAAGTTACAGAACTACAAAACATTCCACTATAACATTTGTATTGTATTTAGTTTAAAAAATTGAAATAAGGTAGCATTTACCACAACTACCGAACACTAGCAAATTTTGTTTTATTGTACAAAAAAAAGAACATTCCAACGAATTTTATGAATTATGAAGTCCAGGAACTTTATCTTTGAACCAAAGCGTATTCGTAAACTGTCATAACATCGAATAAAAGTAGGAGCCCGCATTAAAAATCCATATTGGTGTGAACGAGATAGCATGAAATGCGATTACGAATGCAGTTTGTAACTTACCAAAAAATTTACTGAGCGCTGAACGTTAGTGTACGGACGGCTTAGTTCGTCGTGAAATGTCTAAAGTTACAACTATTTACATCAGTTCAACATTTCATTAGCCCCAACTATCTCCAAGTTTAAGTTCCAACATTAGCAAAGTTAGAGGTCTAAACGATACCTACTTTAATTTTAGTTGCTTAGAATCACTTGTAAAAGTTTTCACTCCTTGAATGATTGTTCTTAATTTCTGACAGAAGACATTTAAACACTATTAAAGTTATTTTATGTAGAGTTTTAAAGTATGATACTGACAATTTATTTTGTTAATCGTACTTATTACTCACTTAAATTTTGAAATAAGTAATTTAAGTGTCATTTTCGGTGACAAATATAATGGAACAAATTTAAACTATAATCATACTAATATTATAAATCCGAAAACTTACTTTTTCGGGATAAAGAGTAGCCTATGTCACTTTCCGGCTCTTGAACTATATCCATATTATCCATGCCAAAAATCAAGTCAATCCATTGCTACGTTGCTGCGTGAAAGAGGAACAAACTAACAAACTTTTCGGATATATAATATTAGTATGATGATACATTTAAATTATGTCTCTCATAATATATCTAATGTAAGCGCCCTTGAGCCGGGCCCTTCGATACAGGATATTCTACTGCAGGGTCGTACACTACTAGTACTTTTGTAACCTTCAACAATAGGTGTCGTATATATTTTTGGAAAATAAAACATTTTGTATTGTTTGTTTCCAGGTGGTATTAGTTGCTATCGTAGCAGCCGCCAACGCCGGAGTCATCGCACCACTGGTGCCTGTAGCCCACCCGGTAGCCGTGGCGCACCCAGCAGTGGTGTCCCACAGCGCGGTGGTCCACCCTGCCCCGATAGTCCACCATGCCCCAATAGTCCACCACGCCCCGGTGGTGCACGCCGCCCCATTAGTGCATCATGCCCCAGTAGTGCCTGTTGTAAGGCATGCCCCACTCATTGCTGTGCATCATTGACGTGTGAAATAGTGCAAATAAGTTGAATCTAAGTTCTTGGCGTCTGTAAACACGAGACAAGTCATTGCGCAATAGCAAATTCGTTGTCATATGCGCGAGACGATTTGTGCGCAGCTTGTAGCTAACTTCACAGAAGCCAAGTGGTTTGATTTGACCTGTACTTGCTACTATACATCTGTGGCCATTTTTCAAGCGGCTTAAGTTTATGAGAGACTTAAAATATTGTTATCTCTCTTTTACTGTACGCAACTGTACAACGGGACAGCAATATTTAAAGTTGTATCAGATTTAATGATGCCGCCTTGAAAATTGACCACATGAGTATAAAATGAATGATTAAAATGTGTTGAATAAAATTAATGTTGTAGATATATTATTATGTTTCATATTACACCAAAATTTGAACTATCCATCCATCCATCAGCCAAAAGACGTCCACTGCTGGACATAGGCCTCCCCTATGGATCTCCAATAAGACCGGTTGATAGCGACTTGCATCCAGCGCGATCCTGCGGCCTTAATGAGGTCATCTGTCCACCTTGTGGGTAGACGTCATACGCTGCGCTTGCCGGTACGTGGTCTCCACTCGAGAACTTTTCGACCCCATCGGTCATCAGTTCTCCGCGCTATGTGCCCTGCCCATTGCCACTTCAACTTGCCAATCCGCTGGGCTATGTCGGTAACCTTGGTTCTTCGACGGATCTCCTCATTCCTGATTCGATCTCGCAGAGAAACTCCGAGCATAGCCCTCTCCATGGCTCGTTGGGCTACTTGGAGCTTACTAATAAGGCCCATAGTGAGAGACCACGTTTCTGTGCCATAAGTCGTCACTGGCAACACACACTGGTCGAAAACTTTCGACTTGAGGCACTGAGGTATGTCGGACGAGAAGACACGAGAAGAGAAGAACGAATTTGAACTAACTACCGTCTTAATGTTTACTCGTCTATTCATAAAGCCAGTTTTTCTTACCTGTTGAATTTATTCGAAAAGTTTTACACGAGCAGGAAATTAGTTGTTACAAGATTGCTTTCGTTAAGTTTGGTATCGAATTCGATCGTTATATGAAACTTTGTAGCATAATGTATTATCAAATAGCGAACAAAACAAATGAGTAATTTAATGAATTTGTACACGGTGGCTAGCCCTAGAAATATTAAATTATCTAAGGACCTCTGACATAGCTAAAGGGGGGAAACAACTGGGGCCTACAATTCATGGTAATAGAGTCACTGCGCAATGGAGCGCTCTGTTGTAAATACCACTCGCGGTCAACCAAAGACTACTACCTGTTGTACCGACCGACAAAAACGCGTTGTAAAGCTATGTTATGAACGCTATAGCAGACCAGATATTGAACTATATTTGAAAATTGTTTTCATAGTAGTCCGATTTCAATAATTCTTTTTTATTGGAAATAGTATACTTCGAAATTGGTCCCATTTAAATTTTATCGAAATCGACTGAGCCTTTTAGATAAATCAACAGTATTGTGAAAAACGTTTCATCGATCCGTGCATAATATTTGCATTCTAGCAATGCGCCTCGGCTTCGCGCAGGTGTATTATACAGATAAACATTTCTCTTGAATTACACTATCTTTTAAAACAAACTGCATCAAAATCCGTTGCGTAGTTTAAAAGATATATGAGAGGACAGACAGCGGAAAGCGACTTTGTTTTATACTATGTAATGATTCTATACACGGGTGAAGTCGGTCATGCTATTTTTTTATGTTATATACAGAAAGTCTAACCCTCTCGTACGTACGTAGTTCACCTCCATCCCATTATTCCCCGATTTATTGGATATGTTGACAATATGGTAATGCTGTCGCGCGATCGTACATCAAAAGATTTGGTGCGAACCTGCACCGGTTTTATCAGGCTCGTGTCGTTGACATGAGGACGATACCCTTGAGTTTCCAGCGGGGGTCGTGAGGCTCGGGTATCCGTTTCCGTTCTCCAATTACCGCTTTACATCGATCAATGATAGTAAATTAATAATAGAAGTTAGTTAAGACAGTTATTTAAATCTGCGAGCAAGGGAAGAATCTCTTCTTCGAGCTGGCTGAATTTTCTACCCAGAAGTTAGTTTGAATGTTGTTTCTCGTATAAATACAGCACGCAATTTTCAACGAATCTATTAAGCAAAAATTTATTTAAGTGATAAAAAACTCAAAAAAAATGTGCAAAAGTTGGTATGAGAGATAAATACTTCACATTACACTACAAATCTGGCGTGAGCGTTGGTAAGCGATCTAGCTCAATTGGATAAAACGTCTGGATCGGTGTTCTAAAAGACGCAGGTTCAATTCCTGAGGTTGCGGCAAATTTTTGAAAATCGTAATCACAAAAATAATTCTTTTAGTTAAACCTAGTGTGAGTAGCACTATAAAAATATAAATAAAAAATACAGATTTACTAGTTAGTTCTGAAAGCCTTACGTATAAATTAAGTTTAGTCTATGTGTCTGTACAAAGCATCAGCACGGCTGGCATACGCATGACGATATAATATTATCGAAGTGTGAATACTCCCACTTACCAACCAAAATTTTGCTCCGTTTTGAAACGTCGAATTTTATTGGTGCTTTAGCTAGTCGTGCATAGGTATGTCCTAAATGATTGAAATTATTTTGTCGTGTTTGTATCCAGAAAAGTAAATAAATATTACACCGTACCTTTTAATTTTCAATATTGAAGTTTTCAACTGATAATCCTCACTAAATAATTCAAATTATATTACAATAATCAAATTTTAAAGGCAACTTGGAGCAAAATCCAATGCTAATTTCAAGAAAGTGGGACGGGCGGGCTTTTGACCGGCAAATCCTATTTGATCCCTTCACTCCACTGTGTATCAACAAGTCGCAGCCTGAGGCTTTTTTCCACTGATTTGTAAATAAACACATTGGCAAGGAAAATTGTTTCTAAGTCAATCACTCTCGGGAACAAAGACTCCCTATATATAGACACACTGCAGATAGACGAACAAGGCATGGAAATCTGACCAAAACCAATTTCCTACAAGTAGTTCTCAGAAACAGTAGACCTCGCGGTACATCTCTTTGAATTAATTTTCATAAGCCTATATATAGGTATTTCTCGACTTATTCTTGATCGATTTGATTCATACTAGCAAATATTGTGAGGATTTAATATATTTTTTTTTTCAACTTCGGCTGATAAATAGCGTAATAGCATTTCCCCTTGTTTGAGGAATAAAAAACCTCCCCTCCAATCAAAACTCGCTGACGACAAAAAACCTTTAAAATATAGAACCAGTGCGCTAATTTTCGTCTAGATTCGTTGAAAAATGTAAGGTGTAGAAGAAAAACAATATCAGCGGGGCAATTCCGTTAACCAATCTCTTTACTGAAGTGATACGTTATTGAACCTCTCTCGTTTTTCTGACAGGTCTGACAGCTCAAAACTGTCAAAAAAACGAGAAAAGTTCTAGAACGTATCACCTCAGCAACGCGATCGGTTAACAGAATCGCCCCACTGGACAAAAATCTATATAAAATCACACAGTTTTTGACTCACAATTTTCAAATTGTAAGCCCTAATTTATTTCCATTACATTATCAGCAATTGAATGTCGGTGTGACATTTTGGCATTTCATCAGGTTCAGGCATTTGCCTTACTTCCTCTATTCCAATAGAAAATCGGTAAAACATGTCTATAGGAAAATTTTATTGTTCGGGACGTGAATTTCCAGGCCTAAGCCCAGCTGATAGGTTCAACGCCTGAAGGAAACCTTTATCGGGTAGGTTCAGAGCTTTTGCTATGTAACAAGCTTTGACCTGAGCGCCGGAAGGATTTTTAATCTGATTTATCAAATGTATAGAAAAGAGATAAATTTGGTGTAAAGGTAAATGTACCTTTTGCTGTTCAAAACACGAGTAATGTTGTTCTATTTTTTTATACGACGAATATATTCTAGACCAGCATAGATTATATTATTGTGATTTTGTGACCAACTTTTACAACGAGAAGCCCTCAGAGCAAATAAAAATATCAAATATTTTTTTTTAGTCTGAGGAGAAGCCGTGAAATAAGTATTTTCTTGAAAATCATTACACTTTTTGACCGACGAACCACCGGAGGAGGTATACAATTCGACGCGTATATATATATATATTTTTTATATTTATACGCGTATATATATGTTTTATATATTTTTATGTATAACCACGCATAACTTTTTTGTAGTAGTCCGATTTCAATAATTTTTTTTTATTGGAAAGAATATACTTCGAAATTGGTCCTATTTAAATTTTATCGAAATTGGCTGATAAATCAACAATAATATGAAAAATGTTACATCGATCCGTGCATAATAGTTGCGTTCTAGCGATGCTCCCCGGCTTCGCACAGGTGTATTATACATATAAACATATCTCTTGAATTACTCTATCTATTAAAACAAATTGCATCAAAATCCGTTGTGTAGTTTTAAAAATATAAGCATACATGTGGACAGACAGCGGAAAGCGACTTTGTTTTATACTATGTAATGATTATGTACACGGGTGAAGTCGGTCATGCTATTTTTTGTAAAAAATAATTATTATATGAAACAGTTCATACGTAGCTATTGAATGTTTTTATCGTGCATTCGTGTTTGGACCCATAGTAAAATTTTGTCATATTATGAGTAGGATAAAACAATATTATAAATAAGTGATAAAATTATGTAATTCTTTGACGAAATGTCTCCGAAATAAAGTGAGAAATACAAAGTTCGATAATTTAATTAAACTTACTTAAGTAATTTTCGGAGAATTTCTGTATTAGAAAGTAATTAATTTTCGGAATCGATTCATAGAACGGAAACTTATTAATTGCTGTGGTTTATTTACTTTGATTACATTGTGATATTAAAAAACTTAATTATGATTCAGGAAACTTTAATGTCGGGTGATTTTGAACTTAATTTTAATTATCTACTAAGGTTTACCCTTGGTAGACAGACAATTTTTTCCTTCGCACATAATTTTCTCTTTTGTACGTAAATACTGAATAAGAATTTATAAATAGAAAACAATTACTATTATTTGTACTTTGTCTGATTTTGGCGACATTTAATAAAAGTAAGTCATATTTTCGGGGTTCTGTAGTAAAAAAGGTTTCCATAAAATAGGTAAGATTGTTGTCTAGTAGTGGTCTGATTTTGATAAGTAACTCTTTTTTTTGGTAGATCATACTTAAAAAGTTATTCCATTTAAATTGTATTGAATTCGGCTAAGCCATTTTTGATAAATTGATAATAATGTGAAAATTACTTCATTGGTTCGTGTGAACTCTCTATAGTATTAATTTCGGAGAGTTTGCATCTGAGCTACATGACTATAACAGAATACGGCTAAAACTCACGTTATAATTATACGGTCGATCCGTAAGGAATCCAACCAGTTTCAGAGTATTTCTGCTATAGTTATGATGAATACTCACGGTAGTTTTAATGAAGTGAGCTACATGACCCTACATACCATACATACCATCCCCTTTTTACTACAAGACAAGTAGAAAGACGCCTTATTACCGCACCCCTACGCTGTCGATTTTCCTTCGATACCTACGTACTAAGCGGTTTTACTCAACATGTCTGATTCTTACCCCCAAGGAATGGAACAGTCTTCTAACTTTCTTGTGTCCTAAGAGATTTTATAATCTAAAGCTTTTCAAGATCAGAGTGAATAAGTATAATTATTAGGTATCTTTTAAATATGCGTGCTTTCTCTTCGACCACAACGTCGCTTACCAACAGACGAATTGGTGGTTAAACGCGGACTTATTCGCACACGTCGGTTAATATGCCATTTTTTGGATAAAATAATCATTACTGAGTTAGGTCTCAATTTTTAGTACCTACCTAAAATTTTTATATTATTGCGCATTGAAGAGGGAGCTACCTCTAACCAGACTTATTCCTACTTGTAAAGTGGAGGTGGAACTTTTTTTCAACCCTTCACCCCCCATGTTTACTTCGGTATACCTATATAATTTTTAAAAATTTAATGCCTTATAATCAAACGTTCAAATGTGAATGTGAAACAGCTGTGACCGTTTGAAAAGCCGTTAAAGTTGTAAGGAAATTCATAAAGCAAACGACCATAAGCCAAACATGATGTGTTCTGAAACCTTGAGGGATTAATACCGTCCTTCGAGTTAATTCCTGGGCTCAGAGTCCTTCAAAAGATGCATCGTTACTCCGAGAGACTCAGGCTCTTAATAAACATGTCTTCAAGGATAATTTCAAGGAGCAGTTGGGGCAAAAGCCCATTATGGTCAAAGAGATTTTTTTTGTTTAATTAGTATTCATCTCGAGACTTAGGTATTTTTTAAGTGAACGACTAGGGTAAATAACATTTGGATAAAGGACACGTCCACAAAATGTATGGAGGCTGGTATAATAATAATCAAAAAATCGAACCACAACAAGCGTTACATCTCGTAAAGTACATCTTTTTCTGAGTTTATTACATCAGTTAAAATCAAAAAAGAGCTATCCGATTTTTAAAATAATTTATTTTGAATTTGTTAGGATAAATCAATATATTTGACAGAATAAGTAGATTATTTCTATCAATTCTCATAAAGCAACCTTGCAATAGCTAAAATAAAACCATTTTTATAATTAAAATTTAGGCCCAATTCTTAATGATTTTTTTAAATTATTGCTTTGAATGGATGCACCATTTTTTATGAATTCTATAGTTTTAGTAAAATAAACAGATAAACATAAAAATAAGACATAAATAAGGATGAATAATGCAAGTAAAAGAATGATAGAAGCACATTAATAAGACTACAACAGAAAAAAAAATGTGAGCTATACCTAATTCCATTTTACATACAATTTATTTTTATCGTTTAAAAAAAATTGAGGGATGAGTAATAATTTAAATTACATACATATGAATTAAATAATTTTGCAAACCCCGTAAAGCAAGCTTTCAAATGATACATATTATATCATCTTGGTTAGATTTGTCTCTGAATAATATACCATTTGTGGACGTCTCTTTTAAATAACTACCTAACATTTTTTTTCATATATTATAGGTTTGCGTTTAACTAATCCTGCCTGATGTTAAGCAGACATGCCTATTGATAGGTCTGAGTTTAAGAAGGATGCTTACTTAGAAGAAACTTACCTATTTAGTCGGGGTGGTTTGAAGACGTATTGTTATAGTTTATAGTGGGAAGACAGATTTAACTTATGAGATAATTTTTGACAGTACCTAGTAGTTACCCAAGTAGCAAAATAGATCTAATAACTGTCTTCAAGACTACATTTCAGCACTCCAATAACAATTTTATAGAGTACTACAACCCTGGATTTGGGCGCACTTATTGGAGTACAAGTTCTTGTTACGCTCCCGTAAAGAGCTAACAGGATGCTAATTAGTTTAATTACTGTCTTGCACGAATATTTTGAAGCACTAAAGCTCCTTTAATTGTCTTGTTGGTGATTGCTACAGGTGTTAGTACTCCTGTTATTATCTTCTTCCAGTTCGTTTAAAGTGTAATTGTATTAATAATGTGCTAATAACGTTTTAAGTTATTTGTAAAAAAAAATACAGGCTGGATACGGCAGACCAATTAGTTTTTGTTATTTTATTGGGTGTAGTGTTTCTATTAGGAAAGTAATTTTAGTTATTGTTTTATTTTAATGACATACACGTAGCTTAGCTAGAATTAAGTGAGCATGCGATTAACACTTGGCAAATCTATTTTTACTGCAAAAGTATATCATCTTTGGGCTGATTTTTTAGCGCGCTCACAGAAATAGAATGTTAAGTCTAATGTAAAATTATGATAAAGCACTTGATTATTCTTATTTGATTATTCAATCGCCATGTTTAAAAAATGCTCTCTGTCATGACATTTATAAGAGTGTTAAAAGTAAAAATGCGCTACACTTACTCTTAGATAAGATTAATTCACCACCATGTTGAATCATATTAGAGTTCCCTATTGATAATTATGAAACGCTTGAAACGCTAAACAGAAAGCCAGACATTTTTTATTTAATTTGTTTTCGTTATTGTTATTTGGGGTGTTAAAAAAAAAAAAGATTTTCAGACATGGTCGCCTAGTCATGTATCAATAATAAATCCTGTAAGATGTCCAATGAATTATTATTCATTTTTATTACAATAAATGAATATAGTTATTCAAACATTTCAATACAATTCACTTATTATTATTCTTTTCATATTTACAAAATGGTCAAGTTCCTTGATGTGGGCTGTTTTTTGACTAAAAATGAATTGCGCCTACTTATACTTATAAATATGCAATGGCCTTGGATGCGTACACACTTTGTTTTATCTGCTAGCTGCAAAAGATGTGGATTATTGCTTTCTATTAACTATGTTCATTATAGACCTTTACACTTCGTATATTCTCATGAAAACATAGAGTTACTATTGAACTTTAAAATATTTTGGTGTCCCGACTGTTCTCTGTACAGTATGTTTGACCATTACTGCTTGCCCTGTACTAATCCGAAAGGAAGTGATTGAGACAATCATTATGATAAACTTTTACTATGGGCCAATCCAGAATTTGAGGAAAAAATCAGCTGTTCCATGTAACATTGCAACTCGGAATCGACAAAATGTATGACACACCTGATTTTTTTTTATCGAAATCCGGGTTGGCCCTATAGTAAACATTTATTATAGGTACAGTTACTCTGAATCACCTCTTTTCGGCTTGTTATATGAGGCCTGGATAACCCTGTATTTGTACTACATAAATTGAGAGATTTTTGGTACAAAAAAAACTACTTGGTAAAGCGTCATTAATTCTTGTATTTAAAATCACAGAAAGATCATTGTACGCTAAGTGAGATATATTGTGTTTAATAACCCACATTTTAACTTTTTTTCGCAATCGTATGTTTTTTTCATAATCTAGTTTTTCGACATCTGATTCATATTCACTTTCATCACTATTATATCATCCGCATGTGTAGTATGTATCATCCGCACGCTCATCGTCACTTATATCAATAACATTTACGAGTATATCACTTTCGGAATGTACTGAACACTCAAGTTAATTGTTAGTTTCTGCCTTTTCAAAACTTGTTTGACAATGGCTTTTGCGTTACTAATTCAGCGTGTCTTTTATGCACAGTTCTTCTATAAGCTCCACTTCTTTTGAAACGCTTCTATTTTTGTAAATCCATTGTAATCAATATAATGAAACTGTCTCAAATCGAGCGACATGAATAACTGATAAATATACTTCATAGTAATGGCCTAGCGCTTTGAATGATTATTTACTCTTGTAAGTGTCTCTCTTAAGACCACATGACACTCCATACTTACAATGATCTCAACTAATTCTATTATAAAATCTGTGAATCTTACACAATGTCACTGTAAAACTAAATTGCTACGACATCGCTTCATACTTATAATGATCTTAACTAAGTCTGTTATAAAATCTGAGAATCTTACACAATGTCATTGTAAAACTAAATTGCTATATATTTGTAATGATCTCAGACAAGTACATTATAAATTATGGAAATCTAACACATTGCCATTATAAGACTATAATTTTCGTAGGACTATTGAAACTTCGTCAATGCAGTTATTAGATCATATATCTTGTAACTATCCTATAAAGTAGTGTACTAGTAAACTACAAGCCATTTATATGAGTGAATATGATCTTGAGAGCATAAATGCTTGGACAACGCTATTATTAGCATAAAAATTATGGAAGTCTTCAGGAAAGCCTTTATAAGAGCTTTTTTAGTTTAATTTTACCTATTGTATTTTGTTATAAGATTCCCTTGCTAGTTGGGATACTTACTAACAATTTATAGCATACATTTGTACAACGTTTAAAAACTATACTTGTAGGTCAATGAAAATTTTGAAAACCCTCTAGCATCGATTAAATGTAACAAAAACTGTCCCATGACATTAGTTTTAAAAAATGTTGCATCAAAATTGGTCCATTTCTTAGGAAAATACAATGTTACATGTCCAGCAGTAGATACACCTATCAAAATTATATCGTTGTGAGCTATAAAAAAGCCCTTGCTAATATTTTCCTTCAAACTAGGCGCTTAATTGGAAGTTTGTGCAGTGGGTTGGCAATATTGGATTATCTCTAGCAAGGTGTAATGACTAGAAAAAATCTCTAGGCCTGAAGTAGGTAATTCAATTACTTTCAGATATAGGTATTTTGTAGACTGGCTATTTTATATTTAAGGTATGAAATTAAGTTATAATTCGCTATATCGATTTTCGATGCATATATTTTTTTATTATAAAATAGCCATGGATCCTTTGTAGAGCTTACCAGTGTGTTTTTTTTTTCAAAACACACATTTACCAATTTTTTCCTTAAGCAATGTAAAATTTCGCGAGCGCAAATAAAATTGGCGGCACATAACAAAAGTCGCTTTTGATTTTTTTTTTAAATTAAAGCTATCTGATTGTACTCGCTCCGAATTAACTCGTACTCTGAAAACCCAGCTTCAGAAAGTTTTCCCTGAAGTATTCATATCCTAGTGAGGTTTATGCCGGTCGAGTGCGAATTTTCCTAATCCGGTTTTTGTCAGTTCCTTTCAGACGTCCTCCTCGCTAATGATCAGGACAAATTGCTTTTGATTTAACCAACTTCTGTAGATTATTTCCCAATTAAGCTGAGTGTTTTTGGTACCTACATATTCGCTGAACTAACTGGTATATTATTCAGCTTAGTTCTGCGTACTAATTAATATTATACTGTTGGTTGGTTTCCCAAGCAGCAATGTAGTCCTATAATATAACCTAAGCTTATCTTACTAAAAATATGTGTAAACGTGTTAAATATATTTTAGAGGTGACTGCATATTGTATAAAAGCGTTCAACAAGACAATGTGGTAAGCTTACAGAGCCAAATTTACAAAAAAATATTTGATAGCAATTAGAACACAATTTTACAAAACCGTTACAGCTAGGTGTTATAGCAAGTGCTAATAAAACTATTACAGACACATACTGCTCCATAAAATCATTTACAAATGCCATTATTCATCTGATTTGCGTAATAAGTATTACAGATGAACTGCTTATAATCCTTTCGTTTTAGCAACAAATACACAAGTTTGTCTTCTTCTGGATATTCAGATCATTGCTATTATATCTATAGATTACTCATACTCATATTTATTTGCTTCCACAATGTTATAAAAGGACAGTAAAAAACTTAAAAAATGTACAATTGTGGGCCCCGTCGGGCCCTGCTCAAATGTATTCAGGCGTGAAGGAGAGGCGGACAGCTTGTTTACAGATTATTATTCTTTTATTAGTTTATATTTTATGGAGGTAATATCATTTCTTTAATCATATTTCTTATTATATTTCTCATTTATAATAATTCTTTTTTAATAACTTTGATAAATACGTTTTGATTAATATAGCAAGCATGTGACTCAGTATTTATGTTACAATCACAAGATCATTATTTAGACCTAATTAATACTCCATCTACATAAAAACTAAAAATATAAAACGTTCTCCAATGTTATTTAAGTTTGTTGCAATAAAGTATATTTGTAGGTATAAAAATATGAACAATCTTTAAATTTAGATTTACTCCATCCCACACACTTTAAAAAACTCTAGGTGTTTATCACTTCTTAACAATCATGTGTGGGCGCGAAAAATATACACAAAGCTCAATGCACTATGCAAATAAACTTCAGACGGAGGTAGGACTAAAACTTTTGCTTTGAACAATCTTCTTAGTGTAAAAACTCCCCAAATAGAAGTTGATAAACAACTTTAGGTATCGCTTTTTTAAGCAGCTTTACGTTTGTATCTTTGTGGATTGTAACTTTTATTGTAATGTTTATGTTTAGGGTTCCGTACCGCAAACGAAAGAAACGGAACCCTTATAGGATTACTTTGTTGTCCGTCTGTCCGTCTGTGTGTATGTCAAGACTCTTTATCTCGGGAACGCGTTGAGATATCGAGCTGAAATTTAACCTGTATACGTATATCTATGGCAGTTGTGTAAAAGAAAAACTTCTCAGTTATCGTTTAACAAAGTTAGAGCCGTTTGCGTCGTAAAAAACCGTATATTTCGACACTCACAAAAATCAAAACCTACAGGGTACTTCCCGTTGACATAGAACTATGAAATTTGGCGAGAAGTATTGTCTCAGAGTACACATACAGGAATAAATCTGAAAACTGTTCATTTTTGTTTAAATCGCAAAAAATAGGGCCTTAAAATTCACAAAATATGGGTTCAAAATTCAAAGTGAGTAAATCGTATCATGTAAGGTATCATATTATAAAAGAGTTTCATTAGCACATGCTAAAACAGGTTTTTAATTATTTTAACAACGTTTAATTTATATATAATAATAATAAATAAATAAAAATGTCGATGATTATAGTACAGAGATTTTAAAATCTTACCTTCCAATTTTGTGAAATTTTCTGGATTTGTACGGAACCCTCGGTGTGCGAGCCTGACTCGCACTTGTCTAGTTTTATTTATTTAAATTTTGCACCACAGAAAACTCTGGTGTCTTTTAATAGTGTTTTTACTGTTGATAAATACGAACACAAATAAACACATATAAAATAATACACTGTGGGCTTTATCAGTAAACTCAAAGAATTCTAAAGTCCAGAGAGATATATCTAGGTCTCTCTACGAGATCGATTCATGAATGAGAAGATTTGTAGACAAACCAAGATAATGAAATATAAGTTACTGAAATAAGTAACCCAGCGGATTAGCAAGTTGAAATGGTTATTGGCAAGGCACATAATTCGTAGAACGAGTGGCCGATGGGGTCGTAAAGATCTCGAAAAGGAGACCACGCACCGGGAAACAGCGTAGGATGTACAATTGTAGGTATTCTGACAAATTAGACTGATGATACAATCAATACCGAAGGAACACGCTGAATGCAAGCCGCTTCTAACTTGTATTATTGGAAATCGATAAAGGAGGCCTATGTCCTGAAGTTGACGTCCTACAGTTGATAATGATGATGATTATTTCGGTTACAACAGTAATCTTACAGCGCAATCCTAAGAAAACACAGAAATGTCGACACACATATGCATGCAGGAATATTTGAAACAACCCTAACTGGGTTAGGGTGCGACCTTGGCAGCATTCATCCGGCAAAAGGGTCTCTTTTGCAGAATTTAACTTGCAGCCTTGAGGCCCTTCTCGAAATAACTCGAGACATGTAAGGAAGTACTTAACTATAGTACAAGTATAGTACTTATAGGTTTGCTGAAACTATTGTGAAGGCACTTTGTTCTATGAAGACTCTCATCATCATCATCACACAATGTCGTCATAATATTAGCATAACACAGCTACCACTGGATATAGGCCTCTTGAGATTGGTTAATAGATAGATTTCCTTTACTATCAATCATCAAAACTAAAATACACCTACAAAGAAGATTCCCAGGAATGGATAGGGTGTAGGTGTGTACCTACACCCTATTCATTTCTGGGAATCTTCTTTGCAAACATTAGCACAAGAAAAACTACAAAAAAGCTCTAATCCAATAAATCTCTAACTGATCGGCAATCGTATAAAAATACTCTGTAAAGGCGAAGACAGACGAGCGTAATTTTTTAAGCTGTAAAATGTGTCGCGAAATGTATACGGCTGTTCGAACTAAAATCCTGTACTTGCCGCACGGTAACGAAAAATGGTTTGTTTAACTTTAAATCATGCGCAACACAATACGCTCAGGGTGAGGGAGACGACCAATGGGGTAAAGATGAATTAGAATAGCAACTAAAGTTAGGTCCGCCTGGTAGTCTAAACGAATTTCATTTGAACGTAAATTTTGGTACTCAAAATACGCGACTTTCAGCTTACAAAATTACGCTCGTTTAGTCTAGCCCTTACAGGTACGCCACCCACAGATAAAAATCCTCGTGACCTTTATCCAGCGATTATTTTTCCATTTTCGACTCCTTGAAAAGAAACCTACAGACGTATCGGTTACGGAAGTACCCAGCTGGTGTATCCGAGCGATAAAATGGGCGATTTATGACTAACAGATATTTATGCTTTGTTTACAGCTGTGTGGGATAGTCGTCCGGATCTCCGGTTGGAAGATAGGTCTTAATGTTTGTTAGTTTTCTATTGATAAATCGTGTTTCTGTGTCTAAACTTAGACACAAAATAAACATTATCTGAAATTCAGAAATTACCCTATGATATAAAATAAAAAATAAAGTAAAATACAAAAAAGAAATGAATACGTTTAAAAGAGAGGACAATATGCAAGGGCTGATATAAAATATCCGAAAATCTAGCGCTGTACATAAACGAATTTTTTACAATATGTTTTCAAGTTGTAACTTCCAAAATAACAATTTCGACACTAGGTGTCTTATTTATTATGATGAGGCTTGATAATTGCCTCATGCTGTACCTTACGTAACAAACTGTGTGCATCGACCAGGCATTTCTTTTGTTTCTCTATACCTTCGTGATGATTTTCGTATACTAAGCGCCAAAGCTAAAATATAGGTATGCGCGGGAGCCAGAGAGACGAGACGCCGGGGCACACCCGCCCGCCAACCTCATGCCTCCCGCGCGCTCCATACGCCTGTGCTCAACACTATGCCACGCAGCGTCGGCATTGTACACACATGCACAATAATTAGCGAATCACGGCAAAGTGTCATCTGCGGCTAACTTGTCATCCGTCGACTTGTGTGGCGCTTAGTATACACACAACAAAACAGGATCTCATTTTAAGACTTTTTCTTCATTTCAAATAGGTACATTTCGAATTTAACTGAATAACTTCAAAAATACAGCTATGAGATAGAGCGCAATCGATAAAGATAATTATCACACAACGTAAAAGAGGTACACTTAACTAAAAACATACCTCATTTTGGAAGTCAAGTGAAAATGCCAAAAAGGCATCTAACGTTCAAGGACATAACAATGACCTTGTTATAATATAAGTACAGCATTATGATAATCCGTCGTATGTGTGTGAACTTGGTACGATTTATAGCAAGAGAGTGAATAGTTCGGGGCCATTACTGGGGCAATTTGTCTATCGGGTATTGCGGCTCATTTTGTATGGGTGGGCCTAAACTGGGCAAAAAGTGATTTAGGTTTTCAGATAGTACACAAACTATTTTATACTCGATCTTATTTATTACAACAATGCTTAATATTCTGTAATGTATAAGTAGTATTGTAATTTTTATTGTTTGTCTTATATTTATTAGATAAAAATGTTAAAAAATAGTAGTACTATATACCTACCTAACAATCTTAAAAATGTGCTAGTTCTCAACATACCTATATTTTGTTTGCTTCGTAATAATATTATCTGCTATTTTGACACAAAGAGACTTTTTGATGAGCAATTCAGTTCAGAATGCAACATGCTTTATTTTTACACTTTTTTACCAGTGAAAATCTTTTATAGATACCAGCACTCTAGAGCGGGCGGGTGATTATGTGAGCGTCCCCGCCGACTGAACGGCATATCCACCTAAAACTCTGGGTATTCCACCACTGCGCCTGGTGTCGGGACTACGGGCATGCTTCCGCACTCATTCGGGCTCCACCACGGAGCTTACGCTCCTCTCCGCCACAATGACGATGTGTCAGAACACCAGACACATCCACCACTCAGGACTAACTAGCACTGGGCGGATAGCACCTGTATCAGAACGCCCTGGCCCCAGTGCAATGCTCTATTTCTGCCTACATCAACCTATGCAAAGGAAATTTATTTTTACTTACAGCTCCAGAATTCTTCATTACAAACAGACAAATAATAATTATTAAAAACTACAGTGACCATAGAGAAAGCTTAGGTATATACGGTATTGGAAACAATATACTTATCAACTTACTTACCCAGGGTTACAATAACATAATTATAATAAAGATATTTTATAGATCATGACGACCGACGCTTAGAAAATTTACGATAATCATCATAAAATCTTAGTTATTTTACTGTAATTATAGACATTGATGCATTAAATTTTAGTTAAGGCTTACAAGCTCAACATTATTAAATTTCTCAATAGTTGATTTACCCACAAGTAATTTAATCAACCTCCATCAAGCACCCGCCAACACAATGCAACTGAAACTGAGAGTTACACCAGCTGTTACAATCCCAATACTAAACCAGATTGTACAGAATTCAATTAGATTTTACTAAAATAAACCTAAAATGGATTCTGAATCTGAATAAAGATTTGCTAGGAAAAATGTCGAAATAAGTATCTACTATACTTAATTACAAAATAACTGAAAATATAGTTTTGTTCGTCATTCATGAGGTAAAGAAATAAAACAATATCTCTTGGGAAATATACTAAACAAAGTAGCTTAGTACAGGCCGGGTGGCTAGCCCTAGTGTCAGATTTTCTAAGCCACCTTAAGGCCTCTGACATGATTAAACAGTTAAAATAACCGGGACCAATAATTTAAAGTGTCATCCAAGCCACGGTAGCGCTCAGATGTAAACGCCACCTGCGTCCAACCCGAAGATTGACCGTTCCGAACGTTGCTTGACTTCTGTGATCGCTAAGAAACTCCTAGTCAAACTACGGTTTGATGCTATTTCAAAAACTGACCATAACGAGCTCGTTTAAGATTCATGGATTTAAATTCAAAATTTGTAGTCTAATTTACACGCAAACTTCAAAACGTTAGAGTTAAATACACAAAACTTTTATTTGGAATAAAATATAAGTTACTAAATAAATTCGTAATTAAGTTAAAAACATCCGGGAAAGTCGACTACATAATGTATAAAGTTGGAAGTTTGGAGCAAACAATAGGACTCCCACTCGAAGGGAGAGCGAGCGTGAAAACAGCGCGTAGGCCTCGGAAATTACAATACCGGCTTTGTTATCTCAAGGTACTTTCCATGACAAGTTTCCAGACAACATTTCTTTGGTTTATGCATCGCTCATTTAGAAATTGAGAGCACAAATAAGTAGGTAAGAAATATTTTAGCACATTTTTTCTTGACTGGGCAGGAAACTTATGCCATTTTATGTACGATGCCAAATGGCAAACATTTACAAAATATTCGCTTATGTACAGTGAGAAACACACTATAATTAGTATGTTTTTTGGTTGTATATCTCAAATCCTAATGTGTACCTAATACGTTGTTAAATTAATTTGCTTTATATTATTTCTTAGCTGTTACTGTTTACATTTACGCTGCTGATCTTTCTTTTTTTCTTTTTTAAATGTGTATGATCTCATAGATAATTGAAGTAGGTGAATTAAATGTAGAATAAGTAACGCTTTAGTATTAAAACATGTTACTTAGTTTTATATGAATAAAAAATTGAATTGAATTGACCTACTATAGAAAATCTAGAGAAAAAAATGACTTAAGAAGAAGGCCTGAGACAAACTCTACTTACACTCAAACATAAATGAAGAAGAGTTTATTAGAATAACTGATTTATACAAAAAAGAAATATTTTAATGATTTTTTCCTATTTAAAATAGGTGTGCGTTTGATATTAGTGTGTAGGCACTGCCTGATGTTAAGTAGATATGCGGTGTAACACGCTTACATGATCTATACACACTAAGTGCTTTATTGAGTTTTCAAATGGAGGGGCTATCGTCACATCCTGTACATTTTTCTGTTTTATCAAGAACAACAATACTTTATACCTAGTTATTTTGTTACTTATGATTTGTTTTTATTATTTTCACTGCTACTGAAAAGCAGCTAAAAATTAGACATCAAAAGTAAAAAAAGAAAACTCTAAAACAAAACGTTTGTCATTTCACGTCACCCACAAAGCTTATTAATTTCGTGGTTTGTGAAGACTTGAAGAGCTTATTCTAGTTCTACATTGATTTTACTAAAATACTGAAAGTCGAGAGACAGCGACTTGACTGAATTAGTTTATGTTACATAAAGCAAATGATGCAAAATTTGCAGAGATCAGAGAATCGCAAAGTTTGAAGAGAATTACACTAAAATAAAAATGAAAACAAAAATTGCGGGTCGAACATGGACACGATTAGCACAGGACCAAGATAAATGGCACCGTAAGAGAGAGGCCTATATCCAGCAGTGGGATAGAGATGGCTGCGGATGATGATAATGATGATGACAAATTAAAAAAAGTAGTGGAAGCAAAGTCTGATATCAAATGGATCTGTAGCGATTGTTTTTCTTTTACTATAAAGGGTTACACTTATTCAACTAAAGTGTACCTACTTTAAAAATATGCAAAAAGAGGATGTTGAACCATTCTCTTTTTTCTTTGTTCAGGTTCACAATAATGGTGGAATCATTATTTTGAGCACCTTTTATTAAAGCCAACCAACCCGGAATTGAGAAATTAAAATGAGCTCTGCCGAACAAAATTTCAACTCGGAATCGAAAAGAAATAAATTGAAACAGTAGATTTATCTTCTACTTAGCTACTCCTTAAGTATATTATATATATTATAGCAAAAATATATTTTCCAAAACATAAACAACCCAACTCTTTCAAAGCCTCATGAATTTTCAAACTTTACGGCAGCTCTCTCGCCTGTCAAACGGCCAATAAATCCCAATCCTGGGGCTCCCGAGGGCCCCTAATCACCTGGCCTGCATGGGGCCCTGACCCGCACATTAGCATAATGAGGGCCTCACGGTTACAAGGCCCCAAAGGCCTCGCGTGCCCAACATCCGTCAACTCGGGACTGATTTATGACAACTGGGGAAGTGCATGGGATTGAGCTTAAAGCTAATTATAAAGTTGGTTGAGATTTTTAATTCATTTCTAAAGATTTCTCTTTAGAACTGGCGCATAACTTCTAATTAAAATACAACACATGTATTATTCACGAATTCTTTAGCAAATTATATTAATTATTATAGAAGTATAGATACTATAGAAGTTACGCAACTTCTAATTAAAATACAACTGATGTATTACTATTATATTATAGAAGTTACGCAACTTCTAATTAAAATACAACACATGTATTACTATTATATTATAGAAGTTACGCAACTTCTAATTAAAATACAACTCATGTATTACTATTATATTATAGAAGTTATGCAACTTCTAATTAAAATACAACTCATGTATTACTATTATATTATAGAAGTTATGCAACTTCTAATTAAAATACAACTCATGTATTACTATTATATTATAGAAGTTATGCAACTTCTAATTAAAATACAACTCATGTATTACTATTATATTATAGAAGTTATGCAACTTCAAATTAAAATACAACACATGTATTACTATTATATTATAGAAGTTACGCAACTTCTAATTAAAATACAACACATGTATTACTATTATATTATAGAAGTTATGCAACTTCTAATTAAAATACAACTCATGTATTACTATTATATAATGTTATATTTTTTATTATAATATTTTATTAATAAGTTAATTATATTAACTATAGTAACTATTATTATAGTTATTAAAAAATTATAATGTGCTAAAACCACACCAGTTTCCATAATCAAATTAGTGAATACGTATGCACGGAAGTTATTTATATTTTTGACCGACGAAACAGAGAAAATACTCAATATGTATAACCACGCATAACTTTTTACATAGTAGTTCGATTTTGAAAATTATTTCATTATTGCAAAGAACATACTTCGAAATTGGTCCCATTTAAATTTTATTGAAATCGGCTAAGCCATTTTTGATAAATCAACAATAATGTGAAAAATGCTACATCGATCCGTGCGAAATATTCGCGAATTCTGTACACGGATGAAGTAGGTCATACCATTTTTACGAAAAATAATTATTAAGGGATCATTTTGTGGTTCTTCTTTATACACAACAATACATCATTACACAAATCACGGACGGTGAAGATGTCGTGTAAAGTTACATTAAAAAAATATATAAAATTCAATTGATTCTGTTCTTTTAGAAATTAATTAGAGATTATTACCATAGAAGACATGAAAGAGTGCAAATTTTCGTTTTGTCTACGATTGAGCCGTATTTAATTGGCTACCTCATATTTATCAAAAATATTATAATTCATGATTTTCCAATGTGAAATGTACTACAGCTTCGTCTTCAGCTACTCAAAGCACATTGAATATATTATCATCACTCTTTTTAACCCTGAAACGACGGGGTGTTATAAGTTGTCCATAATTACTATCTCAGCTAACAGACAAAACACATCCTCAACAGGTTATCTGAGGTTAACATCTCACAAACAAGTCCTAATTCAAGTAAGTATATAACGCTTGACAAAATAAACAATTACTGTCTCAAGCACGTGTCATAAAACCTCTCCAACCCACTAGATGTTAGCTTTACTATCTTCCCCTTACTAGCTGACGGTTACTAGTGTACCAGCAACATTTGGCAAAATAAACAGCTCCAGAAATATCTCCTTTGTTTCCTGGGGCCAGCGACCTCGTCATACAATTATTTGCGCTTTTCAATTGATTGGCTCTGATTGTTTGCCGCCGGAGGAAGAAATGTTATTATAGAGGCCTTTGACAATAATCCACCTCACAAACACAATGTATTTTTCGCTTTCTCGTCGGGAAGTTAGTTTCAAAACTAATGGGAAGAGAAGATTTTTATAAAAAAGGCTAGCACACCGAGGGTTCCGTACAAATCCAGATAACTTCACAAAATTGGGAAGTAAGTTGTTAAAATCTCTATACTGAAACCAACGACAAAAAAGTTTTTCGTCGAAAATCACACATTATTAAAATAATTAAAAAGCTGTTTTAGCATGTGCTAATGAAGTTCTTACGATTCACTCACTTTGAATTTTGAACCCATATTTTGTGAATATTGAGGCCCAATTTTTTTATTATTTAAATAAAAATGTACAGTTTTCAGATTTATTCCTATATGTGTGCTCTAAGACAATGTTTCTCGCCAAATTTCATAGTTCTATGTCAACGGGAAGTACCCTGTAGGTTTTGATTTTTGTAAGTGTCGAAATATGCGGTTTTTTACGACTTAAACGGCTCTAACTTTTTTATGGGATAACTGAGAAGTTTTTCTTTTACACAACTGCAAGAGACCATAGATATACTTATACGGTTTAAATTTCAACTCGATATCTTTACGCGTTCTCGAGATAAAGAGTCTTGACATACGGACAGACTGACAACAAAGTGATCCTATAACGGTCCCGCTTTTTCCTTTTGAGGTACGGAACCCTAAAAAGGAGGATGTAAGTAAGTAATGTTGTTACAACTATGATAATGTTTTGCTTAGTACTTTAAAACAAGAGAAGTATCTAAACTTGGCTGGTAAACTTTCGACTGATATGATGAGAAATATTATTATTATACTCTCGAATTTACAAAGAGTTTCCTGGAATCACCTAGAATAACCTAGATAAATTGTGCATATCACAGTGTTGATCTTATAGCAACATAAAAATTACAATAACAAGTACATCTGTGATCATTTCAGGATATAGTTATTGCAATACATTCCGTTAAGGGTGGGTCACCGTCGCTGATTATTTAAATTTTTTTTTCCTAAGAAATTGGTCTATAAAGGTAAAATTTCGAAGCTGACTTCACACAGCAGCAGCATACTACATTTAGATACAATGTTGCCACGGTATTACTGGTATAACCATAGATAACCAACGACACATAGTCTGTTGCAGCGCCTATCAACGTATCACCCGACGATACTACACTGTACTGCAGACTGCAGCGTGCATTTCGCTACAGAATCATACTTGAATCACGGTAATGATATCTATGCAGTATTACGACTCGGCCCTGTTCATGAAATAAATACGTACGCACTGCAGCCTTGCGAGGCCACACAGTACGTAACATGCGCTAGGGCTACCCGTATCCGCCTGTTAGGTAAATCGCACGCTTACTGATTACAAACTTACACGTTCATTCGTCACTACGGTATGCCCCTGCGACTGTTGTGTACCGAGTGTATACCGAACTCCGAGGCGAGTCGGTATGATTTGCATTCAGACCGTTTATATGAAGTCGGAACACTGCATATATAATATGATTACCGCGCTTGAATGCTGAAAAACATAAAATAATGTATATATGTGACGTATAAAAACAAAGTGACTCACCTATCGAGCGAGACGGCGACGAGGCTGTAGACGGAGGCGGCGACCGAGAGCCCCTGCACGTACGGAACCGTCTTGCACATCAGCCAGCCCAGCACCCACGCTGCAACAACATAAACTGTCCTTTAATACCAGAAGTTTGTAATAGTACATTATGATATAAGTGCGGTAAGTTGAAAATTACAGCCGAGACGACATTTAATAAATAATAAATAAATAATAATTGCTACATTGCTATAAGGAAGCAGAGGCTGTAATTTTTAAAGCGCACGTATGTCATACGACGTTTTATAACATATTTGCGAGGAAATTAATAAAACTCTGAACTCTAAAAACTTTCTTAAACGAATAAATATTTAATTACTTGTTAAAGCAGTTATAGAAATTAAAACAATTTTTAAAAGTGATTGTTACATTGCCAGAATTTTGACCACTTTTCTGACTTAAAAACGCTTTGCTAAGATTTTAAAAAGTATCGTTCATTTTTAGCCGGAGCTTCTTAAAAAAACCGTGCATGTTACTTTTTAAAAAAAAAACGTGCGTTTTACATTACAATAACGCACAAATGCGTAATGAAATACATTATGATATTTAAATTGGTGTAATTACAGCCACTTTACGAGCAAATATGTTATAAAAAATATTTGTATCGTTAATGATAATCATTCAGACACCGTAACACGGCATCGCGGAGATCCTACGCACACTACACAACACTTTTTTTCATGTCATTGGTGTCCGAATGCGTGCACTATATGTGGCCAAGTGTGTAACAATACATAGTAAGATGGCCGCTTCTAATGGACTACAAGTTCTATATACTGGGAGAAAACTATTTACAGAAATATATCAAGGACGAATCCGGTAGGACGTCCACTACTAGACATGGGCTTCCTCTATGGATTTTTAGAGTAGTTCTAGTCATATTATAGTTTTAGAGTATCTCATCATAAGCGTCTAAATAAAAATAATTCGTTACCACGACCTATCAAACTTAACAAGATTCGATCTCAAGGTCTTTTTTTTTGTTCCGATACCTGACACATTTTCTGATATGTGTTTCATAACATCGTCATCAACTATTCGACACCCACGACTGAGCACACCTAGTTTTCAGGACAGGATTTCTTGCATATCAGCAATTTATCTTTTCTTTTTCTACGATATTTCTATTTTTATCAACTAGGTAACTGGTATTATTTTTTATCACGTCATGTTATTTAATGTCAATCATGGTGGTATTTTAATAGATAATAATTGATTGTGACCAAAACTAAACCAAATTAAACCAACGACCTACAACTAATTTTCAATCTTAATTACTTAATAGTCTACTATAGGACGTATGCCTACTACGTAAGTGATTGAGCCATATCCACCACGCCAGCACAAGTACGCGTTGGTGAATTCACATATGCCATCGAATTTCTTCTACGGACGTAAGCAGGTTTCCTCACGATGTTTGCTACACTGAAAAACCAGTGGTGTACAATTATTCCATACATGAAATGACTAGTACGAGACCGGGAATTTTTACCCACGACCTCACGATTGTAAGGAGAGTGTCATTACTACTAAACCACGGCTCCACCACGTCTTCTTACTTACTTAAGCCTATTTAGCTCCAAATACCGTAAGATTTTTTTCCCACATTTCCCTAAACATCTCATAAAGGTAAATTCAAATCACGCCAACATAATGCCCTCTTCAGGAAAATTGGCCTAACTTATAGCAACTCGAGTTCCGATCCCCTAATACCGGAGCGTACCTGCGCGCAACAAGTAGCCTTACTAAATCAATATGTACCGTCCTGCAACGAAAACTGGGTCAGGTCACTGTACTACCTACGACCCTTTAGCCTTGCATTCCACCTTCTCCGTCCCTTTCTTCTCCACCCTCGAAACCTTCCTCCTATCCTGCTCACTTGGCCTTGCCCCGCAAAACACATTACAATACAAAAGTCGGATATGACTAAACATCCGCAGTTTAATTTATATCCTAAAGTCAGACTTCTAAGTTTCAAATTCGTTTGTGTGGCTTCAGGAAGTTGCATTCGGCATAGGGTGTATTGATTCAAGTTTGTTTGAAATGAATAACTGATTTGTTTTTAATGACGACCGCGCTCCAGCGTTTTTCTTAACCTATATTTGTAGGCCTTGGCCTGGCTTCATATCTGAAGACTTCGTTTGTGACAGCGATTTGATTGAGTATTCAAATCTATGAAGGAAATTATTGCATTTTACAACTTTTCACTCCAAAAAATTGAGCCAAGCATTCAGAATTATCAAGACAGGCATTAATTAAATACACATGCTATTCCTATTCTTACTAATATTATAAATTGGAAAGAAAGAAAGAAATTTATTTGCAACAAAAATAATAGATACTATATTTGATCGTTTATTCCTCTTTCACGCAACAGCGGAGTACCGGATTGAATTCATTTTATACGTATACATAGACATAGTTTGAAAGACGGAAAGTAACATAGGCTACTTTTATCCCGAAAAATAAAAGGTTCCTATGGCACAGCACAAAAATCAAAATTATACGCGGGCAAAAAGTAAATTTATAAACCGAAATAAACAAATAAATACTCAAAGCCAATGACCCAGAGCACAACCACAGACCTATCCATAATTTAAAAGTAATTGAACCTGTCAGTGTTGCAAATCCTAAAACAAACAAATTTGCGTAGGCTTATTTGTTTCAAATTTGAGCTGCAAATGGCGAAATTAGATTCGAAAATGATTTGTTAATATTGAAATGGTGTTCATAAATATTCAGGCCGCAGCTTGTAAATATGAATGCGATTGATTAGGTATTTGCACTGCCATTTGTTCTGTGGCTTTGAAAACTCGTGACTACGTTGCATTATAAGGTCTGGGAGCTCTCGGGTCAGGAGCAATCGGTTGGTTTAGATTTATTGCGTTGATTACCTTTGCCAGCAATTTATTTACGTCGGACTGATTTAGAAAATGTATTTTAATCTTCTTCTGCTTTTTAAAATGTTTAGAATCTTCTTTATCTTTTTTTATACCTATGTAACGGTAATAAGCTCACGTGATTTGATAGTTATAACATTTTTTATCTTTTTGTAACGTTATTTTTGTTTTATATTTTCCTTGTTAATATTACCCTTAAGTTTTCGTATTTATTTATTTTAATAAAATAATTGAAACTTTAAAAAAAAGTATGTTAAGTATATTTAATTTCTTAGTTTGTGATTAAATTTCACAGTGCATCCAAGGAAAATAATTCTAATGAAGGCATGTTACTATCTAAAATTTGGCTGACTGCTTTAATTATACTTTTGTTTCAAATTAAACTTCAACTAACCTTATAACCAAGCTAACCTTTAAAGTCAATATAATATTCATAAACTTATATAACAAAGTATCAATTAAAATATTGTAGCCCTTGCATTTGGGTACAAAGCAATGTATATCATCTCATGGCCATTTGTAATCGGCATATTTTCCCAAAACATTTTTTCGTCCTCTTCCCACATATCAGCTGATAAAATCTTCGACCTTTTTCAGAATCGTTTGGTGCAGTGCGTACGGAAATGGGTACTCATACGAGTATTTATGGGCCGATTGTCCCATAAATATGTAATTGGGACAAGTGGGACATCCCATCGTTGCCATCGCATGCTACTCAACTTTACGGCCTGCTGACAGTTTCAAGTAACTGATGTTATTTAACCAAATCTTGGATGGATTGGTAAAAACATTGACGTCATATTGTTTTCAATTTCTGTGACTTTGCATGAAGGTATATAACGTATTCCACAAGCCTCAGTAAGAGGTTTGAAATGACCCTTAATCTATCTAGACTTAGAATGATATCTCAGTCTGCACTTAGATAAATAGGGCATTATGTGGTCTTACGAAGTTATCTTTGCAAGATTTCAGGCAATTACTTACAGAGTAATTCAGTCTAATCTCGTATACAAAATCTTTGTTTTGGTCTTGTCCAGCCAAAATCTTTCAAGTTGGTTCAGCTTTTTGATTATCTCGTTTAGTTGTCAAAGTTTTAATCGCCATAAGCTCAACTCTCTCAATAATTTTCTGTAATTCAATTCTGTCTCCATGTTTGTTCCCTTAGGGGTCTTTTACAATGTTCAGAGCCCCTGGGAGGGTTTTCAGCGGCCGGGTTTCGGCCTTGAGACTGAACCAACTGGACCGATTGTATTGCTCCGTAAAGCTTTATTTGCAGCATTTATTTTGTAAAATTTATTTATGCAGCGAGCGAGTTTATGGCTCTTGAGAACCTCTTAGAAATGACGTTTGCGATGTCGGTTTTTATAAATTTGATTCTGCGTAAAAAGACTTATTTCTATATTAGTTTTTTTTTGTACAAAAACACGATTTGGAATTATATATGTACTTGATCGTATTTTGAGCTACGACTTTTTATTTTTAAGCTTAAATCGAAAGTTCTAAATCTAATATTTAGCAATGTAAGATGATTTTTTTATTTTTCTGAAAATAGTAATATTTCACGTTTCTAAGTCTGACAGTCATTTTTGAACTGTAGTAAAGCACTTATTTTTATCAGATAGACAAATGAAAATTCATAATATTGCTTCAATCAAATAAAAATTATATTACATTTTATATTAGAAATCTGTTTTGATGTTAAGCTAGATTAAAGACAACAATTCTTGACTGATTATGTAAAAAGTGTTTCTTTTTAGGGAGAAAAGATAAAAATACCTATTTTATGACCATCGTGCATTTTCTTGTTCGCCACTAATACGAATGAGCCCGGGCCGAAAACCTTGAGCTCAAAGCGCCGCATAAAAACCTACCCGAGACTCGGAAACCTTTCCAAATCCACTCCACTCGGGTCTCGACATCCACAACCTATGCATCGTAAACCGTCCAATAAAAAAATTCATTCTTCCATCCTCATTATCTTCAGCCGGGTACGAGGAGCCCGGGACGGGGCGCGAGGTGGGGGGGTGCATCAAAACTGGGTCAGGGCGATGAACTGGGCCACGGGGTCGCTGAAGCAAAAGCTCCTGACAACGGCACACACTTTACAGTCGACCGTATTGTTCACGGAAAAAGGTCCCAAATTACTCGTATACACAGCCTGTATTGGCACAGCTGATATAGCAGTTACTAAAGCCTTCGTGTTTCAAATTTATACAGTTGAATCTGTGTCATATCCAGGTAAACAGATGGTGCATTTTCGGCTGGAATCTGCGGAGGTCACATGTTCGATTGGGTACTTGTTGCGGTTGCCAGCTTGTTGTGACTGAGTTTTTATTCCAACCCCGGGGTGTATAAAGAGGGAAATTAACCGATTAAACGTGGTCCATTCCCGTTGAAATTTTTAATTTTATTTGAGCGCATTCAATTGTGCAGTCATCAAATTACACGACGGCCGTTTACCGCCGCTTTAAGCGGTATGGTGGCTGTAAAAAAATATAAGGCTCTTGAGTGTAATGCTGTTTGTTTAATACAAATAATACAATTTTACAACGTTGGTAGACTTTTTTTAGACTTCTTTATGCCGGGTGACCTATTAAAACTTACTTTTGCTACCTATTTACCAATCCTAATCTCACCAGGTGGGAGTAAACTAATTCTAGCCAAGTAACTTTGAAACGAACTAATTTGAGTTGAGCACAAAATAACCAGTCATTTGATTACTTTTCTGTATTTATTCTACTCTAAATTTAAGTCACCCTCAAAAAGCTAGCTTTAAAACGTTTTAGCCTATTTGAAATGGGTTACTTTAAGATAATAAACTAATTGTTAGGTTATCCGACCAAATGGGTCAAACGCCCCCTTGCGGCGTTTAGAACAAACCGCCCGTGGCAGGGTTAATTTATTTGTTAGTACAATATACGTTTTATTGTATTACGGTATGCTAATTTAATTAAAATTGAGGTAAAGTTGTTGGGGTAACAATGCGAATATAATTGTATTACTTGCCTGCAAACGGGCCTATTCTTACTTTGTGAGAGTTAAAACTGCATCTTCACCAAAAATAAATAGAAATACACCGCATTTGACACCTGTAATATTAATACAAAGAAACACAACTTCGCTGTTGTTTTATTATAGAAAAAAAAAATTATCAAATGTAAACAACAATTTCATTTATTCTTCACGATGGTTTAACTACCCTGCATTATATTTCATGCATGATACGAAATTTATTAATTATAAAAATGTCTATTGTAAATAACATCACAATCGTACATTTAGCAAGTTTGACGTATATGCACAAAGATACTCATAAGCGTTTTTCAATGATCAGTAATAAAAGCAATAATCGGCCAAGTGCGATTTAAATTCGCGCGCAAAGGGTCCCGTACCGCACGTTTTTTGTGCCTTATGTCCCTTAAATATTTATTTTATTACAATTTAACTATTTATTTTTAAAGGGAATGTACAACTTAATATTCTGTGAATATTTAAGGCGTCTACTTGTTACCGTTATTAATATCTAGCGAAAAAGGTTAAAAAGTTGTTTGGGAGCACCTCTTAAATATTTATTTTATTCCGTTTTTAGTATTTATTGTTATAGCGGCAGAAATACATTATTTGTGAAAATTGTCTAGCTATTACGGTTTATGAGATACAGCCTGGTGACAGACATACAGACGGACGGACAGCGGAGTCTTATTAACAGGGTCCCGTTTTTACCCTTTCAATACGGAACCCTAAAAAGTGAGTTTCAGTGAATCATAAAAATAACGCAAAAAAACCAAATTCAATTGGGCGTTCAAAATCTCTTTATCAAGTGGACAACTGGACAACTTACCCGGCCGGATAAATTGCGCCTTCATGAGCTATGTACAACATTGGCCCACTTTCCATAATACATTGCACTTGCTCTATGTGGGGGAGAAACTTTTCAATAACATAATAATAATTATCTAATCTTGCCGTTAGGATTTTTACAAAAAATTCTGTATGATATTTCTAGTATTACTAATAAAAATATTCGACCAATTATATTCAACGAGATAGATCGTTTATAAACAATCTTGTAGTACTATATTTCAATTTTATTTTAATGTATAAAAAGAATTAGAAAAGACCAGTCAAAAACATACTATGAACTTACACTTAGTGACAATATGAACACTGCCTATGTTTCACACTTGCACTTTAACATTTTGAAAAGTTTTAGAGATTATAACAAAAATGTCGATTGAATCATAAAAATAATGCAATAAAAGCCAAATTCAATTGGGCGTCCCAAAATCTCTCTATCAAGTGGACATCTTACCCGGCGGACAAATTGTGCCTTCATGAGATATTGGAAACATTGGCCCACTTTCCATAATACACCGCACTTGCTTTATGTGGGGGAAAACACTTTTAAAGTAAGATATAGCTAAGTCTACCAGCTATTGTCAGGTTTTATACCAATTTTAGAAATCGTCCTGTATAATCGTACTGTTTCTGGCATTATTAAAAAATAATCCTCGACCAGATACTTATTATAGGGCTAATGATATTCATCGAGATAGATAAACATTCCTGTAATAAATATAGCATACTATGTATTAAATATAGCATACTGTGTATTAAATATAATAAGAAAAGATTAGTCTAAAACATACAATGAACTTACATTTAGTGACAATAAGAATGCTGTCCTATTTTTACACTTTCACAAAAACATGTTTAATCATATTTAAAGGTCAAATCAAAACATGTGTCGATTGAATCATACAATTAAAGGCAAATTCAATTGGGTGTCCCAAAATCTATTCATCAAGTGGCCAGTGGCTCACCCAGCCGTTTGAATTGTGCCTTCGTGAGATATTGGTAACATTGGCCCACTTTCCATAATACACCGCACTTGCTTTATGTGCCGGACAATCTTTTAAAGAAGGTAGGTAAGTCTGTATTTTTTACGTAGCTTTATTGTTTATTGTTACTAGAAATTATTTGTTCAAAACATTGCATTTCATATTAGGTTGTTAGCCTATTTTGACTCTCTTTTACTGTTATAATTTTTCTGCTGAAATTTAAAAACGTCTTACTATCAAGGTCTAAAGATGTGGCTATTACCTATATAATTATTCTTAAATGAGGTTGTCTGGAACGAAATTTCTGGCCTTCAGGTCTTTCAAGTAACTACCAGAATTGTTTTGTACGAAACCGTTTTTGTTATTATTAATTCAAATTACAGTTCCCTACAATCCAAGTAAATCCGATAATAAGATACGAGTAATTTACTCTGTGATGTGCTTTATTCATATTAAAATGATTTAAAATTTGAACTACAAAAGAGAAATTATTGATTTTACAAATTCACACCTCTTCATCAAAATCACGCATTGTACACATCACAAAAGACAACAACACCAGCCCTCATCGAACACCTTTCCTAATCCCTGTAGAATAGCTGAAAGCCCTTTGGCAAAGCCACTAAATCATTTCCAGGCAATCTAGTCCGAACAATAACCACCTAAGTCTATCCGAGCGCGTGATAATTGGCCAAATCTCAGATAATTGGTCCCAATATTTTCTATTCCCTGCCCCGATATATTTGTACCTTGCCCTAATATTTTTTACTAGGATTTACCTGCAGCTTTGCCCGCGTATTTGTTTGATTTTATGGTATCCCATAAGAATATTCTATTCCATAGGAAATGTAGGTATCTTATTTATACATAATCAATGCCTATGCATCTCCAACGCATAGGAATTGATTATGTATCCCTTTTTTCCTTGTTCTATTACAAATTCTGCAGTCAAAGTCACCTTTCATCTTCATTCTTCGTCGATCTTTATTTAATTACATATGGATAAGTGGGAAAGTTAATAAAACATGTTTTCTCTATCCTTCGAGAAACAATTTTTTTCAGGACAAAAAGTAGAGTGTGAGACTTTGCTTCTGTCAAACTATTTTCATGCAAAAAAAATCAAGTAAGCCCGTTGTTCGTCAAAGAGTAACACACGAACAAACACACTTCCGGTTTTATGATATTAGTAAGGATACTCTGCCCCACTTTCTAGGGTTTGGCGAATAGAGTAACGTGTCCAATTTAGGTGCGATTGAGGTCAGCAGGATGCGTACTAGTAATTAGGGGATTTTGAGGCTTTGTTTTTGCTTCATGTCTGCAAGTTTCTGTGCTAATGTTTTTATAGTGACATTCATTCACAAAAGTCTGCCATTTAGTAAACTAGACGACTCGTATCAGTATGTTGCTATCCATTGAGAAGTGATTGTCTAATACGGCGTTATTAATGACACGTCGTCATACAAGTAAAGTTTAAAACAGACCTTAATTTTTCAGGTTTTAAGCAGATTTTGTACTTAAATTACTGTAAATTAGGGGATTGGATGAAAAAATAGGTTTTTTGAAATAAAATCTATATTGTTTATTAAGATTAATGTTCACTCAGTTTGAATCTTACAAAGCAAAAACCAAAACATAATGGTGTTATTTAGTACTAACATTTTGAAACTTTTTAAATTCCACCATCAATATTCGTTACACCTGATAAATAGCCACCTCAGCACATCTTGGGAGATTTAAAACCACTTTTGTAAATTAGTCCCGGTTTATTACTACTCTCATTTTATGGCAATTTTCCACGACACTGGGTGATATTGCTAATTTATGATAAGTGGTTGCACATCGATGATTTTATTAGCTTACGTTACAGTTTGTGACTAAAATGGTGAAAAACCAAAAGGTGAGGTTCAAATGAACGCGTACTTAAAACAAAAATTTTTTTTTTAAATAGTAGTTTAGAAAAAAAATACCTACAATGCTAAGTATCGTAACGGCTACATCCGTTTTATGTAAAAAATAACTCATATCAAAATGTACAGGGTTATTTCTAATTAATTAGCAACCTTTTAAGGGCTTTTTCTGTACATCAAAACTAACAACTTTTGTTCTACGACTTTTGTCAAAACAAAAAATAATTTTTTCATAGAAAAATATTGTTCACCCGCGACCAAATGTATAGAAGAGCTGATGTTTTTTAAATTTTGATAAAGTCACAGAACAAAAGTTGTTAGTATTGATGTACAGAATAAGCCCCTAAAAGGATGCTAATTGATTAGAAATAACCCTGTTTACGTACCTATAGTACCTTTGGTTTCAGAGACATTATTATACTACAGCCAGCATATATAAGTAAGCAAAGCCTAACGCAAAATTCCCGTAATAATTTAGTATTCGTAACATAATGTAATAGTAATTTATGTGAGTCATTTTCCGAAATAAAAAAAAATGCATAAACAACAGTATACTGAACAGTAAATCTCGCGACAAACCTCTTTAATTGAATCTTCATAAGCTCATAAGCGGTTATACTCAAATATCTTGTATGATTTAGTTATTAAACAATGTTGCCAAATATTATTGAAATCAGCTGACACATATCGTAGCGCAACAGCAAACCCTCCTTTTTGAGGGAATCAACCCCCTCCTAACAAACATAGCCGACAACAAAAGAGATCTGTTATAGAATCTGTGTACCAAGTTTTGTCCAGACCCGTTGAAAATGTGACCTGTAGACGAAAACCAATATCTGGACAGACGAAAGCAAAATCGCTGTTTCAAAAAAGGAGATCTTAGCTTACGCTTGATCAACTAACTTTGAACACTAGTCACGCGTACAATACCATTCAATCACTCGGCTTCCGACGTACACATAAACAACTACAAATCACTGTGGCCTAAATAAAAAACATCCTGACCTTGGCACCGAACGGGTAATACATGGGCCATCCTACGTTGGGAGAGCTTGCAGCCTCCGACGTAGCGGAAAGATATTAAAACTAGTGTATTGTTTTAGTTTACGAAATTTATGTCACACCAAATAGGTAGTAACTACGTAAGAAAAAAAACTTAAAGCTATCGTTACAAATTAATGTTGAAATAAATAGTCATTGTTAAATTTGAAAATTCTTCAACGTAAATATTAATATCTATCAAAAAATGCATACATCATATATATTAAACCAGATTTCTAATACAAACAAACTACATTTTAAATAAGTTCCTTCAATTGGAAGACATTTTATCACAGAGATACACTCGGTTTTGTACAGGTAGTTTAACGTTTCAGGATCCTCACCTCCTTTTGTTTACCTCCCTCTTTTTTGAAACTTTTTGAGTAAGTACAAAAGTTATTTTAGAGTTAGATTGTGTTATCTAAAAATTGCCGTAAGCCGTGGTGGTCTAGTGGTAGAACACCCGACCTGCAATCGTGAGGTCGTAGGTTCAAATCGCGATCCCGTACCAATGAGTTTCTTTGGAACTTATGTACGGAATTTCACATCATTGGCTGTTTGGTGAAGGAAAACATCGTGACGCAACCTGCATACGTCCGTAGAGGAAATTTGATGGCATATGTGAATCCACCAACCCGCACTGGGCCAGCGTGGTGGATTTCGCCCAATCACCCTTCGTGGGTAGGCCTACGTCTTGCAGTGGACTATTAAAAAGGTTGGTACATCTAAAAATTAAGCAGTTGCATTCAACCGCATCCAATTGACAACCTAATTAAGATCGCTGTTCTTATTGGGGAACTAAATTAAGAAAGATCTTTTTATAATTATAACCGTTCTATGAATGAACTGATGTTGATGACACCAATGTTAATCAACGACAAATAAATAGAGCGCCCTAGCCTAAAAGAAACAGATCCAACTTAAGAAGTTTCGACTTATCAAAGCTTACTCCGACCCACTTGGAACAAAAAGCCACTCGCGTAAAGAAACTCCTTGTTTATCGCATCTGTCTGTCAAATCAGTGCAAGATTAATTCTTGCTGTGGCCTTGAGCCATTGTCGGCGTCACAGTAATGGTATATAAGCAGTATTGCGACTCGTCCTAAGTAGCCCAACGAGCTATGGAAAGCGCTATGCTCGGAGACTCCCTGCGAGATCGAATCAGAAATGAGGAGATCCTTAGAAAAACCAAAGTAACCGACATAGCCCAGCGGATTGGCAAGTTAAAGTGGCATTGGCAGGATACATAGCTCGAAGGACTGATAATCAATGGGGTCGAAAAGTTCTTGAGTGAAGACCGCGTACTGGCAAGCGCAGCGTATGACGTCCGCCCACAAGGTGGACGGATGACCTCATTAAGACAGCAGGATCGCGCTGGATGCAATCTACTGCCAACCGGTCTTATTGGAGATCTTTAGGGGAGGCCAATGTCCAGCAGTGAACATCCTACAGCTGAAACGAACGAACTGTCCATAAATGTCTACAGCCCGCGTAGCCACGCA
Organism: Hypomecis punctinalis; assembly: GCA_949316475.1. NCBI lineage: Eukaryota > Metazoa > Arthropoda > Insecta > Lepidoptera > Geometridae > Hypomecis > Hypomecis punctinalis. The sequence goes on from OX438796.1 coordinate 1,540,463, forward strand.
TTACGCAACATGCGCTAGGGTTGCCCGCCTGGTAGGTAAATTGCACGCTTACTGATTACAAATCCACCTGTTCGTTTGTCACTGCGGCGCGCCCCTGCGACTGTTGTGTACCGAACTCTGAGGCGTGTAGGCATGATTCCCATTCCGTCCATTTGTGTAAAGACGGAATACTGCTTATATACCATTACTGTCTCGGAGTCAAGAGATAAGCTGTCGTTATCAGCAACCGGTGATGGATCGACTATGACACTGGCTGTGATTGAAACTTCGAGTTCGGCGGTTTGGTCTGTTTCTGGAATGATAACTAAATGTTGAAAGGTATTGTTGAGTTGGATAGATAAAGACTATTGTTGGTTTGGATTTAGTACAGTCACTTTGTGTAGGATCTTTGTTAATTTTATAATCTTGATAACTGATTCTGTAAGTTTCTGAAATGATACATTTTAAAGTGAACAATGGAGTTTTTCTTGAAAAGCTACTTAAAAGCTGTATAAATCTAAAATGTTTTTTTCTAACGAAAGTTTATTTGAACTAAACAATTATGAATTAAATGGTCTTTTGATAAAACAGTGATTTTATTAATTAAGTTTTGGGAATAAGAAGCTGTTACGCAAAAATTTAATAATTGTTAGCATTCCATGTTAGCAAAGATAAAGAAACTAAGCATCGTTTCATTATCTTTGCTGACATAAAACTAGCTATCTAAAGTACCCCCATTTCTGGGATTCTCTGTGTTATGAAATATTTCAATTTAAGTGTTATTCATTCGTAAATATTTGCAAGTTGTTGTTATACCCTGCAGTTAACTGACGTAATCTGATGGCGAAAAAATACAAGCGTTTTGAGAAAAAATCAAAATATTTAACCAGTGTTTGAGAATGTTTAGTCGCTACCGCCACAAACTTGGCCCCCAAAGTAACAGACGGAACGTCGACACTAATCAAATCAAATCAACATAAAATATTCCACACAGTAGGTTAAACCTAATACAAAATACGGGATATAGGGCAATGAGTGGGCTCTTACGTTATTTGATTAATGATGTAACGCCGCTGAGTCTAGGGAGCTAGGATTGAAGGGCAGACTGATAGATGGGTGAAGCGAACTAAGTTCAAATTAATAAAGTTTAATATGACTGAGTGGATTGTAGCGTAGCGTGGCAAGGTGATGACAGGTAGAGTGGATACGGCCGTTTTTTTCATCGGAAAACGGACCGTGCTATTCTCCGGATTGGCGGATGTGAGTGGTTTATAATGAATGTGTGTATATCCGCCGGATATCCGTCCGGTGAAAAATGTAGTTATCCGTATATTGACGGTCCGTTGTCCGGTGAAACAAACGGCCGTGTATAATAGCTCTAAGGCTGCCACATTGGTAGCCAAGGCATGGTAAACGGTGCATTGGTCATTCAACTGCAAGATGGGTCGACGATATAGTTGCAATCGCGGTTCAAACCTGGACCTGATTGCCATTTAATCGAGGTATATGGCACAGTAAAAATGAGGCCTATACTCAGCAGTGGCTGAAGAGAATAGGCTGACAATGATACTGACGAGTGCATTGTGGAGTGTAAGTTTAATTCCGTCAACATAGCATGTAAAATAATAACAACTCAAACAACAATTATTTTTTATCTTTTGTAAGTTGATTTATTCATTCTTCTCTTTCAGTCAAATTATGTCCACTGTTGCACACAGGCCTTCCTTATTGATCTCCAAAAACACAGGTTGAAAGCTGTTTGCATCCAGCGTAATTGTGCCTCCGATGTTTTGTGACTTAGTACTACGAGTAAGATTACTGGGAATAAAATAAACTTCGATATAAATTTGCCAAATAGAGCTATGTCTTGGTAAAATTACAATATGAAACGAAATTTTCTTGTTATTTTAGGCTTTGGCTAAGTTTTGTATGAATCATACCTGCCTAGTGCCCTACAGAATTCCACCCACATGAACATTACATAATCAGTGTGGGAGTAGGGTAGTAGTAGGGGCACGAAGTAGGGGCACTAGTTATAAACCGCAGTTTTTCCCGTGGGTATCTAGTTTTGTTCTGATTTCTGCAGAAAAAACTAGTAGGAATATTGTAATGTTGAACTGGAATAGATTGTTTTCAACTAAATCGGAATATGCATGTGGTTCTATTTTAAAAACTAAAAGAGAAAGATTAGGAATAAGACATTGTATGGACCAAATCACTATTTTTTGATCAAACCGATTTTTTATTAGATCGGTATAATATATCGATGAAAACATGAATAAGTATGTCTAGTAGTTAGGTTTGAATGGACTCGGAAGCATACATTTATTACAACGGTAGAATTACACATCGTCAAACTTCATTATTTTTATTATAAAAATACCTACTTTTCTTTTAATTTTTCTTTATTATTAATCCTCAAAATTAAATAATTTTGGTTGTGTAAGCAAGTTCGTATAGGCCGGATTTTTTGATTAAGATACGCAAAAATTGTAATTTTACACCTGATATAATAATGATAGATAAACTAGATAGATAAACACTTTATTGCACACCAAGAAATAAATAAAGATAAATAAACAGTATGAACAGTGTAACAATGCCTTACTTATACGGCCTTATCGCCGATAGCGATCTCTGCCAGGCAACCTTAGATGGAGAGGACAGAAAGCGTATAAACATTGGACGGGGTGCGCATTACTTAAAAATATAAATTAGATCATACATCATAAACATACATACTAACAAAATTGATATAAATACTTAGCACACTTAAATATAAAGAAAACAACAAATGAAAACAAATAATAATTAAAGAAAATGATTGTAAGGTTATACTTTTTGTATGTTTTCATTCCACTTAATTTCAATACCTAGATAATTATTTCAATTGGTATCTATATCGTTTCCAGTAATGAAACACAAACCCACATAATTGGTCCAATTTCCCTTTGATTGCCATTACACAACGGCAGTTAACTAATTGATATGCCTGGAGAAGTCGTATCGTTAAAGAGAATTGGTTCAAAGAGTTGGAAACCTGTGAACTATTTTATTAGTAGATACGTATAGCGTTTATAGCATAGTTTGACTAGGCGTTCATCGAAGTTAAACTACTTTCAGCCCTATCAGTCTTCGGATGGGTAACCGCGGATGGCATGTACAACTCAGCGCTACCGTGGCACGGATGACACGTTAAATTATAGGTCGCCGCTATTTTAACCGTTTAGTCAGATAAGCCGTGGTGGCCTAGAGGTAGTGACACCCGCCTTGCAATCGTGAGGTCGTGGGTTCAAATCCCGGTCCCGTACCAATGAGTTCTTTGGAATTAATGTACGGAATTTCACACCACTGGCTTTTCGGTGAAGGAAAACATCGTGAGGCAACCTGCATACTTCCGTAGAAGAAATTCGATGGCGTATGCGAATCTACCAACCCGCACTGGGCCAGCGTGGTGGATATGGCCCAATCACCCTTCGTGGGTAGGCCTACGTCCTGCAGTGGACTATTAAAAGGCTGATACAGTACAGCCATGTCAGAGGCCTTCAGGCGGCTTAAAAACTCTGACACCAGGGCTAGCTACCCGACTTATACGAATTTAGGTACTTATTTTTAGTACATACGTATTTTAAACACAAATTAGTTTCTTCACACTCGCATTTTACCAAGCGAGCGAAGCGTCTCTGCTTCAGGTCGACAAAATTTTCTATCATCTGTCCGGATGTCAGCTTTTTAAATGTTGATTTTTACGTACAACCGGGCTAGTATATACACTACGAAATAATTCTTTCGACGTGTCAGAACGGGACAGAGTTATGGTGAAGTATATATCCTTTACTTTTTCACCCGTGGAAAAACTCTTTTCGTGGGGTCTCATTTCAACGAATCTTGATTGATACCTATCAAGTTTTGTATTATGTATCTTGAATTTTGTTTTTAGTTTTCAGTGATTTTTAATCAGGGAAGGGGATGATATTTCTCTAAAGAAATGAGGCGCTTCGTTTGCTTTGCTCGCTCGGTTGGATTGTTTACAGTCAATCCAGTTAAATACAAAGTCTGCTTTCAATATAAAATATATGTTATCCTTTTTGGCATGCATTTGTATAAAAGCCCAAAACTTCGAATTTAAAGCGAAAAGTGGTATCAAATCATGTTATATGTCACTGGTTACACTGCAATATGCATGTTAAATGCATAGCAAAATGAATAAACATTGTACTTATTCTGTAAGTAAAATCAACATCAAATTCCATAACATTAAACACGTGTTTATCGCGTGGAAAACCGTTTGTTTCTGCTGAACATGTTGGAATTCTCTCATTAAGTTTATTAACCAACTGAGGTACGATTCTTGGTCCACATATCACGTGTTTTTACATGGTTAAACAATATTTTATACAAATTTGTTTTGTTTAGGTTCTGTAAATAAGTACAGGGTTATCTGCTGGAGTTATACTAAACCGAAAACGAAATGATTATTAAAACCATTATTGTTTTCCAAAGTAGTAAGTCAACTTTGGAAACTTAATAGTACTTAATAGTTGTAATGTGTTTGTCCAATAGTATGGAAATCTTTATCTATGAGGTTCTCTGCGAAATCCGAAAATGCACTGTATGTATACATTTTGTGGATAGTCAATAAATAACTGATGTTTTTTTGGTCACTGATGATTTTAAATTTTCAATAGTAAAAGTAGTTGTACATGTACATATACACCTCTAATAGTTCCTGAAAAACAATGCCTTGTACAATAATAATAGGTAAGTGGAGGAGTAAAGTGAAGAAAGCTGACCCAGCCACCAGATTGGATAGGTATATAGCCATGAAGTGAGAGACACCTTGTTTATCAAAAGTGAAAAAAAAACTGGTGCCCACGTTTACTTCAAATGCTTAGCTCTCTAACGTATCTTCAGTTTACCTACCTCTGCCTGCCCTTGAAATTTCAGTGGGAAGCTATTAGGTGGCCGCTAATCTTCCGTGGATTCGAATGTGGGGTTGTAGGCCTCGCTCCAAATTTACCAACAAAGTTTACAAACTTTCACGAAGTCGCCGTCCACATTGTTACATGCACGGGTAGTTAGATCAGTGGTTTCAAACGATATTGAGATATCATCATCATCATTGTCAAATCAGATGTAGGATATCCTCTGCTGAGCATAGGTCTGACCAGCGACCCTAGCATGTCGAAGGGACAAATTGTATTTCCATCAATTTATCTCCTCAGAATGGAGACAAAGTATGAATTGACATTGACAACTGACAATAAAAGTGGATAAAATGATTTTGTCCCCTTGATATGCTACGGGTGCAGCTGATGATATTTCCTCTATGCATTACCAATTAGATCGAATTTAATTAAGTGTCTTATATCAAGTATATCCTTGCTGTATTTTCATATCCACGTAATGTAATATTACAACACAAGAGCTAACATACGTTTCAGTAACTTTTATGTTAATTTAGTTATATTAATTCTTATAGTTTAATTCTTCTAAGTAAGCGTGTTACATCCTAGACCGCATATCTGCTTAACATCAGGCAGTGTGTAGTCAAACGCAAACCTATTTGAAATAAATAAAATAAAAATCTACCCAAATAACTACAAATCTAAAAAATCCGGTCTAGCGTCAGTAATACTATTAATTTGTACCAGTGATGGCAATTCACGTATAAATATGTCACTAGTACCTGCAATAAATTGTGGTTTAAAAAAAACAAAAATAATGCTCTTTCGTGTTGTCGTTATTACCCAAAATGGTGATAAATCTATAATATATAATCACAGATTGCAAAATGGCACGATCGAGCCCAAATTTATTATCCCAAATGTAATTCTGCCCTGTAATAAAATAATCAAAGATCCATATATCAGTCGGGTGATACCACGAACTGCAGCTAGTCAAGGCAATAAATCTTCAAGGTTCCAATTGCCCAATCTGCCATAAAAGCTCCGTTGACGACCACATAACTGCCCGGTGGCTGGCGGCATCTTCGACCAGTTATTGCCGCCCTAAACACTTGGAAGGTCACTATGACAATAAGGAGGTAGTGCCTTCTGTCCTTGAATTAAGAGGCGAACTTAACGACTGCCTCCAAAATTGTAACCTTCACGAGGTTCGTTACGGAAGATAGGTTTGCGTTTGACTACATCCTGTCTGAACCCGATGCTGGTTTAGTCTATTTTCATAAATAGGTACGAAAAAAGAAATTTCCTTTTTTGTTGTTTTATAACTAGTTATTAAATAGTTGTGGTAAAAAATAGAATATAAGAATCGGAAGTGCAGAAATGCAAAAAAAACTGGTGCTAATGCAATTAAATAATCATTTTTCACGTCTACAAGGACGAATACTGAAAAAAGGTTTCACGTTATCCCTTTAAGTGCATTTCCAAGGATGCGTGTTCAGCCAGATAATAACAATACTACCCTGATTCGCCTGACCTTCCCTTTTGGTCGGAAAATTGAAAGGTTTGGGGAGGAATGAGATCAAGTATCTTTTATTGGAGAAGTGGATACATTCAGCTCACATACGGCTTAGAAACTCGGGCACTGGTTCTAGAAAACCAGTGATATACTTCCGCATAATTAAGGACAATAAATACAAAAGTGTAAATGTAAAGGCCTTTTGATAGTCCACTACTGAAAAGGGCTACAAAGGTTGATTGAGCCATATCCACACGCTGGCCCAACATCAAAATTCTTCTACGGATGTATTTAGATTGTTTCACGATGTTTTCCTTCACCGAATTGCCAGTATTGTAAAATTCCGTACATATGTACGGTTCCAAAAATCCACTGATCTGTACCATCAGGACCAAGATTTGAACCCACCGATCTGGCGAATGATAGAAATGAGTGTTACTACCGCTAGACTACCACGCCGTTTTTATAAGTGAAAATAAACTTTAAATCATCACACTTTATATCGTCAAAACTCCTCACAACCAACCAAATAAGCGCCGAATTATTCTTCATATTTTTTTCGTCAGCTTGAACTAAACTAGACGTGCTAATAATAATAGTTATTTTGCTACTTTGGAGACACTTACCTACATTAAAATAGTTAAAAGTCAAATAAGAACAGTAAATGGTTCTTAGTTAAATGGTGTTATCCAACATGTATTTATTTGATATGTGTCTACACGGTTGCGATTTAAATTGAAATTGATAGAAATCATTCTATTTTCCTTACAGAAAATTCATGTAGTAAATGGAAGCTCGTAAAAACGCCCTTGAAATTTCGATTCCCGGTTCACACTCCATTGGGCCGGACACTTCGTTTTCCTCACAATTGTAGCCTTCACGAGCGAGTAAACTCAAAATGTATACAAGGTTACACGTAACTTTAGTTTTAAGGCGACCTATGTGAACAAATCTATGAATGTCACGATGTCACTGGGTGTCTTCGAATCAATAAAAAACTTTTAACATTTAGGTAATGCTGCTACGCTTCAAATTGCATGTGCTCAACATGAACCTAATTAGAATAAAAAATATATATTTGAAAATTAACCGATGTCTCGTAACTGCGCATAGCTTAAATACATTTTTGTTACAAAATAAACAATGTACCTATACATTTTTGCTGTACATTATTATAATATACACCAGAGTTATAAGATTTATTCTACAACACAAAAACTGTTATCGATTTCGTATGGCTCTATAAGTTTTTGTGAGTTTTTCATCACATCTTTTAGATGCTCTTTACAAAAATGTATAAAATCATTCAAGAACGATTGTTATAGCGTTTCGTGTTCTACGAATGGTATACCAGGAACATCTGTATACTTCAGACAAAAACATTAGAGGACATTGCTCATCGTGCTAGAGGGCACCTTAATTATTATTTACAATTTTTATCTCTATTCATCTGACCACATTTCACAGCAATATATATTGTGTGCGCCAAGTCGCTTATAACCCTGTAGCCACGTAAGTTAGTAAGCACTCCAAACTTGCTCGCCCGCAAGCGTTTGACCGTCGAGATACAATTTTTTGATAAGAACAGCTCTGAACACGTCCTTTTGACCTCGAGCTGATATATTACGGGCCAGAGTCGAGTGCATCCCAAGGTTGCATGTGAGGGATGGACGGACTATGACGCGCCGAAATCAAGGGTATGACTGATGTGGGGAAGGGATTTGGATGAAATGTGCGGCGAAGCTCCAGTGCGAGCAAAGCGAAACTATCACTTTATTTTTTTAACTTCTTGCATCTTCCGTACGAGTGTAGTTGTAATAATTTTATTCGGTACATATAATTGTAATGCATTATTTGAATTAAAATCGGTGTAAGTGAGCATGCAGATAACACTACACCTCATTGTAACGAATAAACATAGAGTATAGCCATGAGGGTTTTTAAATTGATAGAATTCAAAATTTTTAGTGACGCTAGCAAAATAAATAGAAGAATATGTCGGCTTGAATATAAGTACATAGGTACGCTATACATAATCACTTTTAACCAATTATAGGAGAAACCAACGCTCATCCGTATTACGGACTACATAAATAGTCATTATCATCATAATGTATTGACACTTGACATCAACAAATTAAGATAAACTTAATGAGTACTTAAAGGGGAACTGTTATATCTTTATTTCTATATTTTCTTTGGCCATTCATATACCTATCTCGATAATTATATAATCTCATTGACTCTCCACAATCGCATAGCTTGTAGTAGAGCTAGGGTTAACACACTTTTATCTAAAGGTATCTAAGTGCTTTCGGATGATATTGGAAGTGTTTACGTAATTCGATAGCCGGCCTTGAGTGGAGAATGATAGTTCTTGGAAATTCTTAGTGGATTCGATATCATCTCACCAGCGAAGTACAAACGATTTCGAGCTATGAAACTCTCATTATCTGTTAATCTTTTGAGAGATATAGGATTAATCTGTTTGTGGAAGAAAGTTTTGTTGGTTTTTGAACTTAGTAACCTAGATTATAGATCATTAATAGTATTGTATCAAGGGTATCATGTACAGAAAGTTACAGTAGGTATAAGTAAAATAAAATTAAATCTCCTAAAATCAGTTTTGTTATTTGATATTATACGTAATTTTTGTGTATAAAAGGAAACCTAAATGTTTATTTGTTGACTTGAGACAAATTGAATTGGTTTTTTTTTCATGCCAATGTCTCTTTGGGGAATGTAGAGGCAGTGGCGTAACTATATCATCTGAGGCCCGTGGCAAATGCTTTAGATGGGCCCCCTCCCAATAAAAATTGTCGCGTTGTAATTTAATTTTAATAAAGAATTACCCAACACTATTAATAATATTATGTGTATTTTAGTTCAATACTTAGTAAATCTTATTTTCTAAGCAAGCAGGGGACACAAAGACTTTTGAATATTACTTTTGGAATTAATTACAAAATCCAGCCGTATAAAATCTGAGCCAACGGGAAATCTTTCACGTGAGCGCAACGAGTACATTTTTTGTGATTTTTTTTATAAACTACAGGTTTTAATTTGATTTAAACATCAGATAAAGGGAAAAACAGACAAAAAACAGAAAATAATTAACATTGAACGCGAGCACAGCGATCGCGAAATTTTTTGGATGTTTTATATAGTAAATGGAAAATTTGAGATGAGATGCGACTAAAGCAAATGTTTTAATTTGTACAAACCGCGAGCGCAACGAGCGCATACATTTTCCATGGTATTTTTCTTTGAAGTAGTAAAATTTAGAAATGTTGTTCAAAATGTTGGGTTATGGTCTCTTGAGCCAGGGCCCCTCGGGTCGGGGGCCCGTGGCATTTTGCCAGCCCTGCCACCCTATAGTTACGCTACTGTGTAGAGGCAACCTGAAAACGTCCGTAGAAGAAATTCGATGACGCCTGTGAATCGATCAACTCACACTGGGTTTAGCTAATAGGTAGCAGGCTTACCTACTACTACTTTTAAGCAGTGAACTATTAAAAAAAGTTGGTAAAGTACAGTACAATGAATGAATGACGAAACTGTATATAAAAATGTTTTCTTCTTTTCCATTGTGTATAGTATAGTGTATAGGTTAAGAAGCATAATATTTTGAGCAATCAAGAATTGTTTAAGTTAACATAAATATATAATTAGGTAGTATTTGTAGTAGATTTCCCTTTATATTTTAAAATTACCATCACAAATTAATGTCAAAAAACAGAAAGACACTCTAGACACCAAAGACACTAATAGGTATATTCATAGGATATACCTTGTGTATCATAAATATTAGCTACAGACCATTGATCGTTAATGTTAGACATAAATGCACTATCAAACACCATATATGAGTAAAAATATAAAACATATAGTCAACAAAAACCTTCAAAGGACAGTTCACAGTCGCAATCACAGTTTTATGTAAAACCTTCCCACGAGACGGAGCAATCAGTAGGGTTGAGTCCAACTGCTAACGAGCAAACTTTGGGCCATTTTGAGCCATTCTACACAATCCTTAACGAATGTGTACACGCGCCAAAATGACCATTGACCAAGCTATCTGTACCGACGAAAATTTGAAGGAACTGAATTTTTTTCTTAAAATTGCCACGTTTTGTACTGTAAAAGCGATTGTGACTCCATTGTCCACTGTATAATGGAGTAAGTTGTCACCCCGTGCCTTCAGTGCGGTCATTATGAGCGTGAATTGATTCAGGTGGGTTCGTATTAAAAAGTTTTGGGTTTTTTGATGAGTGTGTCCCCAATCTCTGATGTGCGAAATATTTTTGCAAAGGTTTTTGTACATTTGATTGACACTGATTTGGGTCTACAAAAGAGTGGTAGAGCAAAGATGGACAATATTTATTTTAAAATACGTGTATTTTGATATCGGTCATAAGTTCGTATAGGCCGGGTGGCTAGCCCTGGTGTCAGTTTTTAGGCCGTCTGAAGGCTTCTGACAGGGCTTAACATGGTTTACAATTCAACGTGTCATGCGGTCACCCATCGAAATACTGACCGTGCGGAACGTTGCTTAATTTCGGTGATCGTGGACGAACACTTCAAAGTACGCTACGCTATTTTTCTATGTAGAGCATTGAAAGAGTATTCAAACTATAAACCATAATAATATACAATAGATACGGTAAGGCTTACTCAGAAGCCATGGTGGATTAGAGGTAGTGACACCCGCCTTACAATCGTGAGGTCGTGGGTTCAAATCCCGGTCCCGTAGATTTAATATTATTTTTATTCTAATTGTAACAATATTTTTAATTTAACTAACGTAATTGGTGTAAATACCGAAACCAAATACTAAAATAAATAAATCTAACTATTAAAAAATATTTTTCTGATTATTAGAGAATATAAATAATTGTACGAGTATAATTTTACTTTTATGAACTTTATTAAAGTTCATTAAACTGAACTTTTGAATGAAATTGAAAACAATCATTTTGAATCAAAAAGTTTTAATTCTCTGTTTTGTACCTGCTAACACTTATTTCCCTGAAGTTTTGTTTCAAGCAAAGACTTATAGAACCTAGACGACCTAATTTCCTAAAAGATTTTTCTATGACCTTTATTTTGGTTCACATTTTCTGGACCAAGGAACCCAATAAAGTTATCAAGCCGGATTGTATTTCCTGCCAATTTCTTGCGATAGAACTACGGCCTAACTTTATAAGTCGGTCAATTTATTTTCTCCTCAGAGGGCTGGACTGTTGACCGTATTTTGGAAGTTTACTTTTTCAGTAACTGCTAAAGAAAACTGTAAGATGTATCGAGTAGTTGGCTGTCGCTCGATCAATTAAGCATTTTACTTGACTTCGACTAACTAATTCGTATTTTGTAGTATATTTATAACGGGACTTTTTTAATATTATAGGCTCAATTTTAGAGGCGCCATCGTAATTATAATAGCTATTTAAAGTTGCCCTGTTTTTTTTTCACTATATGCATTTGATAGGGAGAACACAATTTTAAGTTGCTATTCAATTTACGATGCCGCCTTTAAAATCCTTTTGTGTTTGGCAGTGCACAAATATATTTCTTTATTTATTTTCTGCCATAGAATGTCCACTGCTGGATATAAGCATCCTTCATGCGGGGTGACTGTGAAGTCATTAGTATTACTCTAAAATGGAATTGTTTACGTTATCGTGATTAATATTCACGATATTGCAAATAAAGCAACTATTCTATAGAAAACAGCTAATCAAGCCACCCACCCAGGTTAAAATTTTTCTTCATAATTTTGGAGTTGATGTTTAGGCACCTCAGAGCAAATAAAAAAATCAAGAGAGAATGTTGTGAACGAACAAGTGAGGCCGACCAAAACTACGCCGCCGTATCTTGTCTGTCGAACTATGGCGGCGCAGCAGTGACGCACTCACACATGTATAAAAAACCGGCTTCACTCGACCTTCGACGACGTTCCCCCTTGATTTTTTTATTTGCTCTGAGTTAGGCACTATGAAACAGTACTTGGTGACTGCGTCATATCAACAACTAATCACATCAAAATTAACAATATCCAGTTAAAATATGTTTTGGTTCTAATTATAATTAAAAATATGTAATATTAATTATTTAATAATAATTATTATTAATATTAATATCAAATTTTCCAGCAAACACAATTCTTCTTAAAGAATATGTGTCTTGTGGTTTTACTTAACTTACATAATTAATTTGATTTAATTTTAAATTTATCATTGTAATTGTCACTAAATTCTAAACATTAGAAGTTCTAAAACATTGTAATTTTTTTCCTTTTGTTTAAAATTATGTTGAATTAGCGGTAAATATTGCTACGCATTATAATCAGTAATTAATACTGTACAAGTGTACACGGAGGGCGCTGGTAGCCAGGAGCACAGTTTAATTACTAGTACAGGCACCAGCAAGACCCATAAGCTATTTATGTAATCCATGTTTGATTCTGGATATTGTATAATACTTATTGTATAAATTATAATGTAAGCTTATCCTTACATTACAGCTTATGTAGTATTGAAGTTTAAGAATTTGTTGTAGTTATTAAAGGCACTTTTATATGATATTTAAAAAAAGCTTATGCTTATAATTCAGTCAATTCTTTTCAAAAATGTTTAACATAATATTTGCCCCACTTTTCACTTTAAAAATAAAGTCCATTGCATTGTTAAAATGTACTGTCCTAGGTCAATATGCTTAAGATAACTCAATATCAACACTTGCATTGCAATGTGACTTAAAAAGAAATGTCTACAAAGTTTCGTTCAGCCCTGACCTAGCCTAGCTTATGTCGCTTATTGCTTATGCAAATTTTATATGTTGCCGAAAAAATACCCTAATGTTTTTGGAGTGTAAAGCTAGCGTTATTTTTAAAAATCTTCAATAAGATTGCTAAGAAAATGATAAAGTTGATATTGATCACATGTTATGTACAGAAATTTGATTTTTGTCAACTTTTCATGAATTTCATATACGATGTATGACGATGATGACATTAAAGTGTTCTGTATGCATATATATTTTATTTATTATATAGTGCATATTATTGCACTATATTAATGTTAATTGTGTTTAAAATTTGACCTGTAACAGTTGCGTTATCCAGAAATAACTACGACTATTTGTGTATTTTTATCCATTTTAAAAGGGTTTTACCCCTATTTTCTATTTACATGAGAGTCGGCTTGTGGCACCACATACCCATATAATATAGCTGGACCGATTGCGGTGCGGTATTAGACGTTTAAAAGCTGAACTATGCATATAATTATGACGTTAACAACTATTTTAAAATAACATCCCGTGGTTGAGAAGTCAGTGGATAATGTAAAAGTTTACCGTTATCATTCAAGTTATAATTGCTAAATAACCATCATGCACCGTAAACAAACAGTAAATCTTTATTTGTTCGTTGATTAGTTTTATAATATACGTTGAAATCAAAATGAATCAGTAATTAACCACACCTGCGTTCCATATAATTACTTTTAAAGTGAGAGTGTTGGAGCAAAATGACTGAACAGTATACATTATAATAAATTTTATCACTTTCAGTATTATTAATGTGTGTACATTAGCTCACGAATAATAAATTTACTCGAACATTTCAGATATATCGTTAACGCAGAGTGTCTTAAGATTTTGATGTATCAATATGTTAATTAATTTCGAAGGTACTGTATTTAAAAGAATTTATTTACTGTTTTAAAGAATTTAAGCCTCTAGATACGGGTGCTTTGTTGTACCCAGTTTGGGGAATAGTGTCTTCATAGAAGTTGTATAATTTGTATCTTGTGACAATAAATTATTTTGAATATATTTTTTTTAATTTGTGTAGGCCTTTTCTTACTCGTAATCAGTCAATTCCAATTACTCCTCGTGGGAAGACCTACGTTCAGCTGTAGACCATTAAAAACGACGATATTGTGTATGATTCAATGTTATACAAAAACAAATGAGATAAACTGACTTGAAATGTAACATTTTAGGTCTTATAATAATCTAAATGGAAGCCGCAAAAATTACTTATCTCAGAAATATAAACAGAATCCCTTTCTTATATCAGAACAAGCTTTGTTTCATATTTACTTAGAAAATCCAAGAATAGATCTAATATGTGTGGGTAAAATAATCCCATCCCACAGGCATATAACAAAAGTGATATAACTTATGTGTAATAAATCAAACAACACTCATCACAACTAACTTGGAACAAAGCAAACCGTGATCGGGCAAACAAAGCTCATGTCAACAGTGTTCGAAACATCCGGAGAAGTTATATATAGATAGACTGTTGGGAGAGCGAGTCAGGCTCGCACACCGAGGGTTCCGTACAAATCCAGAAAATTTAACATAATTGGTAAGATTTTACATTCTTCTTGTCATCGCATCGACAATTACACATTGTTAAATAATTAAGAACCTGTTTTAGCATATGCTAATGAAGCTCTTTTATATGATACCTTACATGATACGATTTACTCACTTTGAATTTTGAACCCATATTTTGTGAATCTAGGCCCTATTTTTGTGATTTATATGTGTACTCTGAGACGATGTTTCTTGCCAAATTCATAGTTCTATGTCAACGGGAAGTACCCTGCAGGTTTTGATATTTGTGAGTATCGAAATATGCGATTTTTGACAACAAAAATGGCTCTAACTTTTTTAAACGATAACTAAGAAGTTTTTCTTTTACAAAACTGCAAGAGACCATAGATATACTCGTACGTATACAGTTTAAATTTCGATATATTTACGCGTTTTCGAGATAAAGAGTACGGACAACAAAGTGATTCTATAAGGGTTCCGTTATTTCCTTTTGAGGTACGGAACCCTAAAAATTGATTACTGAGAATGAATTTGCTAAAAACAGATGCAAATTGATTGTAATTATTTTAAACAGGGTTATCTGCTTACCCTATACTAAACTAAAAGGAGGTGACTAAGACCATCGTTATGAACAACTTTTACTATGGGGCCCACCGGAAAAAAAAAATCAGCTATTCCATACAAAAGTGTAACTCGGAATCGATAAAATGTATGAAACAGCTGATTTTCTTTTTTTAGAATTCTGGATTGACCCCATAATGAAAGTTGTTCATAATTATGGTCTTAATCACCTCTTTTTGGCTTAGTTCAGTCATAATGATAGTGAGAATCATACTTTCGCCTTAACACATCAGTTCTGGATAGCCCTGTATTTTATTACACGCAAATTAACCACGCTGCATTTTAGGCACCTCATTCATCGTGGAAGTGAAGCGCTCGTTCACATATAAAGGAGTGGAGTGGTGGAAGAAGATAGACAATAAAGTCAGAGTATTTACTAACTTAGACTTAGAGACTGCCTCGGTGGCTCAGTGGTTAGTGAACCTGACCTCTGGATCACAGAGGCGTGGGTTCGATCCCCACCCAGGGCAAGCATTTTTGTGATGAACATAGAAGTTTGCTCTCAGTCTGGGTGTTATTTAGGTACTATCTATATAAGTATGTATTTAAATATGTATATGTAGTATATCAGTCTCTGGCAGCCATATCACAAGCTTTGCTTAGTTTGGGGTCAGAGACCGTGTGTGAGATGTCCCCCAATATTTAATATTTAAAGTTTATAGTTTCCTGTAAGAATAGTTTGCGTTTTTGTCTAGAGTTATCTGTTGTGTTTAAGTGTATTGCGTGTGTATCCATCAAGAGATCTGAAACTGTGTAAAAATCTTTATAGATGCTATTTTATCTCTTAAATGAATGTGATCAACGAGATCGGATCAGTCTTTTTAAGTGTATGTACCATAAACAACTCAAACATGGAGTATACAAACAAGACTTCAATAACTGTCTCGAAACTCCGAACATATGGCCAGCTCTAATGCAAACAGGCCTGTGTACAGATATCACGTTTCATACGCCCGCTCTCGATACACACTCAACTTCGGCCACGTGATATAAGCTGTTAGATAATGGTTATTAGGTTTAGGTCCCAGAATAGAAATAACTCGGAGTTAGAGCACACACTATGTTTAGTTTGCTAATATCAACGCAATAATTAAGATTGAAGAAATACAATTAAATTTCTAAGTATTGCTTAAGTTAATTATAATGGAGCTTTAGGTCATTATTCGGAATTTAGCATTCAGCATTACTTAGCATGTATGATTTTTACGTCTTTTTTTCTATTAATTCGACTCGATAGTGCTGTTGTAGAACAGCGTAGTAGTGCTACGACACGGTGACGCTACGCATCACTGCCGTAGCACATCGTGGCGTAGCATGTCCTTGTAGCATATAAGTGACTTCCCCTCTACACAACTCTATCAAATTGAGCTAAACTATCATACTTCTTGTACTGTCGAATCCAAATATTTGTGAATTTCATTAGTGGTTAAGAAATTTTCTAGCTTATATTTAACTAATTTTATAACTTATGTGCTAACTTATATATGATAAACCACTTAAAGCATAGTAGGCTTGATAAAATTTAGAAGTTGTTGCTGTCGGTTACATTAATTATACTACCACATATTTTAAATGGAACAAGTGTTGTAAATAATTATCAGTAGTTCCATCATGGAACTATTAATGGTACTAGTGGCAACGAACCTAGCACATCATATTGGTTAAATACGTATTTTACTATACCTAAGCTAAAACTAAGTGATATTAAAAATTTTGAGCATACGTTTTCTTAAATTTATTCGATTTTTATCCTGTCTTAGTATTGTAAGATACCTATTTCTTTTTATAACTAAATGCATTAATTTACAGTCACATGTTCTCTCTACTTTTTTTGCTATGACCATTTCCCGTATCTACGTCTAAGTGATAAACAATAGAAATTTGAAATAAATGGCCTCATTTCTTAAACGCCTAAAGCATCTCATTCCCCATCCCACTTAGTCAGTCCGCTTGCGTAAGAGACAGCCATACATTAACCATCGTAATCTCCCGTCGTTGCGTAATACGCCATTACGACTAGTTTAACGATCCGCTAAACATCTTCCGATCAGAAATGTTTGGTTAGCAATGTAACTGTTATTTATTAGAAACTAGCTTTTGCTTGCGACTTAGCCCTCATCATAGTTTAGCTTATGTGCAATCCAACAGAAAATAATTATATTCTGGGGATAAAAAGTAGCCTCTCTACTTTTATGTTATATGCAATTTCTTTTTTTTTCGAAAGATCAATAAACCAACAAATATACGTCCAAATTTATAATATGAGTAAATAAGTAAGTTCGTAGGTATAGGACGAGTGGATACCCCTAGTGTCATAAAGATTAAAGGCTTTTGACATAGCTAAATGGTTAAAGCAACCGGGGCCTACAATTTAACGCGTCATCTAAGCCAAGGTAGCACTCAGAAATAAATATGTAATAGCAAAAAAATGTGAATGTAATTTAACAAAAATGTATAGTGTAAAATTTTTACCGACGCGGATGAATTAGATAGAAGGAGGGTCTTATCATGATACGTTAAATTGTAGGCTCCGGTTGTTTTAACCATTTAGCCAAAGCAGAGGCCTTCAAGCTGTTCTAAACTCTGACACCAGGTAACCCGGCCTATATGAACTTAGTTACGTACTGGTCCTATTGAAAATCTGTTGCTGACCATTTAAACCACAAGCTGACTGCCATGCGCCATGGCAGTAATCCTAAACAAGCGCTGATAAGAGAAGTGCCTGTTAAGAGAAAATACGTTAATTGCGATATTATTGTGTAAGATTAGACAACTAGTTATATGTTGTTGTTTTATTGGTAATTTATAGTTATGATAAAAAAATGGCACCACCAACTTCCATGGTTTACAGAATCCGCATGGTTTGCTTGGATTCATGTGACATCCATGTACATTATTGTTGATTTATCAAAAATGACCCAGCTGAATTCGATAAACTTTTAATTAGACCACCTCGGGAGTACACTCTTTTAAATAATAAAAAAATATATCGGTTTACTATTGACGAAAATATCGATGAATTTACACAAAAAATACACATGACCTTACTATGTTTTGGAGGTCGATAAAAATATTCAAAACTTGTGTTAATTAAAAAGTTAATTTTACTGTGGGGTGAGAAACTTTTATTGCAATGCAAAACACTCCAATTTGAAACTCGGTGATAATCATTGTATAAATCGATAAATTTTGGTAATATAATTTTGGTAATTTGGTGTATAATATTGATTTTAATCGATTTAAATTTCAACGAAAAAGATTGACTGGTAAAAATGTAATATTCATTTGTATTATATCTGTGTATGGTGTAATAGCTCCATAATATCTCCCATAAAAGTATACCTATCTATACTTCTTTGTTGGATAAGTTCATTGAACGCCTAAAATGTATACAAGTACAATGTTATACGACCAAATTTTCAGGAAATTCAATACCTTTTCTTTTATTAGCTATAATCGGTTTAGCTCAATTTTCCATAGTTATCGAACCGTGAGGCTAAATTATCGTAAAACGCGATCCAAGATGAAATAGATCCCTCTGTTCTGCAGGCCATATTCTAATCAAATCAGGGGATGGAAACATACGTTAGTGAATTGTAACAAAACACGTAAAAGAATAATAGGTTCTGTTGGGTGGTTCTGTATAAAAACCTGCTCGTTACGTGCCGTTTTAGAAACCTCGAGTTACAAGGCTGCTTTAGTGTTCAGCCTAGAATTGCAGCTACTAATTCCTTTGCCTGAGTCTTTCTGCGAGAGTACAACATAGGTGTCTCCAAATTTCGAGAAAATAATAAGTACCTATCTTCTAAGTAAGCGTGTTATACCTCAGACTGCATATTATCTGCTTTACATCGGGCAATATGTAGTCAAACGCATATTTGAAATAATAAAAAACCTCTGGTTATCATTCATTCTTTGGCTCTTCAATTTTTAAGCTTTTTGCTTCTCTGTTATTTAAATATTGCTCATTCCGTTAGTTCAATTTTAGTTCATATACCGAAAAATGCTTAAAAAAAATTTGGCAATATGTTAATCTCGCAAGTCAGTATTTTCAATTTCAACTATACAAGCCGCTTAAAACGTTTCATTTGAAATTCATAGGGGAGGCCTATGTCGAGCAGTGAACTTCCTATGGTTGACAATCATGAAGATGTGACATTTAACTTCTTATGGTTGACAATCATGAAAAGATGATATTTAACTACCTACCCCTCATTTGATCTAGTAAAGATATTTCAGACATAGCCTTAGGTATTTTAATTTTTTTTCGGTTTTGATAAAACTATCATAACTGAATAAACGCTGCAACATATTTGTACGAAGAACATTCCCGTGTGTCCCCAGTCCAAGGGCAACTAATCTCAGCCCGCCCGCATCCCAGCAACTGGCAATTAATCGAAGATGTAGAAATTCGCTTTAAACGCTTATCTTGATGACTGTGACCTTCGCTTACAAATAACGACTGAAACTTATAATTTCAGTATGATTCCAATTAAGTATTAACGCTCGTCATGAGATATAGTGTCAGGGTTTAAATCCGTTTCAAAGCGTTTGGCATAGCTAAGCGAAGCTTATCATCTCTACATTGTAAAAAACAAAGTCGCTTCCCGCTGTCTCTCCCCATGTATGCTAGTAATAATTAAACTTATCTTTTGTGCTATTGTACTAAGTACTTAGCTCTCAATTGAATTCGCTATCCGCGGCCACCAATCCAAAAGTCGACCGTGCCAACCATTGGCTTCACATCAGTATTTACAAGATTGTTTTTTTCAAAAATTAGCATGACCGACTTCACCCGTGTACAGAATTCGTGAATATTTCGCACGGATCGATGTAGCATTTTTTCACATTATTGTTGATTTATCAAAAATGGCTGTGCCTATTTCGATAAAACTTGAATGGGACCAATTTTGAAGTATATTCTTTTCAATAAAAAAAGAATTATTGAAATCGGACTACTATGAAAAAAGTTATGCGTGGTTATACATAAAAAATATATATATACGCGTCGAATTGTATACCTCCTCCGGTGGTTAGTTGGTCAAAAATGGCGGAGTTACACATTTGCTGCCAATAGGCAATTGATATTTTGGCGTCCGTACTGACCTTTCATTATCAATCAATCAAAATCCGTTCCATTTCCTAATTGTAGAATTAAATTTAATCTAAGACTTCATTTCTAAATAATGAAACTTGTCACATATTGGATTGTTTCTGTCGTACCGGTTTATTTAACTAGTTAGACAAAAATTAAAAAAACAAAGTAAATATGTACTAGTACGTAGCAATGAGTGACTGGGTATTTGAATTTGCTCTAGGCTCCAGCCTACTCAAGCAACTGGTAAATCAACCAGCTTAACACTCGTTAATCTACGTTTTGAGCACTTTTATGATTCCATGGCTATGACTTATTTACGTTACATGTATGGATTGTATAGTTGACCAAAACTCTAAAATAATATTTAATTGGCGTCTTTTAGCATAGCAACACCACCAGCGCGTTGGGAACACTGCCAACTGGCAAGGCTTGAGCTTTTGGATAATCACTAAATCTTTAGGTATTTAGGCTCACACGTAAACACATACTAAAGTAATCAAAAACTCTTGTGTACTACGTTTTTGTATAAGATTAGTTAATATCATTACTGTATGTTTTAACACTTTGTCTCGAAGATAAAGGATCTTTGCCCAGTACCTATTTATGTTATCAACACCGTTGGCCAGTTAACCCGACCGACGGCGCATCCTTTTACCATTGCACATCTGCGCAAGCCTCTATTGTGCAGGGTGAAAGCGCATCGACGCCCACCCCTTCTTTTGTTTAGATAAGTTTAATGTTAAATAGAATAAGTTTTGTCAAGCATTAGTTAAGTTACCATGTAAGGGAACAGACTTCCAACTCAGTCTGTTAGGTTAGGATTAGATAATATAAAGTAAATGACTTCCAAATCAGTCGTACTTTTTATTGATAGCATTAATCAAAAACACCACCGCGACGCTCCCGAATCTTGACTACCTAGTATTATAACATGTAAGTGTACCTATATAATTTTCGTTCAGCTGTATTTGAAAGCTAAGTGATAACAAAATGAATGAAAAAATACATAAAGTATTTGATTATCATAAAATATTAAATTTGTTTTCCAACAAATATCTAAAAACGGAACAGTAATTTTAATAATCTTATTTATTTATTTCAAACCTTGCATTAAATTTATAAATATGTAAAAATTTGCTCACTTAGCACTAGTTACATATTCAACCCTGTAAGGGCGTCGCAAGTATAATTATTATACAATTAAGTTTTACACTTACAGAAGCTATAAAACAAAAAGGAACTTATGAAACTTATAACTATAACACTCATCATCTGCTTACTTCTGCGAGTCAGAAACATTTTTGTCTTTCAAGTAATCTTCTATACTGTAGTAACATTTTTTGATCAGTATTTCTTTAAGATTTTTATAGAATTTTCGGTGGTTTTTTTCCTTTCGTAGATATTCAGGTAGTTTATTAAAAATATTTATTAACATATATTCAGAGCTTCTCCTTACAATTTCTAGTTTTGGCTCTGGTGCCATTATTTTGCTTTTTTGACGAGGATTTTCGGAGATGGTAAAATGATTAGCATATTTTTTAACGAACATTGCTGATTCAAGGATGTATATACTAGGTAGAGTTAGTATTTTTTGTTGTATAAAATGTGGCGTACAGTGGGCTCGCGGGCGGATGTTCATAAGAATGCGTAAACATTTCTTTTGCTTGATGAATAAATCATCGATGTCTGTACTGTTACCCCAGATTATCACTCCATATTTTAACCATGCATATGCATATGCGTAATAGGCACTCAAGGCAGTTTTTATATTTGTGTTTGATTTTAGTACTGATAAAGCGTAATGGAATTGCGACATTTTAGACCCTATTTTTTTAACATGTCCCTGCCAATTTAAATTTGAGTCTATGTTTATTCCTAAAAGGTTTGCCTCTCTCGTTTCCTTTAGGTTAATGTTAATTGACTCTTGTATCTAATCAGGCCGCAAAAAATCATATTATAGTGCTAGCAAAAGTGGCTTACAACTGAATATATCAGAACTTTATTGGGTAAGTCTATGCGGTGAAGTAAAAATCGGCCAAGTGCGAGTCGGACTCGCGCACCAAGGGTTCCGTACCGTGTTGGTGCCCCCTTAACCCCAGTCCTCTTGCCATTATTAAAAGCAAGCAAAAAACTCACTCTCAAATCACGGTTGATGCAAGGGATTTCCCTTGAATGTGTGTTTTATTATGTTTTTATTTATTGTCATAGCGGCAACAGAAATACATCATTTGTGAAAATTTCAGCTGCCTAGCTATCATGGTTCATGAGATACAACTAAACTGAAAAAATGCCAAGTCGATGGATACAGCCTGGTGACAGACAGATAGACAGACAGACATCGGAGTCTTAGTAATAGGGTCCCGTTATTTCCATTGGGTACGGAACCCTAAGAAAAAATAAAAAATATTTGACTAAAATACAATTACGCATTGTCAAAATAATCAACACACATTTTATTTAAAAATTGGCAATACAATATGCGCATTATTTAAACACCCTCAAGTCAAAATAAAATCAAATATCGAAATAATAGTAACGTTATGAATGAAAAAAACCCTTGAACTTGGCTCCGAACTTTCGTGAACTCATTCACGTAAATCTTACATTCGATTGGTTACGAAAATGATTCTAATAAAAATGTAGTGAGAAAACACCTGTTTCTTCCAATATTTTTTTGTCTTAAAATATGTTTTCTAGTTATAATGATAATATGAATCAGTTTTGAGAAGTATCGAATTTGGGTGTTTCATTCAAGATTGTATTTAACTTTGAATGAACTGAAACTTCATCATCATCACAGCATTGGATGGATAAGACGTCCACAGCTAAATATAGGTCTGTCTTATAAATCTTCAATAGGGCAGGTTGGAAGCAATTTGCTTCCAGCGCGTAATCCTGCAGTCCTACGGCCATCAGTTCACCTTGTGGGTGGACGTCCTACGCTGTTCTTGCCAGTACGCGGTCTCCACTCGAGAACTTTTCGACCCCATCAATCATCAGCCCTTAAGCTCAAAACATACTATCGGACGCGGCTTACGGACGCGACAGGCAGTCGCGACCTAGACTATGAAAGTACACTGAGCCGTGCACACTATCGGACATAAGTCGCGGACGTCACCTTCGGACGACCTTGTGCGTTCGGACGTCCGAGAGCGATCTGGCACACCGGATGTCTTAAGACTGTGCACATTGCTATGTCGCGGCTGTCAGTCGCGTCCGTAAACCGCGTCCGATAGTATGTTCCCGGCTTTAGTGCTATGTGCCCTGCCAATGTCGGTTTTTTGGGTCTTTCTAAAGATGGAGATCTTTTCTGATTCGATCTCCATTTTGGTTGCAATATATAAATATTCGTACAATGTTTAGTAATAAAAAAACTTATTTAACATTTTACAGCTGTATTTTTTGACCGACGAACCGGAGGAGATACTCAATTCGACGCATATAGTTATATTTTTTTTTGTATAACCACGCACAACTTTTTTCCTAGTCGACCGATTTCAATAATTATTAATTTATTGGAAAGAGTATACTTCAAAATTGGTCCCACTTCATTTTTATCAAAATCAGCTGAACCATTTTTGGTAAATCAACTATAATGTGAAAAATGCTACATCAAACCGTGCGAAATATTCTCGAATTCTGTACATGAGTGAAGTCGGTCATGCTATTTTTTGCAAAAAAATGTAAAGTTCTATTTTTTAGTTATAACAGAATAACATTACTTTTTCTGAACTAATATTTATAGTAACCTTATGAACTTTCCCGACCTCTGAAAAATCTCCAAGGCGTTAGTAACAGTAAAGTTTGGCTCTAACGTTCTTTACACCAACAAACCATCACCGGCTGGACTTGGCTCATAAAGTTATAACTTTCGGGATTTACTTTAACTTACTCACACACTAGGCTATATTTTATGCTCCGTACGCACATTTAAAGTTCTAGATGGATAATATTTAACTTATGGTATCTGATATCAAATCTAATAGCGCAGCAATTTTCAGCATGAATTTTGCAATGTACCAATTTTGCAGAAAAATACTTTTCTTGGTTTTTTTTTGTATTTGCGTTATTTTGTCCTGCCCCTTTCTTCTATCGTACGACTAGACAGACGCGACCAAAGCGCCACCCTTTTATGGTGGATATTCCGCGCGTTAGAACTATGCGTTTCGAATTCTCATTTCTCATACGACAGGCACTAATTAGGAGACATAACGTCGAGATACGAGAAAACGGGTCATTGTGAATGATTTAATGTAAATATCTGAGTCGGTATGTATGACGGCGCTCGGACATTTTTTAACTACTTTAACTTAGGGACTGTAACTCTGTAGATATTTGCTCGAAAACTCTATCCGAGCAAAATGTGATATAATGTTAAAACGCAGCTTTGATGGCCTATGTTACCGTAAAGTTCTTAAAGTTACACCAGACTTCAGCAAACATAGCGTAGGACGTCTACCGACAAAATCGATGACGCAAAAACACGCTGATTTTTTTTAAATTGTTCTTGTTGAAAACATAAGTAGTATAAGTTTAAGCAGTAGAAATCCTATGGTGAACTTAATAAATTCTATTATATTATCTATTTTATCAGTGGCCTAGTGATATAACGTTTATTTTGTTTATTCGCAAAAACATGTTGAATATTTTTTTAAATTGTTCTTGTTGAAAACATAAGTTCAAATCGAGCAATGAAAATCATACGGTAACCTTAATAATGATGATAAATTCTATTATATTATCTATTTTATCAGTGGCCTAGTGATAAAACGTTTATTTTGTTTATTCGCAAAAACATGCTGAATATTTTTTTTAATTGTTCTTGTTGAAAACATAACTTCAAATCGAGTTGAAAATATGGTGACCTTAATAATGATGATAGATTCTATTATATTATCTATTTTATCAGTGGCCTAGTGATATAACGTTTATTTCAAATAACAAGACTTAAACACTTAACAAGACAAGATGTTTGAACTATTTTCACAGACGAAACCGCAAAGCAAAGCCACACAGTAATTAACTTGAAACAATTAGCGCAATGTCACCGAAACGTAACTTTGCATTACGAAAGTATCTTGGAACGTGTTGAAATAACTCTACAGTGTAAATGTCAAAAGTATTTGATTTCAGTGTGACGTCAATGTCACTTTGCACCGTGACATTGCTTGAAAAGTTTTCCATGAATTTAATGCTTGCTTCTTCATTATTGTGTAGTTTTCTTTGTTCAACCGCGAGCAAGGGAACAAATAAATGATATCGCTACACTTACATGACAATTTATAAGCCATTACACAAACCTCAGTTACCATCGACTTGGCATTTTTTATGTCTCACTTACAAACGCTTATTCATTAATCGTCACATTTTTATATTGAGAAATGATTCATAAAAATTACCAAACAAAATTGCTTTTAAGGTGGTCAACCTTTTTCATTGAAGTATAATACACGAGAACTGAAGATTGTTGTCTATGACGACGTCAGCCAACTGCCGGCGTACGCCGGCGAAGCGCGCCGACCGGCGTTAGTCGCGATTAAATAAAATGGTTGAATATATCAGACGTCAAAATATTATTTAAAAAATTAAAAATGGGGAAATGTGTAGTCAAAACCTTTTAATCCCGTTCCCAATTTCTTCATAAAGCTTCTGGAATTTATTTCCACAAGTAACTACGGTTTACACTATTCGTATTAATTGAAACTATCACATAAAATATCATGATTTTAAAAGTAAATAATTTTACAGTTGGTGATGCCAGGTGAAACATGATTTTGTTTCCCCATAATTATGGGAGATTTCGACTAATCGATAATTACTTTTTTGGTACTATAGGATATCCGCAGACGAAATACGTAAAGATAACGATAAATAATGGATAAAAGCCATTAGAATATTACGAAAAGAAACTGACTGGATAATAATAGTAAATAGTGAAATAGTAAAATTACAATAGATAACAATATAACTTCAATAAATACTAAAAATACAAGAGTACAAAGATAATAACAAATCAGGTACCTAGATTAATGGGCGGCATTAACGTCTACAGCGATTTTAAATAATACTAATAATCATTACTATTTTTATAATTATTGATAGTTATGAATCAAGTAGCAGAATCAGGCTTAAATAGGTTACGTTTTGTAATTATTAGTTTAATCAAATAGCTCGACGGCAACAGGTATCTATGTCCGTAGATTGAAGTTCAGGTATAGTATAACATATTAGGCTACAATTTTCAAAGAAGTTTTACGTGATAAAGAGATACTGAAAAAGCGCGCGCTGCGTGGTATAGGTATGTGTGAGTGACACAGACTGCACGCGGGCTGTGCGGGGTGCGTGGTAACTAGTGGTAAGAACTTGCGAACTCGGGCGCGGGTGGCAGTGTGGCTATGCTAGCTGTTAGTCTGCTATATTTATAATTGTTTATTGTTTATTATAATTGTTTACTCCAACGGTTCCAGAACAAAAAAAACATCACTGCAATTTTCAAAACAATATAATTATTGTAGATTCTTCATGCAATGCTTTCGAATTTTCTTAAAAAATATCCTGTCGTACAATATGACACGTTTTTGATAATTAAGTATTATTATGGCGATAATTATTTTAATTATCAAGAACGAATAAATATTGGTCGAATAAATTAATAGAATATTCTTTGTATTATAACTTTATTCATAATTACATCATATTATATTTGATTTTGATTAATGACTCAAATTCATAATGTTATTACTAAAACGTTGATTATTAAAAATATCGGTTTGTATCACTGACATTGAGAAGATATCGTAACATTTTGGGGAAATTTCAATCTAATGAACTGGCATCCTAAGTAGGCATTGTTCGACTAAATTTAAAAATGTTGCTATTTCTGTATTTTTTAACGTCTTACCGTACTTTAGCAACTAGTGTAACAGGGATAGAGATATGATTCTTTGATTACCTACCAACGATATTCGGGCGGTTAATGTGTCGCCATGCCTAGCAACGCAGTTGTTTGAGTCTGCTTATCTAGACATTAAACATCATTGACCTTTTTTCGGTAAATGATCGACTGTCAATTAAATTTAATTTAAAATAAAAGTTTTAATTTAGACGCTTTTTACATTACTTAACGTTTTCCTTATGGACCAACTGTGTAACGATCCGAGGTCCCACTGCTATCTCCAATTGGTAGTACCACAACCCTGTATGCAGAACTACTTACGCACAAGTAACCACAACTGTCATTCATCTCGTGTCAATGGCTAGACATATTTTTTTTAATACCACAACTGTTGTAATATAATTAGACTAGCTGCCCATCTCGGCTTCGCCCGGATACAAATGAATTATAGCTATAAACCTTCAGGATGAAATGTTCTAAACGATAGTGTTTGTTGTGTAGTTTGGAAGACACACAGACAGACACACAGAAATAACGGTTTTGCTTTATACAACGTAGTGATATTCCTTGTAACACAACTACAATGGATATTTAAAATAGATACGAATCTCGTTATAAAAGAAACCTAGTTTCTTAGTAAAAACTAGGTTACAAAACTCAGAATATGATGCTATAATGGCAGTAAATCACACATATGTCTTTCTAGAAACAACTTCTTAATAATTGATCAGACTGGCTCAAACTGAACTAGACCACACAATCGATAGAAGATATGGCTCATACGGCCAACGCCTTGGCCAATACACAAACATTTGCATTGGATGCACCTCTGAGGTAAACGAACCGCACTAGTAACCTAGTTTTCTATGCAACATCGAGTAATAATAAATTCTTCGCTGTTATGTACTGACCGTCTAGTTTTACGCCTTGCCTTGTTTATGACACACCTAGGAATAGTTCTTTTAATTTTACTCTGGCCTATACGAACTTACTTATAGAAAAGAATCATTTTTTCAAAAATACGAGAAGGTATATCTCGCTGTATTTGTATACTATGCTTCAAGACAAATGTAAAAAGATGATAAACAAACGGGTTACAATATGAGCATTTAAGAGGAATGTGGATCAACCACGGTTTTGCGTTGTAAGTAAATGTTAGAGATAATTTTTGGAACATTTATTGATAGAATTTATGTTCCGGGAGAAAACTCTTTTTACCCCTTAAATTGAAACGAAATGTTTTGTTTTTGGTGTCAGTCGCTTGAGTAACAAATTTTGTATGACAATTATTTTTCTGAAAATTGTATAACATACTACGGTGCTGAATTTTTAGTAAATTTTTACGTCAAATGTGTTTTTTTTAAGTCATTTAAAAATCTGTAAAAAGTAAGGCCCTAAGGCTAGAAACCCTAGTAATTGAAGTATTGATTACACGAAAAATTATCACTCAAATCGGATAGTATTTATAGGATGCAGATAGATAACAACTAATTGACTTTTTTTGATTTTGACTGCCTCGGTGGCTCAGTGGTTAGTGACCCTAACTTCTGGATCAAAGAGGCGTGGGTTCGATCCTCACCCAGGGAAAATATTTATGTGATGAACATAAGTGTTTGCTCTGTGTCTGGGTGTTATTTAGTTACTATCTATATAAGTATGTATTTAAAAATAAGTATATGTAGTATATCAGCCTCTGGCAGCCATATCACAAGCTTTGCTTAGTTTGGGGTCAGAGGCCGTGTGTCAGATGTCCCAAAAATATTTATTTATTTATTATTTAATTGTTTATGTATGGCCAAGTGTGTGGATCACAATTGCCTCAATGATTATATTCGCCTACTTTGTAGAAAACTGTAAAAGTAGCATAAAAAAACAAGTTACTCACATTTTTTGAGGTAGGAATATAACATTTATTTTATGATGCGTTACTCTGACTCATTGCGTGTTGGTGGATTCACAAATACCATAGAATTTCTTCTACAGACGTTTGCAAATTGTGTTACGATGTTTTCGTTCACCAAAAAGGCTAGCTATCTAGCCCATACGACCTTAGTAAGTACTGGTTCATCATCATCATCCACAGCCTTCTTTATCCCACTGCTGGGTATAGGCTTCTCTCTTACTGTGCCATCTGCCTCGGTCCTGTGCCAATCGTGTCCAAGTACTGGTTACTAGTAATCAATTATCATCGTTTTAGGGGCTTATTCTGTACATCAAAACTAACAACTTTTGTTCTGCGACTTGTCAGAAATAAAAAAAGAGCTGTTCCATACATTTCGTCGAGAGTGAACGATATTTAACTATGAAATAGGTATTTTTTTCAGTTTTGATAAAAGTCGTTGAACAAAAGTAGTTAGTTTTGATGTACAGAATAAGCCCCTAAAAGGATACTAATTAATTACCAATAACCCTGTATATTTAGTCACCTAGCCCAAACTTTCTGTAGTACAAGTTAGATACATAGGTAGTCCTTCCACGAGCCTGGGCTACTTGGGCCAGTGCACCAACGTGCCTGTTACAGGGGTGAACGGCCCGCTGGCCCAGTTCTGTGCAGCGATCGATGCCTGATTGCATTCTCGGAACTGATGCGCCGGTCTGAGGGTTTGTTGGGCGCCCGTATCCAGAGCGATATGCTAATCAAATGGATGATCAAAAAGCTGATTTGATTATTGGCATTTCCTGCAAAACACACGGAAGTTAATAAATAAATATCTTCAGATAGGTATTCTCTTATATTTACTTACAATACTGTATCAGCCTTTTTAATAGTCCACTGCAGAACGTAGGCCTATCCACGAAGAGTAATTTGGCCATATCCACCACGCTGGCGCAGTGCTGGTTAGTGGATTCACTTACGCCATCGAATTTCTTCTACGGACATATGCATGTTGCCTCACGATGTTTTCCTTCACCGAAAAGCCAGTGGTGTGAAATTCCGTACATTAATTCCATAGAACTCATTGGTACGGAACTGGGATTTAAACCCACGACCTCACGTTTGTAAGGCGGATGTCACTACCCCTAGACCACCACGGCTACATCTTTACCTGATACAGGATTATCCAGAACTGGCGCACTAAGCCGAAAGAAGGTGAAGAAGAGCTAAAAGAAGGCCTAATTCAATCAACGGATTGGCTTGACTTTTCACATAAATATAGCTCAAAAGTTGGAATGTAACGTTATTTTTCTATCCCGGAAAAATAATAAGTATTTTTCCCAAACCGTCATTTTTTCGGTATCCTTCCAATTGTTTTCCTTTACCAAATGATTGTACGAGTAATAATATTGTATATTTAATCAAACTTAAAAAACATTTCATAAACTATAACTATTAAAATAAAAACTAATACTAAACCCTAAAACGTATACATATTACTAAAATAAAAATAAAGTTAATCTAAAAGACCCTAAAGTAATAATTTAAAAAAATATAACATTAATGAACCGTATTTTTAATAATTAATTATAAGTTTCTATTGAATATTCGTTCCTAATGCGGAAAAAAGACATACTTTTAAGTTACATTTTTTTTATTTTGTTTAATGACAATACTACACTACTACTACATAGAAAGCAATTGGATCATCCACAGACCCTTGAAGGTCTAAAGATAATCCAAGTGCTCAAGCCCACTGCCAGTTGGCAGCGTGCCCAGCATGCTGGCAGCATTGCCACGCTGAATGGCAATGCTTATACGTTGAGCCAAATAAACACCAGCATTTTGGTCACGCGTCGCGTCCACCAGACGCTCAGAAAGACTTTTGAAAACGAGATGAGCTCCCGGCCCCAAGTACATAGTACATAAGTTACATAGTATTTTTATCGTTAAATCTACTTCATTTTAAAGTTAGTATGTAAAAAGAACTAACTTATCTCGAAATCTACAATTACTCATCTAGAGTCGTAAATGCATACTTTGTCTCTACAGACATGAATTTTCATTTTAAATCTTTTAAAGGAACTTTTACTATCTTACTTTATTATTCTACTCTCATTTTATCGTTTTTTAAATTATTCAGTTACGTTCTTTGATTATTTTAAAGAGATTTGATTCACCTATAGTTGTCGCTCGACTAATCAAAGCCTTAACAGCAACTAAGTAAATTTTAATTTAAATAGTAAAATTATTATTTACCATTAAGTAATTTGTTTTTTACCCATCACAAGTCTTTTTTTTATTTAAAAAAAATATTTAAAAAAAATTTGTTACTTCATTTTTATTTATCTCGCCACAAATTTCATAAAAAACTCTACATTAATTTATATCGAATCTCAGCATTTTTTTTTTAAATTGGAATTTCGTACAAATGAATCTTAATAATATACCTTAGATATTCGAATAACCCAATTGGTATAAATCATTTTAATTAAGTAAAGCACAGGTGTTACTCCCGCGTAATTTTAGTAGATAACTGCTACTATAGTTTCGATCGCATTTGGTGATCTTTTTCAAGGTAGGAGTACTAGCACGCGGGCTCATCTCGCATAGCACTGGTATAAGCCCTTGCTAAAATTAAATAAAATACGCATAATTAACTTATTACAAAATAGTCCGATTTTGATATTTCTATTTTATTGGTTATAAAGGTTTTTTTATACTTAGAAATTGGTCCCATAGTTTGGATAAGAAATCCTTGGTAGCATATAAATTTTACCAAAATTGATTTGTGAGCTATTGAAAAATCAACAATGATCTTAAAATGGACTTGCATCGGTTCAACCAAACTATTCCAATGTTGTACATCCGTTGATTGCAATGTTGAACTTGGTTGTGCATTTTTGGCGAGAAATAATTATCTACTTTATACGACTACTATTTATTTCGGAAGAATTAAAGGGTAATTGAAGGCTCACATGACCCTTTATTTCTTCCCGTGGCTTCACAAAGCCACAAAGAGTCGCTCCAAAAATATCTAATTTAAAACTCGTACATTCACCCAGAACCTATACAAAAAGATGCTTTGTGGTATAATTTAAGCCAAAAAGACAGTCGAAACAGTTTTTTCTAAGGATATCTTTTAATAAATTCAATTAGAGAAAGATGGGCACTTAGCTGGTATCTTAAGGGCCTTCTTCGTTACATTTTCCGGATAAATTGCCGGCTCTATAGATCCTGATATCATTCTGTTTTCGCCTTTTGAATATTTTATCCTCGAGTCTTTAAACGTATTAAGATATTTTTGTCTATTCTTTAAAGGATTTGACTCTGTCGTTGAAGTTGAAATATATACGAATTCAATTCAATTAATAAAAAATCTAGTTGGCCCAGCGAACTTCGATTCACCAACTCAGAAACCTTCTTTGGGTCATGCACAACAACTTTGCAAAAGATCATCACGTGGTCAAATGCATAGTTTACGATTCTATAAATGAAATTTTTGTGGATTAAAATATCATTTCATTTCATTATTTTTAGACATAGAAAATGTAGCTGTATACATCAACCAAAACTAAGAAAAAAATAATGAATCTTTACATATTAGTAAAAAAAATTGTTTATCTGTAAAATCAGTTTACGGACGATAAAATTGTTACGTGACAACGTCATAACAAAACATTAAGCCCGATTACAGAGGCGCCAGCGTAAATATAATAGCAACGTAAAAAGCGTTCTCTCCATCAAATGCCTAAAGTGAAAAAGAAACAGAACTATGCTATTTAGCTAATTTAATTAGGATGGCGCCTCTGTAATCGTGCTTCAATTAACAACTGAAACAAGCCGATCGCTTAGATCAATCATGCCTCTCTATCGTTTGATCCGCAATTTCGCTTGCACACTCGGCTCAGGCGGAACGTGACACTGCTTCGTGCGCGCAGCCAGCGTTCATCGATTTATAAGACGTTATTACGTCAAAAAAGTACAAAGAAGCCAACAAAAAGTCAAAATCAACTAACCCAATTCTCCGCCCTCCGCAGGGCTTGGTAACCTAATTTCGACCATGGACCTAATCTGGTCCGATGATGCAGCAGATCAGAAGCGACCCTCGAGTGGAGCGCGGGTCGAGGGGCCACAACTAGGTCGATGTTCTCATGATGATGTGCTGTAGTGCAGTGTTTCCGTATTTCGAGCTTATTTTAAAATATATTGTACAAATTAGGAACATGAATCAATGCGGTTTGCAATCATCCAAGTTCGTACGGGTTTAAAAACTATGGACCGTTCAGTTTTTGAAAGAATTTGTTGAAAGTTCATTGGTTTAGAAATTATTCGAAGCACATACAAATAAATAAAATTAGCGTTCGCTCTAAAAAACTGGTATAGTCTAAATGAGTATAAAATATGTTAGGTACTATGACTAATAGAATTATACCTAATTACAAGTTTCTACTAATATTACCTAGTATTGTATTTAAGTATAGCTAGTTTGAATTAGCATCTTCTAAGTCTGCGTGCTTCATCTTCTAGCAAGCGCAGCGTAGGACGTCCACCTACAAAGTAGTCGCACGTTGCTTCTAACGGGTCTTATTAGAAATCCGGGAAGGCCTATGTCCAGCAATGTATGTCTTATGGCTAATATATAATGATGGATGAACAATAAAATAAAATGCAAGCACGATTCACATAACGTACCGAAATCCAACTTGTTCACTTTACCTTTGATCGGTATTTTTGGATCCCTCGACAAACAGGCGCTAATTGTCAAAACAAACAAACATTGGCACGTAACAATTACGCAAATAGAATCCTAATTACGTCCACACCCTTAAAATGGCATGTATTTAGTGATCAGCAGTAAAATAAGAGAAAGGAGATAAAAAGCAGCAGAAATGATGAAGCAGTCGATCTGGAGGTAGTATTATTATCCTTCTTTGTCTAGCTCAATTTTTGACACTTTTTGACCGCTCGTTATGCTATCCCGTTATCACTAAGTACATGTTATATGCCCGCTCTTACTTTTACTCGATTTTGTGACAATTTGCGTATACCTTAGCGGGTTATCACGTCAAAAGTTACCACTATAGCCCAACAGATAAGCAAGTTGAAATGGCAGTGGGCAATGCATTTGGTTCAAGTAAAAACGGATGGTCCATAGGCCTGTAAACATCATTAACGAAGATACGTATCGGTAAGCGCACCGCCACTTTCACCCAATACCTTTTCCTGTCGGATCAATTTAACAAAATGTCAAATAAAAAAAATCTGCAAAATAAAAGAAAAACAATTAGTATTTCGCTGACCGCGATTTGTGGACGAAATAATGACAAAATGCGATTGCGAACCATTTAACCAATCCCAGGTCCTAATTACGTACCTTTGGAATATAGGATTGTAGGTCACACAAATGACTTACGGGAACTGGACTATTAGCGAGTTAGTTTCGCTAATTGAGAATAAAATGTTACTAATGCGCTCCGAGTAACCTAATTCCAGGAAGGTTTAACAAATGGCTCCAGGAACTAGGATCTGGATCTGACCCAAGGTCGGGGAAGCCCATTTAAATAACAAAGTGCCTAAAAGATGAAAAACTGGTTCATATTTAAGGCTCAGTTTTGGAGGTAGCTTTGTCACTCGCGTATTTGATTTGTTACATTTTGTAGATTAAGTTGATACTTAATTTCTCTTTGGGAGATTAGAATATCATCATTTATTTTTCTGACTAAGTGTTACTACAATGTTAGTAATTTTATGACTGCAAAAAATAATAATTGGAATACTATTATTGTTAATCAATCTATGACATTGTAATCTACTAACTATTGAGTAACATTGAATTTAATAATAATTTTAGCTTAAATTTGACCTATATGAAATTTTGATTAATTTAATTTTATAACTATTGTAAGTTAATTGTTAGTAATACTAATAATAATATCATATTGAAGCGCAGCACACCTCTCGACACCCTAAGCCGTCCACACCAATGTTGCCCCTCCGGCGCCAAATTACGGTAGCCTTTATGGGGGGCCCATTTAGTGGATGGCAAGTCACCACCCGCCTAAATATTTTGAAATAAGGCATTACTTGGCGGGTGCCGCACCTCATTCCATAGACCAGCTTATAATCATGTAATAATTCATTATAATAGCCTAAGAAGTACCTATTCCCCGCCTTTACAATAGTTTACCTCTTCCTATCACCCAAAAACTGTATTTTTCTGCCCCATCAACGCCCTTCAAAGATCCGGGGTAACCCGTGAGTTGTAAAACAAATAAATGGAATATCATATTGCATGTATGTAGAGACAAAACTGTTAAAAATGCTTGATATACACATTGTGAAGATCTGATGTACACAGTTTTGGGCAATAAATTATTTCAATTCAATTTCAATTAACATAATATTGACCAGGTATCTAATCTTAACATTGTAATCAATTTAAACATAATTTTAGACTTTTATTTTAGTAATATCAATTTTATTTGATTTAATAATAATAAATAGAGTTGCCAGTAACGTTGCATAGGGAAGTTTGTATTGAGCCATGATTATTTTTTTTTTTTTTTTTTTTTTTTTTTTAATTATTTAATATAATGACAATACTACACTACTACTACATAGAAAGCAATTGGATCATCCACAGACCCTTGAAGGTCTAAAGATAATCCAAGTGCTCAAGCCCACTGCCAGTTGGCAGCGTGCCCAGCATGCTGGCAGCATTGCCACGCTGAATGGCAATGCTTATACGTTGAGCCAAATAAACACCAGCATTTTGGTCACGCGTCGCGTCCACCAGACGCTCAGAAAGACTTTTGAAAACAAGATGAGCTCCCGGCCCCCACGGACCCAAAGTCTCAACTCCAAATGGCTCAAATATGTAACCACTCCCGAGGTTAGCATATTTGCGCCGCTTGTGCTGCTCAGCCGAATTGGCCGCCGCTCCAGCCCTACTCTGAGTCTCAGGAAGATGTGACGGTGCCAAAGTATCGACGCAAGTTGCGTCCCATACTAAGGGCCGTCCACACTTCCATGGGACCAGCGTCATGCCGTCAGGCCTTTTGCCATCACCACGCGCCAACCCACTCGGTTCGAGTACGGCTGCGATATTGGCGGTGACAAAAGCCCTGCGTATGACATCGTTAAGGCTGGCGTGGCGTCCAATCCGACCAGCGCTTCTTGAGCAAGAGAAACCGTGGTGACCGAGCTGGTCAACTGCAGTACCACACTGACAGCGATGGGCTTCACAACACCTTGCACCCAAGCGTAAGCTGACAGCTAGACGAAATGCAGTTGGGTCTAAAAGGTTACCAGTATTGAAAGAGGGCAATGCTTGCAACCAAAGACCGGACTCCCATACAGAGACTGCAAGGATACGAGCGCGATCCGCGACGCTAGGACACGTGTCTAGAAGAGATTTCCGTGCTAGTTCGCAGATCGGCCGATCCCACAGTCTCTGCGACGATAAAGTCTTTGGAAGCTCGGTATTTGGGCAAGCGACCCTCCAAGCATTCGTTGCCTCATTCAAATGAGCTACATCTACGCCAGAATGGCCTAAAGAAGGTGCGAGGATTTTTTCAATCAAGTTCTGAGTACTATGAATGGAGGACAAGAAAGCTGGTAAAGCAACACTTGAAATTTGACGGACCCCTAACCCTCCAAGCCTAACAGGCAAGGAGGCTTGTAGCCACGCCTTTTCACTCATGTCAATATTCAAAACCGATACTAGGGACTGCTTTACAACATCGTCTAAGCTCAAAAGGAGCTCATTGTGTTTCCACAATGGACTACATCGTAAAGCGTACATAAATTTTGGAACAAACAGACAACATCTTATAATGGTAAAAGCCATGTGGGCGTTAATTTTGAGTAGCCTATCAGAGGCACTCAAAAAATTTTGAATTTTTTCTTGAACGAAAGGCGGAAAAGACTCATCTAATATCGGCGAACCTAGAAGGCGAAGAGAACACTTGTCTACCGATTTGATGTTAGGTGCCAAATCATTAAATTTGTTAAGTATCAAATCTTTATCCGGACATGAGTCGCAAACGAAAAGTTCGCATTTCGAAAAATTTAGCTCCAAACCAATTTGACGAAACTCGTCAATAAGAATTATATATTTATACCACCAATGTATCATGCTAACTCCAATAAAAATTTTGACTTTGATTTAAAATAG
This sequence comes from Hypomecis punctinalis, assembly GCA_949316475.1. Taxonomy (NCBI): domain Eukaryota; kingdom Metazoa; phylum Arthropoda; class Insecta; order Lepidoptera; family Geometridae; genus Hypomecis; species Hypomecis punctinalis. The sequence continues at coordinate 1,577,883 of OX438796.1, forward strand.
CTTGGAAATGTTTGTTTCAAAACGTATAAATATTATTGTTTAAAAAGCCCAAAATAAGGTAAATCAGCTTACATTTTTCTGAAAAAAATCACACGAAGAATTCTTTGGAAAGATTAGCGTTGAAGAATAAAAGCGAAATTTCTTTTCTCAAAAATTAATGAATTGAGAAATCTTGTGTCCAGAATTTTAATAGCTTATCTTGAATCTTGTTTAAATACTAAAAGACTACGCAAGTAATTGATTATTACAATGTGTATTGTCATTCATTTATCCAATAAGTTGATGAAATAAAATATACCACGCTAGTGTAATACGGATTGGCGGATTTACATATATACCATTAAATCTCTGGCATGTAGATTTCCTCAAAATGTTTTCTTTTCGTCAAATATACAGTGGTATGAAAATCCGTATACAAGTTCCAAAAAGCTTAAAGATTCGGGACCGCGACTTATTTTAGTGTAAGTACTTTTTGAAATAAATATAATGTTATTTGTATCACTTTATCTTATCCCCAGACACGTACTGACAGACAGAAGATGCGATAGTAAATGGTGTGTGACGCCCCAAAAGTAGCTTTTTTCTTTCCAGATGGAGTTACATAGTAAGTCTTTAGTAAAGTTTACTAGCACTTACGCTTATCCACTTCAAAACAAATGGATGATAAATTCTGTTACTTAGTAAACAGAATTTTATCATCAGAGTTCTGTAAAACTGTGACTGACGTAAGTATGATGTAAGTGTTTTAAAACAATGAAATCCATCCATCAGCCATAGGACGACATAGGCTTGTCCTATGGATATATCTATGGATATATCTCCAGTAAGACCGGTTGATAGCGGCTTGCATCTAGCGCAATCCTGCGGTGTTAATGAGATCATCCGTCCACCATGTAGGTGGACGTCCTACGCTGCGCTTGCCATCCTGCTAATCCTCCGCGCTATGTGCCCCTACTGTGCTGTACTGTAATTTAATTTCTTAATTATATTGCTATTTGTAACCCTTTGAATGGCGCGACGCCTGGTCCAGGCGTTCAGAGAAATGTCCGGACGCGGTGCCTGGTGCAGGCGTCGCGCTTCATCATTTGTTTATTTCATTTGAGCATAAACAAACCTGACATCATCTTTTAACATATATAAATCGGTCACAAATAGTACAAAGATGAATATAGCTGGCATAAAAACTTTATTTTCATAAATGAACATAGTGAAATATCACTTCATTAAAACTACCGTGAGTATTCATCATAACTATAACAGAATATGGCTAAAACTCACGTTATCATTATACGGTCAATCCGCAAGGAATCCAACCAGTTTCGGAGTATTTACAACTCCATCCTCAGGGCGCGCGTCCATGCGCGTATTCTGTTATAGTTATAGCGAAATATGACACTTTATAAGTGCTCCATTGTTTGTTTTGACGCATGGCGCGGGCCGAGTTTCCTCGTTCTTTTTTGGGATTTATTTAATAGTTTTTGTATGAGAATAGGGCTGCTACTGTACTATTATTTAAAGTATGGTTCATTGTTTATAATATGGTACTTAACATTTTAAAATAACAAAGCATAGCTTGTTCCAGAAGTCTCGTAAGTAGGACGAAAATTTTAATTATTTTCGTTCGACCGTATTTTATAATAAGCTTTATACACATTGATACAAGTTATTTTAGTTAAACTTCGCTACATAAATCTTTGATCTATTCATAAAATTAAAGGTAATGTAATGTCACCAAATTTAGTATAGCATTATCTGCGACATTTTGTATAAACATAATCAGAGTCAAATCTAGTATTATATCTTAAGAAATCAACACTGGATTCGTTGCATTTCCTCTAAGGAAGTATCACTGGTTCTTATTTTCAAAGAAGAACTCTGAAAACGATTCTTGAAAGAAAATGCATAAAAGATGAGTGAAAATTGAACACTTTATTCGTCAAAATTGACTGAAAACGAATAGTTATAATATGGTAGCGCTTTTAGCGTAGTTTGACTAGGTGTTCGTTAGCGATCATCAAAGTTAAGCTACGTTCGGTACGGTCAGTCTCCGGATGGGTGACCGCGGGTGGCATTTGCAAATGAGCGCTACCGTAGCTCGGATGACACGTTCACATAGTCCCAGTTGTTTTAACCGTTTAGCCATGTCAGAGGCCTTTAGACTGCTTGTAAACTCTGACACCAGGGCTAGCCACCCGGCCTATGCAATTTTACTTACTTTACTTTAGTGTTAAGTAATCAAATACATACAAAGTTTTGTTATTTATTCTTACCGAAACATGAAAGAAAGAAAGAAATATTTTATTTACCAGAACGTGATTAAGTTAATAATTTCAATATAATTTGCCTAATACCAGTATTGTAGTTAGTTATATACGGGTACATAGTGAAATTAATACTGGGTCCCAAACTCGGCCAGGCCGGTCTCTTGGGAGCCCTTACAAGTGGAGTTATTCTAACGAAATTCGCGCTTTAACATTTAAAAAAGGGTCTTCGAGAATTACATTAGGAATTAGTTTCAATAACATAAAATCGGAATCATAATTAAGTGAAATTAAAATACAAATTAAATGAAATAAATCAAATCGATTTAACATTTAAAAATTAACGCATGCTATTATTCAATAAAAATTGAAATTAAAATTAGAATACAAATTAAATTAAATAAATCACATCAATTCACAATTAATTTAGCTATATCATATTTCGTGGTTATGAGAAACGTTTACTATAAGGCAAATCCTAGAGTCTACAAATATCAACCGCTGTGTTAACAGAATTAAAAATTAATCTTTAAGAATATTCTTAATAAACATTGATTTTCGTAATTATATAGGTTTAATCTATAGTAAACCATATTCCTAACCTCTTTTAATTTGACAATAATAAAAAACCATAACCATACTAAACTTTAAGCTATGTATGTTATCACCTTGTGTGATTATTATCTAACAATTCTTTTATAACAATCTTTTTCCACAATTTTTATCTCTGTGCGTGCTTTCGTGACCTTTAATCCAATTTCATTTCTCTCCGCCGCTGCAGCTGTGACACCCGACTCTAGCAACTACGTAACTCTACTATTGGCAACATGGGCGCAGCTAGGGACGAGCTAGGGGTTTAAACCCCCTCCCCATCTTTCTTCTCGAACATTAAACTTATCATTTATGAAATCTGTCTCAAATTGCCAAAGCCAGCTCAATTTTTAGGATACCACAAAAGGAAAAATAGGAATCCTTATAGGATCACTTTTATAAGCTCACTGCGCTCTAGCTTAGTACGTAGTTGACCGAAGCGCAGCGAGTCTGTGCTTCTACACGATGATTTTGTTTTCATCTGACGGGATGTTAAGTTTTTAACGAAACTTGGTACACAGGTTCTATAAAGGTTATTTTAATGTTTTTTTTGTTGTCGGCATTTTTTGGTTGGGTGGATATTTCCCTCAAAAAAGGAGAAAAAAATTACTGTTTCTCTAGTCTTCAGCTGGTTCCGGTAATATTTGGTAAGCCTAACAAGATTTGCCAATATGATTCAAATCTGTCAAGAGCGATTCGAAATATAGGCTTATGAAGATTCAGTTAAAGAGATATGACGACACAACGTCTACAGTTCGGAGAATTGTAAACCAGTAATTATTCTTCTGTTTGCTATTTTTTCGATGATTGGACCGCACCATCACCATCATCATCACCATCTGGGCCAACACAATGAATCGGAGAATTCACCTTCAAGAGTTTTGGTCTACTAAATTGTTTATCCAACACTGGACTATCAAAACCTACGTATTATTATTTTAATTAAAAAATTAACTACGTAAATAAAAAATCAATTTCACGCAACACTTGTGCCATCGTAAACTTTCACTGGAAAAATTATATAGTTACACCCCCTTGAAACTGAAGCCTGGCTACGCTCACAGCTGCCAACATTATTGCTATTGCACAATAGATTCTGACATGTAAGCCTTTAGAATTTTATTCTAGAAATCTTTTCCACAATTGATAAACGTGTGAAAACATCTTTATTATTTCGCATTAGTTATTGAGCTCTATTTTTTGTATTCTAGGCATATTTCGTGAAATATTAGCTGTTTTGTGAAAAATAAGTTGAAAATTGGGTGCAGTTTTCACGTGCCAAGGTGAAGCAATGTAAAATTAAATCTGGTGGTGAATATCAAAAACTTGTAGTGCTTATAACAAACTTACTTGTACTTACAAAATTTAATTTATTTTCAATGTATCTTCGCGTATGTTCAACAACAGTTTAAGTTTAATTTAAGAGCGGTTTAAATTCACAAGTTTGGAGACAATATTAATGAACGTGAGTAATTAATATATTTCATTGTCTTTAGGCGATCTCTATTCAAGCGATATTATTACATTTTATGTAAAATTCCATAAATCTTTCCAAGTACTGAATATAATCAAGAACAACTCTCTAGGTTTCTAGGGCTGTGCAGGGTACATTTTAATCTTTAATACTTCAAAATACTTCGAGAAATACATATTTGTATATTATTCACTGACATTTTTTTAACGTTCCGTGTTCCATACCTAAATAAAAAGAAACCATAATAAGAACACATTTCTAAAAAAAACATAACGAGCATTCTGATGATATTATGTAGGTTACCATCACAACTGAAGCCGTGGTAGTCTAGTGGTAGTAACGCCCGACTTGCAATAGTGAGGTCGTGGGTTCAAATCCCGATCCCGTACCAATGAGTTTCTTTGGAACTTATGTATGGAATTTCACATCATTGGCTTTTCGGTGAAGGAAAACATCGTGAGGCAACCTGCATATGTCCGTAGAAGAAATTCGATAGCGTATGTGAATCCACCAACACGCACTGGGCCAGCGTGGTGGATATAGCCCAATCACCCTTCGTGAGTATGCCTAAGTCCTGCAGTGGACTATTAAAAAAGGATGGTACATCATAACTTAAACACAGGAGGCGTTATCAGTGCGTTGCCTACTCTTCAGGGTTAAGATCCCAATTTGATACATTTCTTATAGCATTCTAGATTAGAGCTTTACAGAAAAGTAGTACGCAAATGCACAGTAAAAATTAACGGAAAAACGAAGTGATCACACTGTCGACACCCTACAACCCTATATCTCTACACTGTCGATTTTCTTCGATACGTAAAAAGCCGTGGTGGCCTAGAGGTAGTGACACCCGCCTTGCAATCGTGAGGTTAAAACCAATGATTTTTTTGGAATTTATGTACGGAATTTCACATCACTGGATTTTCGAAAATTGATGAAGGATTTGAAGGAAAACATCGTGAGGCAACCTGCATTCTTCCGTAGAAGAAATTCGATAGCGTATGCGAATCCACCAACCCGCACTGGGCCAGCGTGGTGGATATGGCCCAATCACCCTTTGTGGGTAGGCCTACGTCCAGCAGTGGACTATTTAAAAGGCTGATATAGTACAGTATACAGTACAAAGCGGTTGGACTCAACATGTCTGATTCGTACCGCCAGGGAATGGAACAATCTTCCTGCTTTCTTGTTTCCTAAAAGATATTATATGAAGCTGTTCAAGATCATAGTCAATAGGTCTTCTAAGTAATCTTCTAAGTCTGCGTGTTTCATTTTCGACCACAACATCGCTTACCATCAGGCGAGTTGGTGGTCAAGCGCTCACTTATTCGTGTTAAAAAAATCACTATTGATATTGAGATTCATTATTATTTTATGTTCTTCAGAACGTGATATTTTTTTTACATAACATGTTGTGCCAAAAAAGTAGCTTTACTTCACTGAGATCTAATGACTCGTAATATTCTTGAGCATTTCGGAATACCAGGTACCTTCTACGCAAATATCTTAACCTTCACCTTTCCCTCAAAGCCCCATACCTGCAGCGTACAAGTATGCTTCCTCCGGCCTACTGAAAGGCGCCGAGTCAAAGGCAGCTCTGAAAGGTGAAACACCGCGCCCAGACGTGAGAACCGTGCTGACTAGACACTCAACGAAATAGACATGGCTACTTTTTGGTTTTAATTTCTCAACTAATTAAAAAATTACTCGATTTGACTGTATTTTACGGTCAACATAAAAACATTTAATAGTTTTTCGGTTTAAATTAGTGGTGTATAAATTACTTGGAACTCATTGGTTTGAACTCTTGCCACTTGTAGGTAAGCGTTTTTCCACTGGACCACCAAGTTACAACTTGGTGGTCCAGTGGAAAAACGCTTACGCATGTTGTAGAAAAAACAAATAACGGGTTGCACTCCGAGAGTGCTGGCAGTAGTGCACATTTTAAACATTACGTCATCCGTCTTACGAATTTTCGATCAGGTCACGATCTGCGAGTTTAACATTTTTTACCCATCCCAAAAAGTGCACAAGGCCGTCAAAGAAGTTTTACTTCAAAAAAAATATCATCATATACCATACCATGCCATTATCATTTTCTGCTCAATGTTATCATCTTACCATATTAATAAAAATTTTATTGTTGTTTTTTTATCCTTAAACACTACCTAAAGTAAATTACAACGCGTACAAAACTACAAACAACCAGCGCCACTTTGATTAATTTTTCTATTTAATTTACTAGCTGCCCGGCCACGCGTTGCTGTGGCTAAATAAATTAAAATTGCGACTATAATTTGAGATTTAAACTATCCTATCTCTCAAGTTGGATCGAACTGCACATGGTGTGCGAATTTTATTACAATCGGTTAAGTGGTTTAGGAGTCCATTGAGGACAAACATTGTGACACGAGATTTATATATATTAAGATTATCCAGCTCCACAGATACCGTATCAATAATAATCATTTCTTTTATACATTACCCTATTTTGTGAAAAGTAAAAATCAATTGCTTATCTGTAAATCAATTTTGTTAGTATATTTTTGGGACGACGCTAGTGTTATGCTAATTTTTAATCTTTATCGTCCTGTCTACCGATTCTAAGCTCTACGCTCTTTTCATCTGCTTACCCGCCGTGCATATTCAAGATTTTGAGATCGCCTGCGTCGTATTTAATTCTAGTTTCGAGCTGGGGTGTTTTTTATGACGTGGCTCGAAGGTCAAGTCATTAAGGACTTAGTGATAAAGGTCGTGTGGTTAAATATGCGTCAAAATATTGTTCAATAAACTGAGAATTACAAACATTGCTGTATAAGTATTTTACCTCCGATATTAATTTGTGCAAAATGGGGATACATAGACGGCTCCAAGTTCAAATGTCTCTACGGCGTGATCTCGCAGACTATGTCACATCTGACCAGATCTGACCCTAAAACCTGCACCATACAGGACCTAAATGAGACAACAGAAGCTAATTTTTGGTCAAAAGCTGAAATATATATTTTTTTAGCACTAAACATTGACTAGAATAGTAGAAGAACTGCATTATTTAATGAGTTGTGTAATGTTTACAAGATGCTTAATACTAGTTGTTTCATACATTATTATGATAATATGTGCCGTGGTGGTCAAGAAGTAGTGACGAGAAGGTCCTTACAATCGTGAGGTCGTGGGTTCGAATCCCCGGTCCCGTACCAATGAGTTCTTTGGAATTTATGTACGGAATTTCACATCACTGGCTTTTCGGTGAAGGAAAACATCGTGAGGCAACCTGCGTACGTCCTTAGAAGAAATTCGATGGCATATGTGAATCCACCAACCAGCACTGGTCCAGCGTGGTGGATATGGCCCAATCACCCTTCGCGGGTAGGCCTACGTCCTGCAGTGGACTATTAAAAAAGGCTGTTACAGTACAGTACAGTACATAAATTGTTTTTAAAATTATATTTTCAGCATAATATTACAATTTTTAAGACGCTACCATTTCACGTAAACAAATTTACGTTAAAATTAATGTATATCTGCCAAATGTAGTCCATGTTGTTTTAGGCATGTGCTGGTAGCTCACAGTTCATTAATCTACCCAATCTGCCTGTAAGCCCGTACAGCGTAACGAGGTGACACCCAGATTTAGCCGACGCGGAGCAGGTAGGCTTGAATTATTTACTAGACCCTAAATAAAAGCTGAAGTATTTTAGATTTGCTGGAAATTTTGACAAATTAGGTCAAATGGCTGGCTGTAGCGGTGGGACTGTCTTCATTACATATTTGTACCTTTAGTGCTCATAGCGAAGTTTGACTAAGTGTTTCTTTACAATCACCAAAGTCACCGCCAGGGAATGGAACAGATTGCCGGCTGGGTTTCCTGAGTGATATAATTTGGAGCTCTTCAAAGTCAGAGTGAATAGAATATTACATCTAAATCTTTGTGCTTCAAATCAAAAAGGTATTTACTTTCTACTATTACTATATTATATTAGCAAAGTTTATATAAGTAATTCTTTAACTATTTTAATAACATTTTCGTTGTGGTCGAACCGCAAACAAGAATATGATAACATTTTTGTTTGTGGCTTGACCACAACTTGCCAATCTCGACATAGGTATCACGTTGTTGTGAGGTAAAAGGATTGTTTTGTTAACCAAAGTTATGAAAACTGGGCGCCACTAATATTAAAAGGTAAAAGTTAGTGTAAGTTTAAGTGGTTTTACTAAATTTTGTTGGAGTTAATGAAGCTCATTGTCCATAGAATCGCAATCACGATATAAAAAATAATTTAAGTAATTAAATAATTTAAGTATTTTGCTAAGATATTATCACCAAATACACTTTTTAACACGTTTTTATTAGTTTCACTTGTATGTTTGTTTGCTTGCTTGTAACCAACCTCTTTGAGCTCGATTTTGATCTACTTTCGCGATCAGATTTTCTTCAAACTTTACACCTATCAAAGACCGAAGACAATGCAATAAAAAAAAATATATTATGCCTGTTTTTTAGTTTTTTTTTTAACTATATTTATATTATTAATATACCAATGTTCGGTAAACTACCTACGTCATTTTTCCTCATAATAATATGTTCTTAAAAGAAAGCGACCTTCAGGGTGTCTCCCTACTATAACGAACTATACCACGACCGTGCTAGAAACATATCAGGCTCGGAAAACAACACGATAGACTCTACTATGCCCACTACAACTACGTCATCAATAAATAGTCATCGAGAATATTCTGCCGGTGACGAAACCCTCCGTGCATGGCAAGCGACGGGGCTAGTCAGTAGCGGAGCGGTCTCGTGGGCATAGTCTTATTATTTTTAACTTTCTTTTTGTGATAAACATTTCAAAAATTGACGCGTTCGCAGGATTTGAACCTGCATCCTCTGGGACACCGGCCCAGATGCTTTGTCCAATTAAGCTAAATCGCGCACTGCGAATGCGCCGAATTAGTGAGTGTTTATCATTTTTACCAACTACTACATTGTTGGTAGCGCCATTTGTGAGAACTGCTTCAAACCAGTCAGTCACTTAATGTGAAATTATTAGAACTTCTTGACGCATTGCTTAATCAATGAAATTATTTTTATTTCTATACACCTAGTGTGTGAAGCACGATATAAATCATTTCATTGATTATTCTTTTTAATATAGTTTTTTTTTTGCTTGACACATTCATAGCACGGTCATAGTATGGTACGTTTTAGTGCAAAAACTCATTTTATGCAAACTGCTTAAAAATCGGCTAGAGTTTTTGCAAAAAGAGAAGCGTCGTAGGTGAGGTCGCCCGTGTGCCATTTTGCTAATTGTTACGTTGACACAGACTTCAATGCGTTGACAACACTGCTCCGTCATTGCTAGTACAACCAAACGTGTTTGATACTTGGTAGACACCAATTCGGTTTTCATCAGTACTCGCGTAGTAATAGTCGGTATCTTGGCTGCTGATTAAAATATTATTGTTAGTTCCTCGTAACGCCACGACGGTTCTCTTATTGCACAAACTCTAGCTCTATTTTAGAGATCCCTTTGGTCGTAACACCTACAACGCACCTTCAACGAAAATAAATTCAAAAGGATCTTAGGCGACCCGCCATCGAGTCTAGATCAGAATCAATCCCAGACAAAATACCTGGAACAAATCTTTAGAGAACGGTGTTCTTGATAAGCTGGGCCATTTTCAGATGAAAGTTTAGGCATGGAGCAAGATTAGATCATATATTTATAGTTATGTGTCGTCTGACTGTTACTAGGTTTCTTTCGAGTTGACTTTAAGATGGTCATAGGTAAGATAATTAATCATTTTGATCTCGTTTGTTGAATCTAGTTGAAAATAAAAAAGTTTCATAAATGTATCTATTTATTTTATTTATATGAAGTGAAGGAGAAAAAGATCTTTGCAAGTTCGGGTTTGATGTCTGGCAGGAACTTGTTCAAGACAGAGAAGAGTGGCAACACGTAGTATCGGTGGCCAAACACAATTTGGGTTGCTGCGCCAACGTAGTAAGTAAGTATTTTATTTATGTAAATATGTATTTACTTAATTATCTTCAGCTCTCCTAATTAAAAAGTTATTACACCAAACATAGAAAATGATGTACCTATTACATTGTTTTTGATCTCAATAGCTATCTCAGTTTTAAACTGAAGAAATAGAGGAGGTTTGCAAGTCGGCGCGTATTTACATTTTTTTTTGTTGTCTGACCACGCATAACTTTTTACAAAGTAGTCTGATTTTAATAACTACTTTTTTTGTTGATAGATCATATTTCAAAGGTGGATATTATAATTATATAATATATAATATAGGAATCGGCTCAGCCATTTTTAATTATTCAACAATAATGCGAAAATTACTACTTTGATCTGTGCGAACTATTCGAATTCTGTGCACGGTTGAAGTCGGTTATGTATTTTTTTGGGAAAAATAATTATTTTTACATTATTTTAACTGGCTTTTATGAGATTTCTAACGAAATTTTTGTAAATTTCAAGTAAATATAGTGCATTCAATTGTGCCGAAATATCGGGAATTGAAAACAAAAGAAAAAATACCGGGAGCTATAGTTGAATACAACATTAATTCCTATGATGTACTTTTAACTGGAATTTTTTTTTCGTCCTTACAAGAAATCTAGGGGTGTCAATCAATAATAATTTCAATCAATAATTTTCAAAATTTAGTCCCACTACAAGCCTTAGCACTTAAGCCGTGGTGGTCAAGAGGTAGTGACACCCGCCTTGCAATCGTGAGGTCGTGGGTTCAAATCCCGGTCCCGTACCAATACGTTCTTTGGAATTTATGTACGGAATTACACACCACCGGCTTTTCGGTGAAGGGAAACATCGTGAGGCAACCTGCATACGTCCGTAGAAGAAATTCGATGGCGTATGTGAATCCACCAACCCGCACTGGGCCAGCGTGGTGGATATGGCCCAATCACCCTTCAGGCCTACGTACTGCGGTGGACTATTAAAAAAAAGGCTGGTACAGTACAGTCCCACTACAATCATTATGTAATAGAACCTAACGTAGTATAAGCAAACAATTTAAACACATCATCCATCTTAATTCCTCAAACGTCTTCTAGCAAAGAAAAGGACCTTATTACGTAAGGAAAGTTTTTAACAAGAACCTAACATTCAAGAGCGTCAAACAATGCTGAGGGATCTGTGACCTCTCGAGGAAGAAAACTTTAATTGAAGTGAGGCCGAGTGTTTTTCTCATTTGCAATTTTGGACTACGTACTTGTATTTTGTAGAATAAATTGTAAAGAAGTATATTAGGGCTTGTGGGGATTTTTAGAGCGTTACTTTCTATAAATTTTACTTTAAAGTAACAGTGTTGTACTACAGTAGAGTCCATTTTTCTCTAAGTACTTTAAGAGAGGGTCTCATAGTATGATAAATGTAATAATATCTCAAAATCGGGTCATTCAGAACTAGTGTATTAAGCCGAAAGCAGGTGATTCAGATCATCATTATGGAGTGAACTGTTACTGTGGGGCCAATCCGTAATTCGACAAAAAAAACAGCAGTTTCGTATTTCGTCAGTGTCGATTCCGAGCTTCAAGCAAATATCTATAGAGTCACAATCGTGTAAAAAAGTGTCCGAGCCAAAACTCTGCCCAAGCTACGTAGTGGGCAGACTTTTTAATTAGTTGAAAGGCGATTGCGAGCCGACTACAACGCGCGCGGCGTTGTAGATGCCAAAGTGCTCGGTTACAAGAACCAATTAAGTAGCATAAAGTCGGGATTCTAGAAAATGGGTCATTTTGAATTATTTAATGTAAATATCTAAGTCGGTATGTATGACGGCGCTCGGACATTTTTTTATTACTTTCACTTAGAGACTGTGGCTCTGTAGATATTTGCTCGAAGCTTCCGAGTTATAATTTTGTATGAAACAGCAGCAGTTTTTTCTATCCAATTTCCGGTTAGCCTCGTAGTAAAAGTTGTGGTAGTAAAATCGTATTAATCACCCCCTTTCGGCTAAGTATATGGCGACCAGAAAACTCTGTATGTCTGACGAAATATAACACCAGGGGTAACCAACGTAGCGTAGTTAAACTAGGTGTTTGTCAACGATCACCGAAATTAAGCAACGTTCCGCATGGTCAGTATTTGGATGGGTGACCGCGGGTGGCATATTCCAACTGAGCGCTATTGTGGCTCGTATGATACGTTAAATTGTAGGTCCCGGTTGTTTTAACCGTTTAGCCATGTCAGAGGCCTTCAGGCGGCCTAAAATTTCTGACACCAGGGCTAGCCACCCGGCCTATACTAACTCACTCACTCACCAAATATTGTTACCTACGCGATATTTTCATAACCACTTTGAAATATATTTTTTGAAAGCCGTTCATTTTGGCCAAACTAAGTACTGTACTGTACTGTACCAACCTTTTTAATAGTCCACTGCAGGACGTAGTCCTACCCACGAAGGGTAATTGGGCCATATCCACCACGCTGTGTGCCATTGCGGGTTGGTGGATTCACATACGCCATCGAATTTCTTCTACGGACGCATGCAGGTTGCCTCACGATGTTTTCCTTCACCGAAAAGCCCGTGGTGTGAAATTCCGTACATAAATTCCAAGGAATTCATTGGTACGGGACCGGGATTTGAACCCACGACCTCACGATTGTAAGGCGGGTGTCATTACCACTAGACCACCACGGCTGCCAAACTAAGTGGCTAGTTAAAATTATAATTCCGAGGGTTCTGTACCCGACAAGCAAAAACGGGTCATCATTACCATAGGGAAATAAATCGTCTCCGCTGTTGCTAGCCTATATGTATTTTGACTTTAATATGTGGCCATCATGAAATTTGCATACCTTTCTAATAAAGGACGATGAACTTTTCAACAGATTTGAGATATTGGAAGTTTCTAATACGAATTTTAATATAATACGGATTTACTACGAACGTAATAACGCCATCAGTGAGAAACGTTTATTCAAACGTGAATTCCTAAATATTCAGATACAGGACTTGCATTTGAATCTTCAACTACCACTAGATTGTATTACAGATGCGTAGTAAGATGATATGGTCAATTATGAAAGAGCCATCGTAAATTTAGCCTAAATTAATTGGCGTTAATTTACGACTATTCTTTTACAAATATCGCGTAGGTGTCTACCAAGTATCAAACACTTTTAGTTGTACTAGCAATGACAAAGCAGTGTTGTCAACGTAACAAAACTAGTGAAATGACACACGGGCGACCCCGCCTACGACGTTTCTCTTTTTGCATATACTCCAGCCCGGCCAGATTCAATGAATAAGCGTATCTGCGTACATAACTTTTCATTCAGTTCATTCGACAAGATTTTTTCGCACGAAAGTCTCATCGTTCTCATGTAAATAAAAATTATCTAGCCATAATTCGCCTTACGTCCATCTTATCGCGGCGTCGTCCATCAAACAGCGTTAGGGCTCCAGCATTGGGGGCGAAGTCGTAAACCAGGTTTATTCCTACCGACCCTAACTGGAGCAACGGGGTAAAAATGGTAAAATGGGTAAAAAGGGGAGTTTGGGGCTTACCCGTATCGGGATGTGCTTAGGCACTCCTGTTTTAATATCATGAAAATTGGGCGAAAAATCAAAGATAGAGAATGTGACTCCCGCTTTACATGGTTCTTGGTGCAAAGGATGTTTATCGCTATTGTATTTTATATCATAAAATTTGGGCCAAAAAACTAAGACAATCAAAGGATGTGACTCCCGCTCTGCGTGGTATTTGGTGCTAAGAATATTTATGTATCGCTGTTGTAAATATTTATGATAAGTCTAAGGCGATTCTGCCGGTATTATGGGCAACTTTAAACCAGAAGCCGTATATTCATTTGACTGTTATAGTTAAATAAGGATTTTAGGTATTTTTTTGCACTTAAAATTGGACGTTTATAAAATGTATCGCCTTAAAACTTACGTTAAGTTTATCGAAGACGCAAAGATATCATTATTTCAAACGTTTAAACGAAAACGAACGACCAAAATATCATACGTGAAGCACACAAAATGGTCGTAATGGAAATATTTTAAAATGTGGCGAATATAAAATAGAGATTATTAGTAATGTTTAAACACCGATTATAAAATCTATATAAGTAACCGTTTGAGCAAAATTTATGAAATTTTGATTTGTTGATGAACTAAGGATTTTAATTAATTTGCCAAATTTCATGTATGTAGGTTAATTAGTTTTTAAGTTGTGATAGGGTCAAACGTAGCTCCAAATGGTTCGTGTAATATTACACACGGCCGCTGCGTCGTTGAACACATTGCTGGACGCGCTTCCGCGCATCTAATTTACAAAATATTCAATTTTGGTAAAATGCCAAACATCTCATCCTATGGTACAAAGATGTGTACCAAGCTATCGAATCTGACAACGGTAATATTCCATCACAACACCTAGATAAGAAAATCCTAGTCACGGTAGCCTCTGTAAACAAAGCAGACAAAATCGTCCTTTATGTATGTATGTATTTGTGGAGTGGATGCCAAATTTTATCTAATTCTTTGGCCGACGTAACGGAGGAGTTTCCCACTCAATTCGACGCTTATGTAGATTTTTTTATGTATAACCATTAACCACGCATTACTTTTTACATAGTAGTCCGATTTCGATAATCATTTTTTTTTATTGGAGAGAGTATACTTCAAAATTGGTCCCTTGACTGAGCTGAGCCTTTTTTGATAAATCAACAATCATGTGAAAATCTGATCCGTGTGAACTATTCGCAAATTCTGTATACGGTTGAAGTAGGTCATGCCATTTTTTGCAAAATGTAATTATATTTTTGTTAGTCGGGCGCGCCTAAACACACCCCTGAATGCCTTTATTTACTACGATTGAACCTGCTATTGGCATGTGAATATTTGTTTATCTTTTCTTTACACGAGGTTAAAAAACTTTTTATTTTTACCAGCGTTTGTTTAGTTTCGTCTGTCTGTTATCCAATCGAGCAACTTTTGACCCAGTCCCCAAATCATTTTAAGCGCATTATTTGATATGAAGTGTGTTATTGTACTAATATTTTACAAAGACAGATTTTTGTACAATTAAAAAAAGAGATCTCTTTAAATTTGGACAGCATTATGCAAATAAGAGATTCAACAACGTTGCCCATTCCCTTTGTTTTAGACAATCCCACCAAACAAACGGGAAAAAAGTGATCCAGCATAATTCGGATTACTTAGCTAACTTATACATAGCTTAGCGGGTCACTGACCTCGGCAGTGCGACAGTCTGCCTGCATCTGATGCGAAAATTACCCAGCCAAGTTAAATGAGAAGCTGTATAAATGAGGAAACCGTAATCTTCCACTACATTTCAGTAGGAAACTACAGTAGTAGCTCAATAGTTGAGTGTAAAAGATAAGTTGGTTTTTGTCAGCTCAGAGAGAACACTCCAGGAATGGAAGGTTTTTGTTTTGTAGAATTTTGCTGAGAGTACTTTTTAGTTTGAGATATGAGCTATTATAAAGTGGGAGCAAATTGAGTGCACATTTTGTCGGGTAAGGTCTGGGAGGTGTTGAGATATTGCTAGTGTTTTTGCGTAGGAAACTTATGGGTGCTCTTTAGGTTTTATGGCGCTTGAAATTTGATTTACTATTCATTTAATATTTTATTAGATCTCGATTCCTACTAGAACTTTAAATTTTCCGGGATAAAAGTCTGAAGCACTTTTCATCTAAAGAATAAACAGATATTCATTCAAAAAAAATCTATCCGCTGCTCAGTTACTTCGTAATATAACGTTATTACTATAGGTACAGCCCTAAACACATTACAGTGTAATACATAATTATCATCGTAAGGCGCATTTTAAATTGAATATCATAATTTACTTCATATTGAAAATCCGCCTAAGTAGACCAGGGTAATAAATCGAGATTTTTCGTGAATTTCCAAGCAATGAGCACAGGAATAACCGTGAGCCGGTGAGCAGCCGAGCGCGGTATAACGTGAAACCGGGTCGAGAAATCGTGACCACGGTCGATGCAACTCGGCCGAATCGTCGGGATGATGAGGTATTTATTTATCTCGTAATTTTAGTGCGCGATTAGTCCCGTAATATATAATAGTAATGTGTTCAAATCGCGATAGTTTAAAAACAATAATTACAATTTGCATATCTTCAATTCAAGAGTGAATAAATATCTTCTAGGTGTACTCGTACATCATCTTCGGTTACAACTTCGATTTCCATCAAGCGACTTGGTGACCAAATGTAGCTCTATTTTGCATAAAAAACACTCCTTGGATTATTCCTAGTATTAAAAATAATATCCCCGCCAGAAAACTTTAAGAGAATAATTATTTTACTCAAAAAAAATGCACAACTGGCTTCGCCTGTGTACAGAATTAGAATAGTTTGCACGAATCGAGGTGTCATTGTTTGTTTGTATATAGCAAAAGTAAATATTCGGCAGACATCTCTAGATCTAATCACCGTGACAAACATGATCACCCTGACCATTGGCCTACATTTGTTTTCATCCGTAAAAACATCGCAAAAACACGCACTCTAAAATTTGCCCCCAAACTGAAAGCTTTTACGTTCCAATCCATTTGAGTAGTTTTTCAGGCTTTTGAGGAGTCAATAGAGTCTGTAACCCTGTAACGGGGTGACCGGGAAACCGATTTGTAGCGATTGAAAACGCAAACTCACTATTTGCTAACCTTACAGCTACCTATCTCTGGGAACTCGGTGAATATGGGGAATGACAGAGGTAGAACTTAGAACAGTACCTAGTTGTGCGTAAGAAATGTTTGGGTACGAGATTTTGCTTTGGTATTTTGGGTTTGTGTAAGTACTTACAATAAAATAGATAAAAATGTGATAAATATATCGTGATGTGAGTTAAGATTTTTCTCGGAGTGTTTTTAGTTTTTTGTCCACTTGGCTAAGTAACACTTAAGTGACTTTGATTGTGATTTGACTACAACTACTACAAGTATACAGAATACAATTCTGGAATCCGCATTAATAACAATTTATTTGTAAATAGCGCAACTATAGGACTTAAAAATCTCAAAATATTTAAATTTAGAGATTTGGCAATCTTAATATTTTTCTTGACTAGGTCTTTTTCGCATGACTAGTGTAGAGAAAGTCAGTATGACGAATTCAACATTTTGATTGCTATTCATATTTTATTGCTATGATATTTTTTACAGTACGTTTAGATAGAGAGACTTGCTTTCTGATGCATTAAAGAAGGAAACAATATAAATTATCACGCATATTAGACTGTTTACTAAATATTATAAGTTCTAATTCCTGCTCTCTCTATCTATAGGTAGTCTGTTTTTTTTTATATTCTTCGCCCCCTAGATAACCCGAATAACCTCGTCATTTCTTCAAATTTCATCATAGCCTCATTCAGTAACGACTAGGTAAACGTTACCGAACAAATATCCAGAGAAAAAGATTACGATTTTGATGAAGTTCAACAACCTCCAGGTGTATGGCCTTACCTTTTGACCTGACTGATTTATTCTGGTTATGAGACAAAATTGTGTTTTCCTTTATAGAACAGGATATTGGAATATAATAAAACATATTCTTTAATCCGTGAAGTGTTTGATTTTGCAAGCTGAAAATAATTTTGGGATATTTTTAAGGTGTTGTTGGGTTGTGATGAAAGTAAACTTAGTAGATTACTTAATAATCCTTTTAAAGGCTTATTCAGTACATCAAAACTAATAACCTTTGTTCTGCGACTTTCGTCAAAACTCAAAAAAAAATCAGTTGTTCCTGGATACATTTGGTCGCGTGTGAACGATATTTTTCTATGGAATACCAATTCGTTTTTGAGTTTTGACAAAAGTCGCAGAACAAAGGTGTTAGTTTTGATGTACAGAATAAGCACGTAAAAGGATGCTAATTGATAACAAATAACCCTGTATATTTTGTACCCTGGAAACGAACAAAATATATTTTCATTCATTTTATATGATAATTATAATTTGTTACCTCAGAAACCGTAAGATAGATATTAAGTAGGTAAAAACAGAAGTGGTGTTTCAAAGTGCAAACATATTGAAAGGTGTAAAAGGACATCTTTCAACTTTTACTACTTATTGGATGTACTTCAAAATCGCAAAAAAAAAGGAATTGGTTAAATTACATTTCGTCCAGAGTCAATGAATTTTGTGTATGAAATAACTTTTTGTTTTGGTTTACATCAACCAAGAAATTTGTTTTTTTAGGGTTTCGTGCCTCAAAAGGAAAGAACGGAACCCTTATAGGATCACTTTGTTGTCCGTCTGTCCGTCTGTCGGTCTGTCGGTCTGTCCGTCTGTCCGTCTGTGTGTCTGTCAAGACTCTTTATCTCGGGAACGCGTAAAGATATCGAGTTGAAATTTAAACTGTATACGTAAACCTATGAATTCTTGCAGTTGTGTAAAAGAAAAGCTTCTCAGTTACCGTATAAAAAAGTTAGAGCCGTTTATGTCGTAAAAAACCGCATATTTTGCACTCACAAAAATCAATACCTACAGGGTACTTGCCGTTGACATAGAACTATGAAATTTGGCGAGAAGCATCGTCTCAGAGTAGACATATAGGAATAAATCTGAAAATTGTACATTTTTATTTACATCACAAAAAATAGGGCCTCAAAATTCACAAAAATTTGGTTCAAAATTCTGTCTAAACTGAAAATAAGTTCAAATATAAATTTTTATGTAAATGTATAAGTGTATAAATATAAAACATCAAACTTAATAGCAATCAAATCAAATAAGTTATAAAAATCAATTCTTAAAGCAACAGTTTAAATCTCAGTATTTACTCATATCTGAACTAGATGGCGTTGGCGTCAAGTTAGCCCGCGGTATTAACTTTCTCCGTCGATGTACGAGGTGTCTATGCGTTCCGGAGATGTTGTTTTATTGCAAACATACAAACATACAAATCCATTTTCTGACTCGAACAAATTCAAAGGGAGTGAAGAATCAGTATGAATAACTTCAATCGCAATGCTAAAACAAGTTTATAATTATTTTGTCAACGTGTTTGTACGGAACCCTCGATGTGCGAGCCTGACTCGCACTTGTCCGGTTTTTTTTTAACGAGAAGTGATATTAGTACGACATTGTCATACAAGGTTTTAAATTCAACTCGATACCTACGCATTTACGAGATTTATAGTCATGATAGGACGACAACATGTTCTGTTTTTGCTACGGAAACTTAAAAAAAATAACTGGTTCGACCAGTTTTGGGTCATTTCATTTTATTTCAAACCCATGCCATCCCTCTATTTAGATTGAGGGTTAAAAATACGTCCCGCAAAGTGATTCTCACGCTGTCTTAGCGTCCCAAAATTAATGATCGGCCAAACAAAGCACGGACTGAAATTCTGAAAGCTCCGAGGTGACTGCACCGATACTGGCTCAGTGGGCCACGTGTCACTTATTACATACATTTTAACCGCAATTTAGGCTTTTGACCGGTTTTTTGCGTATTTATATGAAGGTTTGCAGACATTAACAAGTTGAGATAATGATAGAGCATAAATAAATTCACTTATGCCATGAACATTTTTATGCTGACTCAAGTTTTATCACAATGTTTTCCATCACTGAAAAGCCGGTGGTGTGAAAATCTATAACATCACACCTTTAACGTAAAACACAAAACAGATACTTTTTATCATTCATTCAAGAGACAATATTTTTTAAGAAAAATGCGTAGTATTTTTTTTAAACATACATACTTGAAACGAAGAACGGAATGAAATGTTTGATTTCATTTTGTACCTTGTATACACACACAGGCGCACGGACGCACGCACGCAAACACACGCACACACATACACGTGCACACACATACACACACACTCACATAAACAGCGCAACTGTATAATAAGTATTAAATTCATGATTCAGTGCCTAGAGTGTTCCCAAGTGCGATTTTTTAAAGGACAGAAAGGCCTCAAAATTCACCGTACGCGGTGCCATAAAAATAGCCAAATTACACTTTCGGCCCCTATTGCAGGCTCTGATGGAGCCAGCAGCAGTCCCGTGAGCGCTGCTGCTCCTTCCAAACCGCTTTGGGAGGTTCTTAGCTCACTCAAAAGTTCTCTTCCTGTTTTAAAACGCATCCCGCGTGGTGCACGTTTTTCGGTTGCGCAGTGTTTATCTGCTGCTATTCGGAATGTTATTTCTAGAAATTCTTTAGTCGCCTGGGAACACCTCTTGACTTTTCCCTACGTTGTGCTTTACGTACATTCGGACCCAACAAACAAAAAATCCCTTACCACTAGGGTAAAGGAAAATTGCGTAAAGTACAGCGCATTGGAAGAGAACTCTTTAGATTTTGAAAGCATTATTCCGCCAACAAGGCAGAATAAACCAAATTCTAAAAAAACAGACGATTCGGTTACCATTAAAATAGTAGAGAGCAAAATTAGTGATGGCGATATCAAAGGCGCCGCACGAGTCCTGTTCTCCAGCGACACTATTGCCCCCCACACACCCGATACGGTCCAGTCACTCCGTGACAAGCATCCGCCGGCAGCATGTCTCCACCTGCCTGAGCCACCACACCCTGATGACGTTGTCATTGAAGTGTCAGCTCAGGAGATTGCAGCGGCCGTTTCTTCTTTTCGGAGCGGCTCAGCCGGAGGCCTAGATGGTCTCTCGCCTCAACATCTAAAAGATCTTCTATCTTTTAGCTCTGGTGAGGTGGCTGATATGAGTCTCTCTTGAGAGAATTAACGGGTTTGGCAAATCTCATGTTATCTGGGCAGGTCAATGATGACGTTATCGAAGTCTTGTATGGCGCTAACCTATGCGCACTTGTCAAAAAAGATGGTGGCATCAGACCTATTGCTGTTGGCACCACATATCGTCGTCTCGCAGCCAAAGCCGGTTGTGGAAAAAAGGTTGCTCTTTTGAGTAGCCTTTTTCAACCAATACAGCTTGGCTTTGGTTCGCGGGGTGGATGTGAGGCTGCTGTTCATTCGCTTCGTACTTTTCTCGGTCAAAATTGTGGAGAGGTGTTGCTTAAGGTGGATGTCAAAAATGCTTTCAATTCGGTTAATCGAGACGCCTTGTTGGCACAGGTCAAAGACAAAATTCCCGATCTTTTCAATTTTCTTTGGCAATGCTACGGCAAACCCACTAAATTAATTTACAAAAATGATGTTTTGCTATCTTCCGTTGGCTGTCAACAAGGTGACCCTCTCGGACCAGCCATTTTCAGGCTGGCCATTCATCCAATTGTTCAACGTCTCCAATCTAAACTCAACGTTTGGTATCTGGATGACGGGACTTTGGGTGGCGATGCGAGCACAGTCCTACGTGATTTGGAAATTCTTATTGACGAGTTTCGTCAAATTGGTTTGGAGCTAAATTTTTCGAAATGCGAACTTTTCGTTTGCGACTCATGTCCGGATAAAGATTTGATACTTAACAAATTTAATGATTTGGCACCTAACATCAAATCGGTAGACAAGTGTTCTCTTCGCCTTCTAGGTTCGCCGATATTAGATGAGTCTTTTCCGCCTTTCGTTCAAGAAATAATTCAAAATTTTTTGAGTGCCTCTGATAGGCTACTCAAAATTAACGCCCACATGGCTTTTACCATTATAAGATGTTGTCTGTTTGTTCCAAAATTTATGTACGCTTTACGATGTAGTAATTGTGGAAGTAGTCCATTGTGGAAACACAATGAGCTCCTTTTGAGCTTAGACGATGTTGTAAAGCAGTCCCTAGTACCGGTTTTGAATATTGACATGAGTGAAAGGGCGTGGCTACAAGCCTCCTTGCCTGTTAGGCTTGGAGGGTTAGGGGTCCGCCAAATTTCAAGTGTTGCTTTACCAGCTTTCTTGTCCTCCATTCATAGTACTCAGAACTTGATTGAAAAAATCCTCGCACCTTCTTTAGGCCATTCTGGCGTAGATGTAGCTCATTTGAATGAGGCAACGAATGCTTGGAGGGTCGCTTGCCCAAATACCGAGCTTCCAAAGACTTTATCGTCGCAGAGACTGTGGGATCGGCTGATCTGCGAACTAGCACGGAAATCTCTTCTAGACACGTGTCCTAGCGTCGCGGATCGCGCTCGTATCCTTGCAGTCTCTGTATGGGAGTCCGGTCTTTGGTTGCAAGCATTGCCCTCTTTCAATACTGGTAACCTTTTAGACCCAACTGCATTTCGTCTAGCTGTCAGCTTACGCTTGGGTGCAAGGTGTTGTGAAGCCCATCGCTGTCAGTGTGGTACTGCAGTTGACCAGCTCGGTCACCACGGTCTCTCTTGCTCAAGAAGCGCTGGTCGGATTGGACGCCACGCCAGCCTTAACGATGTCATACGCAGGGCTTTTGTCACCGCCAATATCGCAGCCGTACTCGAACCGAGTGGGTTGGCGCGTGGTGATGGCAAAAGGCCTGACGACATGACGCTGGTCCCATGGAAGTGTGGACGGCCCTTAGTATGGGACGCAACTTGCGTCGATACTTTGGCACCGTCACATCTTCCTGAGACTCAGAGTAGGGCTGGAGCGGCGGCCAATTCGGCTGAGCAGCACAAGCGGCGCAAATATGCTAACCTCGGCAGTGGTTACATATTTGAGCCATTTGGAGTTGAGACTTTGGGTCCGTGGGGGCCGGGAGCTCATCTCGTTTTCAAAAGTCTTTCTGAGCGTCTGGTGGACGCGACGCGTGACCAAAATGCTGGTGTTTATTTGGCTCAACGTATAAGCATTGCCATTCAGCGTGGCAATGCTGCCAGCATGCTGGGCACGCTGCCAACTGGCAGTGGGCTTGAGCACTTGGATTATCTTTAGACCTTCAAAGGTCTGTGGATGATCCAATTGCTTTCTATGTAGTAGTAGTGTAGTATTGTCATTATATATAAAAAAAAATTGTTGAACTATCAATGTCATTTCGTAGTATTAAATTTAATTAGTATTTTGTGAAACTGCATAAAAATATGTTTGGTGTGTACATACAACATAGTGTAAATTACTTATTGACCTTAAGTTTAGTTTTTAAGTGTATTTATAATTATTATATACTACGGGACTAAAGGCGCACTAAAATTACGAGATAAATAAATACCTCCTTATCCCGACGTTTCGGCCGAGTTGCATCGACCGTGGTCACGGGTAGACTGAATTATCGTAATTCTAGTGCGCGATTAGTCCCGTAGTATATTATAATTATGTGTTCAAATCGCGAAAGTTTAAAAACAACAAGTGTATTTATGTTTTTTAGAAATTTACAAATCGAAAGGTTTTTTGGTGCTGTTATATGTATAAGTATATTGTATATGCATTGGTTTCAAATAAAAAAATTGTATAAAATGTTCATAATTATAGGCTTTCGACAGTGCTATGAATACTAGGCAGCTGCCCTGAAAGCTTCGAGGTGAATGTACAGACACTAGAGCACTAGGCCACGTGTCGCTTCAGTGTATTAGATACGTAAATGTAACCACAATTTACATAAGAAACCGTAACAGCCATCGGAAATGGCGACTTTATGCAAAACTGAAAGAAACGAACACCTCTGACAAATAATATGGTAGAGTTTTGGATTACAATTATTTTTGGGGGTGATTTCTATACTAGTTATTTATGTAATATCGTAAACTAGATGTTTTTTGTAAAATGCGTAAATTTTCCAAAGTGTGTGAAGTGAAGTGATTTTTTTTTGTTTTAGTGTACTTATATTATGTTAATGTAGGTAAGTAAGTTGGTATAGGCTGGGTGGTTAGCTCTGGTGCCAGAGTTTTTAAGCCACCTAAACGCCTCTGACATAGCTAAACGGTTAATACAACCGGTGCCTGCAATTTCACGTGTCATCTGAACCGCGGTAGCGCTGAGTTGTAAATGCCACCCGCGGTCACCCATCCGAAGACTGACCGAGCTGATTGTAACTTTTACTATGGGACTAACAAAAAGCTATTTGGACTATCATACAATACGTATGGTACAGATGTTTTTTTTTTTGGTACAGCTAAAATTAATTGTGTTGATTTACTAAAATTTACCAAATGTTGTTTTTAAACTTTCGCGATTTGAACACATTATTATTATTATTTTTGAGTCTACCCGTGACCACGGTCGATGCAACTCGGCCCAAACGTCAGGATGAGGAGGTATTTATTTATCTCGTAATTTTAGTTCGCGATTAGTCCCGTAGTATACACAATAATAATAAAATTTACCAGTTACAGTACGACTATCTCTGTAAAAAAGATTTAAAATATATTTGTTATGTGACCTAGATAAAACCCATCACAATAAACGAAAAGTGTTAAAGAGGAGAGTGTTATTGCGTTATTTTTTCCGGCCAACTTCGTCGCAAGTAGGCTGCCAATGCTTTGGAAGATTTTACGACCTGTTGATATTTTGGCACTTTGTAGAGTTTGTTAGGAATTTGTTCATATTATTAAACGTTTTATCCAGTTGCTTTTTGTTATGTGTACAAGTAGATACTCGTATAAGTAAAATTTAAGTTATTGTTTAGTCAATAGAGGAAAGTCTGTAAGACATTAAAATGTCAATGGACAGGACACATGTTAAGGGAGAAGACTGAAAAATGGACAAGAAGAATAACAGAATGGTACCCTAGAGATTGGAAAAGAAGCAAAGGACGACCACATAAACGATGGGAAGAAGAATTAAAAAGAGTTGCTGGCCCAGAATGGATGCGAATCGCAAAAGACAGAAGGACCTAGAAAGCTTTAGAGGAGGCCTTTGTCGAAGGACAAGCTAAGGAATATGATAATACCGACCGTCAGTAATTAGTTAAGGAAACAAAATTGTAAACTCAGCAATAAAGGCTCATTTTATTTTTATTTATTTTAGTCGATATTGGTTACCCTCGGGTTTCTTTTTACCGAATTTGAAACGCATTAGGTTTATGCTCTTACTGCTACATCGCACTCTAACTCCAAGATACAAGCCTCGTTCTTAGTTTGGGGCTCACTGCACCACTCTATGTCTCTCCTTGAAATCACTCGCTTAGCTTACACACATAATTATACTATTGGCCATTATTGTAACCTGATTGTTTTCATTGTAAGTTTTTTAGCAAATAAAATATCTTTCTTTCTACAAATTCAAGCAAATACTGCTTACCACCAACCCGCACTGGGCCAACGTGGTGGATATGGCCCAATCACCCTTCGTGGGTAGGCCTAAGTCCTGCGGTGGACAATTGAAAAGGCTGATACAGTACAGTACTGCTTACAATTCAAGTTCGCGGAAACAAGTTGGATAAAAGCCGCAATAATAAATAATTATTTTTTGCAAAAAATGGTATGACCGACTTCAACCGTGTATTTATATATATATATATTATATAGCACTGATCTATGTAGCATTTTTCACGTTATTGTTGATTTATGAAAAATAGCTCAGCCGATTTCAATAAAATTAAAATCGCACCAATTTGAAAGTATACTCCTACCATTTTATACTATATAACGGGACTAAACTCACGTGTACGGATAGTCGTAACAATGACTATAGTTTCGGTCGCGTTCGGCGACCTTTCTCAAGTTGGCGAGTGCTAGCACGCGGAGCCGTCTCGCAATACACTGACAGTGCATTAAGTTTCGTCCCGTTATATAATTATTGTATAAAATGTGTGAAAACCACGTTAATTTCCATAGTAAAATATACCCTTACCAATAAAAAAAAATATTGAAATTGGAACTAGTTTGTAAAAAGTTAAACGTGGTTAAACATTAAAAAAATATACTCGTGGAATGGAGTACTTTATCCGTTCCGTCGGTCAATAGAGGTGGGCTATGTCCAAGGAGGTTATGTCTAACACTAGACGCCCCACGGCTGAAATGGTGGTAAATATCAAATACATAAACAGGTGCGAAATATCGTGATACCCATTTTGGGCCACAATTATTGGATTTAGAAACTAAGAACTAACACAAAATTTAGGCATTTAAAACAGAGTAGGCCATCTTTATAAGATTAAAATAGTAGATTGTATCATATGGGAGCAAAATAATATTTATACGGCGAGGGCGCTTTATAGAATCCAGCGAACTGATTCTTTAGATAACTGATTTTTTAGTAGAATTCTGAACGTAGCGAGGAATTCAAAGTACGTCGCCCGAGCCAAAAATATATTTTGCGCCCAAGTGGTACACTCTACTTTTCATTACCTCTATGAGGAAATCAAAGGCGCCGCATATTTTATTGTATTATTATTATTTGATAAAACGTATGGTAACAACTAAATTGAAATTAAATGGTATTTAATAATAAAATATATGAAAACTTATATTTACACTCTTTTCATTCATTTTCTTGGCGCTGAACACTAACATTACAAATACTTCCAAATTCAAAAAGTGCGCGGAAAAGATCATTCCGGCGCACTTATTTGTTCCAAATTCAAAAAGTGCGCGGTTAAGATAATTCTGTCGTACTTATAAAGT
This sequence comes from Hypomecis punctinalis, assembly GCA_949316475.1. Lineage (NCBI taxonomy): Eukaryota > Metazoa > Arthropoda > Insecta > Lepidoptera > Geometridae > Hypomecis > Hypomecis punctinalis. The sequence goes on from OX438796.1 coordinate 1,604,650, forward strand.
TCCTTATAAAAACACCACCTTTGGGCGCATTTAAAGGCGAACCAAGTAGTCCTTTTCAAATACATGTGATGAAAACTTTTTGCATTTAATGATGCAGCGTAATCGGTTAGAAGTTAGAAGAATAGTTTGTAACAAGTTTAATAGTTGTACTGAGGTATACCTATGTGTAAAAATTATACATATTATGAGCCGATTCTACAAACTAGCAACAAGGCCTAATGACGTCTTTTATAGAAATATTCCAGCATAGTATATCATCTGTGAGCAATTAAAATCGGCCATTTATTCTCGGCAATAACGCGTGCTGTAAACCGAAGTGGCAGTAAAAGAGATAGGCCGATCAACCGTTTTACTGGGACGATGTGCCTGCACGTCATAGCAGTGACGATATGGCAGCTGGGCAGTTACGCTTGCAGCAGTTACAAGGGTTTGTACGGATTATAAAGATCGTGTTTGGGCACAACACTATTTATATTTTTGTACCTCTACGAAAAGATAGGTGTTATAACGATTACCTTTGATATCGTTTTATGTTACAAACTGTATTGTTGGTACAACAATGTAGTAGTTGGTAAAAATGATAAACCACTTTCAATAATTCGACGTTTTTGCAGACAGCGTTCTAGCTTAATTTGGACAAAGCATCTGGGCCGGAATCCCAGAGAGATGCAGGTTCAAATCCTGCGAACGTGTCAATTTTTGAAACAAATAGAATTTTTTTTATGTTACAAACTGTATAAACTATTTATTATAAATCATAATAAAACATTTTAGGAATAAGGCGGCTTACTCTAAGTAAATAAATAAATAAATATTTTGGGACATCTTACACACGGCATCTGACCCCAAACTAAACAAATCTTGTGATTCGGCTGCCAGACACTGATATATTACATTATACATATTTTAAATACGTACTTATATTATACATAGATAGTAACTAAATAACACCCAGACATAGAGCAAACACTTAAGTTCATCACATAAATATTTGCCCTGGGTGGGGATGGAACCCACGCCTCTTTGATCCAGAAGTTAGGGTCACTAACCACTGAGGCAGTCAAAGTAACTATTATTGTCTATTTTTTTAAACATTTACAATTGTTAAGAGTTTTAATTAGCAAATAGCGCTCGTAGCGTAGTTTGACTAGCCGGGCTAGGATGCGCACCACGAAATATTTCTTTCGATGCGTCAGAACGAGACAAAAGTTATAGCGAAGTGTATACCTGTTACTGTTTTACTCGTCGAAAGAGCTCTTTTCGTGGCTTTGCGTTGTCGCATGCGTGTTAGCGATCATCGTAGTTAAGCAACACTAAGCACACAACACTTTTTTTTTTGTTTTAAAATTCTTTATTATCAACATACATTTTTTTAACTACTAAGTACAACAGAGTCTAATACTAGTAGCAACTTAAAAATATAGTTTGACTCTCAGGCCAAAAATACACCTATATGGTCATTTTAAAACAATATAATTGTTAAAATGGTACATAAATTTTGATAACATGACGGTCTAAAAAGTATGACTATATCTACCTGCAATTGAGTTTAATTATGAGCATTTAAACACACAACACTAAGAGGGTAGAATTCACAACCGATCGCTACTGTGGCTCGGATGACACGTTAAATTGTAAGTCCCGGTTGATTTAACTGTTTAGCTATGTCAGAGGTCTTCAGTCAGCTAAATATCTGACACCAGGGCTAGCCACCCGGCCTATCTGAAGTTACTTTAAATAGTTAATAAATCAGTCAACTAATCCATTACCTATAACCAGAACAGGTATATTTATAGGAGATTTTAAAATAAGTCTTATTTTTATTACACACGACTTACTAAACATTAATTAAGTACAATTAAATCAAAGTAATGAACTTTCAAAGGCTCAAAAGCTCACGTACTGCGGCATAGTGTAGTCCGTGACGACATTAAGGCTGTATTCACACTTAGGACGCCGTAATTGCAATCAGAGCCTACTTTATGAGTCCTCTTCAGCCGCGCTATTTTTGGAATTGTCAGAAAGGTCGACAACATTGTCATTGTCCTCATAATTACGGGCTTACCTGGATAAAAATGACCTTTATTGCGCGAGCACTGAGGGTTTATTTTAGATTCGAATTTGTAATAAGTGATTTCAGTAATTTCCGCTAGGTGAGAGTAAATATTAGTTTATTGGTTCGCGAGAATTTGAATCAAATAGCAGGAATAATTATGGTAATGACGGTTGGAATAATTATATTACGGATCCCGAAATTCGGTGTCCCAATTCATCTAAATTTGAAATTGTCAGTCTATACACGTGTCTACTATAAATTATATACCTGCTTAGTTTTAAATATTTTTTTGCCAATAATGGCACAACTGACTTCAATCCTGTAAATATTTCAAATAGTTTGCTCGAATCGGTGTAGGTATATAGCTCTTTATTAAATTTCTGATTTTTCAAAAATAGCTGCAACTTATTTTAATAAAATTTAAATGGGACCATAACAGAAACTGTGGTGGTCTAGTGGTAGTGACACCCAACTTACAATCGTGAGGTCGTGGGTTCAAATCCCGGTCCCGTACCAATGAGTTCTTTGGAATTTATGTACGGAATTTAACACCGCTGGCTTTTCGGTGAAGGAAAACATCGTAAGGAAACCTGCATATGTCAGTAGAAGAAATTCGATGGCGTATGTGAATCCACCAATCCGCACTGGGCCAGCGTGGTAGATATGGCCCAAACACCCTTCGTGGGTAGGCCTACGTCCAGCAGTGGACTATTAAAATAGGCTGGTACAGTACATATCTGAAGTATAATCTACTAAACACTAAAAGAATCATAAAAATCGGTTTATAATATCAATCAATCAATCAAACATTTATTTTTGACTCATAATTATGTAAATGTACAGTATCAGATGATCCATACACTCCTGAACTAGTCTAATACTGTGTTTCAGGAGCCAATGGCTTTTCTATAGTAACAATTTTATACCTTATGTCAAAACAAATCGTGTTTTAAATAATTGACGGAGTAATCGCGTCACCTACTATTCAAAAACATACAAACAAATCGTAAACCTCCTTTTTTGAAATAGGATCAAAAGATAACTGGAATATACCATTCTACTGGTAAATTACGTACTTACTAACTTAGGCGACTTATACACATCAAGATGATCAACTTTTACTACGAGTATTGCACCAGCCCCAAAATCGCAAATAATATAAAGTGACAACATGCTGGTTTAAGAACTCACCATCATTATCATCATTAACTCACCGTAGGATGACAACTGCTAGTCATAGGCCTCTCCTATTGAATTCCTATAAAGCAATCCCTAGCAAGCTGCTTACATCCATCGGATGTACCGTAGGATAGATAGGATGGCCTACGCCAAATCATTTGCACAGCTTTTGAGTAGATATCCTACGCTGCGCTTGCCGGTTTTATATAAATACTGTGACAAAATCCCTCAGCAACCATCTACAAGTAGGTCGACAGGTCACCGACCGCCGCACCTCCATTTGCAGCCCCAATCCAATTCCCCGTGATTCGTTGCATTACCAATGCAATAGAAATTGCTTTTTAATTCTATATTAAGGTACGATTTCGAGGGACACGGCAAATGACAACCGCAGACGGTCTTGCCACAGCAACAGACAACAGAATGGTAAATATTGTAACAGTAGATTAACAGACAATAATAGGCAGCAAAGGATTTCCATGAAAAGATTTTCATAGCGTTCCGTAGCGTTGCGTAGTCTACCACAGCGCCTGTCTAACCCGATAACAAAGTTCAAACACTGCTACGTGCGCTCGGCTACAGAATTGATCTTGCTTTATTTCATTTGTTTATTTCATTTACTCCCAATCAGTATTTTATTTTTTACTTCTCCAAAATGCGGTATCAACTACCATGCAGTAGGTTGTGATTACAGCACTCACTCAATATTATAAATCAATTACAATTATTAGTTTATTTGTTATTTTTTTTACGTAGCAACAAAGCAACGGACCGACTTCTTTTTTGGCATGAATAATTATAGTCTAAAAGTGTAATAAGCTCATTTTTATCTTTTAAAAAAATAAGGATTCTGTAGAAAGCCGCAGGTAATAACGGTATGCCGTTGCTATCTGCCGCATCCTTTGAAACTGTACCTTTAAAGACCTGCCTTACTGCGTCGCGTGCCTGAGTAGTTTATGGAAAATAGGGATTTACCGTCATTAAGTCAGGAATATGTTTTAAACTGTTTTCTTTAACTTTAACGTTAAGTGAGTACAGCAAGACCAAAGCCTTCACCGAAGATATAGTTAAGATTTTCTTGAAACGTCCCAAATTATAGTTAATAAATAAACTATAGCCGTATTGCATATTTTGCGTGACGTGCGTGATATAAACAAACTACATGAGTAACTATTTCAGGCGGCTTAAAAACATTGACATAAGGCTTAGACAACAGGCTTATATGAACTAACTTTTACCTTTATGAATTTTTTTATTAAAATAGCTATCAAATTGATAAGAAGAAATAAAAAGATATACAAAAATTATTGAATATTTATATCATAAAATTTATCTATATCAATAATAACAGGGGGAGCAAAGAAAGAAAAATAAGAAAATATACAAAAATATAAGCCATAGATGTAAGAAATTAGGTAGAAAGAAACAATCGCACAACGTACGAGTATGGCTCTAATGAGCCATAAGTATGTGTGAGTGTCGGGGAACTGAACTTATTAGATAATAATACTTCAAACTAGTTTGTACTTTAAACTTATCATAATTATATTAGATAAAAATAAAAGTATTTTCTGAGATTTTTGAAATTGTATGTTGTTGTCTGGATAGTATTTTTTTGGAAATATGTCGAAATTTTTAAGATTAATAAATAGTATATATTACGAAGATGGGAAATTTGAAAATTAGCTGAGAAATAAAAATTCAAAATAAACAAAACCTCAGATAAAGTCCGAGGAAACTTACCATTTTAATTCTAAAATGTTTTTCCAGGCCACTTATTGGTTAGAGAGATTAAAAAAATTAACTATTACATGAAAAGTCACACATATATCAGGTTTACTAAAATCATTTGAAATGGTTCATCAAATAACTGAAACTATTGAGTAGTTCAACAAAATGTTCATTAAGTACATACTTAGGTACCACAGTTTTAAGCACAAGTTAATTTTTTTACTAATGCCGCCTCGGGTTACAATACAATACAAAAACACTTTATTGACACCACAAGTAGTAAAAAAAAAATAACAGAAAAAGAAATAACGACAGAAGAATGGGTCAAAAGACGGTCTTATCGCTAAAAGCGATTTCTTCCAGACAACCTCTACTGTGTGGAAACATGTTATAGGTTATAGGTTAATAGCACCCAAATCATCCCATTTTCCACTAAATTACTCCATTTTTCTTATTTATGTGACAAAACTACGAAATATACCAGCAATTAACAGTTTATTAGACTCAAATAATACCAATTGTATTCCTTAACCGAGAAAATCTTTTTCTCTTCTCAGCATGAGTCCAATCTTGCCCCGGGACTCCAATAAATTGTAATTTATATTCAATTAATGGAAGAATCGTAACTTATCTGTAATTACAAGTCTAGGGTCGGCTGATAACAAACACTAAATGCTTAACCAGTGAGTTGGATAGCGCTCTTATTTTATTTAGGGAATAAGTTAGGTATTTGGAGAGTAAGGGGATAAACATCTTGTTTTCTTTTACTTCTTGCTTTGAGAGTAACTGACTATTAGATGGATTAAATGGTAGTTTTCTTGACGCTAAAAACAATATTTACCTACGGAAATACTGCAACATTAATGAACAAAATATTCAGACAGGTAAATAGTTAGTTTATGTGTTATGTCTTCATTTACATATTTTAATTGAATTCATTTTTATCACCTAGAAAAAGAACGCTTAAAGTACAGTAATATTTTTTGAGTGTTTTCTCAGAATTCTGTTATTTAGATCTAAACAGATTCTGAACATATTTACAATAGGTAAATATTGATTTATATGGATGATGCGAAAACAACCCCATATTATGGACTCAATATCTAAAATAAATAATAAATACAACTTTGTGAATCTTACGTAGACATTAAGTTAAACCTACATTATCTACCACCACATAAAAATCAATTAGATCATCCACAGACCCTTGAAGGTCTAAAGATAATCCAAATGCTCAAGCCCATTGCCAGCGTACCCAGCATGCTGGCAGAATTGCCACGCTGAATGGCAATGCTTACACGTTGAGCCAAATAAACACCAGCGCGTTCTGGTCACGCGTCGCGTCCACCAGACACTCAGAAAGACTTTTGAAAACAAGATGAGCTCCCGGCCCACACGGGCTCAATTTGATTTCCTTAAATTTAAAAATAATAAAATAAATTAAATGAAACCATAAAATTTACAAATATACTCGTAGTTACATCCATAACGAACCCAACATTAATTTAAATACAGTAAGTAACACATTTTAAGTAATCAAATAATCAAATTTTCGAATCATATCCACGCCATGAATATATTTTCCGCAAAACTTTTAGATAGGTATTTCTAGCGTTGCCGAATTAGCTGAAAAACTTAGCTATTGCAAAAAGTCACGTACCAAATGCCAACGTACCCAAGTCTAAAATAATAGAAATTCAGTTCATCCAAAAAACACCCGCTCCAATCCTCCGTCAGTTTTACAACGTTACTCCGAACTTATCGTAAACAATCCAGAAGAAATTTAATTTCAGCGTTCAATGGCCGCGGGATTTTTATGATAGTTTTTAAGTGTTTTTTAACCTGTCTGTCAAAGATATTGAAATCTCTAACTCTTCTAAATACCTAGTATTAAAATTATTTATTTCTTGCACTTGTTATCATCAAGAGGTAACTAAGTAGGTACGTGGAACTAACTGCTCTTTGCTAAAAGATCATATTATTTGTATTTTTAGATCAATTTCTTGTATATTTAATGTGTTTTCCTTCATTGGAGTATTAATAAATGTATGTATGTATACATGTATTAGCACTGTACTGTAACAGCCTTTTTAATAGTCTACTGCAAAACGTAGGCCTACTCACTAAATGTGATTAGGCATTGAGGATAGCATTAGCATGGATAGTATTAGCACTGCCTGTATTATGATTCATAACAAATTAGGTCGAAATATTTCAAATAGAGAAAGTAAGCTTACTGTTTGAAAATGAAAAAAAAAATATCTGAAAATCAAAAGTAGTAGATCAAAGAAGGTCTGAAAAGAAAAATGTTATTTTAATTTATTTTATTTAATATTTTAACCCATTCTGGTTTTTAAGCAAAACCAACTTCACAACTCTTTGGAAATATTATTATTTACGGACCTATCAGGACGACTTTATCCTTCATTGTTTGAAATAAGCTGTAATAAACAATACAACAAGTAACTTTGAAAAAACAGGTAGGTACACGTCCTGGGATTTGAACCTAAGACCTCTGTACAAGAAATCCCACGGGCTAAACTAGGCCGCTGTAACTTCCGAACTTCTAACCTGACTTTGGAAGTCTATAAGGAAGACCGATGTCGAAGACAATAAAGTTTCTTTGTATGTATAAAAATCTAAAACTCCACAGACACATACAATAAAAGCGACCTACAGTTTCACCAAAAACGCAGAAAAAATAATAATGGTACGTGTCTTAAGTAATGAGCAGCAAAAACGTCTTCAGTTTTATATTATTTACGGTTTTATTTAATCCTGAAAACGTTCAACTGGCTAAATACATAAACCTAACGCAGCCTTTAAAAAATCTGCTGTCAATTTTGACGCTGGATTAAGAAAGCACTTTATGAAATTTACAGATAAATTTCATGGATGTGAGAAATAGAAAGGATCGGACAACAATATTTATTTGGCTATGTAGAATGTCATTGGCACCAGGCGTAATGTCCGTGGTCTGAAGCCATTTTTTTCCTAAAATGACGTCTTCTCCGCATACCTACAATACATAGAAAACAAAAGACACTTATGCTACTAACTACTACTAACTTACACTTATATAAATAATAAGTCCCTTTCGACATAGTTCTAAGAAATTCTTGTAAGTTGTCGTGTGTCACTTGTTTATTGTGATGTCGAATATAGTTCTGTTATTTTAATTCATTATATTAATTTCTTCCTTTTACTTCAAATACTATAAGTATACATATATTTTGACATGCCATGTGATCTTCTTTACAAATGTCAGAAAAGTGTTTTCCTGAAATGACTGACTAAAAATCAAGATGGAGTTTACTCAAGTGATAGTAAGCCCGATCTCTTGTACTCCTTGCATCCATGATGAAATTAAATAACGCAGATTAATTAAATCGAAAACTTTTACTTCAACTTTTAGCGATGTAGAAAATGCCCATCAAACTTATTACGGAGGGTCAGACGTTTTTAAAGATAAACAAAGTGCTTAAAGATACCTTGATTTTGTTTAACAATTAGCTCTCTTTAATTAAAAGCAAAACATTATGAACAAAGCGTAGACTTTTATAAAGATTAATAAGAAATTTAATTAAATGCCTCTTCTACTTATTTTAGCCCATATATTTTAATCTTTTTAGGCTATATTAGTAAATGACGTGATCCGTTCCTACGCCATTGCTCGTTATTTTGTAACAGATATTTACCAAACTAAAGATTTTGATTACGCTCGGCCTCAGTTCGATGCCATATGCCACAAATACATGCACACAGGTTCTACATGTTTAAGCATTCATAACACGAATACATTTATTGAAGTGAATATTCTTTAGCGGCGTCGTGCACTTTTTGGGTAAGAAATCTGCCCAAGCTACGTAGTGAGCAGATTTTTTAGTTAGTCGTAAGGCGATTGTAAGCCGACTACAACACCGCGCGATGCCAAAATGCTCGGTTACAAGCAATAATTCGGTGACACAACGTCGAGTTTCGAAAATACGGGTCGTTGTGAATTATTAATTGTAAATATCTAATTCGGTATGTATGACGGAGCTCGGACATTTTTTACTACTGTCACTTAGGGACTGTGGCTCTGTAGATATTTGCTCGAAGGTTTTACCACATAAATGATATTACTTTATATGTTCAAGTTTTTACTTCTCCCGGAGTGCAACTAGGAGTATTATTTATTATCTAGACTAAATCTAAAATCTAAAATTGTAGAATGGAAACCATGTACCGCCTTTCACAGCGTAGGACGTCCACCGACTATGTGGCCTGATAATATAATGGATGCTCGCTGGATACAAATCGACTCCGACCCGTCTTATTAAATAATGTAGAGGGGCCCTATGTTCATCAGTAGACTTTTTACGACTATATAATGATGATATATATCATTATAATCATCTGTGTTTATTTAGGCAAAAACAACAAAGGTTATTGCCTAAGTTAAGTTAATTGTTAAAGTTATTTATATTACAATGAATTAAAATAGTCAAATAAGATTAAGACATAATTTGGACTAACTATTCCAATATACCTAACTCTGCAATAATTTAGGTTTTGTTATATTATTGTCTAAATTATTACAGAATTACACTGGAATAGTCCGTAAAAAGCCAAAAACACGGAGTAACTTCTCCGAAGCAAGTTAAAGTTTATTTAAAAACTGGTATAAAACTAAGTATAAGTTCCTTTGTATCTCGCCAATCACATCTATAATGTTATCCAGTTTCAGACCACCTAATTCTCAGTCGGCACATGTTACAAGAAACAATTAAGCTGTACCGGTCATAATTAATTTAAACTTGTCCCAGACCCTCAGAAACTGTCACTCTGTTTTCATTTCAACCCCGGTTGTTGACCTCAACTATACATATAAGTACATAGACAGTGCTGTGGACGACTCACAGACACCGCATATAAACTACAATCGGAGACTTTAGTCGGGAAACTTTGAGAAAAATGCAAGATAAGAATTATACTAGTGAATGTTTTGAAGTGCTCCAAAGTTCCGCTGTATTTTAGGTAAAAATCTACGGATTTCAGGTACCATTTTGTGTTCTCAGCATTGAAAGTGTTTGAATCTTTGTTCAATAACATGTTCTAAAACGTGGAAACCTTGTTGTTTGGGAAACTTCAGTAAAAATTGAAACTATTTGTGAATGGCAAAGAATCCGATTTTCTTTGTCGTTCCATACAAGACCCTAAAAATACTTCTAATGCCAAATATTACCAATACTTTTAGTTTCCCGTCACGAAAGGGTCTAAAATATTCAGGCTATTTGCAGGAAGGTCTAAAATTCTGATTTTCGTGAAATAGCAGTATAAGCGAAACTACGTGGTGGTAAATACAGGCTGTTTTCTAAGATAGAAATATCCTAGTAAGTGTTATTGAATCATAACTGTGACTGACTTTGTTATCAGTCTTTACTGACCCCAAAATTACAAAACAGATGTTCTGGGTATACAAAAAGTTCACATTTGACTTCCGAAAAAAATATGAAACCTTTTTTTGTAATTTCTAGATTAGTGGAATATAAAAAGTTATTAAAAAATATCTAATATTGTATAAGCAAAGAGCCAGCCCTAACGTCGGCGTTTTTTGTTATCATCTAAGCCGTGGTAAAGAAGATATAATAATACTTAGCCATGGTATCGCCTGATAGTTCTAAATGTTGGTAAACTTCAATGGTCGTTTAGGACACACTTTGTGCTTCCTTGACTTTTATTGTAGCGTTATGAGTTAAAATGACCGTAATTATGATACCTAGATTTCTCTCTAATAATATACTTTTAAAAATTTGTCATTTAAAGAACCACCCTGTATTATCCATAGTCAAACTAGGTGGCGGTAAATATAAGTAAATGGGATCCGAGGCCATTAATCTCCCAAAGTTGTTTGTTAAAACGGAAATCGTTGACCGGTCGTACTTTCTCTCTTCTTTGTGATATTACGAACTCAGCTAATGTTGTCTTATGCTATTTGCTGTTAGCAGAGTATATTAAGCTATTAGTTCATTAGTATATTTTGAGTTGATATTGATTGTTCAAATGCTGATGCAAAATAAAATCAATTGCTAAAAATCGCTCATAACCAAAAAAGTAATGTACTATAGAGTACGGTACGTACTCTTTATCAAAGGGCGTATTGATATTTTTCCGTTTCTGAAATTCGAGAAAAAATGCTTATTCGTCCATTTTGTAGATTCCAAGCTACAATTTTGTACGGGATAGGTAACTGATTTATTTTTTCAAAGTGTGGTTTGGCTCTAAAGTGAAAAACTGTTCATAATGATGACCTAACTCGCGCTTCTTAGCTTATTAAACTATTTCTGAATTACCCTCTATAATTAAAAGTCTGTATTCAAGCCAGCGTTATATACTTAGTAATGTTACTTACATATTCAGAGTATCTCTATAAGTATGGCAGGTCAATCAGACCAAATAAAAAAGCAAGAACGTCGCGAACAGACACGTGAGGCCAGTTTTTAACCGACTTCCAAATAGGAAATATAGAACCAAATATAGAACATAAAACCTCCGTTCTATGTTCGTCTGTATGTTTTTTTTTCATCGTTAATTTCGCCAACCGAATTGACTATTTTTTTTAGTTCGAAAGGGTATACTTCCGAGGTGCTGCCATTTAAAATTTATAGAAATCGGCTGAGCCATTAGCAATAATGTAAATGATTCGAGCGAAATATTCGAATCGTGTGCACGATGGAAGGCGGTTTTACCATTTATTTTTTTTGCGAAAAATAATTATTAATACATGTGGTGAGTGCGTCGGTGTTGCGCCGTCATGGTTCGACTCGCAAGCCAAGGCGTAGTTTTGTAAAGTTTCGTTGAATGTGTATGTGTGTGTAGTTGTGTCTGTACACGGCGAGGCGTAATTTAGCCGGCCTCAATTGTTTGTTCACATCATTCAGTCTTGATTTTTTTAATTTGGTCTGAGGGTAGGTCCATAAATTTACTCTGCGGGTTGAATTTGACCTCATCTGCTTTTCTAATAATAAAAATCGTACTCAGCAGTAAGATTCCAATAATGGCAACTTTTATGTAAAGAAACATGAAAACGCTACTTATTACGTAAAATGAACTGTTCCATCTCGTTGAGTTTGAATGGCAGTTTTCTTTAGAATACCTGAATTATTTTTTTGCAATTTGACTGTCTTAAAGAAAAATAATGTTTTGGATGATGAATAGAGGGCTTAGTAATTAATTATTTATATCAGTCGGTACACAAGATTGTAAGAAAAAACGAAAAAGAACTGAAGAAAGCACTTATGAGATTACTATGGATTGATGTAGCAATTGGCAGCTCTGTTTGTTTAGACACTGACCGATTTGTCTACGCAACTACCAGCTAATAAAGATGTCTGACAAATCAGCTTTCATGGATTCCTAAGATTGTCTAAAAAATAAAATCAAGTTCTGACTCAGAAGGTGATGACTTTTTTTTTCATATCAGATTTTGGTTCAAAACTGTTTAATAATGAAGAATCATTTAAATACACAAAATAATATTTGGTTGCTATGCCTAAATTAACTCATCGTCTAAACAATAATAACATGCCATTCAGCGTGGCAATGCCAATGCTGCCAGCATGCTGGGCACGCTGCTAACTGGCAGTGGGCTTGAGCATTTGGATTATCTTTAGACCTTCAAGGGTCTGTGGATGATCCAATTGCTTTCTATGTAGTAGTAGTGTAGGTAGTTTTAGCGTGTAAGTAATATTGTATCGAATTTTAAATTAATAAAGACACTTTTTCCAACTTAAAAAATATATATAGAGAGAGTTAGTTTTATCTAGAAGTAAAACTATCTGTACCTGACTAGCTGTAAATGCAGTTTTGTTTGCTATTATTATTTCAGACGTATCCAAAGCCAATTCAAAATATTACTCTAAATTGGAACAAAACTGCAAACTCATTACTGTTTTTTTTTAAAGAAAACAACACAAATATCTAAAACACAATTTTAACGATCAAAGTTAATAACTCGAGCGCTAAAACTATCAACTAGCCAGTACAAAATTGCATAAAAACACGCATTTCGACACAACCATAAAAATGTACTGGCCATATTCCTAAATAGACATTTACAGAAAATATTTCCACTTCCTGGTAGCGTTGTTTTCTCCCTTTTATGGTCCATAAAACACTGATTTGTGGCGTTCTCATAGAACCCATCAATATCTAGCGTATTATCATGGAAATGGCCATTCGCACGTACATCTAGAAACGATTTGCTTGACGATGTAGGGAAATGTCCAATTTATTTCTTCTACAGAGGTATAAAGTAGTTCCCTCTTTTTGCTGGTAAGTTTTGTCGCAAATGAACTTGGAAAGTTGAATGCCTAGAGCTTTTGAGTAAGTCAATATATTTTAAAAGATATCGATTGAGTATGTTTGAATATATTTATAGTACCTAACTACAATAAGCCCAATTATGAAAGCACCATTGTAATACAGCTATTTAGAATACATAATATATCTGTTTCTTTTTTACTTTAGGCATTCGATAGAGAGAACACTTTTTACGTTACTATTAAATTTACGATGGCGCCTTCATAATTAGGCCTAAAGTAATTCTTAGTTATAAAGCTCTCTTGTCAATTAAGCAAACTATTTCCCAGCCGTTTATTTCACAACAAAATTTTTTTCACTGAATTTTATCAAAACATGTCGTTTTGCAAAGTGTACGGATTTTTAGAGATCAATAAACTCATAATTGTCTAACTGCGATAAAATCTACTGTTTTTGTCGGAGGTTTAAATCAAAAAGTAACCAATCATAAAACTTATACAGCCATGGTGGTCTAGAGGTAGTGACTTACAATCATAAGTGGGTTCAAATATCGATACCGTACCAATGAGTTCTTTGGAATTTATGTACGGAATTTCACCCCTTTGGCTTTTCGGAGAAGGAAAACATCGTGAGACAACTTGCATACGTCCTGAGAAAAAAATGTTAGAAATGCCCCAATCATCCTTCGTGGATAGACCTGCAGTGGACTGATACAGTACAGTACATAAAACTTAAATGTGTTATAGTCATCAGCTTCATAAAACAAAATCTAAAACAAATGAATTCAAATAATAATGATACTAGATATAGGTACAGCGGATATTATTTACCTAATGATCTGTATACAATAGATTAATTTATAAATCAGACAATACATTCATTAAAGCAAAATGAATCAAATAAATAAACAAGGACTAAATTCACCAACAGCTCAAAATTCATTCAAGTGATGTGCAGATTTCAAAATGTACATTAATTTATGTTGATTATAACTTTAGTGTCTATTTTAGTATCATCTCTCTCGAGTGTAATACGCCCCGTTCGTCGACTTTTAACTTCAAATAGTGTTAGTTATTGAACTTGTCAAAGTCATTATAAACCTTGTGTAGGCTTAATTTAAAGTTGTTCATCAACAAATTGTTGCAGTGACCGCACATTGAAGTTTTAGCCAATTCAATATGGCCGGCTAAATACAACCAGCCAATTCAATAGATGCCAATCAGCATGATGACTGGGTAAAAAAGCAATATTATCATTAGTCCGTTATTTACACATATATTATTAAATAAAAACCGGACAAGTGCAAGTCAGGCTCGCACACCGAGGGTTCCGTACAAATTAAGTACAAGTACGTTGTTAAAATCCATATATCATCGACAAAATTTTTTTTTTACTTCTCTCGTTATTCATAGAAAATTGTCAAAATAATTAAAAACCTGTTTTAGCATGTGCTAATAAAGCTCTTTTATATGATACCTTACATGATACGATTTACGCACTTTGAATTTTAAACCCATATTTTGTGAATTTATAAGCCCTATTTTTTATGATTTAAATAAAAATGTTCAGTTTTCAGATTTATTCCTATATGTGTACTCTGAGACAATGCTTTTCGCCAAATTTCATAGTTCTATGTCAACGGGAAGTAGGTTTTGATTTTTGTGAGTATCAAAATATGCGGTTTTTTACGACATAAACGGCTCTAACTTCTTTATATGATAACTGAGAAGATTTTCCTTTACACAACTGTAAGAAACTATAGATATACGTATACAGTTTCAATTCCAACTCGATATCTTTACGCGTTCTCGAGATAAAGAGTCTTGACATACACACAGACGGACAGACGGACAGACGGACAACAAAGTGATCCTATAAGGGTTCCGTTTTTTCCTTTTGAGGTACGGAACCCTAAAAATATTGGACACGTATTTTTTTTTGTCAATCAAACAATAAAAGACGAAGATAAACCTTGTCACAGCTTGGGATTGGGAGTCGTGACGTAACTTCTCTCTCGAAAGTCTATACATTTGTATATGACTCGTGACGACACGTGGAACTTTAACGGGATCATAATATTAAATTTATTTGTTAAATTGACAAAAGAAAAAAACATTTGTCTAATATTTTTTAACAATCTATCTGATGGCTAAGTATTTATATTTTTTAGTCATCATGCAGTAAGCCGTGGTGGTCTAGAGGTAGTGACACCCGCCTTACAATCGTGAGGTCGTGGGTTCAAATTCCCGGTCTCGTACCAATGAGTTCTTTGGAATTTATGTACGGAATTTCACACCACTGGTTTTTCGGTGAAGGAAAACATCGTGAGGCAACCTGCATACGTCCGTAGAAGAAATTCAATGGCGTATGTGAATCCACCAACCCGCACTGGGCTAGCGTGGTGGATATTGCCCAAACACCCTGCGTGGGTAGGCCTACGTCCTGCAGTGGACTATTAAAAAGGCTGGTACAGTCATCATGCCAATTCAATATGGCTGGCTAAGTACAACCAGCCAATTCAATAGATGCCAGTTCGGATAAGCCAGTCATTTGAAAGCGCCTTCTGAGTGCACTCTATTAGATAAATTTGAATATTTAGGAATAAATTATTCTGGATTGTTTTTAAAATTCGTCGTTAATTTTAATTTGGAAATTGGATGATTTGTTTTTACTTCGTTTAAAGTGTAGCTTGTTATTAAGAATAGATTATTTTGTTGTGTTTTCAAATTCTTTTTCTACAGTAGTAATTAAAGATACAATTTTAAACTCAGTTTTACCTAACCACAAAAGAGTGCAGTACAGTTTGTATTTTTAATCAATCATGACTAAACTTGGTTGCCAGAATTTACAATGTAGAAATATACCCATAAATATAATTATACAAGGTTATTTTAAATTAATTAGCATCCTTTTAGGGGCTTATTATGTACAACAAAACTAACAACTTATGTTCTACGACTTTTATTAATTCCAAAAAAAATGCTGTTCCGTAGAAAAATAACGTTCGATTTCGTATAACAACAGTTGTTAGTTTTGATGTACGTAATAAGCCCCTAAAAGGATGCTAATTAATTAGAAATAACCCTGTATTTAACTAGTATTCAATAAATGTCTTAAAAAACTAACAAAGTACAAAATATCAATTTCGTACCTTCCGTACCTATTGAAGTTCAACCTCTAAGATTCAGTCATCAATTGAACCACTTTATTTAAAGGTCGTTTCTCAGTTGAAACTAAATATAACTAGTTAAATACTTCTAGAAGTAACCGGGGATAACCGGAGATAACCAATTGACCCTTCTCAATGGAGTACCGATTAAGGTCAAAACAACACTAGCGTTTATACTCAAACTGTTATTATCCTAAGGGACAGGGAGCACAATGGAGAGCATCTCAGTATAATATGTTATGTTATGACAATTATATCAAAGAAATGTTTGATTCATAATCAAAATCAAATCAAAATTTCTTTGTTTCAGGCAAATATACCCATATAGAACAATAATTCGTTGAGATCTGCAGATAATTTGACTCTGGATATTCCTTCCCACAGAACCTCTTTCTATAGTTCGTCGTTTGCGGTGAAGGCTGTGAACCTTTGGAACGAATTGCCTCTAGATATTAAGCGTGCACGTTCACTGGATGCATTCAAACGTCTTGTAAAAACTCATTATTTCTTTCTGTTATTACATATGTACTTTATATATTTTATGTATGTCTATCTATGTATTGTCTATTTATGTAGTAGTATTATTATGTGTTAGGTATTGTATGTAGTATTAGCATTTAGGTCTATAATGTATTTTTTTTTAGTATTTATTGTACTCCCCGTCAATTATTTTTAGCACATTCCTTTCCGTACATGGGTTGCCTGGAAGAGATCGCTTCCAGCGATAAGGCCGCCTAGTGTTGCACTATCTTAAGAATTTCACTAATGTATTTATTGTTAATTTATTTTGTTTGTACAATAAAGAGTTATTTGTTTGTTTGTTTTGTTAATTCACCAGTGTTTTAACAGTGGTCGTCAATATGTCGTATAATAGTCAAAACAAAATTGTGAAAATGAAATAAAATAATACTTTAAGAGGGAGATTTTTGACAGCTATATCACACGCGCATTCGAACATCGATTTTACTCAAACTTAATGGGAATAGGGGAGCCGTATGTTCAGCAATGGGCATCCTATGGCTAATACGACTACGCAGTGTGTGTGAGTGTACAGAATACGGTAAAAAATGTGCATCCCGAGACATTTTTGTGGAGGAATTTATTCAACTTGTTCTCACTGAAAGCTCAGTTTAATAATTTATTTTGGTTTAAAGTTCATTCACTGTATCAAAATCTACTGTGCCCCTGAAAATCAATTACAGTTCAGTAACCTCCAATTAAGAACTGTGTTCTGCAATTTTTATTTTGAGAGCATTTCCAAACGATGTTAATTATTACTATTGCGTTTGAATGTGTTCAACATTAGTATTTTTTAATTACGCGTATTGGTAAAATGGTATTCGTTAAAGATATTTATTGGAAAATAACACACATTTTTTTAGTTTTAACTAAATTTCAATAAATAATATGTGTGTCTGGGACATAATTAATGATTTTTTTATTTAATTTAGTTATTTTTTCTAAGTTTAATTTACTATGTTACTTCGACTAGGTATAATAATAATGTTAGTAGGTATTAATATTATTAACAATCACAATCACGTAGTTAAAATTTTACGTACAAACTGTTCTGATCTGTTCGTACATACACGGAGAGCTGAAACGCTCAACTTTTGCAAACTCATGGTATAATATGCAAACTATTTTTCAACACACCTGCTCATAAAGTGGCTCTAATTTTACTGCAATTAGGCACATAATGACACCTGTAATCAAACTGTGACTTTTTCATTGCTATTATTCACATGTGAGTTAGAGAGTTTTCTTTTTATTGGTTGAGTTACTTTGTTCTTAAAAAAAGTTTCGATACAAAAAAGATCGTGTTCAATGTAGGTACAAATAAATGAATGTACCAATTGCTTGCTCTTTTCATGCAACTTCGTATTTAAATAGATAATTTCAACTTGTACGTGTTTAATAAATAAAACTTTCACTCAAATATAACTTTTGGTTTCTCTGTAATCATTAAAGAAAACTTGAAATTCCCCATTTTGTACGTGGCTCAATGACGCCTCAGTGGTAATCACCAATATTACACACTTGTACCATAATGTACTATTATAGACATGTAAGATTTATAGATCTAGAAGAGTTTAGAACACTTACTACCTCCACAACCTAATCTCATATAGCTACCTATATTAGATTTTCTAAAAAAAAAAGATTGTAGAGATCCCTACTAAGTTGTTTTTAAACTATCGCGATTTGAACACATTATTATTATATACTACGGGACTAATCGCGCACTAAAATTACGATCAGTCTACCCGTGACCACGGTCAATGCAACTCGGCCGAAACGTCGGGATGATGAGGTATTTGTTTATCTCGTAATTTTAGTGCGCGATTAGTCCCGTAGTATATTATAATAATACCTACTAAGTGTTTTAAGGGTTAAACATCTTTCTTCTTATTAAGGGCCAATCCGTGTCTTGCCATTAGGCAAAAGAAGATACTAATTATTCATTTCTTTAAAACAAAATGCCATAATTTGTTTCTCTCTTTATCTAATGTACGAACAGCGTAACGTAACATCGTAACATAACATATTATGTTAACGAGGAGCAAACCCGATTGTCGGTTACATAACAGAATATGAGATTAGAACCAAATTAAGCCCCGTTTCTAATTATAATATTTTACGTTAGACTTTTATTCTGCCCTTTTATGGACCACATAAGGTTATGGGTACAGTTTTATGGTTTTATTGTGGCCATGAGTTAGAACATTGTTGTTTGTTGCTGTTTTATGAATGGGTGAACGAATTTCTTTATTTGTGTACACACTGATGCAAATGTTTTATTGTATTAGTAAATTCTGGATTGCAACGACATTTATACATTTTTCCTAGCTGCTTTAGTAGAAGAAAATAGGCTTTTCAGCAAGTATGCTTAATTTATTTCTCTAGTAATTAATAAACTGTGTTTCACCTTTTAAAAAAAAAAAGAGGTTTATAACCGCGGGCCTAAAGCGTTTTGGCAGATTTAATATATTTTCGAAAACGTTATCGTTATCTCATGTCGTTTCTTTCACCGATTGGAAAAAGTGCTAACTTATCATTACGCTCATTACATTAAACTGAAAAATAAAAATGCTTGCCTTTAGATTTTTAACCCAGGTCTTCCAGATGCTAATGTCTCCAAATTAGACTTCTATAATTAGGGCATTACATCTAATCCTTAATCTTTTACATCTTCATATTGTATTTAAACATCAAAACCAATAGGTCAAACCTAAATCACAATTCATAGCTATTGCTAACGTTAAATTTTTGAGCGACGAAACGGAGGAGGTACTCAATTCGATGCAGATACTTTTTTATGTATAACAACGCATAACTTTTTACGTAGTGGTCTGATTTTGATAATTATTTATTTCATTGGAAAGAGTATACTTCGAAATTGGCGCCGTTTAAATTTTATCGAAACCGGCTCAGCCATTTTTTATAAATTAACAGTAATGTGCAAAATGCTACATCGATTCGTGCTAACTTTTCGCGAATTATGTACACGGTTGAAGTCAGCGTTGCCATTTATTGCAAAAATAATTATCGGTTACTTAATTCAAATTTTAACCTAAAAAACGGTGAGAATTAAAACGTTTCCCATACAATTCATTCAACTAGCATTGTATAAGGTTATTAAATTTCTGTCGTGAGCAAAAATGCCATTTCCTTTGAATAAAGCTAATTTTCTGAAAGCGTTCCACAATTTCCGGGGCTTTGGATTGAAATACCATAGGTTTAAGATTATTTTACCGTGGGAAAAAAGTGAATGGAAATTTTATAAATCTCAAAACAGTTTCAGAAAAATGTTCAACACTTTAACCTCGACTTTTGATAACGTTACATCAATTTAGGCCGAATCAAACTTCTTGGCGACTGTGAAATATGCTCAGTTGCGCGAAAGTGGCGAAACCCAATCCTCGCGCAGATGTTATGTGGGATTTTGTCAGGATTGGGTTTTACGCAGTTTATAGCTGAATTATGCTAAGCTTCGCGAAAGTGGCGAAACCCAATCCTTGCGCAGGGGTTATGTGAGATTTTGTCAGGATTGGGTTTAACGCAGCTTGTAGCTGAATTATGCTAAGCTGCGCGAAAGTGGCGAAACCCAATCCTCGCGCAGATGTTATGGGAGATTTTGTCAGGATTAGGTTTTACGCAGTTTGTAGCTGAATTATGCTAAGTTGCGCGAAAGTGGCGAAACCCAATCCTCGCGCAGATGTTATGTGGGATTTTGTCAGGATTGGGTTTTACGCAGTTTATAGCTGAATTATGCTAAGCTTCGCGAAAGTGGCGAAACCCAATCCTTGCGCAGAGGTTATGTGAGATTTTGTCAGGATTGGGTTTAATGCAGCTTGTAGCTGAATTATGCTAAGCTGCGCGAAAGTGGCGAAACCCAATCCTTGCGCAGAGGTTATGTGAGATTTTGTCAGGATTGGGTTTAACGCAACTTGTAGCAGAATTATGCTAAGCTGCGCGAATGTGGCGAAACCCAATCCTCGCGCAGATGTTTAGCGGAGATTTTGTCAGAATTGGGTTTTACGCAGATTGTAGCTGAATTATGCTAAGCTGCGCGAACGTGGCGAAACCCAATCCTCGCGCAGACGTTTAGCGGAGATTTTGTCAGGATTGGGTTTTACGCAGTTTGTAGCTGAATTATGCTAAGCTGCGCGAAAGTGGCGAAACCAAATCCTCGCGCAGATGTTATGTGGGATTTTGTCAGGATTGGGTTTTACGCTGAATTATGCTAAGCTGCGCGAAAGTGGCGAAACCCAATCCTCGCGCAGATGTTTAGCGGAGATTTTGTCAGGATTGGGTTTTACGCAGTTTGTAGCTGAATTATGCTAAGCTGCGCGAAAGTGGCGAAACCCAATCCTCGCGCAGATGTTTAGCGGAGATTTTGTCAGGATTGGGTTTTACGCAGTTTGTAGCTGAATTATGCTAAGCTTCGCGAAAGTGGCGAAACCCAATCCTCTAGGAGAGGTTATGTCAGATTTTGTCAGGATTGGGTTTTACGCAGTTTGTAGCTGAATTATGCTAAGCTTCGCGAAAGTGGCGAAACCCAATCCTCGCGCAGATGTTTAGCGGAGATTATGTCAGGATTGGGTTTTACGCAGTTTGTAGCTGAATTATGCTAAGCTGCGCGAAAGTGGCGAAACCCAATCCTCTAGGAGAGGTTATGTCAGATTTTGTCAGGATTGGGTTATACGCAGCTTGTAGCAGAATTATGCTAAGCTGCGCGAATGTGGCGAAACCCAATCCTCGCGCAGATGTTTAGCGGAGATTTTGTCAGGATTGGGTTTTACGCAGTTTGTAGCTGAATTATGCTACGCTGCGCGAAAGTGGCGAAACCCAATCCTCGCGCAGATGATGTAAAATTTTGTCTGGATTGGGTTTAACGCAGCTTGTAGCTAAATTCACAATCACCAAGAAGTTTAATTTGGCCTATAGTTTACACACACAGTAACAGCTGAATAGTGTACTGAAGTTAAAATATCTCTGGTTCGCTATTGGTAGAGGTAAGCGTTGAAATTAAAAAAAAAAAACACCAAAGTACTATTCACATATAATTATTTTATTGTTCATGTAAAATAATATGTTCAATTTACATCAAGAGAAAATTTTAAGCTCTTGTCAAAAACCACCAAGGTTCGCTACAATATAAATAGTATTTTAAATTCCCTATAACCCAAAATAAATCAACGATTTTGCGCCAAAAACCAGGTATATTGAGGATTAATGCTAATGTTATAATGGAATTACCTTATTTTTTTTTTCTAATTTTAGGATCAGTTCCACAACTTACACACAGGACACACGCATATGATTAGTATAACTTTATGTTGAAATATACGTATTAATACGTAGTTAAAATAATGTAGCCATCACTTGACGTTTCACTTTTTAATTTCAACAAGTGCAAGTAAATAATACTAGTTTTTACCCGCGGCTTCGCCCGCATACGTAATATATCATTATCATTAATAGCCTATGTGTGATTTTGATATATAAGCTATATTATTGCAAAGTTTCATCTCAATCTGTTCAGTAGTTTTTGCGTGAAAGAGTAACAAACATCCATCCATCCATCCTCACAAACTCACAAACTTTCGCGTTTATAATATTAGTAGGATTACAAGAGCTCTATTTAATTAAATTCAACGTTATATTCAATTTTACTAGTGCATTTGCAGAAGTGTTTTTAGTTTTTTCAATACATTTGTTCTAAATCCCAAAAGTGTTACAATTTATGTACATAACTATTTTATCTAAAGGTACAAATGGAATTGGGTTAAATGGTATTACAATCGTAGTCTTAAATATAGAAAAGTAATAGAAATAAAAAAGATTTTCAAACAGAAAACTTTTACGAAATTATGTTTGAAGACATATGCCTAGTATTTACTACTTATGTTTTTATAAAGTAATTGTTATCAAAGGTGTACTTTGTACCTTGAAAACCTTTGGAACAAATAATGTAAAGACGCGGCGGTGCACCACGCACATTGTGAGAAGATGAATATTGAAGAATATAATTTAGACTTCTCTTAAAATTGTTCAGTTATTTATTAAGAAAAAAAACTAATTAAAATAAGTGAATAAATGGATTTTTATCGGCTTAGCTTATCATGCAAGTATCAAAAACGTTTAACATTTAGAGTGATCTTTAGTTCGATTAATTCTGCGACATTTTTCTATATTTAATATTTAGTATAGTTATTTTATATCTTTTTAGATTTAATATTCAAGTATTACATTGTTTTTTTTTTTAATCCGTATACATACACCAATTATTTTATTGTTGTACTATACATCTAGTTGTCTAAAGTACCATAAACTTGGCATTCGTTTTCTAGCGCCAAGCGATGTGATTTTTTTTTTCAACTTGAGCCCTATTTGGGCTTTTTTGCATTTGGTATTATTCTTTGTTTATTGTTTTTGTGTTATGATACAATGTCAATTGGTATTGTGTTAATTTTGTTTTGTTTGTGACTTTTCAGAATTTCTTGGATTTAATTTTTGAAATTTAATTTAATTTATTTGAAATAATTAGTTGAGCGTATTATTAATTATCAATGTTATCGGATGTTTTCAACAGTATTTGAAATATGTCTACGAATTAAAGAGATTTTGACTTAGACTTAAAAAATAATTATATTTCATTTCATTTTACAACTGTCAGCGCTAATGTAATGGTGCATCTCTCCATAGGTCTCTACCTACCTTTGGTAAAACCGAGACGAGTTTTAGCCTCAAAATTACAAAGTTGTAACATTTCCATTCGGCTGATGTGGTTTCTGCTCAAGTTACTTATTACAACGCACCGAAGTTTATACTTACTTTACTTAATGACGTGAAAGAAAACAGTCGTCAGATTTCTTATTACTAAGTGAAATGTTGGTTACATTCTGATGAATTACGAAATTTAACTTGGATTCTAAGACGTCCGTACAAATAATTTCAAAGACGTACATACATAATTATACTAAAGTTTATATAAACTTTAGTATAATTATGTATGTACGTCTTTGAAATTATTTGAAGACGTACATACATAATTATACTAAAGTTTCAAATAATTTCAAAGACGTTATATATAAACTTTAGTATAATTATGTATGTACGTCTTTGAAATTATTTGTACGACGTCCGTACACAATGCTGTACTTCATGGTCGAGATGCACGAGCATGAAGTACAACATTGTGAACCGAACATTTGACTATAAAAATATGGTACTTGATGTGCGTGAGTCATTACGCGCATGTCAATGTCTCGCGTATCAAGCCATATTTTACAAGGTATAACTACAACAAAACACAACTCTACGTAAGTAGCGTAATATGCCAAACTACATAAACTACTAAGTACTACATAAAAAGCAATTGGATCATCCACAGGCCCGTGAAGGTCTAAAGATAATCCAAATGCTCAAGCCCACTGTCAGTTTGCAGCGTGCCCAGCATGTTTACTTACTATCACAAATAACATACTTTTTGTCCAAAAACACTTAATTTATTGTATGGAGCAGCTTGTATTTATACTATTTCGAGATTAGTCCTATAATACATGTAGTTCTTAAGAACTGAAAACCTATACATACAGCTTTGAATG
Organism: Hypomecis punctinalis; assembly: GCA_949316475.1. NCBI lineage: Eukaryota > Metazoa > Arthropoda > Insecta > Lepidoptera > Geometridae > Hypomecis > Hypomecis punctinalis. The sequence goes on from OX438796.1 coordinate 1,629,203, forward strand.
TAGCTGTAATTTGTAAAACAACACCATTTATTACAGTCGTTAATATGAAATCATACCTACATAAATTAGTAATAGTAGTTTCCGTGTGATTCAACGCATTTTTGTAAAGGATCCTTGGAGAAAACAAAGTACATGTAATCTATGTACGAACGTTAAAATTAATAATTCAACATTTACTTTGCAAAATCATACTAAGGCCTCTGCCCCTGCCTCTTGGTAGGCAAAAAATAGTCCCACCACATCAAAAATATTCACAAATCGAAACAAATTCAAATGTCGTAGAACCCAAGGTTTTCCAGGGATAAATGTTAAATCACAACAATATCACATTTCCAACAAATTTTATACGCCATACGTCTAGGAACGCAGACGCGTATAAAATACGCGTATAATATGTAAATTTGACACAAAACATGAGACTTTGGTTAGAACTATTGCAGACGGGCGCTACGACACGACCGCAAACACAACCTGCATCTCTTTTTCATAATCATCGCCATTATTAGGATGTCTACTGCTGGACATAGGCTTCCCCTATAAATTTCTTACTAGATCAAATATAAGCAGCTAACGCAGCGTGTTCCTGTGGTCTTGATTAACTTCACTCCACCTTAGCGGTGGATATCCTACGCTGCGCTTACCGGTACGTGGCCTTCATTCTAGAACTTTACGGTTCCATCGGCCATCCTTTCTACGAACTGTGGATAATGCCGCTCCAAAAAACAAGAAAAAATCTTTTCTGGTGATCTATGTCAGTAACCACCAACCCGCACTGGGCCAGCGTGGTGGATATGACCCAATCACCATTCGTAAGTACGAGTACGTCCTCGCCTACGTCCTGCATTGGAGTATTAAAAAGGCTAGTACATCACAGTACAGTCAATATATTTTTCACGTTGGCTTTCAGCTGGCTGGCAGTCGCTTAATTTTCTTCAGCGTTTCTGGCTGTATCGACACGTCCGTTTGCAACTCTCGCTCTTTAAAATATTCGAAGGAAGCTAACCCGAGTACGTTGACGCGTGAGCCACAATTTATTCTGTTCGTAAAAAACTCTAAATTAATTCCATGAAATTTAAATTCACTTGTACTTACTCGCTTTTGTCGTAAAATTGGCGTGTACGGTCGTAACATCATGTTTACTAGGTTTTTACGGCTTCATTTAAAAATCATAAAATACTTAAGTAGTGGCATCAAGTAGCATGCTGATATAGATACTCAACGTTTTAGGAGGTACATTTCAAAATAATACTCGTAATTATATTGTTATTGCGCTTTAATAACTTAATTTTTTATCCAACATGTAGATTACATGGGTATTTTATAAATTCTTTTTTTTTACTTTTAATTACCTATTTACAAAATATGTTTGTCAAGTTCAGAAGTCTAGTTTCAAAAACAAAATCTAGCTCTAAAATTTAGCTTTCTATGAATACAATTGTTCATAGGAGATATGATTTGAGCATCAAAGATGTCATCCCAAGCCTTATCAAAATATCTGCAGAAAAACTTATAAATAATGTAATTTCATTTTCTAATTAAGTTCACTTCTATGACATCTTTCTATAGGTACTTGGGAACACAAAGTGCGAGACTTGTCTCATTTTTATTTTATTTCTTTGTGAAGTAAACAAAAAAGACGTCCATGACAAAATCGGCCAAACAACAATATATTCTGTACAGCATGACAACAATATGATTATTTGACTAAGGATTGAATTATGTATTTCAAAAACATAATTAATAGAAAATAAAATATTATTTGAATATTATTTGGAATCATTTTTACCGTTGTACCTTCTATTTCAACAGGGAACAACACAGATTCATTCATTTTTAGGCTATTCTCTACCGCTACATCCGCCGTATTTGAACTCATCATTACTAAAAATCTCTTGTTGTATTTTTAAATACATACTTTATTGCCTCGTATGTTCAAGTCTTTATATTATCTACATTTTCTTACCTCCAATTTATTAATTCTTATCTTTTTCTATTTAGAGTAACAGACAATTTTGTGATGTTCGAAATTCCCCAATCTTACGAGTAGGTTGAACTTGAACTTTTCTACAGCAGTTTCCCAAAAACATCCATAAACATCCCTTTCTACGACATAATTCCCATAAACCAAATATAAGAAGGGGGAAAACGAAGCACACGTGAGCGTCGAAGTACGGAATCAGGACATAAAGTACGGAGTTTATGCTGATCAAATAGCATTCAGAAAGCCATGTGGAAAAATGTCTTGTACAATGTTGTGATAATGTTTGATTTGTAAGTGAACACAAACAACACAAGTTTGATTGTTATTATATTACGTTTGATATCATTTATAATTGTAGCTAAAGATTATAAATAATTTATTAAATGATTTTTCAAGTAAATTAGGTTTTATTTCCTAGCTTGCTTTTTGTAAAGATGCAGCACATGCTGCTTTATGATATCAATCTGAATGTACCCACCCACCTATGACAACATATTTGTAAGACAAGTGAAAAATTAACAATTTGACTTTAAAAATTGACCTTGTTAGGACATATCCTAAGGTCAATTTTTAAATTCAAATTGATTTGAATCCAATAAAGCTAAGAACCATTTATTGTTTATTATTTGATTTCAGATTAACGAAAACTGTATCATAATTTAATTTAATTGTTTCGAAGATATATCTTTTACTTATTATGCCATTGACATGCTTGTCAATATTAATTTACACCACATTTTAGGAAAAAATATTTATAAAATGATATCAACGAAAGAAGAAAACAAGACGAAATATTGTTTCCAAGTGCCATAATATTTATCACTATAGCACAATATTCCATTCTAAGAATATCTGTTCATTGATATTGAATATCTGATTCAGTTTCATGAACTTACAAAGTTCTGAAAATCACGAACCGATAATAAAGTCCTGAAGGACAGTCATAAATTTTCTAGAACTTGTAATATTCACAAATTGTTCCAGACCCGACACGAAATTTAGAATAGACTGTAAAATAAAAAGGTCTCGGTATTTTGTTTCGAAAGAAAAGTTAGGTGGAGAATCGTTTCCTAATAGTTGGTGATTGTGAGAAAACCAGTCAAGTAGGTATTTTTAATTAGCTTCAGTCTGTATCGACCCATTACCCCCTTCGCACACGGCGTCGTCGTATTATAAGCGTAACGTAATACACGCGTAGGACGAGTGCAATACGAGCTTGATCATGCTCAAACAAGTCCGCACACGGTGCGGTGCTGCAGCGAATCATACGAGATATTTTTTGTCATTACAACAGTCGTAGCTCGTAAAAAAGCAAGCGTAAAAAATTAACTGTTTAGTAATCTTTCCAAAAATATTTCTAAATTTTAAATTTTTGTAACTATTTACAAATTTTTATTACAACATGAGTAAAAAAGTCATTGAAAACGTGAAACTGGTTGAATTTGGCCATGATTTCAACGACGATTCGTGTGTAGAACTTTACTCGTCTTGTACGCATTGCGTCGTAATAATACGCTTACGATACGTCTACGCTTACGACTCGTGTGCGAAGGGCCTTACTGTATAGGTTTTTACTTCGTATTATATTTGTATATTGGGAGATAATCTCAACCGTGTAGAACCCGCAATTTATAGGTCTGATATCGTCGACCCACCAGACAGGTGGTCTGCCTAAAGCTTATTGCGAACGTTCATCTTTCATTTAGTCAGGAATGTACCCCATCAGTCATGACCGCTCACATTTATTTCCAATCTCTGCTATTCCACTGCTGACCTTACCTCTTGCAATCTCCTTCCGAATAAAACAAGATCGTTACGCATGTCTTCCCTGGCTGATGATGCGTGATGATTCTCATCGATCGGGGTACATCTACGTGTCAAACCCTATCCCATTTTAGCTAGTCAGCTTTTGGGCCGACATCTTGCGGACTCTGTCGTTCTTTAACACCTTGCGCACCATTTAAAATTCAGACCTGAAACTTTTGTCTAGTGTGATTTCATCCAGTCAATCTTACGTAACCACTTCTTCATATCTCAATTCGTTCATTGGTTTATCTATCGAGAGCTCTTTGAATTCCAAATGAGTTCGGAGAGGATGTAAAATTCTGTGTGAATACGGCAGAATTGTCGGTAGGTATTCCCTAATACATACGATTCAATCGTCGGTATTCGATTCTGTATTATAATTTAATTAACGTTGGGTTAGGTTTTTGAATTGTTGAAATGAAAGGTTTGGTCGCAAGTCCGTTCTAAGATTATGCGAATATGATGTCCATATTTGTAAAGACAATAACACACATTTTTGCTAGATGTAATAACCGACAAAATTCCGTGTTTAGAAAAGTCGCCTAACATTAGAAACAAAATTAAGATGTTAGATATTTTTTGGTGAAACTAAAGCATTTAAATATCTATTCTAGAGTCTGGTATTTATCTTTGTGTGTAGATTGGTATCGTGATAAACGAGTTCTATTGAGCTATTTGAGTCACAAAAAAAGTTAAGAATTGAAATAGATATTTCCACGATACTAAATTCAAGACTATACAAAAGCAGAACTCTTAAATATACCTACGCAATAAAATTTAATAAATATTTATAAAGTAATTAACAGCTGATTTCTAAATTTAAGTTAAGTTAAGAAGTTAAATTTAAATTAAATTAAAGATTAAACTTAAGATCACTTTGTGATTTTAGTTCATGATTTGACAACAAAATATGTTGTTTTACCATTATTACTCCAGGCTCTGGTGTTTACCGCTTTGCCTAGTCAGATACCTTCGGGCTGCTTGAAAACTCTCTAGCTTTCTCTAAGGCTAGCTACAAACTTATTTTAAAATCCAATTCATAGCAAAATACCCAACTATTTTAATGACGTCAGAAAACGAAACATTTCAGATTTTCAGCAACCTCACTGACGCCGGCGACTCGCAGCTATAAAACGAAGTGTTACTATCGTTTACGGTAGTTATGCCAGCGTCTGGATCTTTGACCGGTGGACCTCAGGTACACGAACTAACACAGGCACTAAACTCGGTTAGTCTCCTCTAAAGTGCTCGTAACTTACCCACAAAACTCTAAACTTAAAACCCTTTTTAAAAATAAAATTCGAATTGAAATCGAGGGTTTTTACAAATGTTTGTTAATGTAAAAGAATAAAATGTTCGATTGCTTACAGTAAAACTGTTTACACAACTGTGCTGGAATATCAATAGATCAAAAGTATCCCATAAATTTTATACCTACTAAATATTTGACTATTCATCTTTCAATTCGTTTATCACACCAATACTAGTACAAAAGAAAAAAATAATTACAAGAATTTAAAAATCCAACCGAGGAGATTTTATTTCTGTTTTTTTGCTAATTGATTTATTAGCATCCTTCTAGGGGCTTATTCTGTACATCGAAACTAACAACTTCTGTTCTACGACTTTTGTCAAAACTCAAAAAAAAGAAATTGTTGTTTCATAGATAATATAATATAATATTTTTTTGCAAAAATAGCATGACCGACTTCATCCGTGTACAGAATAATTACATAGTATAAAACAAAGTCGCTTTCCGCTGTCTGTTCCCATGTCTGCTTATATCTTTAAAACTACGCAACGGATTTTGATGTAGTTTGTTTTAATAGATAGAGTAATTCAAGACAAATGTTTATATGTATAATATACCTGTGCGAAGCCTGGGCGCATCTGTACTGTACTGTATCAGCCTTTTTAATAGTCCACTGCAGGGCGTAGGCCTACCCACGAAGGTTGGTTGGGTCATATCCACCACGCTGGCGCAGTGCGGGTTGGTGGATTCACATGCGCCATCGAATCGCTATAAAAAAAGAATTATTGAAATCGGACTACTAAAAAAAAGTTATACGTGGTTATACATAAAAAAAAATATATACGCGTCGAGTTGTATACCTCCTCCGGTGGTTTGTAGGTCAAAAAATATGAATCACCCGCGACAAAATGTATGGAACAGCAGATTTTTTTTAAGTTTTGACAAAAGTTGTAGAACAAAAGTAGTTAGTTTTGATGTACAGAATAAGACCCTAAAAGGATGCTAATTTATTCGGAATAACACTGTATAGCTCAGAATCTCTGAAGAAAACTCCTTCTTCAGAGCTAAGAATCATCTCAGCCACATTAAAAACAAACACCCTATGGAAATAAACGTAAAGTTTTTTTTTACTTGACTACTCCATACCAAATTTTGATACTTTTATGATTGTATCGATCGTTTATATCAATATTCGTTCAATGCACATGTACTTAATGAGATTATGAGTCCGTAACAGAAGAACGATTACAGTGCAGCCTTATTTTGAATTGATTCTTGAAACATCAATGAACAGTGGTTTCATTTTTAGGGTTCCGTACCCAAATGGTAAAAACGGAACCCTTTTACTAAATATTTTTCACTGCGAACCTCTTAAAATACCTAGTTTAGATTCTCAGAATAATTATGTACCTAGACGAAAGTATTTCAAAAATTTTAAAAGATCAAATTTCCTACAGTTAAAAATAAATCATTATTCTAATATAGAATGAAGCATGCCTAGCCAAAAGACAAAGTGTACTTCATAGAAAAATCTAAGTCATTTAATTCCTTTTTATGACAAAAAAAATGCACCAGATATTCAATTGCCTTACTAATTTTTAAATAAAAAAAGTAGAAAAATATTTCTAATTGACAGTATTTTAAAACACTATCTAAAATTATGTGTTATGTTATGGGATTATTAGCTTAAAATCACCAAAATAAAGTCACTAGAAGAATTTACAATAATAACAAAACTTGAAAGCGAAAATATCACGTTCAATGTCAATAAAAAGATCGTATCTAATCTCCATAAAATATGTAGCAAAAACGTAATAATTCTTCAATGAACAAAAAATTAACAGTACTGAAAACTGCGCCGTATAATTTCAAACGCTCATTAATTTTACTGCCCAATTTTCCAAATTTTCTTTTAAGCAATGATAATAACTTAAAAACTCTAAATAATCCAATTTGAATTATTAAAAATAGCTTGCGGGTCTTCGTGCCGATTTCTAATTAAATGACTATTTTCGGGCAAAAAATATGAAAATAAGTTTGCCGCTTATTAGTATTCGAAGCAGTGACCAATTCATTCACCGACTTTCAAACTTCTGATGGGCGCGTAGAGGGCGCTCTGCTCATCATATTTATCATACTTCTGAGGGTTTTGGTTTTTTACTTTTTGTCTGACAAATATTATGGATTTAAATATTTACAAAAAAAACCTGATATTTTTTTAACACAGGATTATCTGCTAGCCGAAGGTCATTAAGACCATCAATATTAACGACTTTTATTTTGGTATGAAACAGTTGATTTTGAAATTAAAACTTCTTTAACGGTGTTGTGCACTTTTGGGTAAAAAATGTTAAACTCGCGTCATGACATGTGACCTGGTAGAAAATTAGTAAGACGGAGGGAGAGTAGACCGCCGGCGCGGCGTAGGCGAGAAAGTAATATCCCCTTCTTGCCTCTCACCTGCAATGTATGCCTGCTGCAGCAGGAGTAGGAGCAGGCATACATTGCGCAAGCGCCCAAGGCGCAGGGCGCTTGCGCGAGTGTGCGTGTGTGATATGGTATTATACGTAGGTACAATACCATATCACACACGCACACTCGCGCAATAACACGTGAATGATAGTAACGCTATAAGTTGGGAAATGTAAGCACTTCAGAAATTTGAAGCTTGCGTAGGAGGCGAGCTAGCTCAGTGGTTAGAGCGTCGGGCTAGTGATCCGAAGGGGCAAGGTTCGAATCCTGCGTTCGCTTCATATTTTTGAAATGCTTATCACAAAGATAACTCTTTGAGATAAAAATCTAGTGTGGAAAGCACTTAAAATAAACATCATAACATGAATGATAGTACTTTATATTTATTATGTTCAAGTTTTTACTTCTGTCGGCACTACCGGGGTGCAACCCGTTGTTTTTTTAACTTAATTTCCGGGTTGACTCCGTAATAAAAGTTGTACATAATGATGAAAATTAAAGCATAACATACAACAATTTAAGCTCCTCAATAAACAATTAAACAAAGGCAATTTAAAACAAAATACTTACAGTTCAAAGTGTGATTGGTGCTCGAAGATTTTATTTCCAATGTTCACGATCCGTTGCAGTCAAGTCGCTAATAAAACTAGTCTTGAGTAAATTGCCCTGTTTCATTCTTAGCTTTAGTTTCGATCTAACGAATCAAGTTATTTTAACAATCTATCAAAATGGAGGAGGTTTTCAATTTGGCTGTACTTATATGTGTAATTGTGTATTACGTACCTTATCATTTCTCTCATAGCATAGTACTAGATATATTATACTTTGTTAGCGATCATCAAAGATGTCAGGGTAAGAGTAGATATAGTGCAGGTCCTCTTTAAAATAATCACCCCGAATCTCAAGCGGCGGCGCACCGCGAGGAGATGAATGGCTAACGGGAAGTCAGTGTCGCGGTGTACAGCGGCGTACGAATCATTTGAGCCGGTGCGTTGCTGTTACCTATGTGACACCTAGTCATTAGTCGTTAGTGCGACCCCCGCTAGGGCACCGGCCGACACCCTGAGCGGGATACACGCAGAATTATCTGGGTACAGGGGTCTCTGCCCGGGTGGACCTATCGTTTTCCCCTATTTTCATGGGAACCACAAAGTCCCAATCCAAACCAAAAATTGATGTAGTAAGAGAGAGGAAAGAAGAGAGACCAGGTGCTCTAAATCTCAATAAAGAACCAGAGGCTTCTGTTGCAATTCCGCAATAAGAGGACGGATGTTTTGCGAGACCACAACCAATGGTGTCACATAGTGGAATAAGTGATGGAAATGAAACAGACGGGTCAATTCTGTCGTTTTCGTCGCAAACATCAATAGCCTCGGATAGAGCTAAAAAACGAAAAGGGCAAAGAATTACCAAAACTTGTATTAGAAAGTGTGCTCGATACCTGATATGTTTTTTTGATATTTTGTAACTCCAATAACATGCATATCATAAAGTTCGAGTCTCTTGGAGTTGTATAGCAGTCAAAAGTAGAAAACGGTTTTTATTTTGTAAACATGTGCAGTAAAATGTTATTTACATGTTTATTTACGGACAAAATTTTAGTCATAAAGTTAAGATAACTGTGGCTATAAGATTAATCTCACACGAAGCAACCAAAATGAAATCAGTTTTCAATGTCGATGATGATTGTCGCGTTAGAAAAATATTTATCGTCGTTTTGGCCTTAAGACATCCACTGCTGAACATATATCCTTAAAGAACTTCGATAAGACTGGTTAGAAGCAGCTGCATCTAGCGCGATACTGCGGTTGATTTATGTAAGCTTTTACAGAGCGAGTTTACAACCAATTTCTATTCATCCAATGTGATTGACTTGCCGTTGCTCGTGTAAGATTGGCATTAGGCGTCAAGCTATGTTAGTGACTAGATCTCCTTATACTGAGGTTATTTGACCCGAGAGCGTGCCAACAAACCATTATTCTCAAACATCATTACATCAGGCGGGATTTTAGATAGATCTAAGATACGAGTAGCTAGAAGGTATTTAGAAAAACTGTTAGCAAAGAAACCCGTTTTCCTTTTTGAAGTGTAAATTTCTTTAGTGGCTTTATTATTTTATACTACGGGACTCCAATCGGGCCCTAAAATTACGAGATAAATAAATAAATATTAGGGACATCTTACACACGGTCTCTGACCCCAAACTAACCAAAACTTGTGATATGGCTGCCAGAGACTGGTATACTACATATATTATTATTTTTTATATACATACGTATATAGATAGTAACTAAATAACACCCAGACACAGAGCAAACACCTATGTTCATTATATACATACTTGCCTGGGTGGGAATCGAACCCACGCCTCTTTGAACCAGAAGTTAGGGTCACTAACCACTGAGCCACCGAGGCAGTCTAGATAAATAAATACCTCATTATCCAGACGTTTCGAACGAGTTGCATCGATCGTGGTCACGGGTAGACATCTCGTAATCGTCTATCTCGTAATTTTAGTGCGCGATTAGTCTCGTAGTCTATATATATAAAAATGAAACCCGTTTTCCGTTGTCACGACATAACATGAAAACGGCTTGACCGATTTGGCTTATTTTTTTTGTAGTTTTCTAATACTCTGTACAAGGTTCTTACGGAAAGCGAAACGAAGTTCGCCGGGTCCGCTAGTATATAATAATAGCAAACAAACAAAAAATATTTTTATTGTACACCATATAACATAAATACATTACAGTAGATTTTCACAAATGTTGTACAATGGCGGCCTTATCGCCTTTGGCAATTTTTTCTAGGCAACCTTTAGTAATATATTTAATAATGTGTTCAAATCGCGAAAGTTTAAAAACATTATATAGTGGCGTTGTGCACTTTTTGGGATGGGTAAAAATTTTAAACTCGCGTCAGGACAGACGCGTAAGCTGATCGAAAATTCGTAGGGAGGAGAGATAGTACACTGCCGGCGCGGCGTAGATAGGAAGTAAAATCCCGCTCTATTTCTACTGCGCGGCGAAAATGTATGCATATTCCTGCTGTTTCGTTTAAACAGCGCACGGCGCTTGCATGACTCGCCGCGAGTATGCGTGTGTGATATTGTATATTACCACTTAAAGGATACTACTTTAAAAGTTCAAGTTTTCACTTCTGCCGGCACTCCCGGAGTGCAACCCGTTGTTTTTTTCGTTGGAACTTCTGTGAACGGATTTAAAAACGAAAACTACTACAGAAGTTGTGTCATTTAATGATAAACAAAGGCTTAATAAAGTTTTTGGACATTCGCTGGTTGAGGCTATTTATTGTTTTTAATGTAGCATCGCGCGACCGAGATTCCATTTGGCGTAAAAAAAACATATTGAGTAACTTGCAAATCAAATAATTACACAACTTAGTAACCATTTCATACCAATCATTCCAATGGAGTTATGCTTTGTAGAACTTCTCAGAACTAGTTATTAGGATTCCGTATTTTTCTCGAAACAGGAAATCTCAAAGGCACTTATAAACACTTTGATGTGTTTGAGAGGCCTAAAAGCTTGCTTGCTGTGGGTTTTTTTCATTCCTTTGGAAGCCCCAAATGGCTCTGAATTTCTGTAATACGATCACTTGCCTTCCATGAAACGTGTTCTTTGATAAGGTGTTACAAAACATGTTATTCTTTTTTTGCGAACGGTATTTTTGTAACACTTGGTTATTCAATTTGGTGTTGGTGATTGCAAATTGTTGTATTTTTATTCTCGAACCTTTTTATTCTATAACTAAGATAATGTATTATAATTCGTTTCATAAAAAGTTAAATATCTTATACATTTTATTTAACAACTAAAAACCAAGGATTACTGTGATAAAAAGAAGATATTTTTATTTATATTTTACTGGCTTGGATACTAGTCCTCTTTGGCCGCTTCTTTTTAAATTCTGTCGAAATTTTCAAAATATTTTCTAAATTATATTCAACCTCCAAGGACGTCCATTGCTGGACATAGGCCTCCTTTAAGGATCTCCAATACGATCAGTTGGAAACGACATGCATCTAAGGTGATCTTGCACTTACTGCCTTTGAGAACAATCTTAAGAAACACTTATAATTTTCTTAGAGATAGTTTTCAAAGCCAAACGACTCGACATTGAGAATAATTATTTCGTCGCCACCTTTCTGAGTGGCTCTCCGAAAGCTGCTCATTAATGCATGCATTTAGCAATCTGAGATAATTCAAACATATAAGTGGGATCTTGAGTAAATAAGTTTCATGTCAAGTTAACAAGAAACTTATTATAAAAAATATATGCATATGTATTGTGTACCTATAAACATATATGTGCTTTTAACGTTTATAGTTTTCACTTACTACTGTACAAAATGTATGATTTGCTAGTTAAAATTGTAGTGGACAGAGCACATACCTAACTAGTTCGTAAAGCGGATGGCCGACTGAGCTGTAAAGTTATCAAATGGAGATCACGGACCGGCAAGCGCAGCGTAGAACCCACGAGGTTGACGGATGACCTTATCCGACGGTTTTTTTTTAAATTTGTTTTATTGTTTTTGATGGGATCCATATTCACTTAAATAACATACTATTAGAAACCAATAACGTTTCCATTATTGGTATGTTTATACAACATTTATTCTTTATAAATATATTTATAAAGAATAAATGTTGTATAAAATGTTGTATAAATGTTGTCTAATAGTATGTTATTTAAGTGAATATGGATCCCAACAAAAACAATAAAACAAATTAAAAAAAAAACTATTGTGTATTTAATTTCATAAAGTCATACGCCACACAAACTAAAACTGATTGCATTATTCACCTAATCCTCCAACCACAATTCAAATTGAGTCTTGTTTCAAGGTATTTTAAACAATAATTCTGTTTAGAAACATTTCCAATTTGTCGGAAAGTTTCGCCGAGGGTAACTCTGCCCCACCTCGGGACATTGTCTCGATTGAACTAGTTCTGTCATTAGTCAAGACTCGACTTTAGTCTGCAGTTTGGCCTGAAGTTAGGCTCTGCTCGGAGTTTGCAGACGTCGGAAATTTTTGACAAAAGCGATTGGAAATTGCTGACTTGAAGTTTCTGTGCGGATAATGTGCTATGTTTGTATTATTTTGAATTTCAAATGGGGAGACTAATGTTAGGAAAATATATTAGCGTGGAGCCCAGACTCTGTGCAATGCGTCAAAATAAGCGTACAAATATGACATAAGTACAAATTACTGCAAAAAAAAACATTGTAATCTTTTTTTACTTTGAAAAAAATACTATTTTTAAATTGATTTTTGTTTGTATAACAGTCGTGTTTTCGAGCAATGTCATAACAATACGATGGAATTTTTTTATTTTTAACTAAACTGTAGGTTAGTTTAGTAAGGAAAATCATTGTGAAAAATTAATAAAACTTATAGAGTCCAAAGCCCAATTAGCCTCCAAAAAACTTGGTGTTCTCTCTAAGGTGAGACGGTATTTCACACCTGAGCAACTGCTTAGTCTTTATAAAGCACAAGTCAGGTCTTGCATGGAATACTGCTCTCACCTTTGGGATGGCTCTGCCAAATATCAACTGGAGGTTCTGGAGTCGATTGAGAGGCGAGCCAGGAGGCTGATTGACAACGACACCTTGACTAAGACGCAGCTGCAAAGTCTTGAGCATCGTCGCAAGGTAGCGTGTTTGTCGGTCTTTTACCGGATACACTTCGGAGAGTGCGCCCAGGAGTTGCACAATCTGGTCCCCCCTGCCCCTTTCTTCTATCGTACGGCTAGACGGACGCGACCAAAGCGCCACCCTTTTATGGTGGACATTCCGCGCGTTAGAACAAAGTGTTTCGAATCCTCATTCCTCATACGAACAGCCGGAATGTGGAATGCTTTGCCTGGGTCTGTCTTTCCGTTAAAGTACAACGTGAGTGTCTTCAAATCCCGAGTAAATAGGTATCTTCTAGGTAAGCGTGCTACACCCTAGACCGCACATCTGCTTAACATCAGGCAGTGTGTAGTCAAACGCGAACCTATTGGAAATAAAAAAAAAACTTAATTTCTGACTAAATTTTAGGATCTTTATCGTATGAGTATATACGGTAGTAGCAATATGCGGTTTTATTTTAAAGAAATCCTTGTGAAAGATAAATATAACTTAATTTTTGATATAAATGCTAAGTTTTTTTGGCATATTTTAAGAATCATATTTATAAAAGTAATCAGAAGAAGCAATCATCCCTAAACATATCATGTCATAGCGACTAAAACGCTACAGACGCAGCATCATAAAGGCAATCAGCTCGACACCCGGCCGGTCTAGACTACACTACAAGCACTAGGTGCCGTCTAGTATAGCCTAGACCACAGACCTCACGAGGAGAGCCATATCCAAATCCAGAGAGGACCTAACGTCGGCGTCGCACCAAACTCTCTGCGTTAAATAATAACTAAGTAGGTAAGTATGAGTGTCCAACGCCAATAATTACACAATTAGCAAAAAAACCAGACAAGTGCGAGTCAGGCTCGCACACCGAAGGTACCGAAAATTTTGTAGTTGATAAAATCTCTTAGTATACTATAATACTCGACAAAATTTTTCATTTTTCTAGTCAAACATCATAATTACACATTGTTATAATAATTAAAAACCTGTTTTAGCATGTGCTGATGAAGTTCTTTTGTATGATTCCTTACAAGATTTACGCACTTTGAATTTTGAACCCATATTTTGTGAATCTAGGCCCTATTTTTTTGTGATTTAAATAATAATGTACAGTTTTCAGAATTATTCCTATATGTGTACTCTGAGACAATACATCTCGCCAAATTTCATAGTTCTATGTCAACGGGAAGTACCCTGTAGGTTTAGATTTTTGTGAATGTCGATATATGCGGTTTCTTACAAAAAAAAATCGGTTAAATGGCTCTAACTTTTTATACGATAAGTGAGAAGTGTTTCTTTTATACAACTGTAAGATACTGTAGATATACGTATATAGTATAAATTTCAACTCGATATCTTTACGCATTCCCGAGATAAAGAGTCTTGACATACGGACAGACGGACAACAACAAAAAAATAATCACCTTATAAATAAATAATTTTGTTTTTATTTTCATTTATGCGCTCATACTTAACTGTACATTTTGCATTACCACAGGTTTCGTGAACATGCATTTTGCGTTATAAATATGCGTATTTGCTACTTACTGTCGTACAACCGGCTAAGGACTCTAAAAGAAGGCGTATCTCAAGATTTCTATGAGCCTAGACTCATTTCCAAGTCGTCCGAGCCACTCGACTCGAGGCGACGCCGTTAAGGTGGCCATACACGGTCAGTTAAACTGATCAGTTTTTCGCGTCACTCCAAATGGGGCTCATTCAGTAAATTAATGGTAGGAATTGATGGTACACGATTTGAACCACTACTTGAAGCTGAGCTCACACGATGCTATGATCGCATCTGTTCATCAGATCAGTGCAGCGGGGTCCTAATGTTGATAACTATTGCTGGCAAGTAGTTAATTGAAGAAACTAAATGACACCACTATTTTATATATAATAACTTGTGCTATTTCAATCTTGCATGAGAATTTATAAGACACAAACTTGTTTGAAATTTGATTTCCTACAACTTTGATTCCCATCAACTATTTCTAGGATTGATGTTGTTTTGAATAAGATAGGTGTCGTGCCATTTTGTTTTTTTAATAACTTTTGTTATTTCTTTTTTTAATGAGAAATTATCGGAACCAAAGTTGTCTGAAATTTGATTTCCTACAACTTTGATTCCCATCATATTTTTCTAGAATTAATATTGTTTTGAACAAGATAGGTGTGCCATTTTGTTTCTTCAATAACTTTTGTTATTTCTTTCTTTCATGAGTAATTATCGGAACCAAAGTTGTTTGAAATTTGCTTTCCTACAACTTTGAATCTCAGCAATTTTTTCTAGGATTGATATTTTTTATACTAAGATAGGTGTGCCGTTTGTTTCTTCAATAACTTGTGTTATTTAAATCTTTCATGAGAATTTATGAGAAAACAAAGTTATTTAAAATTTGTTTTCCTACAACTTTGATCCCTTTCAACGTTTTCTAGGATTGATATTGTTTTGAATAAGATAGGTGTGCCATTTTGTTTCTTCAATAATTTGTGCTATTTAAATCTTTCATGAGAATTTATAAGAAAACATAGATATTTAAAAATTTTATTCCTACAACTTTGATCCCTTTTAAAATTTTCCAGGATTGATATTGTTTTGAACAAGATAGGTGTGTCATTTTGTTTCTTCAATAACTTTTGTTATATCTTTCTTTCATGAGAAATTATCAAAACCAAAGTTGTTTGAAATTTGATTTCCTACAACTTTGATTCCAATCAACTTTTTCTAGGATAGATATTTTCTTGAATAAGATAGGTGTAGCATATTGTTTCATTAATAACTTTTGTTATTTTTTTTTAATGAGAAATTATCGGATCCAAATTTGTTTGAAATTTGATTTTCTACAACTTTGATTCCTATCAACTTTTTCCAGGATCGATATTTTTTTTAATAAGTTAGTGGTTCCATTTTGTTTCTTCCATAACTTGTTATTTCAATTTTTCATGAGAAATTATCGAAGCCGAAGTTGCTTGGAATTTGATTTCCTACAACTTTGATTCTCATCCACTTTTTCTAGGATCGATACTTTTTTAATAAGCCAGTGGTGCCATGATGTTTCTTCGATAACTTGTGTTATTTCAATTTTTCATGAGAAATTATTGCAGCCAAAGTTGTTTGAAATTTGATTTCCTACAACTTTGATTCCCATCAACTTTTTCCAGGATAGATATTTTTTTTAATAAGTTAGTGGTTCCATTTTGTTTCTTCCATAACTTGTTTTTTCAATTTTTCATGAGAAATTATCGAAGCCCAAGTTTCTTGAAATTTGATTTCCTACAACTTTGATTCTCATCAACTTTTTCTAGGATCGATATTTTTTTAATAAGCCAGTGGTGCCATGATGTTTCTTTGATAACTTGTGTTATTTCAATTTTTCATGAGAAATTATCGGAACCAAAGTTGTTTGAAATTTGATTTTCTACAACTTTGATTCCCATCATGTTTTTCCAGGATCGATATTTTTTTTAATAAGTTAGTGGTTCTATTTTGTTTCTTCCATAACTTGTTTTTTCAATTTTTCATGAGAAATTATCGAAGCCGAAGTTGCTTGAAATTTGATTTCCTACAACTTTGATTCTCATCAACTTTTTCTAGGATCGATATTTTTTTAATAAGCCAGTGGTGCCATGATGTTTCTTTGATAACTTGTGTTATTTCAATTTTTCATGAGAAATTATCGGAACCAAAGTTGTTTGAAATTTGATTTTCTACAACTTTGATTCGCATCAACTTTTTCTAGGATCGTTATTTTTTTTAATAAGACAGTGGTGCCGTTTTGTTTATTCTATAACTTGTGTTATTTCAATATTTCATGATAAATTATCGGAACCAAAAATGTTTTAAATTTGATTTTCTACAACTTTGAATCCTATCAACTTTTTAAAGGATCGATATTTTTTTTAATAAGGCAGTGGTGCCATTTTGCTTCTTCCATAACTTGTGTTATTTCAATTTTTCATGAGAAATTTAAGAAACCAAAAATGTTCGAAATTTGATTTCCTACAACTTTGATTCCCATCAATTTTTTCTAGGATCGATATTTTTTTTTATAAGACGTTGGTGCCATATTGTTTACAATGACACCACTGTCATATTCGAAAAATATCGATCCTACAAAAGTTTATGTGAATTAAAGTTGTAGTAAATCGAACTCTTAACAACTTTGGTTCAGATATTTTTTTTATAAAAAATTAAAATTACGTGAGTTACTGAAGATTCAGTTAATCATCGAAGTGGTACAAACATGCAAACCATCGCAGTACCTATCGGCAATAGTTGACTACATTAGGACCCCGCTGCAATTATTTGATGAACTGACGCGATCATTTCATCATGTGTGCCCAGCTTCTGGTAGTGGTTTATACATGGAGTCACCAATTCCCACCTTTTAATTTACTGAATGAGCCCCAATTGGAGTGACGCGAAAAACTGATCAGTTTAACTGACCGTGTGTGCCCACCTTTACGCCAACATGTTTCGGTTGTTTAAAACGATGTAAAGCGCTGGATGCACTATGTGGGCGTAAAAAAAACCAAGTCCCGATTCTATATTGAAGTTTTTTTTTTTACATGAATAAAACTGCTCCAAACCAATTCGTCCATTTTAAGCGATATCTATTGTGTTCGAAGATAATGCACACTGCGATTTAAATTATATAGGTATATCTTCGGAAAAAAGCTATTAGTTTGTTCCATTATTTGGCGATACGAATTAAAAAACTAAATATTTAAACAGACAACATATAAGAGAATTATTTTTTCTGAAATAAACATTTCGTAAGACGTAATTATTTTTTGCAAAACGTGCCATGACCGACTTCAATCGTGTACAAAATTAGCGAATAGTGCGCACGGATCGATGTAGCATATTTCACATTATTGTTGATTTATCAAAAATGGCTCAGCTGATTTCGATCTAGACGCACGGAAGCACGTTCAGCCATGTGTTCAAAGAAAACTGGCGACGCAGCGGCCGTGTGTTACACGAACCATTTGGAGCTAAAAGCTCAAAAACCTAACCCACGTCCAGACGACCTAAAAACTTGATATTTGGCACCAAGGTATCACCCGTATACAAAGAAAAAAATCTAAAAACTAAAAATTATTTATAACTAGTACTATTGACAAAGTAATTGTAAAATTTAGGTAACCAATACTCCACTAGATGGCGTTAGTGTCGCGAGGCGCTATGTCTAGATCCCATTTGTGATGATCAATACTAATATTTTTACTGAAAAAAAAGTAGTGATATCTCATCAAAACTTATAATTATGTGAAGTATGAGCCATGACGCATATTATGATTCTTATATTGAACGCATGGCTCATATTTCACATTTATGTTTTTGATGAGATTAAATTTAAATGGGACAAATTTCGAAGTATTCCGATAAAAAAATATTTTGAAATCGGACTACTATGTAAAAAGTTATGCGTGGTTATACATAACAAAATAAAACGCGTCGAATTGAGTACCTCCTCCGATTCATCAGTCAAAAAACTAGGTACAATGATAATGAAAAACTTTTGTTGTTTTTATTTTCAAGTTCATAGATAAAAGTGCTGTGTTACCAGTTGTGTGTTAATTTAAAATCGATAAAAACAATTAATTGGCCAGCCACGCACTCCGAGTATCTTTGCATGGTAAATGAGACGGCTCTATTTCAGGGACCTTCACTAGACTTTGAAGTTGATTTGTCATTTTTAATTCACGGCGAGGGCTCAAGGGCAGATGACATTAAAATATAAATGGAACCCCAACTAAGAAACACCATCGTAAACAAGAAAATAAATCAACCAAAATATTATTATGGAGGAAACGTAAGTAAGAATTGAAAGCTCTAATGTACTTACTGCTTTAGTAATTTCCAAAATTCTAACTCAAACAATTTCTTACAAAATAACGCTCCGTTTTTTAAAGTTGCGTAAAAATAGAAGATTCATAAGTACTCTACACTTAATAGCTTTATAATTTTAACTTTTTAAATCGGAAAATAGGCGTATGTGTTTAAAGATAATCTCCAAAAGCGGGGGATTCTCATATCGTGTTTGAGACATGTATTTGAAAGTATTTTTTATCTATGTAACGTAATTTCTACAGACTCCGGCGACACTGTTTTTATATTCAAATGTACTTATCAGTGTTAAAAAAGAGAAATATGGATAAATTATTCTTTAACATTTTAAACAGTCACTGAGTTGTATAAAAATGAGTATCCATCCAATTATAAGTCCGTTATTACTGAAACACATTAACTCTTCATGTTCTCTTTTTCGACCTTCACTTCTTGTTTGTGTTCGTCATAATATATGATATCACTAATATCAACCCACTAATATGCAGCCCGTAATATAATTCAAATGCTATAGGTACTCTCTAGAAGCTTTTTGTTATATTGTTTTTTCTTACAGCAGCTCGTGTGAAATCGCCCTTAACGTGTGCACTCACTGTAATTTCTGACGCACGAGAATGGATATTGTCCGAATGTAAACGACTGGCATTTCGACTTCTTTCTCAAATTAAATAAACTCTGAAATCGTTTGGACACAGTTTTATATAGCGCAGATGCGTGCCATGGCATTGTGTTAAAGAAAAATTTTAAAAGGTATTAATAATATATTGGTATGTTGAGTGTCTGCGCTATTTTATACAACAAAGGATTATTCGGTATTTTACTGTGTGTAAAAGAGTGCTACGAACCTAGATTATCCATCCATCTATCAGCCGTAGCGAGTCCACTGCTGGACGTAGTTGGAAGTGGCCTGCATCCAGCGTGTTCCTGCGACGTTTACTATATCATCAGTCCACCTAGTCCGTGGACGTCCTACGCCGCGCTTGCTCTCCGTGGTCTTTATTCGAGAACTTTGCGGCCCCATCGGCCATCCGTTCACCGAACTACGTGTCATGCCCACTGCGATTCTGTGTTGCACTTTGTATAAGAAAGCTGATTTCTTTTTTATGAATTCCGAGTTGACCCCATAGTAAGAGTTGGTCATAATGATGGTCTGAGTCAACCCCTTTTTAGCTTAGAATCCTTACTGAATTACCTTGTACAAACACATTGGTAAAATAATTAAAAACCTGTTTTAGCATGTGCAAATGAAGTTATTTTATATGATATCATACATGATACGATTTACTCACTTTGAATTTTGAACCCATATTTTGTGAATTTTGAGGCCCTATTTTTATGTAATTTAAATAAAAATGTACAGTTTTCAGATTTATTCCTATATGTGTACTCTGAGACAATGCTCTTCGCCAAATTTCATAGTTCTATGTCAACGGGAAGTACCCTGTAGGTTTTGAATTTTGTGAGCGTTGAAATATGCGTTTTTTTACGACATAAACGGCTCTAACTTTTTATACGGTAACTGAGAAGCTTTTCTTTTACACAACTGCAAGAATTCATACGTTTACGTATATAGTTTAAATTTCAACACAATATTGACGCATTCCCGAGTCTTGACATACACACAGACGGACAACAAAGTGATCCTATAATGGTTCCGTTTTTTTTTTGAGGTACGGAGCCCTAAAAATGAAGAGTTCATTCAAACACCTCACTATTTTTTTCAACAAAAGCCCATAGTGTGAAATTTCGTACATAAATCACGAATATAACAATGCTGTTACAGGCAAAGACAGTTCTTCAGTTATTAGTTATCTAAAAAGGCATACTGTCAATATTTCTACATTTTTAAAGTGCTTCTATATTCTAGAGTGCAGGCAAATTGAGTTCCAACAGCTTCGATTATTTTTGCGTGACTCGAGAGATTTTTTGAAGCGTAACTAAAGCGCTTTAGGTTTTTCGGTAATTTTTCACGGTGATATAAGAGTATTATCAAAAGCACTTAGAAAGAAATCTTATAAATATACGAATCATTATTTGAGTGTGACATACATGCTTATACCCGTGCTATGAATAGAAGTATAATACTAGAATTACTTCATAAATTTTGCGACTTTCGAGTCTTTGTGTAGTCTGTTACAGTCTCAATGTCCTACTTTTGATGAACGAGCCTTTTGAGTCGTAATGTGATTAGCGAGTAAATTAAATTTTCATGGAATACAGATTTGTAACAAAAATATAGAGATGTTTTATCAAAAAATATATATACACTTTTAATACTAATCGCCGTAAAGTCAGAATTTGACAAAAATATTACAAAAAAATTCAGTAACTACAGTTCAGTAAGACCCACAGATGGCCGTCAGAGATCGGAACGAGGCAGTGATGGAGGCTTTGGGCCGGGAGAGGGCAACTAAATTGGCATAGGACGTGAAAAATGTGTATTTGTAATATATAAGAAATAAGCATTGTGTGCATGCCCCAAGCATTCATGCTCGCCATCGAAGGCTCCTTCTTGCGGCGGCATCATGTGTCGGGTCGTTCTCCTCCCTCGAATATGGTCGAGGAGAGCGATGACTGGCACATGTGTCACACTCGTGATCGGGTGCTGCTTGCGGGTCGCCGGTCTGCTCGCATTCACGCAGTGCATTAACTAACAGGCTAAGATTTCTAGTACCTAAGATTTCTAGTACAGTATAATAAAATAACTGTAAATTTTAGTTAACAAAGGGCATAGACCCTGGAGTCTGTGGTTAGTAAATTTTAATTTAAAAAAAAATACCCTGTATGACGACAAAATTAAGTCATAAGTACGTATATATGTATTGTATTTGGGTTGCAGTTGCTCTATATTGCGCCATATTTTTAGGGCAATCTTGTTATACTAGGAACATCCAGAAAATATTTTCCTACCAAAATTGTAGTCCGTTATGAAATAGAGATTAGAGAAATTATTTTAGAAAACAAATAAACCAATATTCAGGTACGGTACATGGACATGTTCAAGGGTTCATACATTTTTGAAATGTTTCTTTTGTCACTTCATTAAAACGAGTGAGTGAGTGCGCGTGCGCCAGTCGACGGGAGCGCGCGTATTCCCTGACGAAGGAGTACTAATTACTCTGAAACCGGTCGGGTTCCCAGCGGCCCGGCCGCGATATTATACGTGAGTAAAAACCGGTGTTTTCTTTAGTATGTTTCTTTTGTAATTATACTGCTCCGCTTGCGTTTTAACTCCCAAATTACCGTGTTAATTAAGCCGTTACGTAAACTGTGCCCAAAGTTCTCAGACCAAATAAAAAATCCCAACGTCTTAACACTTCAAAACATAAGAGTGGCAGCGTTACGTAGCAACTTAATTAGTGCGCTAATTTACATGTTCAATCGCAGATTGAGAAGTATCATGAAACAAATATCAGCTACAATTCTACCAAATGCAAATTGAATAATAACTAAAAAACCTTATTCTTATTAGCAAAGAAACACTACAACTTTGTGGTGAACCAGGCAACAACAGAAATCACACAGTCAGCCTTGGCCAAAAGTATCACTCTATCTTCTAAACTAATTTCACTCCATTTAGTCATTTTTAACAAAATTAGGTGTCAATTGAATCACATCAACAGAAATGAAAGCTTATTTACTTGTTAGAGTCCAGAACACAAGTGACCAAACATTGACTGATAAGAGCGAAAGAAAACCGAATCCTTTGTTTTCGGTCACCAGGTGTTTTATGACCTTAACAAAGAGCCGCTTGATATTCTAAAAAGTTATTTATGACCTCGGTAAGTCATTTAAGATAAGCACTCAGTTATTGGTTAAGTAGTTAACATACATTTTGATTTTTTAAAGGTGCCTATTACTTTTAGACAAGGCTGTATATGAAAATGTTTCAACTGATTCACTTAGCTTAGAGTACCTATTAAATTATCAGTAAAGCAATAAACAAACAAGTGGAGCACCGAGGGCTCGATATTGTATTAAGCCTCGATAGCGCATATTGGAGCAAACACTCCGATTCCCGGTAACCTTAATTTAGATGGCTGATAGTTTGGAGAATAGAGCCTGAAGTATAAAAGTAAGGACAGCAACGATATTTTGGCAAAAATCGTATATGATGAGTTATCCCTGGTTTCAGAGTTCCTAAGCCGCCTGAAAATAAAAAGCCTCTAGCATGGATAAACGGTTAAAATGACAATAATATAAGGCTGGTTAAGATGCCTGAAAATGATTAAACCCACAAGCTTCAACGATTTGATTATGAAAACTAACGCGGTTTTTGCACATTGTGCCTAATTAAAATACGTACAGATTTCACTCACGTATTACCTATATTCACGAATATCCTGTGTGTTTAAGTAAATGCTGTCAAAAATACAGTAGTTATTACTCAGGAATACGCAAGTAGGTAATACCTACCTGAACGTACTTATTTATAACTATAATCTACAAAAAAAAAACACTTTTTTTACTTCTATATGGTTCTTTGCTTTTACTTAGAGAGCTAAAGGCCGGCACAGTACCGTACCTACTTAAAATGCAAATGTAAATAAAGTTTCTCCTCACTCTTTTAGTGAAATAAAGATATATATCCTTACTGCATATGGAATGTACGAAAAAAGCAGTAGATTGGACGTGAGAGGATATCGATCGCGTTCCGAAGTTAATTGATAGCAGAAATCTGTAACAATGACATCGTTTTCTTATACACTGACTCTGAACGTAGGAGTAAATTAATCAGAGGGGCAGTGGAAAGAGAATTAGCTCATATTTATAATGGACATTCTGATCATTAGTAATTTTAGCTAATCCAGTTTATTAGTATGAATTCTTATAGTATACCTATAACTCTTGGCCGTGGCTTTGTCAGCGTGGTATTTTCATTCTTGCGCTATCCCATGAGAACACATTATTTTTCTGAGATAAAAGGTAGCCTTTGTCACTTCCCGTCTTTCAAACTAAAACCATGCCAAGACAAAAGTCGATCCGTTGCTTAGTTGTTAAAGAGGAATAAACCATTTGCCTATTAATATAAATTCTCTTCTATGTACTAATTCTTCTTGTATCTATCATTCTTTGAGCTGTTTTATTATATCTAATAATCTAAAACTGTAATTTTTGTATATACTGTACCTATTGTTGTGAATATTAGTTGTAAGTCATATCATTTTCATAACCCACTCTACTGATCTGTTTTATAATTTTGCTTGTATATTTTCCGTGTTTCGTTTCGTATAATTCTATTATAATTCCGTGTCATCCATTTGAACTTGAATATGGCAAATGCGCCGATCGCGCGAAGCCAAATGCCCCAAATCGGGAAAGAAGAAAAAAAAATAAACCATCAACCACAGGGATAGGAGCTTTACGACTACATCTCTATTTGACTAGGCAGCAGATATGACTAGATCGCTTTATGACTAAATCGAAATATGACCATATCACGTTGGGGTTAAATAGCTGTTCGACCATATATGCTTACGTCCTATTATGAGTTCGACGTAATATCGATATGTTATGTTTAAAAGTGGCACCACTTGCTCAATAAGTGGCACTCTTTGAGATTTATAATATTAAAGTAAGGATGATTGAATACTAAGCTTTTAATAAACGATTAAAGCTATAATATTCTTTGATCATGGAAATTAGCGTGGTTTTTGCAAATATTTAATGAGATTTTATCGATTATTTTGCGTAATTTTAAGGGACTTTTACGTAATAATGACGCAAAAAAAGTCTGGCAATATTTGCTCTCAAAAATACAAATATTTGTAAATAAGACTTTACTTCTCATTTAAAAACAAAGTTTCCGGACCCGTCTCATTTCCTGGTCCAAAATTAATTGCTGACCCATAAGGGTAACCAGTTAACAAAATGAAAGGCCCGTTTCCGTTGGCAACTGGCAACACTTCATAAACCGGAACTGGCTGGTAAACAGTTTTGCTAGTTATGTGTATAAACAGGATGTTTCAATTATGAAGCTGTTTACTCATAACATGTTGTGCTTTAGGCGTTTCGATCTAAAATATGGTCCCAAGACGCCCACAGCAAAAACATGTGTATTTACTTGCAATAATTAATTTACGGGAGTATTGTATCGATTCATTGTACCTACTGAATAATTTTGCTTTCTCTGGTAAGGGGAAAAATGTTAGTTTTTCCTTAGTGACATAAAATAGTAAAATGTTATTGTAATACATTTTTGCACTTATATGTAACATGCGACTTCACCTGTGTACAGAATCATTACATAGTATAAAACAAAGTCGCTTTCCGCTGTCTGTCTCCATGTAAGCTTATATCTTAAAAATTAAAAATTAATTTTAATTACAATAAAATATGTAACATACTATACATATTTTATTATTTCACTGACTATTGATAGGTGCATGATTATACTTATGTACAATACAAGGAAGTTAAAGTTTAAGCTAATGTTTAGTTTTTTAATAGTGTTTTGCCATTACTTAATTTATTTTTCGTTTCATTAATGACCTTCTTTATTTTCTGACATTTAATTTTAATATTTTTATTTTACCTATTTTGACATTTTTATTACTATTGTATTGATTGATGACTTGTTGTTTTGCATGTTTTATTTTATTATTTGAATGTGTTTGAAATTGTAATAGTAAGAGCTACATAGATTGCCGCATGACTAGGCTTACGCTGTTAGTGCGGCAAGCAATGGATTTAAATACCTACCAATTGTGGTATTAAATTAAAATAATCGTGAATGTTTTCACAATGCACTATAGTAAAGTACCTATTTTGATTATAAAAACAAATATGACCAAATACAGAATGCTCATCAAACCCGCCACATTATGCATACCAAACCTAGCAATCAGAAGCACAAAGGAAACGTTCGCCCAAACAACGGATGCGAGAGTGAACCAACTGAACGAACGAACAAAAGATCGCAATCAATGAGAGATGAAACTCTCAATTCAATGAGAACGCTCGATCCGGTGCATCTCACTCGTGTGTAGTTAAAGGGTGGTACTGATGATTCTCGAACACAAAAAAAAATTGTTTGATTGATATGTTGCAAAATAACACAAAAATTATAAAGAAAATTACTAAGTCATCAAGCCCGATTACAGAGGCGCCATCGAAATTACAATACCTAAATAGCATAGTTCTGTTTCTTTTTTACTTTAGGCATTCGATAGAGAGCTTATTACGTTGTTATTAAATTTACACTGGCGCCTCTATAATCGGGCCTATTAAGTAAGTAATTTCGTATAGGCCGAATGGATAGTCCTGGTGTCAGTTTTCAAGACGCCTGATGGCCTTTGATATGGTTAAACTGGGCCTACAATTAAGCGTGTCATACGAGCCACGGTAGCGCTCAGTAGTAAATGCCACCCATCCGAAGACTGACCGTGCTGAACGTTGCTGAACTTCGATGATCGCTAACGAACACCTAGTCATACTACGCTATGAGCGCTACGAGAAAATAATTACTGTCTTCCGTCTTTATATTTGACCGCAAGCTCAAAATAGGGAACAATTTTTCTATTCGATTTCTTAAGATGCTACATTTTAAATCTGTTTTTACAGAATTGCTTCAAAACTACTGAATTCCCAAATTAAATGCTTACAATACATTGTTTATATAGACTGTAAAAAAAAAGCTCGCGAATTAGTTATAAAAACACAACTTACAGAAGAACTGAGATGATTCTGCAGCATTATAGTTTATTATATAGAATAAGAATATTTATATTGATGAATTTCTTAATATCGTTTACATTCAAAATTAAAAAAAAAATCTAATAATTGTACACTTTTGTCACTGAGGAGAG
The DNA here is from genome assembly GCA_949316475.1 of Hypomecis punctinalis. NCBI lineage: Eukaryota > Metazoa > Arthropoda > Insecta > Lepidoptera > Geometridae > Hypomecis > Hypomecis punctinalis. The sequence goes on from OX438796.1 coordinate 1,656,037, forward strand.
CTTTGGCCCGATTATTGAAAATACTTTGATTGAAGCCTCTGATCGACGTACAATATAATACCGCGGTTTTAAAGTTTTCTCTGTGGTATGACGGTATAACAGAAAGAACTTTAAAACCGTGGTTTTATTTTGTACGTCGATCAGGGGCTTAATGGAGCCAAATTTAAACTTTCCAGTTAATTGTTACTATGACTGGTTTTATGACACAAAATTAAGTAAGTTATGTTTTGTCAATATTCAATTCAACAAAAACGTCAGAAGTTTTATTTTATTTTATTATAAAGGTACACAGAACAGGATACATTCAATTAAGAGCTAAATTTTATACAGCAAAAGTACAGAACTGGAAAATATCCCTTAATATGCGTACACAGCATGATAATAGCAGTAAATCTCAATAAAACAAATTTTATAATTAACAATAGAGCAAACATGATCAAATTAACTTAAACATTAATTAACTACATTGTGCTGCAAACCTAGTGCCGCAGCACATACATACTACAGAAATAAAATAAACAAATAAGAGAATACCAGCCCATCTACGCATGACCTGCCATCCCCTGAGCAGCGAGGATGGCCAAGATGTCTTTTCTAAATTTATACAAGTTGTTGTAATAAATGTCTACTTGGCTACTGTGATCAGACGAGATATCATTATATTGGCGACACATGCGAACAATAGGATTAAAATACGAAGTATTATTGACATAAACTTGCAAAACAAAAATTTTGGAGTGGGGATTACGTGACCTAGGCTTTATGTTGAAATTTAATGATGAAAGAAGAGAAGGAGAATCCATATAACTGTTAATAATTTTGAAAAGATTAGTGAAATCAAAGTATAGAAGTTCGTTGTATTTACACAAACATGCACACGTTCGACTTCTAACTTCTGAGTAATATCACATTTTGCTAGCAACGGTAAAGTTGCGATGCTAGATAAAATAGATAGACGCAAAATGACTAAAAAGCAATTCTGTTGAATTCCGAATTGTCTAAAATGTGTTGGTATTTTTTATAAAATTCCATGAATAGATATTTGAAACCTTTTTTTGTATTTTGTGTCATTGCTCTACGTTTCGATAACAGAAATGCTTATCTATTTGATAAACTATTGTAATGCTATCTATCGGTTGGTGTCTTTGATCTTGAAATGGAAACTAAATTATTATAATAATAATATGATGGAAAAGAGTTATCTGCCAACATTTATTACATTTATTTAATATTTATAAAACACTGAGAATTACCTATGAATTAAAGGAAAGGTTTTACAATCTTTATAATAACTTCTCTCTTATTTTTGGTTGGTTAATGTCTTATAATATGCTACGTGCGGTTGTAGTCTCAATAAAATTTAAAAAAACTCTTATACACCACAAAAATATTTTTACTCCTGTTCAGTCAAAAATTAACATTGGTTTTCAATCATTTAATAGTTTCGTTGTCAACAAAGCCAATTTTATGTTTTTTATATTAACTTTATTTGATCTGTCTGATTTTACGTCTTATGCAGTAGAAAAGCTCATGAAAAGGAAATTTGTTTACGTCTTTCTGAACTAAATCGGTTAGTCAAATTTTTGGATAAACATTATGTGGCGTAAGAAAACTCAATAATGTTGGGGGTTATTTGATTTAGTTTGTTTCGTGTTGGTAACGTTGATCAAAACACGATTTTTCCGAAAAAAAGCTTATTTTATACTGATGGAGAAATTTTAGTGACAAAACAGTCTTAATAATTTTTTATTGTAAACTGCCACTAAATTCGTTTATATTGTTTGAATTTTTGACCAACTTCCAAAAAGGAGGAGGTTCTATATTCGTCTGTATGTTTTTTGGTCTATTCATCGATATTTTGCCAATTGTGTCACAACGAACCAAAACAAAATTTTATTTCGTAAGGGTATACTGCCGAGGAAGGCGTTGAGGCCACCCCATTCAAATTTTATCGAAATCGGCGATAGTAGTTTTGAAAAATCTGCAATAATGGAAAAAACTGTATACATCAATTCAATCGAACTAGTTTAAATTTTGTACACGATGGATGTCAGGTTTGCCATTTTTTACGTAAAATAATTATAATTAGTTACAGATTACAGAACAATCGTATGATATAAGTAACGTACTGTATAACTTGAATAGTTTCTTGTACCGATCAGTTGAAAAGGCTTAACTAAACCTACCAACGAAGCTGGCCCAGTGCGGGTCGGTGAATTCACATACTTACGCGATCGAATTTATCCCTAAGGACGTGGGTCCAAATTTTTGCACCAACTAGTTTTACATTTTTGTAAAGGTTTTCACTCCACTGGATTTTCGTGAAGGAATTTTGGAAGACGCTGGCTCAGTGCGGGTCGGTGAATTCATGTGAATTCACCGCCGTGATCGAATTCATTGGTGGGTTGATTTGAACCCACGAACCCACCTTGGGTTCGTGGGTTCAAATCCTGTACCTGCACCAACAAGTTTAACATTTTTGTAAAGGTTATTTAATCGACTAGATTTCCGTGACGGAAAACGTTCAAAAACCTTCTGAGGTCTGTAGTGTGATATTCTTCCTAAAAAATAAATATTTGACTTTAAAACGATAATAACAACTATAGTCAATTGTCAAAACTTTAAATAATATAATATATTAATCTCGTTTCTAAATTGCATTGAAATGTGTGCAAAATCCTTTTGAATTTCTTTTCTATTTCAGTGTGTCTATTTATAGACTCGAATCTCTAAAAAACCGACTAAAATCAGCAAGTAGGTAATCATCGAGCTATAAAGCGCCATCCGCCGTCGTAAACGGAAGAAGGCCACCGCGGGCAGTTAAAAACACATTCTACATAAATGCGAATAGTAAAACGAACCGGTTAAGGCTATGGCCAGCAGAAATGATTTGTAGATGAGCTGCCTTCAAGAAAAATCTGTACAAATCGAATCAAGGGACAATTTCGTACCCTGCTGCACACTAAGTAAGTGTAGCTGCAGACCAAGTACAGTCACAGTTTCTATGTATTTCTATGAATAACATAGCATCTAAATTTCCAGCAACGCGTGGCCTACCACAGCGCGTCGCCTATACTTATACGTGTCATTCGACGTCACTGTAGTCTGCTGAAACTGAATTGTACTTTCTCTTTAGGAACAACGGATGTGACGTAATTCTATTCGCGTATTTTCCGTCGCGCACTGATCATCAAAAATATATATTTTATATCTGATTTAAAAGTTACGGGGAAAGATGTAGTCTCGTTTACTTTGTCCGTACTTATAGTTGACAACGAATTTTTACTACTTTGATTTTATTGATTTGTTTGTTACAAAGTGAGAATAAGATAATTTGCTCACATGATGCCACGCTTGTACAATCGTGGCAAAAAAAAAAAAAAAAAACGCTTAAAAATCAGAAACAAAAATAAAATAATTTTGAGTTATACTAATTAAAAACTCCCCTGGAACATTTAGTTTAATTACCTTCATTAATATCTAGTTGCATTAAGAATTATCTGATATATATATACTATTACTCTTCAAACATATATAGGTACAATCTTTTAAACACAAATAGAAAACAAAAACACCCTAGACCTGGGGACTTATTGAGTAAGCGTTTTGACGTTCGGCTTCGTTTTTTGCTCCTGCTTGCACCAGTTACTCACGCCACGAGAGCGAGCAGGAGAAAAAGCGAAGCCGAACGTCAGAGCGCTTACACAATAAGACCCCTGCTCTGGAAATATAAACCTACCACAACATCAAAGTATGTATATGTAGTACTAGTAATAAGTAATTTATCTAACAAAGTAACTTATAATTTTAATTAAACTCGCCTACACAATATTTTATTACACATTTTAACATAATAATCCAGTTTTAAATTTTCGTAAAGCTCAAAAATAATGAGAGCATAGGTTTAACCTGAAACTAAAGTAATAAAATGGTTGCACAGTAACATATGTGTCTAAAACTGATTTAACTTAAAGTTACTTGCTAGTTAGTGGTAATACCGATGTGAAGTAATCAGAAAATATAGTTTAGAGCTGTCATATACGAGGCGATTCAAGTCGACTTTAGCAAAACTCTAATCAACTGCTGTGAGAATAGTATGAAGTATAGACTGCCTCGCTGGCTCAGTGGTTAGTGAACCTGACTTCTGGATCAAAGAGGCGTGGGTTCGATTCCCACCCAGAGCAAACATTTTTGTGATGAACATAAGTGTTTGCTCTGTGTCTGGGTGTTATTTAGGTACTATCTATATAAGTATGTATTTAATATTATGCATATGTAGTATATCAGTCTCTGGCAGCCATATTACAAGCTTTGCTTAGTTTGGGGTCAGAGACCGTGTGTAAGATGTCCCCCAATATTTATTTATTTATGCCGTTACTAGTCAGTTTCACCAAACTCAACCTAGACTAAAACTGTAGAAATTGTGTAATAAGCTTAATAAAACTGTAGGAAATTACAGTTTTTATCGTCTTAAAATCATTCCTAGAGAGAGGGCCAGTACAAGTCAGCACAAGCTTCATTGGGGGGGGCACTCATTTTTACTGCGCCAACCTTTTTAATAGTCCACTGCAGGACGTAGGCCTACCCACGAAGGGTGATTGGGCCATATCCACCACGATGGCCCAGTGCGGGTGGGTGGATTCGCATACGCCAAGGAATTTGTTCCTTGGACATATGCAGGTTGCCTCACGATGTTTTCCTTCATCGAAAAGCTAGTGGTGTGAAATTCCGTACATAAATTCCAAGGAATTCATTGGTACAGGACCGGGTTTGAACCCACGACCTCACGATTGTACGGCGGGTATCATTACCACTAGACCACCACGGCTTTTTAGACCACCACGGTTTTTTTAATCTTGTGTCTTGTGCTTTTCTATAAAATCTTCTGGCATGAAAAAAATAATTACTAAAATACATTGTAAGGTGGCCACTTTTATCATGTAAAACATTAAAAAACGCAATAAGCTTGCGACTTGTACTTAGACCTATTATATCCAAAAAAAATTATAAATATGTTTTGGAAAACTTCAATAATAAATTCATTCTCCTAAATCAAAAGTCAAAAATTTATCATTTTTTAATTATAATGTGTAATAATTACTAAATGTTTTAAAAATGCAATGCATGTACACAACTTGCAGATGTGCGAGTGAGACAGCGTGAAATAGCATAACGCTTGCTATTGCTCAAGGTTACTGAATATCAAACCACTAACCTTCGTGTACGAATGCATAGAAACAAATATTGCGAAGACAATGTGAACGTAACATTTAATACTGCTAAAGACGTCATTGCGTCTGTTTGTAAAGAGATAATGACGAGCTTAATGAAATCTTATGAAATTATTAAGGCTTTTGACCTTCTAGTAATGTTCTGACAAGAGCTGAATTACTTAAATGTTTAAAATGTGTAATGAACATCTTCATCTCACGTCTACGTGCAACTTATATATCAGACTGCACTTTAGCTTAATATTAGGCAATATTTTGTAAAACACAAGCTTACAGAACAAGCCCCTAAAAGGATGCTAATTGATTAGAAGTAACCCTGTATTATTTTAACATGTTTTGACATGTCATGTATTATTTTAACAGCATACTCAAGATACCAGTCCTTAGGTGTGCAAAGTAAAGATTAAAAAAATACCTTAGTTCTTATTATATACTACGGGACTAATCGCGCACTAAAATTACAAGATAAATAAATACTTCCTCATGCCGACGTTTCGGCCGAGTTGCATCGACCGTGGTCACGGGTAGACTGACCCGTGACCAAATGTATGGACCAGCTGACTTTTTGGACCAGCTGACTTTTTTTGAGTTGCATCGACCGTGGTCACGGTTCCACGATCGATGCTACTCGGCCGAAACGTCGGGATGAGGGGGTATTTATTTATCTCGTAATTTTAGGGCGCGATTAGTCCCGTAGTGTATAATAATAATGTGTTCAAATCGCGAAAGTTTAAAAACAACACAAGTCTTTAGTTTTTACAAAAACTTTGACACTAGGACTATCTGCTTTGTCTATAGGTACGATATTACTTAGTAAAAAAAATACTTTATCAAAATGTTAAATTATCATCATAATTTCAACCGTAGAACATCCTCTGCTGGATATAGCTTTCCATATACATTTCTAACAGAACCGGTCGTAGGCAATATATTCAGCGTGATCCAACGGTCTTAATCATGTCGCCCTCTCACCCATCGACTTGGCATTTTTTCTCTCTTTTACCTTATAAACGTCCTACGTTAAAAAACTACGGGTTTGTTTAATCATACAGATCAGTGAATATACAAAATATAGGTATAGGTATAATTAATAGGTACCTATACCAATAGAATATCCGCCCACAACAAAAGAACTGACAACCTGAATTAATCATAAGACATTAACAGACATTTGACTGCCTCGGTGGCTCAGTGGTTAGTGACCCTAGCTACTGGGTCAAAGAGGCGTGGGTTCGATCCCCGCCCAGGGCAAGTATTTATGTGATGAACGTAGGTAGGTGTTTGCTCCGTATCTGGGTGTTATTAAGTTACTATCTATGTAGTATGTATTTAAAAAATATGTTTAAGTCAGTCAATCAAATCAGTCTCTAGCAGCCATATCACAAGCTTTGCTTAGTTTGGGGTCAGAGGCCGTGTGTAAAATTTCCCCAAATATTTATTTATTTTCCCACTTCAATCTTGTATCATTTAATAAATAGTGACTACATGAATTTCATTGGATATTTTAAGATTGTCTCCTGAAAAATATTTTACATCGTTTCTTATTTTCAATAAAACACTGTTTGAAAGAACAGCGGGCGTGTTAAATTCCAATCAAACTCCGAGACCTGATCAAATGGCTTCTTCTTCAATTTCCGGATTCTTTAGACACTAAAGCCGTACAAATTGAACTTTCTAGGTTTTTCACAAAAGAAATTTAAAAATAAATGCTATATTCCTTCGACCCAAAAATACTGATGTATTTGTGTGTCGGTGTATCTGAATATACCTGTGCATATGTATCATTATCATCATTACCCTCTGTTCGCGATCACTCACGGCTGAGCATAGGCATTTCGTCTTATACTAGCTTATTGTTCTTGTTGTAACAATATGATATTACCTATCTGTAAATATCATATTATCTTTATATTGATATAAATCAATATTTATATCGTTATCAAAACATAAAAATAATGTAATGTACAAGTAGAATCACTATACGATAATTATTATACTTAGGATACTTTAGTAAGAATAAGTAACAAAAAAAAAAATCTCACATAATTTATAAATGACGTCAGACCTAGATACTTGAATTTGTATTTCGAGACACAAATGCGTTGAACATGATAAAATCGCACTTACTGAACATTTTCACCAAAATCTAGCAGCCAAAGTTAAAAACTACGAAAAACAGTAGGTACTTTAAGCCCCTAGTGTTATGAAAACTGGAAAGCGCTCCGCATATAAATCACCAAAAGTCTGCTTTGTGCACGCTTTATAAGCTTTTTTCCAAATTAAAAACGCTGAGATTGGGAACATTAAAGTTTTTTAGCTAAAAATCGCAAAGACTATCTTGTATTTTTTTAAATAAAATGATCACTAAACAATGCTGTTAATAACATAGTTACATCAGCCAAAACAAAGTCATTTTAGTGACATACTCGTAATAACATGAAGTAGTATAATTATAATATTTATGAAACGAATTTATTTTACTAATAATACTTAATTAACATTTCATAAACTTAACTGTATATTACAACTACTGTGCTATATTTAGAAACTTTAACATATTAATAAAAAAAAACACTTCTACATACTCATAGAGATAACGATAAAATGATCATGTATAGAAGACGATGAAAACCCTAATCAAAAAGCCTACTACCAGCGGGCACAATTCCCAAAATGCTGGCCCCATTGCCACGTTGGATAGTAATATTGATCCTTTGGGCAAAATAGAGGCCAGCATTTTGGTCACGTGATGAAATCATTGTAAATATTTTTAATTGTAATTAAAAATATCACTACAAAAAATTGTAGAAGTGCTATTTACACGATTACATAAAACGTAAAAGTTTTAATATTTTCACATTTCCTGACTGCAAAAATACTTAGTTGAAACTCTACTGTTGTTTCTATTTCGCCATACCGATCAAGTTATTTGTTTTTTTTTATACCAGTTATATAAATGGGAATCTCTATTTTGAAACACTTTTACGTAACAGTGTAAAACACAGTTTCCCAAAGATTAGTATATTTTTCAATTATCAGTTCACGATTTGAATGATTTCATAGTAAAGGTTAATTGTCACCATCAGTATATAGGTCGGATAAGTACAATGATAAAGCATTCTATATAATTTCCTTTCTTGTATTGATAAGTGTGCTACTTACACTTACCTGGTTTGTAAAGTAAATAAAACTTACCAAAATTTGATGGCTGCCTTCGCCCCGATGCCCGAATAGCCAGCGGCTTCACTATCATTAAAGCTAGATCAAACTAGAGCATTGCATACTAACATCTGCCTCCACCCACGCATATTAGCATAAGCAATTTCATTTAAGAAATTTCAAACTATGAAACGAATATTATAAGTAAGAAATGTAACAGTAAAATAAGTACTCAATAATAACCAGATAATTTAGGCTAAATAACACTGCTAAGATTTCAACCTAACTTACCTAACCCCTCTCTTTTTACACTGTACAGTAGAAATCAAACTATAGTTAATTATTTTGCTAACAACTGGCACAAGCCTGGTAAATCATTTTTCAGTAAAAAAAACTTAACACTGGCAAGTCCACCAAAATAAGCCGAAGCGAATTTGAACGATGTGATATATGTAGTGTGTGAACTGCAGGAATACCTAACATATTGCCAAATCACAAAACACTTTATTATTTTATACTACGGGACTAATCGCGTACTAAAATTACGAGATAAATAAATACCTCCTCATCCCGACGTTTCGGCCTAGTTGCAACGACCGTGGTCACGGGTAGACTGGAATGTAGAACAGCTGGTACCGCCAATTCAATTTGAACTTGAAAAATTGTCATTACAACACACCACACTGACGGTATCTAACAATGTCCTTCTACCTACACTACGCGATTTGCATTTGTTGACAACAGGATTCCACGACGCCGATAACTTAAATCCATCCTCCCGGTTGAAATTCTTATGTTTTTTGATTTCCACCGCTTCACGAACTATTCTTGAAAAATAGTGTCGATCCGTGGAGAGGACTTTTGGGTCGTGGAGCTCGATCCAATGACCAGTACCTCCGTCAAGCAAATGCACTATAGCAGACTTCTGTATCTGGCGGTTTTTGACTGCCGCGATATGTTCTCACAAAACACTGTCACAAGCGGAGCAAAGCTGTTTCAGATATTCTTGGCCTAGATTAGAGTACACATAATTATTATATTTTCGTTTTTGTGATAGTTTCCGTTCTGCTCATTAATTACAATATTTTAAATTGCCCATGTTACAGGTCAACACAGCACAAGTATAATATAACTGATAAGCATTCCCTAAATAAAAGGAAGAATGAAGCCGTGGTGGTCTAGAGGTAGTGACACCCGCCTTACAATTGTGAGGTCGTGGGTTCAAATCCCAGTCCGTATCAATGAGTCAAAGTCAGTATCAATGAGTTTCTTGGAATTTATGTCCGGAATATCACACCACTGGCTTTTAGGTGAAGGAAAACATTGTGAGGCAACCTGCATACGTCCGTGGAAGAAATTTGATGGCATATGTGAATCTAGCACCCACACTCCCAGCAACCCACACTGGGCCAGCGTGGTGGATATGGCCCAATCACCCATCGTGGATAGGCCTACGTCCTGTAGTGGACATTAAAAAAAAGGCTGGTACAGAAATAAATTTAACAGCTTCTTATAAATTTTAACTTTTTTTACTAACTTCGTCAAAAATAAATTGTGACGAGAATCTTTAAAACGTGATTATCTTTATCTCGAAAAATTCAGGCAATTTCAGAGCGATTTTTCCAAAAATTTTCATGAAGCAGGTAATATCTGATGAAATAATCCTGCCTACTACACTAAAAACTACATGAATCCATATTTTTTAAATTTTTAGGTTTTTTATAACTTGGTTGCTAGAATGTTAAGAGTATATTGTGATTAGAACCCCTCTTATCTTAAAACGTGATTATCTTTATCTCAAAAAAAATCAAGTAATTTCACAGCGATTTCTCCAAAAATTCTCATCAAGCAGATCTGATGGAATAACCCGCCTACTCTATCTAGTCAACTTGATGCCTAAAAGTAATTGACATTCGGCTACTAGAAATCGAGTCCAATTTTTAATTAAACGCTAAGAATTCTCCAAATTAAAATAACAAGTCTTATCTCTAATACCGAGTCAAAAATAAAACTTATCTTTGCCTTCGTTAACGCCATTTAATAAGAAAAAGAATCTGAGTTCTATTGTTACTGTGATTATTATTAGAATCACTTATTAAAATTCATCGCCTTGATTGTTTGATTTTAAGTAGGTTTCTGTTACTTTAACTAAACAATACAAATAATACAAAGGCTATGATTTTATTCAAAGTGAAAATGTGCTCTAACTAAAATGAAAGTCCGTCAAATATTCTGTAGAACTAACAAGTGGGTACATATAACTATGAAAAAAAATCCATTAATGTGAGTTTGACTTGTAATGCAATGACAAATTGGACACCTTGAAATCTACGAATTAATAGTTCAGGTACTAGAGTCACATCGGAATACTACATACGTACATAAAGGCATATTTGCATATTGAAGTTGAGTTAAAATAAGAACATAGCCATCTGATAATAACAACTACCACTATTTTTAATGTCAGTTAAACAGCACTACGCAGACCTATGTGTAAAGTCTATTTAAAAAACACAGTCTGTCTAGTTGGTAATAATGACCCTAATAATAAAAATATGGCCCATTGACACTTTATGTTTTCAATCTCCTGTCCCAAGTAAATATATCTTAATAATGGAATATCCCGTTATAAAATATAAAAATATAAAACAGTAAGACGGATAAATATACTAGTTACGTTTAGTTAAACAGTTCAAACAATTGTCTTTACATACGAATTATATGTAAACTCATGTTAGTTAAAATTATAAATGAAATTATAAAATAAAACTGAACACTAAATAACTTACAATTTAAAAAAAAAACTCCCGTTTACCACTCCGGGTAACTTACCAAAAATCCCCGATAACATTTTAAGATAATATTAGAAATACACGCTTGTCACGGAGTTGCTTACCAGCTAAAATATACTTGATGAAAGACTGTACTTGTTTATAACGTTATTTCTAGCACGCATATGCTGCTGTGATAATATAGCAAATAAACAAATTAAAATCTACAATACTCACGGACAAATATATTGGACATCAGCGTAGCGGGGAGGCAGAACACAATCACCAGGATATCAGCAACTGCCAGATTCACGATAAAGAAGTTGGTCACAGTCCTCATTCTTGGCGATCGGTACACCACCGCGATAACGAAGCAATTCCCCACCAGCCCCACCACGAATACCAGCAGGTACGCTGCGCAGTACACCGCTGTCATTGCACCACCGTGCCGGTACATAAACTCATCACTGATCACCCCAAAGTCAGACCTATTATCACTTATATTAATGTTCAGTTTGTGCCGCTCCATCGACTCCATATGCGTCGACAGAGGCTCCAAGTCCGGCAAAACACTGTTCTCCGGCACGAATTTAGTGTTCATAACTTCTATTATAGAGTTTGACAAAACATCCACCACGCTGTTATGTTTATGGCTTTCCCGTAAGTGAGAATGGTTGTGATGCCGCCAGTGATGACGAGTAGGATTTGTTGAAAAGTTTAAGTGATCCATTTTGACTTCCGCGTTATTCGGCAGTCTCAAAGGTGCCATTTCAGCATTTTCTAACACACATAACTGTCTACAACTAGGAAATAAAGTTTGAAAACCACACGAGAAGTTCACACACACCAAAATTCGAAAACTAAAATTTTAACGTTCGAATAGAAAAGTATGAAAAGTTCCGTAGAGGTTCGTAGCGCGGTTCGTAGCGGGAGCGCGTTGTTCGCGGCGTCGCTCGTAGCGCCGTCTGCCGTAGCTCTAGACGCTACGAGGCTCGTAGGCCCGCGGTTTCGACGCATGTGCATTTTGCTAAGTGTACAAACAAATTATTACATACAGTTCCTTTGAACCTTATGTAGTTTGTTTAAATGCTATTTTCCGGTGTCATGACAGTTATTTTTATTTGTACAGGAAATTGGAAGGTCGTTTAAAATGCAGCGGGAGAGTCGAAAAGGTTAGCATTTCATGCATTTTAATCGGAATGAGTTAATGGAGTTCCGACTGGGGAATGTACTATTGAAGCTGAAAAACGACTGATGATGGTAACATTCAATTTTTCAAAAGAAATACTAGTCACTATTAAATATTTTTAAGTATTGAGTATTGTTTAAAAGAGTTAAAATTTCACCAACTTCGAGTTTTTCAGATTTTAAAATATTTAATTTAGACAAACTTTATGCTGAAAAAATAAGTAATCATACTTGTTTTAAGTCTGCAATATATTATGAGCTTTATGAAAAAACAATACTATTCCTTGGCAGATGGGTAAATAGCATAATAGAAGGTCAAACACACGCAATTTTTGATGCTTTATTTTCATAAGACTTATCTGACAAGATGCATAAACCATAAATAATTTTCTTTTCATATTCTTGTTTCGTAACTGATATGTTATTTGAGACGTGTTAGTCCAACTATGACGCCTACGCATAGTATTTTTTTCTTTATTCATCTCATAACAAAGGGTTTTAAAAGCAAACTGTCATATGTAGGTAGTTAGAAAGCTCCATATAGGTATACTTTTAGTAAAGAGTTATTCTTATAGGAGTGTACCTAAAAGGTCGAATTCAATATTCAGGCCATTATTATGAGTAGGTAATAGGTATTATACGTCCACCCACAAGATGGACGGATGACCTCATTAAGACCGCAGGATCGCGCTGGATGCAAGCGTCTTTCAACCGGTCTTATTGGAGATCCATAGGGGAGGCCTATGTCCAGCAGTGGACGTTCTTCGGCTGATGGATGGATGAATAGGTATATGGTAAAATACTTGCATGGCAAAGTTATTAGGAAGAGATTCCATAGGGATTGAGAAAATTATAGCAATAGTTCAAAATACCGTCGCAATATTTGTCGCAACATTAAATAAGTAAACATTAAAAATAATAAAAGTTTTTGAACCCAATTTCACGGTAACATTTAAAACTAAAAGCTACCGTGGCTCGTTTGATATCAAATTGTAGGACCCGGTTGTTTTAACCATTTAGCCATGTCAGAAGCTTCAGGCGGCTTAAAAACTCTGACACCAGGGCTAGCCACCCGGCCTATATGAACTTACTTTTACCCAATTCCATTGAACAAGTTGCAGAGTGTTGTCAGTAGACGTCCCACGGCTGAGATGATGATTATGATTGTGAGATCTTTACTTTCTCACTAATATTATAAATCCGATTGTGTATTGGTTGGTTTGTTCCTCTTTCACGCAGCAACGGATTGACTTGATTTTTGGCATGAACATAGTTTAAAAGACGAAAAGTGACATAGGCTACTTTTTATCACAAAAAATTAGAGGTACTTATGAGATGCGACCGATACTGAGGGCAAAAACTAGTTATAATATATTTTCTCCTTTTTTATCTGCGTCGTGAGCGATGAATACACGGTCACTGCAGATTGACCTATGATTGGTCTATTCGGTCATACTGTATACCACTTCGTCACAATACAATCTGCTGGGTCATGCTGTATGCTTCGTCACTGATTGAATATTTATTTAGATCAAGGGCGGAAATAGAAGCGAACATTTCTAGTCATTACGTAGGCAGATATAAGTGATGTTTTGGATGAAAGAAATATCACTGCAATGTTTTGTATTTGAATATTCGATTAAGTAACCCTTGACTAGGTATACAAAGTTATTATGAAAAGGTGTACCATAATACCATAAAGCGCAAGGGTTTGATTCAGACTAGAGTTACAAACAACTTTTTCTATGAGGCCAACCCATAGTTCAAGGTGTTCAGTTCAGTTAAAAACTTAAAATTGGATGTTATACGTGTAAGATTATGACATCTACGTATGTAATACAACAAACCGTGGTGATCTAGAGGTAGTGACACCCGCCTTACAATCGTGAGGTCGTGGGTTCAAATCCCGGTCCCGTACCAATGAGTTCTTTGGAATTTACGTACGGAATTTCACACCACTGGCTTTTCGGTGAAGGAAAACATTGTGAGGCAACCTGCATACGCCAGTAGAAGAAATTCGATGGCTTATGTAAATCCATCAACCCGCACTGGGCCAGCGTGGTGGATATGGCCTAATCACCCTTCGTAGGTAGGCCTACGTCCTGCAGTGGACTATTGAAAAGGCTGATACAGTACAGTACATACAGTACAGTACGTATGTAATACTTGTTGAATCTGATTACTCAGACAGTCGTCAAATCATAAAATAAAAACTTTTAAAACATACCATATCTATATATATATTTATTTATTTTTCTATAATTTATTAATTTATACTACGGGACTAATCGCGCACTAAAATTATGAGATAAATAAATACCTCCTCAATACCTCCTTATCCCGACGTTCGAGTGTCCCGTGACCACGGTCGATGCAACTCGGCCGAAACGTCGGGATGAGGAGGTGTTTATTTATCTCGTAATTTTAGTGCGCAATTAGTCCCGTAGTATGTGATGATAATGCGCAAAAGTTTAAATACAATATATTATAATTTGTCCACTAATGGGCATAAGCCTTATAATATCTCCAATTAACCTGGTTGGAAATGACTTTCAGTGTAATTACTAAGATGAACATACACTTATGGAGAAAACTATGATACCAATTGCCTGTACATTTTTTTTTATTTCAATTGAATACTTTGATCTTTTATACCCATTGTTTTATTTTAATTTTTGTTTTGTGGATAATATAAATGCATAGAATATAACCATTTATAATTCACTATAATAACGTCGTGACATGAGGCTTACTAAAACTTCAGCAAGTCAATAAAATTGAGCTATTTAAGTTTCAAACGTAGAAATATGACCAATAATATTATTAATAAATGTATTTTATGAGTTCGACGCCATTTATTTTACTGATACATCTGTGACGGATCCAATAAAGTGCATGAAATAAAACATATTATGTAGTTTTACTCACTAAATCTTAAGAATGTGGCTTGAGGGGAGAAACAATTTATTTATTTATTTCTGTTAATTTCGCGATTATGATATGAAGATAGAAACTGTAAGTATCGGTTTCGAAGCCTTTCTACACCTACTTGGTTACTAAGATATTGTGAACAGAGTGATTGATAAACAATTAGCATCCTTTTAGGGGCTTATTCTGTACATCATCAGGGCTTATTCATTTGAGTTTTGACAAAAGTCGCAGAACAAAAGTTGTTAGTTTTGATGTACAGAATAAAGGATGCTAATTGTTTACCAATCACCCTGTATAGTAGAAGATTTGATAAGAGCGTAAATTATAATTTTTCACAACTCCCGACTATAAATTGTATTTATTTCAATAATTTCGATCGCAAATGCGTTCTAGCAAAAATAAGCTTCTAAATCGATTCCTTCGTTTAGCTTTAGAACATACAGAACACACGCTCCATATTTTTAGGGTTCCGTACCTCAAAAGGAAAAAACGGAACCCTTATAGAATCACTTTGTTGTCCGTCTGTCCGTCTGTCCGTCTGTGTGTATGTCAAGACTCTTTATCTCGGGAACGCGTAAGGATATCGAGTTGAAACTTAAAGTTATATACGTAAACTTAACTTAAGTTTAAGTATATAACGTAAACCTATGAATTCTTGCAGTTGCGTAAAAGAAAAGCTTCTCAGTTACCGTTTAAAAAACTTAGAGCCGTTTATGTCGTAAAAATACGCATATTTCAACGCTCACAAAAATCAAAACCTACAGGGTACTTCCCGTTGATATAGAACTATGAAATTTTGCGAAAAGCACTGTCTCAAAGTACACATATAGGAAAAAATCTGAAAACTGTACATTTTTATTTAAATCACATAAAAATAGGGCCTCAAAATTCACAAAATATGGGTTAAAAATTCAAAGTGAGTAAATCATATCATGTAAGGTATCATATAAAATAACTTCATTAGCACATGCTAAAACAGGTCATTAATTATTTTAACAATATGTTTGTACGGAACCCTCGATGTGCGAGCCGGTTGTACGGTTTTTTATTTCAATATTATTTATATTTAATTATACTTTGGCGAGAAAGAGAGGAGGCTTGTACTCAACAGTGTGTGGAACCGGCTGAATAGATAGATAGATACTTACATGTTTACTACTTTACTAAGAAATGGCACTGAGAACAGCTCACTTTGCTAAAACTAACTAAGTCCGAATCAGAATTTCGATCAAAGATAGATGGGCTGTTTTGTAAGCATTCCCTGTTACGTGTGTACATTTCTAATACCGGAAGTATCTTTGATTCGTCGCCGACGGGTTGTCTAGTCTCGGTAATAAACCGGTAGTAAAGTAGTTTAGGTAGTCGCCACTACCATACCAAATTTGGTGACGTAGGTAAATATATATCACTACTCAAATCTATGTATTGTATTTTCCCGTCAAGTATATACTAATCGTAGGTACCTACTTAGATGTGGTAGAACCGGTTTTTTTTTCTAATTATAATATTAAGCCTGCTATTGGCTGTTTATATTTATAGTTAATTAAAGTATAGTTTTGGGCTGATGACATGTACAAAGTCTAAAATAGTAAATACGTCATAATATTAGGCGATTGTTGTCAAATGCTAAACGATTTCATAATCATCATCAGCTGTAGGTCATTCACTGCTGTGTCTTGATCCCTTCTAAGGATTTTAAAAAAGACCAATTGGCAGCGGCTTGCATTCAACGTGTTTTTAGATTATCGACGTCTTACACCGCGTGCGTGTTCTCCATTTGAGAACGTAACGGCCCCGTTGGACATCCGTTCTAGAAATAAACTATTTGCCCTGCCCACTGACTGTTCAACTTGCTTATCCGCTGTCTAAAACTTTGATTTGTCCACGAATTTTCTAATCCTGTTTCGATGTCGTGGAGAAAAACTATTTCATAATAAAAGTAACTAATACACATTGTATTTAAGCTCAGAGCTTTTGTGTGTTTAACCTAACCATTCGCCGTGAAAATCAAGCAGAGCGTGAAACGTGCTCGCCCACCGGTCGACCTATCAGGTACCCTAGTATTAGTCTATAGGCTTGACGACCACCTGTAGCGTAGTATTATTTTTAACTATACACGATCGAGATAGTGTCACCAAGTGATCTATAAATAATTACGTAAAGATAATATATAAACTATGTATTTATACGAGATGTTATAAGAAATATAGCTACAATAGTTATTTTTTTGCAAAAAATGACAAAACCAACTTCCATTTTGTACATTTTCGATTGTGCCGATTTTGATAATATTTAAATGGGATCACCTCTAGAATATACTCTTTTGAACTAAAAAAAAATGTTTGATTTAGTTCAGAATTGTCGAAAATATCGTCTGTATGTATTTTTTTTACATATTTATTTTATGAAGAATAGGGCTACATTTGGCCAACTCGCCTGATGGGAAGCGAAGTTGTAGCCGAAGATGGAGTGTGTAGACCTAGAAGATACCTATTCACTCTTGACTTGAAGATATCCAAATTGTAATTGACAGGAAACAATGACGGAGGCAGGACATTCCAATCCCTGGTGGTCCGCATTGGAAGAGGCGAATCACTTACATAGAACCTCTTCCTTTTTTGAAGTCTCTTAAAAAGCTTAGTATTAGTGAAACAGTTAACAGCCTTACCGCTAAAAGTGATATTTTCCAAATACTAAGGCTGCACTATGGCTGGATAATTCTTGATTTAAGGTTGATCTAGAAAATTTAATCTTGTCGTCCGACATAACTCAATGCGTCAAGTCGAAAGTTTTCGACCAGTGTGTGTTGCCAGTGATGTCTTATGGCACAGAAACGTGATCTCTCACTATGGGACTTATTAATGAGCTCCAAGTAGCCTAACGAGCTATGGAGAGGGCTATGCTTGGAATTTCTCTGCGAGATCGAATCAGGGATGAGAAGATCCGTGGAAGAACCAAAGTTACCGACATAGCCCAGCGGATTGGCAATTTAAAATGGCAGTGGGCGGGGCACATAGCTCGAATCACTGATGACCGGTAGGGTCGAAAAGTTCTCAAGTGGAGACCACGTACCGGCAAGCGCAGCGTAGGACGTCTACCTGTGAGGTGTACAGATAATCTCATCAAGACCGCATGTTCACGCTGGATGTAAGCCGCTGCCAACCGGTCTTATTGGAGATCTATAGGGGAGCCTATGTCCATCAGTGGATATCATATGGCTGATGAATGGATTTAAAAACAAGACAATAGCTCCTCGTCCCTTATTCTTCTTCCCAATGTAATTTATAATAATATTATGATTTTAGTAAGTTATAGTCTACAGACGAAAAAATCTATTAAATACATCGAGGTATTCAATACTTAACTTCGCTTTAATTTACAGTACAAGCGTGAGAAAAATTGTGTCACCGACAGTTTTCACAATGTCGGCATCATTTTTCATCGGTTAAATTAATAGCTTTTACTTAAGTATTTTGACCTGAGAACAATTTTGGCGGTCAAATGTAACACTTGAGTACTGCAGAATCCACCAAATTGCTATTAAGTTAACATATTTTGGCGCAAAACAAACAAACCCACGAGTTATAATGTTTGTATTAAGAGTAGTTAGGTCCCAAACGAGTAAACAAACGGACGATATAAACATACTATGTAAGTAAGTCTGTACAAACAAATTATTATCATTGAGTAAAATATCTTTGAAGAAACAGATACGAACAAATCAAAATTAGTGCTTTTTGACATTGTAATTCCAAAAATTAAAAAAATATACTTAGATACATTTGAAATGAGTCATTTATGCAATTTTCCGCCAATCAATTAATAACAACAACCAGAATAATTTAAAAAATACCTTTTTTAACCCTAGAGAGATAATCTTATTGTATTGTACGGTAAAGATAATCATGCGTAAAATCGACGCATGATTTTCAACAGGCTATAAAATATTCGTTTATTTACTTGTACTAAAAATACTTTTTTTTTGTTTTTCTAGTTTGTAGTGTAAGATTAACAAAATGTTGGTGAATGTTTATTAATTATTGAATTTATAAAAAAAATCGCTTACGTCTGCAAAAAAGTACAAAATATGGACACTGTTATTCTTTTCTTACAACATTCATATTACATACTTAAACATTGTAATTTTAACATATATTCCCATTATCAGTGATACATATAATGGTTTGAGCTACAATAATTATTTAAAAATAAGTCAGACGTACTTTAGATATATGTCACTTGTATGCCTTCGGCTCTCTTCGATTATTGACTACACTCGAATTGAAATAGGCTATAAAATATTAATTTTCTTCTTTGTCAGATGTATTTTTACTCCGCTCTCTGCTGTCCACTGTTATATCACAAAAACGATGGTACTTACCTCAGCATACATATGCCTCACGCAAAGTTCACATGAAAACTGAGATTATCTAAAAGCTTGGAGCCAGATTCGTGAAAATAAGAAAATGGGAGCTATATTAAGATTTCGGATACGTATTTTTGTGCAGATTATCTTTCCAGGGTTAAAACAAGCTTTTACTAACCAAGTACTCGCCAAGACGAATCAAACAAGCCGAAAATCGATGGACTTGCGTCGTTTTGTTACAGAGTTCCTAAGATCACCTTCCAGCTTCATCATCAGACCCTGATTACCATAGAAATACTAACTACTCGTCAGCACAATTCAAATGAGCTCAAGCTCGATGAGGTAGTGTCGTTTTATAGCAAAGTTTTTTTTGGACACCTTCCAGCTCTAACATCAGATCAGCACCATGTCATCGCATGATTGGATTGTCACGCAATTTACACATGTATGAAACATTTCAGCTCTATCGGTAACCGGGAAATGGATCATATTTAACTTGCAAGATTTGATTACAGACAGACAGACAGACAACGGGATAGGTGAAACCAAATAAAAGCTTATAATAATTACTCCGTAACCGGTCGCGCACCCAGCACAGTGGCTAGACCGCTAATTTTTTTTTTTCAAATGGCCTTAAAGTAAACGCAAAACTTTGGCTGAAAATTATACATAAACTAAAAATTTTTCTTAAAAAATAAGACGTACAATCATGCAATATTTCTTATTTAAGCGATTGACACCAAAAACATAACATTTTGTTACAATTTAAGGGGTGAAAAGAGTTTTCTCCCGAAACGTAAATTTTATCAAAAATGTATCGTGAATCTTCTTGATATTCTACAAAAAACGCGAAAACACTAGTCGATTCACGATCCTCTTAATTTAGATATTCTAGACATTTTCTACTCGATATTACGCAGTTGATCTAAAAGCTGGGTCACCTCCTCAGAAAATTATGTAGTCAAGGGTAAAGTTTGATTTCAGAGGCCTGAGGTCCCATGCCGTGGCACGTGGGGCGAGCTAACACACTAACACCCTAAACTCATGCACATATGTTTATTAGAAAGATAACTAGTTGGAACGGGTTTTAAACTATTGACTTTGGGGGCTTAGTTAAAGTCATCGTTCGAAGATTGCAATTACAATGCACCGTAATAGTCAAACTTTAAATTAGACTAGTACGAGTATGTAACCAATTGGAAAATATTTCATAAATTCTTGGGAGCTCCAGGTTCACTAAAGAAACGCACCGGTGCTCCCACCACTTTGTGCGACTGCTCGCCTAGTACTATAACCAGGCTTGTGCGGTCCTCTAAGATAACGTAAGGTAGGCCTATGTTCAGCAATGGACTAATTAAATAACGCTAGATACAGTACAGCTTGCATTTCGACATTTATGTTACGTAGGTCTGTACACTACTAAAGTATAATTTTGCAGTCGCCATCTTATGTCGGCTATACTTAATTTCTACCCTATTTAACACCGTACAATATATACCAAATAGGTAACCTTGTTGAATGTGGCTTAATCACCCTACAAGGCTAGGCCTATGTTCAATAGTCGACTATTACAGGCTGAAACAAAACCCTGCGAACGTAGCTATAGCTATTAACAAATGCTAGACATAACCCGTCTCAGGAAACTATGGTTAGCTGGAGGAAATGAAAACGTTCAGACGACACCCGTCTTTAAGTACAATGACTTGTGCAGCGTTTAGTTATCTCCCACATTGGCGAATTTAATACGTTCAGAGTTCTGCGCTCCTAGTTTCGCGAACTTCACCTTAAACGCTGCGGGCAATCTGTATTTACTAGTACTGCTAGAGTTCTAAAGAATATATTTCATTGTTTATTTCATGCCTTATGGTCATCTCAGTAACAGACCTCAGACTTTTTTTTCATATTATTCAACTTGTCTGTGCTGCAGACGTCTATCGATGAACGTATGTCTTTCTTATGGGTTATTAATAAGACTGGAAGCTATTTGTGTCATGTTCCTGCAGTTTTAATCAGATCGTCGGTCGGTGAACATGCACCGACTATGCTGAGCTCGCCAGTACGTAGTTCATATTATGCCTTTGTATTTTATTTATAATGTTTGTTGCAAAGGTGTTTGGACTATTCAATGAGCGATCAACAAATAAAACTCAGAAAAAGCGCGGGATCTCGTTAGAGCGGATAACCTCAATAGGCTATTTGACTAGTTTTTGAAAATCGTTTTAAATTATTCGTTAGTACTTTATAAGCACACTACGTTTTATATTTTCGAGAGATCTATTGTATTAACAATGAAAATCAAGTGTTAAACAATAGATTTTCAAGATCCCGCCAAAACGACATTCTGTAAATGGCGCTGATCTGTGACGTCACACACTAGTAAATACGCTAATTAACATCTAAAAATTGTCAAATAAATACTTTAATAGTGACTCACAGATCCAATAATATTACCCCGAAGAAACAAAACACAAATTACACAAACAACAGTGAATCGAGAAATTTTCGCATACTTACATGTAACGTCACCAGAGTTGCCGCTCTTCTTAAAGCGTTCACATCACAGATTAAATATCAAAAAACTATCGTATGTTATTTCTTGCGATTTGCGAAAATTAGACATATTATAGTTTGAATAAAGTGAAATATGTCTTTATCAGGCTATTATTTATTGTTATTTATTTATAGTATATTATTTATTATCTATTATTATCTGTATGGATTACCATAATCAATAGTATAATAGTATTTACAAAGTTGTCAAATAGCCTACTAAGAACTTAGTGAGAAAGCTGAGCGCAGAACTCAGAACTCCACCAGTGTGGGTGGTTCCTTATTGTTTAGTTAAGCAAGCAGATGCTGCTACATCTAGATAATTTACATTTGAGTCAGTTGTTATTATTGTGTCTATTTGTTACTTGCAGAATATCTTACAATGTTGATCTTGTACAATTGGAAATGTCTATTTAATTTTAAACCGACTTCAAAAAAGAAGGTTCTTAATTTGACTGAATGTTTTTTTTTGTATGTTCATATATTTTATCGAGTTTTGCACAAACTTTGTAAGTTTGTTTTTCATATATTACGTGATTACACCACCAAATATGATTATGAACTGATTTTGATATTTTTTTTTTGTTTGGTAAATCATATTTTAGAGGTGGCCCCCATTTTAATTTAATCGAAATCAAAAGTCAAAAGTCAAAGTCAAAATATTTATTTTGCGGTAATCAAAATATTAATCAGCTGACTCGATCTTGAAAAATCAACAATAATTTGAAAATTACTATTGTACATCAATAACACGTTGATCAGTGTGAACCACAGGTGCGAACTATTTGATTTCTGGACACTATTGAAGATGTTATGCCATTTTTGTCAAAAAAATATTTATTCAATTATTTGTACGCATGTATTACTTAAGTGATAACTACTTATCACTTAACTGGCTACAAAGACTCAGGAATATTAACACATGTTTTATATTGCGAATAGATAAGTTCGCTTGACCATAACTCGCCTAATAGATAGTAGGTAAGCTATATTGTGCTCGAAGAGACATAGAAGATATTTTTCGAATTCAAATCTCCGTTATTAAGTATAATATAGCCATTTCACAAAAAAACATAAAAATCTCATAACATGATGTTGTATTGTGACTTTTAAAGATCAGACGCTGATTTTACAGTACCTACCTACTGTAATAATATCTTATCCCATTAAAGATGAATGAACTTACGAAAGTGCCTAATGCCTAATTACGAGTACTTATAAATCATACGTGTAATTACCCTGAAGAAGAAGGAAATCAAAAGACTAAGACCTCCCATAATGCCCCCATATTTCCACGTTAACTATCCATAACTCAGGATCTCACATCTTTCAATTAAACAAAGTTTACAATTAGCCGTGCCAACTTCAAAAAACCTAGGTCCTTAGACTTGCTATACATGTAAGCGGGTTGGCATCGACCGGCACTGCCGGGAAAAGAAGCAGATCGGTTTTTGCTTGGCCCCGGGTAGCAGCCGACACCTTCGGTAAAGCCGGGCGGTAAAACCGAATGTATATAAATTAATGATTGGGAATGCCGCGACACGTGTAGAGACGCATGGAAACTGAATTATGCCTATTGGATCCGAAAGAACTACTCAAAGGGTGCTGATCGGCAAAACTCAGAGTGTTTCTGAAAGTCGATAGCTATCGAAATCGGCTTGGTCATTCGACAGTCTGCCGAACGTACTGTGCCGGCCAGCTTATGTGTGTAGCACACTTACTTCCAGCACATAAACAATACTGATCCGAAATCTGTCTGAAGCAGTCGGGAACATAAATAAAACTGGTTTTATGGGTGCCGAGATTTCCCGTACAGACGTACGGTGCGAAGTGATTGAGATGAGATGTGGGACAGGAGGCGCACGTCGAAATCGAAAAGGTTTAACTTTAACTAGTAGTTCTTGGAACAGTACCCCAGCCGTAGGAAGTCTACTGCTGGACATAGGCCTCCTCTATGGATTTCCAATAAAGCCGGTTGAAAACGGCCTGCATGCAGGGCGTTCGTGCGATCCTATTTTATATCGTCAGTCCACTTGGTCATTGGACATCCTACGCTGCGCTTGCTGGTCCGCGGTCTCCATTTGAGAACTTTACGGCCCCGTCGGCTATCTGTTCTTCGGATTATGTGCCATACCACTGCCATTTCAACCTGCTGATTCGCTGGGTTAGTCAGTTACTTTGGTTCGTCTCTTCATTCCTGATTCGATCCCGCATATAGACTCCGAGCATAGCCCTCTCCATAGCACGTTGGGCTATTTTGAGCTTATTCATAAGGCCCACAGTAAAGACCACATTTCAGTTCCATAATGTTATACACACTGGCAACATACAATTGTCGAAGAATCTCGCTTGAGGACTTTGTTTAATTGGATCTTCATTAATTGAGATTTCGTTGGGTACTAAACAATATTACCAAAATCGCTTGGTAAACAGCTCTACAGCAAATTTCCCCCCTTTCCAAGGGATCGCCTTAGTTTTCCTTTTTAGTAGTAATGCATCACTTTTCTTCTCAAATAATCCAGCTCTACAGTCACTTGCTCTTCAATGATACAATGGTTGCTACTGTTTTTAGAGATTTAAAATAATGTATGGCAATGCAAAAACTTGTAAGACGTTTTCAAAAGTTACATACTTGTTATAATTACCTCTAGTACACGATTTCATTGGATTCTGCCGGGCTCAGCACAATTAGAATGGATTTAAATCGAAATCTATAGATCGAATGAAAACTTTTGAAAGATAGCGGTTAGAACTGGATTGGATTAGAATCAGCATCCCTGGGACTGGGATTTCACGGAACAGGTTGCCCTTACAAAAGAAGTTGACATAGAACTATGAAATTTGTGAAGAAGCATTGTCTCAGAGTACACCTATCCCTTTACAACCGGCTCAATATAGGCATGAAATCGGCAAAAAAAAATAGACGCGAAATCCATATTGATTTTGTGAACGCTACCGGTCTCATATGATCGTGCGGTTATCTGTTTATCCCGCACAGTCGTATGAGACCGGTTGTATTTACAAAATTAATATGATTTTCGCACCAATTTTTTCGTCTATCCTCACGATTGTAAAGAGCCGGTTGTAAAGGGCTATAGGAATAAATCTGAAAACTGTCCATTTTTATTTAAATCACAAAAAAATAGGGTTTAGATTCACAAAATATGGGTTGAAAATTCAAAGTACTCGTAAGTAAATCGTATCATGTAAGGTATCATATAAAAGAGCTTCATTAGCACATGCTAAAATTGTAAATTATTTTGACAATGTGTAATTTTTAATGTATGACGAGAAAAGTGAAAAAAAAAACTTTTTGGTCTATGATCTATTATATATAGATCTATAGAGATTTTAACAACTTACTTCCCTATTTTGTGAAATTTTCTAGATTCGTACGGAACCTTCGGTGTGCGAGCCTGACTCGCACTTGTCCGGTTTTTTGTGATATTTCGAACCTTTGAGAGATAAACCCCAGTCTCCTACACCTAGTATCTCAACATTGAACGTCTCGTGCCGATAGGGTGGGCGTTAAATCAGCCCGCGGCCGTTAACCCGGCGCATAACGCATCGCGCCCAATATTCGTTAGCGATCAAACGACAGGTGTATTCAACTTGAATTCATTAAGTAAGGTATCATCATCATCTCATCTTCGGGACTTCTCATTAACAATTTCCCATCGATGTCCCGTGATTTTTTCTGGTCCATCCATCCATCAGCCGTAAAAAGTCCACTGCTGGACATAGGTCTCCCCATGGATTTTCACGAAGGCCGGAAAGGTTGGAAGCAGCCTGCATCCAGCGCGTTCCTGTAATCTTTTTAATATCGTCAGTCTACCTAGTCGGTGGACGTCATACGCTATGCTTGTCGGTCCGTGGTCTCCATTCGCTCGTGGTATTTTCATCCGATATACCTCACTGTCTCAAGTCGAGAGCTTTCGATAATTGTGTGTTGTCACTGTTGCCAGATATGACATAATATGGAACTGAAACGTAATTTTGAGCTTTTCGATGAGGCCGTAAAGTTCTTAAATTTATCTCTTTTATACTCTTAAATAAGTTTGTTCGCATAGGCTGAATGAGATTTGAAGCCGTTCAAAAGCCGGTGAGATTTTTTAACGGCTTTTCAATCAGCTACAGCTGTCTCATTCTTACATTAGCAAATTTGAGTTTATAGTTGAATAAGCAGGTATTGAATACCAAAAATTCGTTTAAACTCTATGAGCGTTTATCAATCATTTATTTATTTTATACCTAAAACATAAACAATATTTAATATATGTGTATTATACATAAACATGTGAATGAATGAATGAACTCTTTATTGTTAACACTAAAAATATAAAATACAGATTTGATTTTGATTTGATACAAAGATTTTTTATATCTTTTGATTGAATAGAAGCGATCATAATAAACTGTTGAGTATTTTCGTTTTTTAGATCTACCATAAGTCAAATTCAGGGACTTTATAACGATTAACAGTAAAAAACGTGTACTAACACATTTTTCAAAAATTGCTCACTTGAATCGTATAAAATCCCCTTAAAAGATATTTAAGTGATTTCGATGATGAAAATCCTAAAGTAATATCCCCGGTCGTTGGCCTCTCACGTAAAATCAGAAGTTATAACGCTCAGAACAAATTCAATTTATTACAGAACATGAGGAAGTACGAAGATTCCGAGTGTAAGCTCAGAAAAGCGTGTGTTGTCTTGATTTGACGAATTACAAGTAACTTGACGTTACATTATTATGAGAGAAGATTCAGTATTTTGCGCTCAACTTAGAAACTCTTCGTAAATTAAGTTGAGACGTATTTTGTAACCACCTACGCTGTTTCCTTTTACCTAACATTATAGGCATAAAACGGAGCAAAAGGTGTTCTAGTATGTAATATTTAGGTATACCAGTTTCAGAAAACATCTCAAACCGGCAAACAGCAACAGTGTTAAACCGTTGCATCTGCCGTCTACAACCTATCAGAAAGGACAATATTCGGATGGGTTACCGCGAGTGAAATTTTTTCGCATGCCACGTTTAGGGCGGATTTAAGGTTACACGGGGCACGTACCTAACCTACCCAGACGGTAATTTTTAGGGTTTCGTAGTAAAACGAGGAACCCTTACAACTTCATTGCGTCCGTCCGTCTGTACGTCCGTTCTAATGTTTCAAAGGCTTATAACTTCCACATTTATTAACCAAATTTCATGAAATTTGATATTTTGATAGTTTTAGTAAAGATATCAATTTTAAATAATTTGAAAATTTAAAATTTTTAAAATTTTGTTTTTTAGGGGTGGTCTCATACATGTCAAGTGGGGTTCAACCCATCATGTGTGTTATCGTTGAATAGGGCTTTGAACCCTTTTAGGTCCATAAGGTTATGGAGACTACTATTTAATTGAATTTTTGAGCTTGTTTAGATGAAATAAAAAACAATAAGATTTTGCTCGACAAGTTCTAGATTTTTTGCAATTTCGTCGTCAAAGGTATCTCAAATGATTGTACAGCTAATTTTCAAATGTATTTTGTTTGTTTGTTTTTATGCTTAAAAATTGGTTCATAATATTAAATTTTAATTTCTAGTACAAAATTCAAGCTAAATGTGATACTTTGCGAGGCAGTATCTTTTTGACCGACGAACCACCGGAGGAGGTATACAATTCGACGCGTATATTTTTTTTATGTATAACCACGCATAACTTTTTTCGTAGTGATCCGATTTCAATAATTATTTTTTTATTGGAAAGAGCATACTTCGAAATTGGTCCCATTTAAATGTTATCGAAATCGACAGAGTCATTTTTGATAAATTAACAATAATGTGAAAAATGCTACATCGATCCGTGCAAAATATTCGCGAATTCTGTACACGGGTGAAGTCGGTCATGCTAATTTTTGCAAAAAATAATCTTGTTGTTGTGATAATATTTAAATTTGAATTAAAATAAAATAAATATTTAAGGGGGCTTCCATACAGTACAGAACCCTTCGTGCGCGAGTTCAACTCGCATTTGGCTGATTATTTACGTAATGCTCACAAAAAGCTGGCATACAAATGTTTCCTAAAACTCACACAAAACTACTTCAAAAATGTAATCAGTGGTCATAAACATTTACCACCAAAATGTTCCCAGCGAGTGTACAACAAGCCATAAACGAGGACACCCAATGTTTACGATCTGCGACGCTGAGCATGATGCACTTATGATTTTATGTCGACGCGTCGATTCGTCGCCTCACTTTATAACTACCTTGTTGATTTACGTTTAATTTTCACTCGACATTTAGTATGGAGTTATTTTTGTTACTTTTCTCTAAAATAAAATCTAGATACTGAAATTCTACAATATTCGATAAATGCGAACATTGCGCATTGTCTGCACACACCGTGGTGGTCTAGTGGTAGTAACGCTCACCTTACAATCATGAGATCGTGGTTTCAAGTCCCGGTCCTGCGCCAACGATTTTTTTGTATTTTGTGTTCGGCTTTTCATTCAGCTTTTGTGTGGTGAAGGACATGTAGATTTGGAAGGAAACCTGCATACGTTCGTGTAAAATATGAAATAAATAAAATTCGATGGATTATATTAAAAACACCAACCCGTACTGAGCCAGCCCCATGGATGCAGTCGCATTTCCTTAGTAGGCTTAAGTGCAAAAGTGGACAAAAACAGTATATGAAATCACTATAAGAAATCCTTTTAAATAGTTACAATACATACATAGTTATCATACATTGAGTCAAAGAAAACATTTAAATACTCCTAGTGGAATGTTTGATAAGTTAATTCTACATAAAATTAGTAAGGTTCATAAAAAGATTATTACCAAAAATACATTGGGCAATTCCTACTTCTGATATTACCTAGAAATTAGGCACCATAAAACCTGAACTTTTTAACGTCTATTTGCAAGTACCGGAATGTAAAATATATAAAATATAAAACAAAACAGTAAAAAAGTTAAATTAACACTTAACCGATTCTCGTCACGAATTAATAAAACAACAACGGCGATGTTATCAGCTGTAACCGGCGCTGTTAACTGTAAACTGCCTAATTAGGGCTGTAGGTTTGTTTGTCCCATGGATATCGACAGATAAGTTTTTTTAAATAATTATTTTTCGCAAAAAACGCACGACCATCTTCTATACAGAATTTGTGAGTAGTTCGCACGGATCGATGTAGTTTTTCACAAAAAAACGCATGACTATTTTCTATACAGAATTTGTGTGTAGTTCGCACGGATCGATGTAGTTTTTCACAAAAAAACGCATGACCATTTTCTATACAGAATTTGTGAGTAGTGAGCACGGATCGATGTAGTTTTTCGCAAAAAAACGCACGACCATCTTCTATACAGAATTTGTGAGTAGTTCGCACGGATCGATGTAGTTTTTCACAAAAAAACGCATGACCATTTTCTATACAGAATTTGTGTGTAGTTCGCACGGATCGATGTAGTTTTTCACAAAAAAACGCATGACCATTTTCTATACAGAATTTGTGAGTAGTTCGCACGGATCGATGTAGTTTTTCGCAAAAAAACGCACGACCATCTTCTATACAGAATTTGTGAGTAGTTCGCACGGATCGATGTAGTTTTTCACAAAAAACCGCATGACCATTTTCTATACAGAATTTCTGTGTAGTTCGCACGGATCGATGTAGTTTTTCACAAAAAAACGCATGACCATTTTCTATACAGAATTTGTGAGTAGTTCGCACGGATCGATGTAGTTTTTCGCAAAAAAACGCACGACCATCTTCTATACAGAATTTGTGAGTAGTTCGCACGGGTCGATGTAGTTTTTCACAAAACAACGCACGACCATCTTCTATACAGAATTTGTGAGTAGTTCGCATGGATCGATGTAGTTTTTCACAAAAAAACGCATGACCATCTTCTATACAGAATTTGTGAGTAGTTCGCACGGATCGATGTAGTTTTTCGCAAAAAAACGCATGACCATCTTCTATACAGAATTTGTGAGTAGTTCGCACGGATTGATGTAGTTTTTCACAAAAAAACGCATGACCATTTTCTATACAGAATTTGTGAGTAGTTCGCACGGATCGATGTAGTTTTTCACAAAAAAACGCATGACCATCTTCTATACAGAATTTGTGAGTAGTTCGCACGGATCGATGTAGTTTTTCACAAAAAAACGCATGACCATCTTCTATACAGAATTTGTGAGTAGTTCGCACAGATCGATGTAGTTTTTCGCAAAAAAACGCATGACCATCTTCTATACAGAATTTGTGATTAGTTCGCAAGGATCAATTTGTTGATTTATCAAAAATGCCTCAGCCGATTTTGATAAAATTTAAATAAGACAAATTTCGAAGTATATTTATTCCAATAAAAAAAGAACTATCAAAATCGTATCACTCTGTAAAAAGTTATGCGTGGTTATACTTAAAAAAAATATACTATCTAACTGACGAAAATCTACCAAATTAGATAGATTTGGTAGGTTTTTGTCATTCTTACTACTGTCACCGTGTAGTGTTTACTTGTTTTTAATGTATGATGTGGGTACCTAATTGTAATGTAATTTAATTAATAAATGTGGATTAAGTGTAAATGGATGATTTATTTATGTAAGCAATTGATTTTGTTTACCATTGTGTAGATTTTTATTGACTTCTCAAAAGTGTGTCTCTGACACCCATTTGTTGAATAAATGAAATGAAAATGAAAAAATATACGCGTCAACTTGAGTACCTACTCCGTTTATTCATCG
Organism: Hypomecis punctinalis; assembly: GCA_949316475.1. Lineage (NCBI taxonomy): Eukaryota > Metazoa > Arthropoda > Insecta > Lepidoptera > Geometridae > Hypomecis > Hypomecis punctinalis. Next base: position 1,686,986 of record OX438796.1, read on the forward strand.
ATAATAAATAATATACAATCATCGCTATCATTTTTTAGCCTGTGTTGACCAACTGCTAAGTACTGTGGCTAAGTATCAGTCTCCTCTTCCTTGCGTCAGTGGCGTCTAACCGTCGGGCTGGTAGTCTGCTAAAGCCAGCTTACAGAACGTATAATTATGATGAAAAATAAAGAGTCAAACAACCAGCTATAGACATTCACAACTAGTATCCAAGCCAATCTGTGAGACAGTTACATGGAACAGTGCATTCACCACATAACTGCACGTTTACCATGCACATAGTGCAAAGTGTGCACTTATGAACAAACCATTTTTTTTAACTCGAATAATTCTGCGCTTGACCACCAACGCAGACGCAGACTTAGAAAATACCTATTAACTCTGATCTTAAAAGCTTTAAATTATATCTCTTGGTAAACAGGAAAGTAGAAAGACTGAACCAATTGTTAAACTGTTTGAGTAATCACAAGAATAAATAAATAATGCTTCCCAATTATCAATTATACTTAATTACCACTAAGATTTCCTATGTCGAGTGTGCCATGAAACACTCTGGAAGACAAAGACAACTAAAACACAGCCTCGGATATTGAAAACCGTCAGACAAATACCGCTTTACTACAAAGATTTAAACACTGTTTAACCGTGCACTTTGTACTGTTAAATATTGTCTAAAGCATGCGTAAAATTTTTGTGGTAAGACGGATAAAATCTTTGTTGTTTTTAAACTTTTGCGATTCGTACAAATTATTATTAAATACTACGGGACTAATTGCGCACTAAAATTACGAGATATGACTCTAACCGTGACCACAATCCATGCAACTCGGCTGAAACGTCGGGATGATGAGGTATTTATTTATCTCGTAATTTTAGTGCGCGATTAGTCCCGCAGTATTTAATAAATAATATATACCCAGTGAGAAATAGAATCCAATATACTCCAATTATTCTACTCCTGCACCTAACTATGACGGGAGGTGCGTGAGATAGTTACATTGATCCTGCAAGATCGGAGCGCCATAGCTTATCTCTTAATATCTGTGGCTCGTCCCGAATAAAAACAAAATTGGCGATGAAATAGGATTTTTAGTGCGTTTTTAATTAAACAGAAATAGGTTACAACAATTGAACTAGATTTTTAGTGTATTTTAAAAAGTATTATCACTGTAAAAGTAGTAGGTACAACAGCCAACCATCAAGGAGGAAAAAACGTAACAAAGAAGTAAACTTTAGTCAAAAAAGAAATAATAATACTACGCTTTAGTGTAGACAGATTACTTGATGATTATTACTTGATAACCCTCACTGAATTATCTATCGATAGAATTATTATCTACACAAGATGCGCTGAGCCGGAAAGTCCGTTCAGGCGGAGGAATCCAAAACTCTCTTTTCCTGGCGCCTACAGATCACAGAGAAATAAATGACATAATTCAGAATCTTAAATCAGATATTGCACCAGGAGGTGATGAAATAACTCCGCTGTTACTAAAATATGCAAGATATGCGTTACTAGAGCCCCTTACTTACATCTGCAACTTAAGCATGTCTACAGGCATATTTCCGGAAAGTTGGAAAACTGCAATTGTAGTTCCAGTACATAAGGGAGGGAACAAGACAAGCCCAGACAATTATAGACCCATCTCTTTACTTAGCATAGTCTCTAAAGTTCTTGAGAAATTGGTTAACGAAAGGTTGGTACTATTCCTACAAAAATATGAGCTGCTCAGTAATCGACAATTTGGCTTTAGACGAGGGAAATCAACAGAGGACGCCGCCCAACTCCTTACCGAGACTGTGTCATCGTATTTGGACAGCGGTAAAAAATGTGTTGCCGTGTTCCTCGATTTAGCTAAGGCCTTTGATACGGTCTCGACACGAATCCTGTTGAAAAAACTCGAACGCCTGGGAATCAGAGGATTTCCTCTGATTCCCAGGCGTTCGAGTTTTTTCGAGCGAGCTCTCAGTTGGTTCTCTAGTTATTTAACAGAAAGGAGGCAGTGTGTTAAAATTGGGGATCTGAAAAGTGATGAGCTGTATTGCAGTTTTGGAGTACCGCAGGGCAGTATTCTGGCTCCCACTTTGTTCACCATCTACATTAACGATTTATTAAGCCTAGACCTTCCAAACACCGAACTGATCTGCTACGCTGACGACACTGTTGCAGTTTTTAATGAGAACGACTGGAAATCGGTATTCAAACAGGCTGAAGCTAGTATGGCTAATATATCAAGGTGGCTTGACGAAAATCTTCTTACTCTAAATACCAAAAAAACTAACTTTATTACTTTTAATATTATTCAAACCACGGACACAGATCAGACTGAAATAAAAATCCACAGTACGGATTGTATGTATTCCAAAAGTCAAAATATGACTCATACTAACTGTCTCTGTAATTCAATATCGAGAGTAAAACACACTAAATATCTGGGTATAATTGTTGACCAAAATTTATCCTTCAAATACCATATTAGCTACGTTGCCAAGAAAGTCCGAAAAATGATGTATATAATGAAAACCCTAAGAGCAATAGCATCACAAGAGGTAAAGATGTTAGTATACAAGACACTTTGCCAAACACTATTGCAATACTGCATTGGAGTATGGGGAGGAGCAGCACAGACTTATATGGGGGAAGTTGAACGCGCTCAAAGAGCAGTCCTCAAGGTTTTGTTAGGCAAGCCGCGCAGGTACTCCACAGAAAAGCTGTATAAAGAAACCGTCGTTTTGACTGTCCGACAGCTTTTTGTATTACGTGCTATCTCTAAAATCCATCACCGGGACAATGCACCAGATACCAGCAAACGTCGTCCACGGGAGCAATTGCTCCCTAAAATAAGCTCTGTGTTTGCCTCACGTCTCCCTAAATATGTGCACGCTTTTACCTATAACTCAGTGTGTAAACTTTTTAAAATAACAAACGTCTCCTTTGCTGAAGCTAAACAAAATATCAAGAAATGGTTGTTTTCACTGTCATATAAACAAACTGAAAAACTAGTGAAATATAGTGAAATGAGTTTCAAAGATGTTTTTCCAGCATGCTATGCTCCTTGCACCCCTTAGCCAGGGTTGTACATTAAACTCACACAATAACAAACACACTGGCAAATGCACACCCATCTGGACATTCACACACATGTAACGCTGCAAACCTTGACTCTCATGAGATCTCGTGTATTGCAGCGTTACCCACATACGCACACACACACACACACACACACACACACACACACACATACAAAATCTCAAACATCAGATAAGCTAGAACGTCGAGCTGTTTTGTGCTAATGTTTAATAGTTTTAAGACAATTATAAATGATTCAGCACAAAACGTTAAAAAAAAAATGTGTATTACCTTGCTTAAGCTTTTCCATTATGTTATCATTAATTTAAAAAAATTAGAATATTACTTATTTTGTACCTTTTATTGTAAATTTTGCTGTAATCATTGAAAAGAATGCAACTGAATGTGTACAACGCTCAGCGAGACAGCTAATCTATGGAAACCGGCCACAGGGCGCCCAAGATACAGGCTTTGCCTAGTTTGGGGCCCGTTAGCACTACATTGTAATGTACATTCTTTAATGCTAATAAATATATTTTGATTTAATTTGAGTTTCGTGCCAATATTTTCCCAAATTCCATATTGATCAAATTACTCGTAAATCTTCTTTTCGTCATCATAAGATTTTGCAAATTGAATTAATCTGCCTTTACGAGTAGGTATATTCAAATAATTCAATATCTATTCGTATTGCTCAAAACATTTTTTTTATGTATTGTCTATAGAAATGAAATATTATAATACTAAATCGTTTTTTGTACGGCTAACGATCTAAGGAATCTAATTTACACATCTATGCACATTTTTATTTTATGCCGGAATATCTTTTACATTGTAAAATTGAGTTGATCTACCGAAAAACGTGAAAAATCAAACTAATATTAAAAATCCGAAAAAGTTTGTTGGTTTATTCCTCTTTCACGCAGCAACGGAGCAACGGATTGAATTGATTTTTGGCATGGATATAGTTCAAGGGCCGGAAAGTGACATAGGCTAGGAGCTAGAGCTAGAGGTTCCTGTGAGATAGCACAAAAGTCAAAATACCACGCGGGCGGAGCCGCAGGCAATAGCTAGAAGTAAATAAATAAAGTATTTATTCATAAAAACCTTATTACTAAAAAAACTTACACCTAATTAAAACAGAATACAGTTTACTGAAACTTCATATTTCAAGCAATCGGTGTACACTGGGGCATACATAGTAAAATAGACTCAGTTTTTAATGCTTTATTTGACATCAGAAAGCTTAAAATATCCATTAACTTCATTAATCAATCAATGCATCTTAAAATAGACATGTCTTTGAAAACATTACAAGCTATCAAAAACCTTTTAAAAGACCCAATATTTGACTATTATTAAACATTTATTGAAGAAAATATATCTATGATCATTATTTGATCTTTTTCTCATAATATTGCGTCCATAATGTTTTCATAAGCCCTAATTTCATACATCACCGCACCTGACCATTTCAGTCCATCTCGATCACAATGAGAATGCGTTTCAATAGGCCCCGGCCCAATACCGGGCCATGTTCCCTTTGTGGGCAGGTAATAAAACTTATTATATCGAACGCTCAGCCCGCTGCTCTTCAATGGAGATGGGACATCATCTGCAGAGTAAAGGTTTCTGCACACTGAGCCGATTCGACAAACTAGACATAGTAGATGCATCGGTTGTGGCTATCTCATCATCAATAACAGCCGTACGACGCCACTGCTGGAAATAAGCCTCCCCTATGAATTTCCAATAAGCCGTTGGTGACACAATACATGTGAAGCTTTACTCACTCTGTATTGTCGGATCACTAACGAACTATATTTCTTTAGTTATGCATACATGAAAATGTACAAAAAACTTGTCTAATACAATACTATTCAGAGGTGAACATGTGTAGGTACCCTGTTTCATAAAGCATAAAAATTACATATTAATAATGTAATAGGCACTTACTCGACGGTTTTAAAGTACGCGTACTTACGGTGACACTCCAGCGAAAAAGATCGTCGAGCCACAATCTCGCACGTCTGTCACCTTCTTTAGTGTAAGTTTTGGTCATTTTGATTGTGTAGACAATTTTACAGTTAAAATAATATCTTTGAAGAAATTTTCAAGCTTTGACATTCACACAAACAATATATATGTCTTTAATATGTATGTATCAAATGACCAAAACCAAGACAGTGGCCGGTGCAGCCCCCCTATTATAAGTAGCGTATAGCCAGAAATATTTTAAGGGGATTGTTCCACTGTTATCTGCTCATTCCAGAAATATAGAAACTAAGTTTTATTTTATTTTGAATTAAAGAGTTGACTACACGTGTCTTATTTGATGTACTTACTTCATTTAATCCTTATTTGTAGTACTTTACAATTTTTTTTCTTAAATTTTTATTAAATATCTGACATATGTAATTCTTTCATAACGTTGAGCGTGTTATAAATATCAATAAGCTTTCTGACCTTTAAGCGCTAAGCAATCAACCCAATGTAACTTTGCCCTAAGGAAAATTCGTGCAATATTATAAAGGAATCCTCAGTGCCCGGGTAATAAAGGTAGTAAACGAATAAAACGTGGAGTCAACGCACTCTCGAACAATCGGTGAAAGAATCAAAGTAGCCATTTTATTATCTGTCACAGTCATATTTATAAACAGTAATAAAAGCTGTCGTTAAACTTGCGATAAAGGAAAAAATGCGGAGTGAAGGGAATTGTCACTGAGATTCCTTCGAGGGATAAGAATTCTTGTCATCAGGTGAAGTTCAATGGTTTAGGTGGAGGTGTAAAAATAAGCTTTATTTCGTGTTTTAGAAGGTAAGGTAAGGGATAAAATGAACATATTACAACTTGGAAATGGAAAAATATACAGGTTTATAGGCATCCTTTTAGGGGCTTATTCTCATCAAAACTAACAAATTTAGTTCTGCAAATTCTTCTCCAAAAAAAATTTTTTGTTCCACAAAATGTATGGAACAGCAGATTTTTTTTTAGTTTTTTTACGAAATTCGCAGAACAAAGTTATTAGTTTTGATGTAAAAAAATAAGCTCCTAAAAGGATGCTAATTGATTAGAAATAACCCTGTATGATTACAGATGGGGTCGAAAAGAATAACAAAAGTTCTGGTTAGACACCAAGTACCGGCAAGCGTTGAATGTCGTCCCACAAGGTTGCAGAACAGATTACCTCAAGACCACAGGATTGTGTTGGATGCTAGCCACTTCCAACGGTCTTATTGTAATTGTAGATCCATAAGCGAGGCTTATATCCAGCAGATGATTTCCTATAGCTGATGGATATATGGTTAAAAAGTAAGTTCGTTCGGTGGCTAGCCCTGGAGTCACGAGTTTTTAGGCCGCCTCTGACATAGCTAAACGGTTAAAACAACTGAGACCTACAATTTGACGTGTCATTCAAGCCACGGTAGCGCTCAGAAGAAAAATGCCACCCGCGGTCACCCATCCAAATGTCAGTGCGGAGCGTTGCTTAACTTCGATGATCGCTAACGAACACAGACCTAGTCAAGTTACGCTATGAGCACTACTGCTACGCTACCGATAGAGTGGAACCGTAGGAACACTCTCCTATGTCTGATTTTTTTGGAAATCCGTAGAAAACTAGGGCAAGTCTCCAATCGGTGTCTTACAACCGATATGATGATGATTTGATTTTTAGCTACATAAATATCAGACCCATCGTAAAACTTGTTCTTAAGGAGCGTTACTATGATATGACTATCCTAGAGTACGTAAGATGTTTAAACAAGGCAGGCTGTATAAAACGTTAGATGAGTTTTCTACCTGCAAGTTTACTTCTTAAAATACCAAATTCCTCGAAAGCGGTCGTGAGGATCAAAGTAATAAAATCAAAAGCAAAAATTCTTAACTTACGGTATCGTATATAAACTTTATTGAATTCTTTAAAAGGATAAGTCAATTTTAAATTCTATAAATATCAATATTAGCCAACAGTTCAGCCCCTCTACCGCCTAAAGCAATAGCAATCGTAATAGTAATCGTTTATGACTTCTTTTTAGTCATTTTGACGTTAGCCATCAAAGTTGTTCATTCAACGATTGCTTTCGCAATCCGCGCAAAGCAATTGATGGCTAACGTCACATAGGCGGTGCCAAATGACTAAAATGAAGTCATAAACGATTGCTATTACGATTGCTATTGCTTAGGCGGTAGGGGGGCAGGTTAGAACAAACAGTTTCAACCGTTCTATCTTCAAGAGCCATACGCTATTACTATCCTAAGAGCTTATTGACAAAATTTGGTACCGTGAACGTAGTCTTTTATCCTGTTCACTTCAATTACTCGTGCATCACGAGCGAACGAGATAGTATACCCCAAAAGCAGAGTTTAGCCGATAAGGGTTCTGGACCTCCGTTTAACCGAAGTAATTCTACTTGTCGTGGAAGTTGACAAATTGCCGATTGATAAGCAAATCCGGTGTCTCAATCTAAGTTCTGGGACGAAGAACTTTCTGTGTCGGTGCTACGACCTTGCTCGCGCTTGCTTTTTATTGCTGGGGTAAGCTTTGAGGAGTTATCGATGGAATCTTATAGTTGAAAATATCAATAGTAGTAGCTACAAGGTAAACTTAAGGACGAGAAATCAAGTAACTATAAGTAGTACGAACAAAAACTTAATTTAGATTATCATACTGATATTATTAATCAGAAAAGTTTGTTGGATTTTTCCTCTCTCACGCACCAACAGAGCAACGGATTGACTTGATTTTTGGCATGGACATAGTTCAAGGACCGGAAAGTAACATAGGCTAATTTTTATCCCGAAAAAGTAAGAGGTTCCTATGGGATAGCAAAAAAATCAAAATAACACGCGGGTGGAGCCGCGGTCAAAAGCTAGTACAATATAAACTTAATAATAATTATAATCGCAGGTCATGGTGGTGCGCATTGTGTTGAGCTGTCGGCGGGTAACGACACGCGAACCCTGATTCCCTGGGGCTAAATGAGACCCCTGATTCCTCTCTTGGAGCCGGTTAGGTATATCGTCGGTCCACCTACTTGGTGGACGTTCTACGCTGCGCTTGCTGGACCGGGGTCTCCATTTGAGAACTTTACGGCCGCATCGGCTTTCGTTCTTCGTACTATGTTCCCTGTTCACTGCTATTTTAACTTGCTAATCCGCTGGAGGTTGCCTACTTTCTATAAGAAAACCTATTCACTGCTATTTTAACTTACCAATCCGCAGGTTTGGTTTTTCTACGAATCTCTTCATTTTTTATTCGATCTCGCAGGGAGACTCCGAGCATAGCCCTCTCCATAGCTAGTTGTGCTACTAGGAGCTTGCTAATAAGGCCCACAGTAAGAGACTATTTACCCATGTACAAGAGCCCTATTATGTACAATACATGAAAAATGAAAGTTTTAATTGATACTTTAAACAATTATGTTTAAAGTATCAATTAAAACTTTCATTCGATAATTATATCGATATAACATTTTGAGGGAAAGTTCCATCCCTAAAACTAACAGTGTCGCATTGATAGCGTCCAGACCAGACAGTCTGATTGTTTAAAGTTTCTCGCTGAAGCTTTGTTTTGGCGTGTAAGATACTCGCTAATTATAATAAAGGCAAGTTTTCTATTCTCAGTTGTATAATAAAAAAGCTTACTGATAAGCGTTTCAAAAACTTTCTATATTCGTTATTTTAGACATAATTTTTTCCGGATTGTGCACATTGCGTCTTGTATGAATGGCACTAAAGAGAGTTTGAGAATCTTTATATTATGGCTTAGTAAATAGAGTATTTCTACCCGTTAAGACTTTCAAAAAGAGGGATATTATTTGGGTTGGCGTTTGCCTATTTTTTAGGGTTCCGTACCTCAAACGGAAAAACACGGAGCCCTTATAGGATTACTTTGTTGTCCGTCTGTCCGTCTATGTGTATGTCAAGACTCTTTATCTCGGGAACGCGTGAAGATATCGAGTTGAAATTTAAACTGTATACGTATATTTATGGTCTCTTGCAGTTGTGTAAAAGTAAAACTTTTCAGTTATCGTTTAAAAAAGTTAGAGTCGTTTATATCATAAAAAACCGCATATTGCGACACTCACAAAAATCAAAACCTACAGGGTACTTTCCGTTGATATAGAACTATGAAATTTGGCGAGAAGCATTGTCTCAGAGTACACATTTTAGGTAGCAGCTAGGCGAGATAGCAAGCTTTGGGCTTCGTCCATTTTTACCGACTTCCAAAAAGGAGAAGGTACTATTTTCGTCTCTATTTGTTTTTTTTGTACATTATATTCATCGAATTTTTTGTTCGAAAACTAACCAATTAAAAAAAATCTTTTTTAGTTTAAAATAATATATTTCCTAGGTCAGCTCAGGTCTCGAGGTCGAAATCAGCTGAGCCGTTTTTGCCAAATCAACAAAGATGTACCTTCATGGATGTCACATCAATTCGTGCAAATTATTCGAATTCTGTACACGGTGGAAGTCTGTATTGCGATTTTTTGAGAGAAATAATTATAGTCGATAATAATTATATTATTATAAAAGCAGTCGGTATAAAATTGTTTGCTTTACGAGTAGGTATAGCCAGTAACGCCTAGCTAAACATCATAAACCATTCAAAACAATGCACACAAAAGATCGCGTAATCCAGCAGAGTATAATTAGGCTGGATAATTACAGCAAGGTGGCCAACCCTTTGCGAACGCGGGCCGCGTTAATAATTCCCTGCGGGCCGCGGCCCGGTAAATAAACTAATGTACGGGACCGCGCGCTGCCGGGTACCCAGCTTGGATAGGGTTGACAATCTCAGAATATTTAAAATGATGCACAAGGGTACCTAGAATAAAAAAACAGTGATAATTATCATTTACTTAGTGCCTATTAAATATATGAAAAATATTTATTGAAAATAATAAGTTTAAATTAGCGATAAAACCATAAAAAACGCGAAACTTTAACAGTACATAATCGTAACTTCCTCATTAGCTATTTGTGTAATTAACTTAAAAAATACATGTAATACTTATTTTCACTTGCTCTACTTACGGATTTTTTTTTAATGTTTGTTTTTTTTTAATCAATCAATTCTGACAATACTACACTACTACTGCATAGAAAGCAATTGGATCATCCACATACCCTTGAAGGTCTAAAGATAATCCAAGTGCTCAAGCCCACTGCCAGTTGGCGTGCCCAACATGCTGGCAGCATTGCCACGCTGAATGGCAATGCTTATACGTTGAGCCAAATAAACACCAGCAATTTGGTCACGCGTCGCGTCCACCAGACGCTCAGAAAGACTTTTGAAAACGAGATGAGCTCCCGGCCCCCACGGACCCAAAGTCTCATCTCCAAATGGCTCAAATATGTAACCACTACCGAGGTTAGCATGTTTGCGCCGCTTGTGCCGCTCAGTCAAATTGGCCGCCGCTCCAGCCCTACTCTGAGTCTCAGGAAGATGTGACGGTGCCAAAGTATCGACGCAAGTTGCGTCCCATACTAAGAGCCGTCCACACTTCCATGGGACTAGCGTCATGCCGTCAGGCCTTTTGCCATCACCACGCGCCAACCCACTCATCACTCATCTCACCCACTTACGGATTAATTATGTTTTGATCATCTAGTCTAATATAACTATGAATACAATATAAAAAATCTATCATAACATTAGGTATACTTAGTACCTACCTATAAGTGTTGAGTGAGTGTGCAATGTAAATGCATGGGTCAGTTCACCTGATTGAAATTCCCTGATAAGTTAATCTGACTGTACTTACTAGTCACATTTAAATATTTTAGACTTTAAAGCAGCTACGTGAATCAGATAGGTACTTCAGTGAATGAATTCAACCGAAATCTCACGAACTGCCAGAATGTGGAACGCTTTGCCTGAGTCTGTCTTTCCGTTAAAATATAATGTAGGTGTCTTCAAATCTCGAGTAAATAGGTATCTTCTAGGTAAGCGTGCAACATACTAGACCGCATATCTGCTTAACATCAGGCAGTGTGTAGTCAAACGCAAACCTATTTGAAATAAAAAAAAATCTATTTCATTCACAAAAGATTTTTCGTAGATTTCAGACTTGTGATAAATTCGTTATCATCATTAAACCCATTGCTATGCATAGGCCTCCTTTTGATTATACCATTATTTATGCCATTCACCTCAGTTCATTAGTAGATTAATTAAGTAAAATCTAAATATTATAAATTGGTAAGAATCTATCACACACCCGTGGTGGTCTAGACCACCACGGCTTCACACCACTGGCTTTTCGGTGAAGGAAAACATCGTGAGGCAACCTGCATACGTCCATAGAAGAAATTCGATGGCATATGTGAATCCACTAACCCGCACTGGGCCAGCGTGGTGGATATGGCCCAATCACCTTTCGTGGGTAGGCCTACGTCCTGCAGTGGACTATTAAAAATGCTGGTACAGTTACAGTTATCACACACTACACGATATTCGAACTATGAAATGTAATGAAAAAGTTTATTGTCCAGACTTACTATACAAAAACGATATACCTATATATGCTGTGTAAGAGTTAGGGAGTAAAAACAATTAAAAACGATACCCTATCTACTGAGCCCTGATTACAGTACCTATAGTGTAATACTCATACAAGATATAGGACTGGTACCGTCGAATGGTACATCCTTAAAACAATGTTTGTTCGCAAACTGCGCAGCAGCCCTACACAGCAAAGGGCCCAGTCATTAAATCTTTACAAGTCACCTTGGCCCAGTTCCGCTCTCGGAAATCCGCTTCTTCTTGCAACTTCCTACTACTAACTGCTACATCAACTATGTCTTGATCCATATAAACTGTTGCCTCAGCTGTGGCTCACAATCTGATCTGCTCTATACAAACTGCTAGCTCATCTATGCTTTCCCTGGTCTGGGCCGTAATAACTAGTAACGAAGCTATGGCAGGTCAAATGCAGGTCGTGGTAGGATTTACGAAACGCCGTCGGTGAGGTTCGAGTCTTAAATATAAAAGTTCGAAAAGACGGTAGGTGTATCGTGGGTACTTCCGGTCAAACTTTGCTTGGTCCTTGATGGGATTTTAGCGGTGAAAATTGCGAATTTTCAAGGTTTTTAAGTTCGGGTTTGTTTTGGTTTTCTTCTCTAAGACACTTTTAAGGTTTTTGTTTAAAATTAAGGTTCTTTATGGATTCTGGGACAAGAACCTAAACCTAGCGCAGGAGATATGTTGGATGAACATCACATTCGTCAAAACAGTTTCGGTCAAAACTTTTAGCTTGGTTTACGCATAAAATATCTTTTCAGCACAGCTTCTCTAGATTTCCTATGTCTGGTGAAATGCCATCTCAGGATTTCAACGTATTGAAAAAATGCAATAATAGAGCATGAACCCTGAAGTTTGTAGTTGTTAAATCAATTTAAAAAGAAATTGAGATTCTATACAAAAATGTAGACATAAAAGGAATTAAACAAACAAAAAGAAACCAAAGCTTGCTCAGCTCTCTTCTACACTAATCCGTGTATGATATATTAAATTCAATCTTTCCTCTAAAAATAACTGGAGAAAATTTATTATAAAGTCTTCCCACGTTTAAAACAAAGATAGAGGAACTGCAATACATAAGTGCTTAAGTATTCTTTGAAATTGTTAAAGACAAACATAAAATTTCTTTCCTATCTAAAGCGATTAAGTAGCAAAGCTCGAACTTGTGACGTGCAACGGCACAAGTTGCGTATAAGTAGATAAGTTTATTTTTAGATTCTCTTTCAGTATTTGCATTGAATTGATTTTCCGTGCTCAATGGTGTAGAATATATACGTTTACTTAGAAACAAGAGTCTGCTTGAATAGCGCTCAAACCAAATACTTCTTACTTGATCTGAAGAATAGCGTGGGAAATGTAAAGTAGGTATTTAAACCTACTTTACAACTTTCAACTACCCATAACACCTAATCAAAGACGAAAGTAAACTAAATGTCATTAAAAGTTAGGTATCCGATTTTTTGCCTCATTAGGTCTCCCAAAATTAAGTAGGTACTTAAGTAGGTACCTACGTCCTGAATTTCATCTATATCCTGAATTCATGTAGTTACCTATAGGTAAGTAGGTATTTATATTCATAGGAAGGTTTTGGGTATAAGCCCGGTAGCGATGCTTGGTGTCAGAGGTTTTCTTAAGCGACCTGTAATTAAAAAAATAAATGAAATTAGCCACTCTATGATAGGTAGGTATAATGTGCCCCGAGCTACGGAAATATTTGATTGCAGATGCCTCTGTAGTGAGCGTGGTGAACGATCACCCATCCAGGAAGTGGCCTAACAGAATGTTGCTGCTTTTCGACGATCGGTAAGAAACATCTCAACTAGCTACGCTATGAGAGATGCACTAGATCTTGTTCTATAGCACAATCTAGAACTTGCACATTTTTTAACGGTTATTTTTAATAGCCCATAGGACGTAGGCCTATCCAAGATATCTAGAGCGATTGTGATATATTTACTACACGGGTCCAATTACGGATAGGTAAGTGGATATTACGTACGCCGCGCGCCGTTGAATTTGTAGTGTCGTGGGAGTAATCACACCTTACAAGCGTAGGACGTGGGTTCAAACTCGGTTCATTTACCGATGAGTACCTACAATACTGTAATTTCTGTATGGATTAAAAGTAAGTTCGTATAGCCCTGGTTTAAAAAGTTTATATGCCGCCTGAAGGCCTCTAACATGGCTAAACGGTTAAAACAACCGGGAACTACAATTGAATGTGTCATCCGAGCCTCCCCACTAAGCATGAAACTTGCAATAAGTTGTAATTATGTTTGTATATGGCACATTTGTAAATTTCAAACATTGTGTTGCAGGATCAGAAACATAGATCTTATGATTGAGTTGAAACTCATTAATTTCGTACTTCATGGCACTAATAATTTAAACTAAAATCATGCGACACCTTTGGTGGGGCAGATTCCACTGGACTGAAGTGAGTGGAATCTACCCCACCATGATGCGATGAGAGGGCTAGATTCCACTCCAAAAAATGAAGGAGTGGAACCTGCCCCACCAGTGCGCAGTGGGGCGCTTTGGTGTGGCAGAGTGGAAGCACTCGTTCAGAGTCAATGGACAAGTGAATATGGTTAAAAGTGTTTTAAGGCAAATAAAGTTATTTTTGGTATTTTTTTTGCTATCCAAAATCACTTAAGGGTGCGCCCAGAGAAAAAATAGCATTTACGAAATCTAATTAAAATCTAATTTTCAAAACCTAGTGAAAACCTATCACTACATCGGAACTCTACTATAATAGCAATCAATCCACTAAAAACGGTCACACTAATGTAAAGTCGCGGTTTTAAAGATTTCGATTTTGACGAGACAAACAGTCTTTAAAACCGTTGACGAGCCAAACAGTCTTTAAAACCGTGGTATAATTTTTTACGTGGACCAGGCGCTGTTCGGGCCCCATCCGGCCCGTCCCGCGCCCGCCCTGTCTTAATATAAATCATACCTAAACCTTGACACAATTTTAATTAGGTACCAAGGCCACTTAAAGACAGGAAGGCTGAACAGCCAATAAAACGATCGAATATCTGGCCTCCAGACTGTCCGAGGAGTGTTCCGTGCCGCTCGGAATATCGGGCATAAACCCAGACGGTCAGCAGTAAAACGAGCCCTGCTGGTCGGTTGATGAGAACGCTCAGATGGTAAACTATCACACTCTTCAAAAATCGGGAAAACAAAATGATAATTTTATTATTTTTCGCAAAAAATGGCAAAACTGACTTCTATCGTCTACAAAATTCGAATACTTCGCTCACAATTTTGACATACCTAATTACATTGTTATACATAATTACAATATGTTGATTTTTTAAAGATTTTGATAAAAGTTAAATATGACTACTTCAGGAGAACCTATATATACCTACCATATCGAACTAAAGAATAATTTTTGACTCGGTTCACAATTGGCGAAAATATCCATGAACATACACAAAAAAGTACATAGGTAGGTAGGTACATGCGAACAAAGAACCTCCTCTTTTTTAAAGTCGTTTAAATAGTTGATTCATGCCATTGGATTTCTTCTGCAGACGTACCTACTTACTCGTATGCAACTTGCAAGTTGTCTCACGTATTTTCCTTCACCGAAAAGCCAGCGGTCTAAAATTTCGTACATAAATTCCAAAGAACTGATTGGTCGTTACAACCACACAATTGCAAAGCGGGTGTTACTACTACTAAACCACTTCTAGTTTTGTCTCTGCCTGTAGATTAGTTTGCGTCCAGGGAGTAATTACAGAACTCTTCTTACTTTCAAATAGGTCCGCTTTACGTGGAATATTAATCGGACGTTAATTTTATTGGAATCCTTGAATGGAACGTGTATTTGGCAAGGATAACGACAGCCTAGCCGACTTCTGAATACGACGAATTATTTTAAGTATAAAATACTTACAGAATATTGTTATAAGTATCTACAAACTCTACAGTATAGGTTTAAAATGATTCTATAGTAGGTATTCTATACCTCCATGATCTCACAGATAGGTACTTGGGATTCGCTCCGAATCAGTTATGGATTGTTGTGCAAGTACCTACCTGAGTAGGTAGGTACTTACTTAAATGTTTTTGTATTTTGTTGTTTGGCTTTGTTGTGTGCGAACGTTGTGAGAAGGAGTACCATCTAAATTGTTTGATTACTGAGGAAACTGGTGGTAGGTAAATATCAGAGATCGGCAGATTCTCGGTTTTCAGATAGATAGCGCCTTAACATGGAATGAGCAATATAAAATTTGTGAGAAGATAGGTCGGGCAAGTTTCGAGCTTTGGCGTGTCTCCGCCATTCTGCCGTCCGCATGACGCGGCAGAGCTACTTCGCATCCGTGCACTCGATACTGCAGTAAGGCATCGAGCTCAGGGGGCGCGTGGCCGACTGGGAGCGCGTCTTCAGGATGCCAAAAGGAGCCGTACGTGCCATAGTGCGAGCGTCACGGATCACTTCTGCACAGCCGTATTTCCGGAGTATGGGCATACTCACCGTACCGAGCCTTCTATGCCTCCAAGCGGCACTGTACGCAAAGGACCACCTGGGCGAGTACAAGTGCTACGGAGACACGAACGCACGATCACGTCATGCGGGTCAACTGTGTACCCCGAGCCACCGACTCGCGAAGACAGCTAAACTCGTGCACGTGCTAGCGCCGGCTTATCTATTTATACCATAGAAAAAGCTTACTCTACTCAATAGATTAGGTACCGCATACGGTAAAACTTGCGAGATGCGCCCTCTAGAGAATCGTTCAAGCAAAAACTAAAACACTGGCTTATCGAACAGGCATTCTACAAGTATGACGATATGCTAGCATTGATATTTTCCAATTGACATTGTTTTATTTTTCTTTTATACTTTTTTTATTATATTTAAAATATTTGACATATTATATTTGAATTTAATTGCTTTCGTGTGTAATGAGTAATGCGATGTTAGTAATTACAAGCTTTGTAATTTAATGGATAATGTATAACCTGTAATTTAAGACATATTACCAATAAAATTATTATGATTATGATTCTTTCTCTTATTATGGTAAATATAGTCTCGGAAAGTAGTAGGTACAAACGTTGAATTTTGCGCACAGAACAGCAGAACTATTTCGCGCGCTGGTCTCCTGTTTTTACTTTTTATTTTGGCGTAGCATAGTTTATGAATTTGCCGGTGCCCATGTGGTTTTCAGCTTATAAAACATTTTTGATATTTTAAACAGTCACAGTAGTAGTCATGGCATTGTCCAAAAAAGTTACGGTCAAGTGCATGCATAGTTCAAGTCATACCCATATCTTTGGTCATACCTCAGCAAAGCAGTGGAGACTTCACTAACAGGCGTCTAATGGAGTTTTGGTAAAAGCACGCACGGATCAACACGATACATAATACCACAATAGGTACATAGTATCACTTGTCTACATTTATCATACATTCATGCTCGTAAACATCAACGTTCTGAAACACAAGTTTTACAAAATACGGTAAGGCAACATGGATTTTTCAGCGTTCCTGCCTTTAAACTCCTTACACCAGTTTCCATTCTTTTGGACTCGACTCTGAGTTTGACATTGACAGTTTCATTGTAATAATTGCTATTTTTGACACGTGCGATCGGTACGATTTGCACGAATTTCAGTCCGTTCCATTCAGTTTCGACCTCCATTCATCCTTGATCCATTCAAAATTCTCGATTTTAGCCTCATTTTTAATCAAAATTACTGAAAACACTTCCCAAAATACCTGTTTTAAGGGTACTAAGTGTTTCCTGTTGATTTTATTAGTGTAGTGAATTGGAAATGGCGTTAAAATCGTCACCGGCCGTATTCAGTGCTTTAGGGCGGTTAGCTCGTAATTTTTCAACTGGTAGGGTTTTAGCATCAAAACTGGTGACTGTCCGAGATGCCATAAACCTAGCCATCGATGAGGAGATGGAGAAAGATGACAGAGTCTTCATATTGGGTGAAGAAGTGGCTCAGTACGACGGCGCCTACAAAATCACCAGGTACGGTCAGATACCGAAACAAATCTTTGTTTTCACGTGTTCAATCACCCCTAAGATACTGTAATCATTCTTAAATCTCTACTTCAGATTTTAGCTTGATTATTTCCGATGGTATTTTTATTTCAATATTTTTTTTCTGTCAGATTACATAACCAAGAAGTTTGTTGACAGATGTGATGCAGGAAGTATAAAATAACATCTGTTTACTTCTCATTGATTTTGTATTATCCACAAGTACAATGTGTTATTGCTATTTAATATGCCCTACACTTATAGATAGGTATACATAGTCTGCCATGTTTTTTAATTGAATGGACTAGCGAGATGCCTACATTAATGAAATCTCTAGCTTTTGCAGCCGTTACAAAAATTACTGCACTTACATAGTTGTTTCTAATAATATGCTAACAAAGCAGCTACTAACTCAAAACAATGTTAAACAAAAATTCTATTTAATTATTCAATACAATAAGTATTGCTTCAATTACAGTTGCTATTATTAGCTCCATTTTTCTCAGGTTACACAGACTGTTTTAGGTTAGTATTCTAAAAAAAGATACATGCACAACTAGATCTCCAAAACTCCAGGCCATTTCACCACAGCTGAGTAAAATCAATCAAGAAAGAAGATCTGAGTAAAGTAAAACCAAACCAAAAAAAGGTGGCCAAACATCTTTCCTCTTCTGTTTTCAACTGTTGTCAGAATTTTTTCTTTTCTCTCTCACCATGTCGAGCACCTCTTGGTTGCTTTTTTTAGAATCAGTTATGCAGGTTCGAATTCTGTGGTCACATTAATGAATTTAATATCTCAAAAAGAGCTCATTGTTAACTAGTCCAATTAAAATACAACTATAATTCTAATTTGAATGGGGGGCGATAAGCGTCCCGCGTGGGGTGTTTTGTACGTTTCCCCCTCCAGCGTCTACCCGAGCCAGCCCAGCTCCTTAAAATAACGGAGTGTGGCTCTAGGTCGCTGGCATAACTGCTCCAGTGGCTTAGATGGTGAATGAGATGATGGCGATAAAACTATGTTTGTTGCTATGTTCAAAGTAAGCTTCAAATATTTAAAAAAATTTGATAAACCGATGAGGTTAGAACCGATTAAAAACAGTTGCTATCCAGCGCATTCCTGCAGTCTTAGTCAGATCATTAGTCAATACAGTATTTCATTAGACACCGTACAAATTCTCTACGTTTGATGGCAGTACTACACAAGACATTGGCGAAATTGTAAAACACCCTCACAGAAGCCACAAACAAGAATTGAATTGAACCTTGTTAGTGGTCTTCCTACATCATAATTTAAGCTGAAAACATACTATCGGACGCGGCTGTCAGTCGCGTCCGTAAGACGCGTTCGATAGTATGTTTCCAGCTTAAAACAAATGTTTAATTTGAATTTATCTTATCTTATCTTATCTTATCTTATAGAGGGGCCAAGAAATAACTCGGACACTTCGACCCATTGGGATCTATTGTGGTCCCCTAGATAACTTACTCCTCCCCAGTCTCGTCGAAAATTGTTCTCATGAGTTTTACAACGAGACTAGGAGATACGAGCCTATAGTCTTCTGGTTTTGGATATCCGACGCCTAGGAGACTCATTCGCTTACTAGCCATTGCATCGCATGTGCACAGAAGGTGCTCCATGCGTTCCGTATGTTCCCCACACAACCTGCACATGGGTGTCGCGGTTAGACCCATCTTCATGAGCATGTCGTTGGTACCAAAGTGCCCAGTAAAGGCCCCAAGCAGGTAGCGGATTTGTCCCCTGCTCATGTTCCAAATGCATTCCCGGGCTTTAAACGTAGAGCCTAGGAACTTCTTGGAGTGTTGTAGACCGGTATTAGACAGCCAATAAGTTCGCTGTCTGTGATCTGCAAACTCCCTAAATGCGGCTTTCACGAGACACGTTGAAATGCCTACACATGGCTCTGGACCCACAAAATCATTTGCTGAGCCCTCTCTTGCCAGTTCATCGGCCACTTCGTTACCATGGAATCCTTTGTGCCCAGGGACCCACATCAGTCTTACCCTGTTGTGCCTCCCAAGCCTGTTTAGGGTCTGGATAGCATCCAGAATAAGTCCGGAGTCCACTTTGTAGGATGCCATGGCTTTGATTGCAGCCTGACTGTCACTAAGAATATATATGGATTTACCACTGGTTCCTCTATCTATATTCTCTTGAGCGCAGGATATTATGGCATATGTTTCTGCTTGGAATACAGTTGCCATCTTCCCTAAGCTTTTGCTACATTTGTAGCCTTTTGCGTATATGCCCGCTCCTGTACCTGATTCCATTTTGGATCCATCAGTGTACCACACCAGACTATCTTGCTCTGGTGGATCAAGTCCCTTCGTCCAGTCCTCTATTGTAGGGATTTGGACCTTAAAAGATCTTTCAAACACAAACACAGTTTGCATTTTATCGGATAACATGCTTGTTACCCGATCTAGGCCTTCGTTTTCGTCGAACTTTGTATGGTTAGTCTTTGGCTTAGAGGCATCCCATAGTCCTGCAACAGCAAGACGATGTAGTGTCTTCCTTGCCTCGAGTTCAACCATCATATGCAGTGGAGGGATATTGAGGTATCTCTCAATCGCTGCCGTAGGTGTTGTCCTGAAAGCACCCGTGATGCCAAGACACACTGTTCTTTGTAACCTGGTGAGTGGCGCTTTGCACGAGGCAAGCTTTGTTCTAGGCCACCACACTATGCTGCCGTATGTAATAATAGGTATTATCATTGTCCGGTACAGCCATCGTATCACTTTGGGCTTTAGCCCCCAAGTTTTGCCGTAGGTGGAACGACACATGCCGAACACTCGTAAGGCCTTAGTCGTAATATTTTCCACATGAGTTTTCCACCTGAGTTCTTTATCAAGCGTTACACCCAAATATTTAACTTCGGTGGACCAAGGCAGTTTTATTCCATTGAGGGAGAGCTCTTCTAGGTTACCCAGTTGTCTCTTCCTCGTGAATGGAATAATTACTGCTTTGCTTGGGTTGATAGAGAGGTGATTCTTTGTACACCATTCCTCCGTCATCCTCAATGCCTGTTGTAATAATCCAGAGACTATGTTCGGGAATTTACCATTGACCATTATAGCTATGTCATCTGCATAGCCTACTGTGTAGAATGGTCCGGTATTGAGTTTGGTAAGTAGCGAGTCTACTACCAAGCACCACAATAATGGTGACAGCACTCCGCCTTGCGGGCAACCTCTTGTTGTTTTTGCACTAAGTCTGTCACCCATCAGTTCCGATCTGACTATTCTGCTTCTCAGCATGTAGTCAATCCAGTTGCACATGGTATCGTTGATGCCATGCTCCTTTGCAGAAATGCGTATGGACTCAAATGTTGTCTTGTCGAAGGCTCCCTCTATGTCGAGGAAAGCCCCGACACAGATTTCTTGTCCCTCTAGCGCAGCCTCGGCTCGACTCGCAACATAGTGCAATGCCGTTTCCGTAGATTTGCCAGGGCTGTAGGCGCATTGTAGTTTATGCAGAGGGAGTACTTTCAGTGGTCCCTCTCTTAAGTACCTGTCTACCAGTTTCTCCAGAGTTTTCAAGAGAAAAGATGATAGACTGATTGGCCTATAAGCTTTAGCTTCTTCATAAGTCGGTCTACCTGCCTTCGGTATAAAGGTGACTTTGACTTCCCTCCATGCCTTGGGTACATACCCAAAGGCTATGCAGGCTCTGTAGAGCTTACTCAAATGAGGTATCAAAACAGATGCCCCTTCTTGCAATAGTATTGGGTAGATGCCATCCGGACCCGGGGATTTGAGAGGCTGGAAGCCTGCTATGGCCAGCTTCAGTTTATTTTCATCTACCACTTTCTTTGCCGTGAGCCAGTTATTTTTGGACGTGTGCCTTGTGAGTTGAGAATTTGAATTTAAATAAAACAGTTAATTATTTTTGATTTTATTCGACACTGCTTAATATAGGCACATCAGTATACACTGCTCGCCTATAAACAAATAATTAAATAATATAGTTTATTATGTACCAGAGATCTTTTACTTCTGTTTGAAAGTATTTTTACATATAATACATACGAAGCGGTTTGACTCACCATTTTTGATTGATACCACCAGGGAATGGAACAGTCTTTCTGCTTTCCTGTTTCCTAAGAGATATAATCTAAAGCTTTTCAAGGTCATAGTGAATAGGTATATTCTGGGTTTGCGTGCTTCATCTACGACCACAACGTCGCTTACCATCAGGCGAGTTGGCGGTCAAGGAACTTATTCGCGATTAAAAAAAAAACATGCCACCACGCATGTGTGCATACCGGTAAACAACTAGTCGAGCTAAAAACAATAATGTGGAGGGGAATCATGTTATCATAGAAGATCTCTACTGCTAATTAAGTTATTGATCAGACTACACATTACCCTGATACAGGCTCAGCCTAGTAAGGCAATCAACAGGTATTTGTTAATTTATAAAAGTAAAGAAATATGTTTGTTTTCAAATTACAGGGGTCTCTGGAAGAAATATGGCGACAAAAGAGTGATAGACACGCCCATCACGGAGATGGGATTCGCCGGCATCGCGGTGGGAGCTGCGTTCGCCGGCC
Source organism: Hypomecis punctinalis (assembly GCA_949316475.1). Lineage (NCBI taxonomy): Eukaryota > Metazoa > Arthropoda > Insecta > Lepidoptera > Geometridae > Hypomecis > Hypomecis punctinalis. Next base: position 1,709,169 of record OX438796.1, read on the forward strand.
TCAGGCCCATCTGCGAGTTTATGACATTCAACTTCTCCATGCAAGCTATTGACCATGTAAGCCATCATTATCATAAATCTTTTTTTAATAAAGTATCTGATAAATCATACAAAATCTGATTGCAATACAGACAAAAACACTGTTGTAGTGGTCTAGTGATAGTAACACTCGCCTTACAATGGTGAGGTTATGGGCTAAAATCCCAGTCCTGTATGTACCAATGACTTCTTTGGAACATAGATATGAAATTATACAGAAAACAAGGTAAGGTAAGTAGGTTAAAATCCCAGTTCATTGGAACTTACATATGGAATGACACACCACCAGCTTTTTTATATTTATATTCATACTCAATTATATGCGGATATGGGTACATAAGGTTGGCATTAATACATACAAATGTTTGTTGAAGGAAGATGTGAAACAACCTGCATTTGTCTATAAACAAAATTAAATGGTGTATATGAATCCACCAACCAGCACTGGACCAGCATTGTGGATATGGCCCAATTACGCTTAGCTGTTGAGTATTAAAAAAGGCTGATTCAGTACAGTATGTATAAAGGAGAAAAAAAGGGATTAAAGGTGAAACATACCCATCACGAAGATGGATTTTGCCAGCATTACCTGCGGCTATGTAAGCCATCATCATCAGGCTTTCAAAAAAAAAACAATAACAGCTTATTTACTAAGCATGACTGTATGACTTGTTCTATTTCTCTACAGCTTAATCACAATATATCTAGATCACACACTAGTAAAAAAAGCCATAATGTGATACAACAATACAGTGGGATGACGGGCAAACTGCCAGGGGCCCTGTAGGTGATCCAGCCTAAAAGGATTACAAGTGCAAAAGCATGTTGATGAAAATTTTATCGAAATAATTATTTTTTTCCAAAATAGCATATTTCAATCATTGGAATATACTTGACTGCCTCGGTGGCACAATGGTTACTCACCCTGACTTCTGGATCAAAGAGGTGCAGGTTCTATTCCCACCCAGAGCAAACATTTATGTGATGAACATAGTTGTTTGCTCTGTGTCTGGGTGTTATTTAGGTACTAACTATATAAGTATGTATTTAAAATTATGTCTATGTAGTATATCGGTCTCTGGCAGCCATATCACAAGCCTTGCTTAGTTTGAGGTCAAAGACCGTGTCTAAGGGCGCGTACACATAGAACATCCGTTTTACAGGTCCGTTTAAACGTATATGTTATTAGCGTATGTAGTTGTATGAGCGAGTTCATACAGAATACAGTATTCCGGATCCAGTAAAAAATACTGATCCGACAAAATAAGCAGCAATCTGTTTTACAGGTCCGTTTAAACGTATATGTTATTAGCGTATGTAGTTGTATGAGCCAGTTCACACAGTATTCCGGATCCAGTAATACTATACTAATGTGTAGTACTACTACTACTATGCTGTGTGAATATTACCTCCAGTAGCGACGGATCAGTTAAAAAGGATCCTGTAAAACGGATGTTCTATGTGTACGCGCCCTAAGACGTCCTCTAATATTTATTATACTTACATAATATACAAAATTGAAATAGTATATAGTATTTATACACAGGTATACACAAGTATTGAATATACATCCTTTGTCAAAGTCATGCTATTTATTCACATCTATAAAATGTCTAAAACCCATGAAATCCATTTAAAGTTTTAAAAAGGTGTGTAAAAATAAATATCAACTAGAAAATCAATTAAATTGCTTACATGCCTACATTTGCATATATTTTACAGTCTGAGTTATTGAAAAGAACCTACATCAAGCTTATTAGTTGAGCTAAATTAGCTATGGACTTAATGCTATATATTTAATATAATAGTTGCCATGGAAATGTTGTCACATGAAGGTGTGTCATGCTCATGTCATCATTGATTTATTATTTAAACCCTACAACGCGGTCACATTAACTAGACGCTTGAACATGTGACGTTATTTTGGCGCTCAAGTACGGTGTGCAAAAAAAAACCGGCCAAGTGCGAGTCGGACTCCCGCACGTTCCAAACCATCTTCTATTAAATATAAGTTTCTACCTGTTTATTAAGATCGAGTAAAAATTGCTTAAAAATTAATGCGATGCGTCGAGTTAATGTGACCACGTTATAGTGAATAATTATTTTCCAAAAAAAAATATTTGATAATTTAAGCATCATATTACATGTACCTATAAGTTTCCAAACTATAAGGTTACAAAACTATTTTTATTCTTCTCACACAGTACCTCAAGTCAATTTTTAATTTTCATTTATCACAGTTTCACATTTATTGCCAGCTTTTGAATCCTGGGCTTATCGGTTCGAACCCAGATCCTGTACTAATAATTTTTTTGCGATTGCATAAATATATCCAATATATATCCATTATATCCAACATTCACAGAGGGAAATTGTTGTAAGGCAATCTTACATAGAGGCAATCTGGAGTAGATTCGACGGACAATGGTGTATGTTAATATACCAATCGGCAACTGAATCAGTGCAATAGATATATCAGAATCGAGTTTTGAAGGCCATACAATTTTTGTGTGGTACATTTTAATTTAAAAAAAAAAGTTGATCTAAAAGTTTACAAACAATTCAATAACTATGGATTAGATAAGGAAAAATGTTAAGACGCTTAGAAATTAAAGAAAATAATTCTTCAAAATAAAAGAGAATATCACTATAACTTATTTTAAAATCGCTAGAAATTGAGCACTTGAAATAAATAATAATAATAATAATAAATCGCAGGGGCGACTTTGAGGCGAGTCGTCGGTGAGTGGCGACACCGCGAACCCTGATTCCCTGGGGCTAAATGAGACCCCTGACTCCTCTCTTGCCTTAACTGGCCGGCTTGGAGTGGAAACCGCAAGAGCTAAGAACCTAAGCTCCAGGGTGGAAGTGTTAAAGGGCATAACGCCGCGAGTAGCGTCTAGTGAAAGCGCAGCACACCTCTCGACACCCTAAGCCGTCCACACCAATGTTGCCCCTCCGGCGCCAATATACGGTAGCTATTATGGGGGGCCCATTTAGTGGATGGCAAGTCACCACCCGCCTGAATATTTGAAATGAGGTATTATTTGGCGGGTGCCGTACCTCATTCCATAGCCCGTATTAAGTCATCGAACAGCACATCACAATAGCCCGATATACTGTAAGTCACATCTAGCAATAGTTTTTTCATTCTACTTTATGTACTCAACATTTTATATTAATTTAATAAAAAAAGATGTAAAAGGGCCTCTCAGTGTTGGTTTCGGCCCCATTGATGCCTACCAAAGGACCAAGCTTTGCTTGTGATTTTAAGTGAATAAAAGATAATAATAATACACAATCCGTATAAATAATGGCTTGAGCACTTGGATTATCTTTAGACCTTCAAGGGTCTGTGGATGATCCAATTGCTTTCTATGTAGTAGTAATGTAGTATTGTCATTATATTAAAATTAAAAAAAAAGCTAGAAATTGTCTTTTATCTCGATTCTGTAGCTTTACAGGTTGAATCATATAACTTGGCAGCTGATGTTAACGAGCTGCGGATCACTAAAACCTCGCGCAGAAGTCAAGTGAGCTTCTGTCAGGATTGGGCTATCTGCATCTTGTAGCTAACATCACAGCGGTCAAATTTTATGATTCGACCTGTACAGTATCAGTAAGTATAAATAAATAATTATAATCATACACACTTTGCAGTTATCAGACAGAAATGTGAAAGTCAACAAAACATAAACTTGGCGGAGATAAAGTCCAGATTTGGTCGATAAGATTATTTATGTGTCACACAATTCATCATGCTCTCTCTGACTTTGAATCGCGATTTCAATGGCGTCATTTACAGTGCATGATAAGTTGATAACACAGGTAGTAAAGCAACTGGTTGATAAAATGATAACCTTTGAGGTAATTCAACTATTTTAATTGTTATGTCTAGAGGTAATTAATATTTGAGTGTTTTGTCTTATAGATATACAATTGATTGTGTTTCAATTCATCAATTATTTCGTCTTAATCTTCGGACGATTGCCTAGCCCTGGTTTCAGAGTTTTTAATGTATTACTATTTCGTTGTATCGGTATTTTATTAGTCTACTGAATAACATATTGTCTCTCATAGGGGGATTGTAGCAGATCAACTTTTGTTATCACTCCGGCAAAGCCGCGGGTAAAAGCTAGTCTACAATTAAAAAATCTCATGGGGTCAGCATATCTCGCCATTTTCCTCCACACCATTATCTGAAACATACAAAAACTTGCAAAATTTAATAAAACATTATCAGAAGAATCTGATTAAAAAAATAAATGACAGTTTATTAAGATTTACTAATGAGTACCAAAATGATGATAGTATAGAATTCATCTATCCATCAGCCGAAGGATATTCACTGCTTGACATAGGCTGTAACGAACCCTACCTACCTACCTATTTAGCCTAATTTATAAACCTAAGAAAATAAAAAACTATTTTTAAAAACTGTCTAAACTAAAATGTCAGAAGAATAGAACCTAATTTGAGTTGAACTTATTTTATGAAACCTGTCTAAAATAAAATATCGGATGAAATGATTTTAGAAACGTCATTTGCTTTCTATGGTTCCTAGCTTTATGACATACTAGCTATGCAACCTGGTTTCACTCAATCATGAAGAAATTATAACTTGAACCTCATGAAAGAAATATCTAAGTTATTAAGAATGCATTAAATTCTATAATAGATATTCAATAAGATCCCAGCTTACAATTCGTATTGATGAATAACAAGAAATGCCAATACTTAACTGTGAACTTCTCAGGTTCATTCTATAATCAGGAACTACTAGCGCCATCTGCTTCCGGTTCACTTGATAAGAGACTGCCTACTTTTTGATACTAGTATTCTGCAGTGACATTCCTATCATAATTATCTAATCTATTTACCTACTTGTATGTTAGTTTGGCCAGTGTTCGACTAGTGGTAGATTCTGCGTTATAGACCGCATAAACCCTAGGTAAAGGTGATTCGAAAGACCTATCTGCCTTTAGATTACCTAAGTTCAGGAAGAAAACCCTATGTTTTACCTACTTTAATCTTTTATGAACCTGCAAGTATTTTACTAATCTCAAAGTGAACTGAAGTATCTAATTAATGCCTCAAGAGCTAAATAGAAATACTGATTTAGAGCTTCTCTGTTTTACGCGGAGATTATTGGAATATTTTTGTTTTAAATGTAATGTAGCTCTATAAAGCTATGCAGATTCTAGATTAAGAAAATATAAGATATGTGCTGAGAAAGAAATTCCAGATATTCCAAAACTTGAACTCATGATAACAAAGAAACTCTATCATTGATCTAATATTAATTGTCAAACTACGAATAATAAATAAAAATATCAATTTCATGCCAGAAGAATAGTATTAATTTATTTCTGACAGTTAATACTAAAGTTATTAATTTTTATTTATCAGAGAATATTTTGATTTTATGTTTATCTCTGTTTATTTCCCTAGTCATGGCGCTCGCGAGAGCTGAAAACCACGAAAAAAAAGACTCTACCAAGCTTTCGAAAATCTAACGCAATCCTGGAAAAGAAAGCTCGAAATAAAAACCTGGAGTCGCGAGTGTCTTGTCAGTCTGATCTCGGTTATTTCGTCCACTTAATAAGTCTTGCATGAATTCCAGAGTGTTCACAAGAAAGACTCCAAGATTACTATAGATGAAGGTTCGAGAATCGACTTTGCCATATAAAATAATGTGTAAATCAATATTATAATAAGTCATCAATAACTTTATTTCAAAGTGAGCGGAATTTGCACTCTTTAATACGGACTCGGGTTATCCCTCCATTACGGAAATGAGAAACACTGGCCCAAGCTCTATCCGGCTTCAAGAGTTCTGCACACTGATGAAAATACAGCATTGATCAAGTAGCTCTAACGGCTGATATTCAAATAATGTGACGAAGCAATAATGTCGTATAGCGATAGCCGACTCTGCGATTCTCATACCATATGTAAATAAAATATAATCAATCTAAAGAATACTCTGTCCTTCACAAGTTTCTATATTGCCAAGTCTGGTTATAATATTGCGTTACTATAGGATGAATAGGCTCGAGTATCGTGGACTTCCTTAAATCGGTTGTATGTTCACATAATATGATTAGAGCTGAAACAGTAAAAAAGTTATTATATCTGTAAATAACATGTGGAACTCCAAAGAGATTATAGGGTTGAAAGTCTCGACTCATAATCTAGAAAGTATTCAGATCTTGATTACACTTCAATGAATCCATTCCATTCAGTATTTGGTCTATACCATCATTGTAGCTTGGAAGAAGGAAAACGTCGTATATCGGTAACATATTTCTATAGCGCAGATGCAATGACATATAAATCCTTCATCTTGCATTAGTCCACTTAATTCATATGGTTCTATTGCTATAGATATTCTACTTCTTCAGAAAACTTCGTAAGACAACACAAGCAAGACCACCATAAGAACCTGTAGACGTATGTATATTTATCAACCTGCATCGGGTCAGCGTAGACAATATTGTCTTGCTTCTATAATGTGACGTAACTTCGTAGCAACACACTCATACTCGTAAGATAATAGTTATGCATAAGAATTCATTCGCATTGAGTCAGCATGACGGGCGTAGGCCTATCTTACTTGAGCAGACCTTAATACTTCTTCAGGAAACATCGTAAGACAACTTATGTAAGACCGCCATTATGTTATTGTATTGTAAATGTATATTTATCAACCCGCAACGGGTCAGTGTAGACAATATGGTATTGTATCTATAGTGGAGCGCTGCATCAAAAGTATCTCGTACTCGTACATAGTTATATGAGAATAAATACGTATCAGCACATCGTGGCTGCGAGGCGGACATAGGCTTATCCTCGTTTGCAGATCTTAAATTGGCAGTTAGTCATTTACATAACTAATGCAGAACTGAACTGTTCGAAACATTAACTGCTGAAAATATTCTTTACCTATATATGTACATTAATTTAAAAAAAAATAAGATTATACGAAACCAAATCCTCTAGGCACATCTTCGTCTTTCGATAGAAAACATCATGCTTCCGACTTCATATTCTAAGGCATGAAACTGATTTTTCGTCGTAATAGCTCATGATTGACCGCGTTTCCTTTTCTGCACATGATCCTCGCTGTTTTATATCACTTTTAACCTTCGGCTACAAACACTATTTTTTCATACATGAATGGCAACAGGGGTGACACGTCACCCCATACCTTTCAAATTCAAATAAAACAACAATATCTAAGAGAATTAAACTTATTTATTATGGGATCAATAGCTTACACAATTAAAAATAGGAATGTGACGTTTAATCAGGCACTTTAATTTTACTATTATGATTTTTTTGCATTAAATGCAGTTTAAACAAATTTCTTTGTGGTGTCCACTGCAAGTGGGCTGAAGGCATTTCGTGCAAACAGTCTTTACTTTTTTGTCTCGTTTTCTTGGAGACAGTCAACATCTTGATTGTTTCTGTAATTTTACGGGGGGTTCTCTTTCAGGAAACTCCTGGTTCATATTTAGAATATCACATATAGTGAGTCTTAATTTTCGCAGCAAATTTGTACTCAAACTGCGCTTCATGTGTGGTTCCGCCAATTGTAAAGCTAAGTTTTTCAAATAATTGCTTCGGAACTTGTTAACAGGAGTGTTCGGATGTTTAGCGGCAACATAAAGTACCATAGAATTGATACCAGCTTGATCCAGCATGCCATAGAAATATCGAAGCGGCCAACGTCTGGTATTTCTAGCCGTGCTATATGAATGCATCATTTTGTCGAAAGTATCGACTCCGCCTTTCGTTGAATTGTAAGCAATGCTCTTACCACCACATTTCGAAGTCATTTTTATAAAATAATATATAAAAAACAAAGATTTATATCAGTTTTAGTAAAATATATACATACGTAAAAAGCAACAGGGGTGACGCATCACCCCAGCACTATCAATATAACAAAAACAACGACTTACCATGAAACGTGGCTGCGTGCGACTGATTGCATTCACTCTAATTAGAGAATAGATCGAGCGTTAAAGTGAGACAAAAATAACGTCAATGAAATATTGAAACTTTTTCCGGCGAGTGGGGTGACGGTTACCCCTGTTGCCTTCCTAAGGTTAAGCTAAAATCACTGAAATATCTTGAAAATCTGCAAAAATAATTATAATTTTTCCCGAGTGAAGTCCTAACTGACAATCCCCGTCAACCCCCGTTCTCTTTCTAATTCGCTTATTTAAATCACGACTTTTTTTTTCTCTAAGCGTCCTGCAAAGAGTTGATATACCTAGATTGTAGTTTTGTTGCTTTTTCAAATGTATTTATTTAACATGTTTGTTTGAATATTATTTGAATGAAAAGTTTCTTTGAATAATATTAAAAAATATCATAAATTCATAAGAGAGACTCCTGACCTACAAGTATGCCTTCATCCTAAGCCTAATTACTCAGGTGTGAACGACAAACCACCTGAGGTTTGTTACAAGGCCTTCTCTATGGATTTTAAGTGAACCCAGTTGGACGCAAAATTCAAATTCAAAATACATTTATTGACTCAAAAAACAAGTTACATGTGGTGACAATGAGCTTCAGATCTCCAAACTAAGCATAGCTTGTATTTTGGAGATCCATATTCCCCTTAGAAGATTTAAATAAAATTATTTTAAATATTGAAAAAAAACTGCTCAAAGCAGCTTGCATACATCGTGATCCTGCGGTCTTAATGAGGTCGTTAATCCACCTTGTAGGTAGACTTCTTATGTTGCGCTTGACCTTTACGTGGTATACATTCAAGAACTTTTCGACCCCATCGGTCTTCAAGCCTCCGGGCTATGTGTATCGAAATTATCAGGACTAAATTGTATCTTCCAGATACTGAATTCGGCCGCCAAAACCTACTACATGTCAGCTGGTCGCATCAACGTGCCCATAGTGTTCCGCGGGGCCAACGGCGCGGCGGCCGGCGTGGCCGCGCAACACTCGCAGTGCTTCGGCGCCTGGTACATGCACTGCCCCGGACTCAAGGTCGTCATGCCCTACTCCGCCGAGGACGCTCGAGGTAACTAGGGCTATAAGACTGGCAGTGCATGTGCACTGCCCCAGATTTGAGGTCGTCATGCCCTACTTTGCGGAAGACGCTAAAGGTACGAACAGCCAGAATGTGGAATGCTTTGTCTAATTTATTGTTAAACATAGTTCCACCTTCAGAGAAATTATATCACGGCGGCTCTGTTCGCCTTATAATAATTATATCAGGTAAACTGAACACGTCATCTTTCTTCTTTCTCATACGTAATGTTTTATGTGCAGGTCTCCTGAAAGCGGCGATCCGCGACCCGGACCCCGTGGTGGTGCTAGAAGACGAGATCCTGTACGGCCTGCCCTTCCCCTTGCCGGATGAAGCGCTCTCTAAAGACTTCGTACTGCCCATCGGTGAGTCAACCAATAACTTCCTTCTTAGGACAAAGGGGTTTGACACATTTGTGGCATACCCACCCACCCGCGCCGCCATTATGACATTTTTTTTCCAAAATTTCCGCACTCGTTGGGGCGCTAAATAATAATAAAACTGGACGAAAGTAATATCTTTTGTCTCTATTTGCGTATACGTTTTTTTTGTCTGACTATTACGCACTACATAGACGTAATAGTCAGGCAAATTTTTCGCGCCAAAAACTACTGTTGAATTTTTGATGAGATGAATAAATCAACATATTTATGAACTATTACCTATTTTCTATCATTTATATCAGTATTATGCAGGTTTTTACTATTATCTAGAGTCTAAATATGACAACGTGTATATAGCTATCTAAGCATGTATAGCACATGTTTTTTCTCGCACCCTATACGCTAGTAACTTCTCCAGCCATTCTCCCTCCACGACTTAGTATATATGAGTAAAGGACACTTATACACACAATCCTACTAATATTATAAACGTGAAAGTTTGTGAGGATGGATGTATAGATGTTTGTTACTCTTTCACGCAAAAACTACTGAACGGATTGAGATGAAACTTTGCAATAATATAGCTTATATATCAGAATAACACATAGGCTATACATTATAATAGTATTGCGTCAAAAATCAAAATATCATGTGGGCGAAGCCGCGGGTAAAAACTAGTATAATATTTCGAGCGAGGATAGGTGGAGAAGCTGCTAGCGTAGGTATAGGGTGTGAGAAAAAACAGTTGCTATACATACTTCAATCAATCAATCAAAAAGTTTTATTAACAAAAAATAAGGTACATGAAAATTATTGTAATTATTATTATTTATTTCTCTAGTTATATACTTCACTATGCTGTACGAGAACTTTGCGACCTATACAGCCAAATATCTCGAGAACGTGACACTTTAGTGTAATGTAGTACTGAACATCTTCATTGTTTGTGTAAGTATCTCCTACCCATATATCCTACTTTCATTGTGCGCGGAAACTTATAGAAAAAAAATGGCGGCGGGTGGATATGCCAGCTTCCATACAAAAATATTCAAACTCCTTTGGTGAGAAAAATTGCCTAAAAATGAGGCCCCAGAACTTCGACTTGCCCATTGCCAGAGCATTTCAATATCTTCCTATTGAGGATATAGTCTATCAATTGAACTCTAGGCGTATTCGAGATCCAGTAACTGTGTTAGCAGATGAGATCCTGTATAGAACAAATTAAACTTCTTTGACGGCTATGAAGTTTAATAAAACCCAATCCTCGCTCAATCGCAGCTGTTATGCGAGCTTCAGTCAGGATTTGATTTTGCACAGCTTGTAGTTAACTTCACAGCGGTCAACAAGCTTGATTCGGCCTGTGGAAGCTATTCCTGCTGAAGTGCTCTCTAATAACTCCGTGGGGGCAATTGGAACGCACGCACGTCCTTCAATTGTCGGTGGCTGCAGTAATGTACTGTTGTGATCGTTCCAGGTAAAGCGAAGATCGAGCGTGAGGGCAGTCACGTGACCATCGCATGCGCCGGCCGCGCCGTGCAGGCGTCGCTCGCCGCGGCCACCGAACTAGCGGGGAAAGGTAAACACACAGATTTCCATAAAAGGCAGATAGCGCCGCGCCGAACTTACTAGTGACTGCAGTCGGCTAAGCTTGTGCGTGACACACATAGACACCTACTTTTTACACTATACCGATAGGTGCTGCAGTAGGAGTGTGATGTTGCTAGTAAAAGAAAATAATATCCCAAAATTTAACGATAACTTTTTTTAATTTAAACATAATATGTAAAGTAATATGAAAAATACTTTGTTTTGTTTCTTTCTTCCGTTTTGGCGGGATCTTGAATATCTATTTTTAACACTTGATTTTCATTGTTAATACAGTAGATCTCTCGGAAATATAAATGTAGTGTACTTTTTATGTACTAACGAATAATTTAAAACGATTTCCAAAAACTAGTCAAATAGCCTATTGTCAATATTTGTTATTAATAATATAATTATTTTTTGCAAAAAATAGCATGACTGATTCGCAATTAGAAAAACCATATTAGGAAAATTACCCCAGAATTTCGGAAAAAAATAATTGGATGCATACTTGTCACGCTGATTAATGTTCTTGAGTTTGTGTATGTTTTGTGTTCCAAGCCGTCTGTCTAAAATAATTTAAAGAATAATAAGGTTAAACAATAAACTCACCTGTGAAAAAATATTCCATCGTGACTCTTTTGTTTTTGGGAACTATTTTTGCAATCCCGAAGGACGCAATACGGCATAATTATATGAAAACCACGCTGCAAAATATTACCAAGATAGGCGTACGACCCGGCTGTTGCTTGAAAACGAACTGATAGCGGAAACGTATTACTCGAGCGTTTAGTATTACTGAACTTGGCGTCACATGCGTGTTCGGCGAGGCTCTGTCTGGGAAGTCAGTTTGTAAACATTACTATTTCTTTATTTCCAAAACTGAGTAAACTAAGTCATAAAACTATAACCTCCTCACAGAGAAACTGAACGTTCCCTGAAAACGTCCCGCGGTAATTAATGTTGGTCACAATGCGAGACGCGGAAGTTGCTCGTTGCAAAGTTGAATGATAAGAAGAGCACAACTCGCACAAGAGCCAGCAAAAAATATAAATCATGACATAGAAAATACCGAGATATGGTGCGAGCTAACTGAAACACAATCGTAGCAGAGATTTATGAATACTGAATAGATACTGATACTGAATAGCAACGAGCCGCCACCGCGGCCTACTTGATACTTGATGAGCGGGCGTTTTCCGCAAGACGGGCCTCTTCGGGCCCTTAATTGCGTGACAGCCCGGCCGTGGCTAGTCCAGCCACCCGGTGCTCTCCAGGAAGTCCAGCAACTCGCTGACGCCGGCGCAGGCCTCCCGGAGCGTCCTCGGTGACCCGAGGATCTTCGTTCGTTGTTCTGCCACGCTGCTACACTCTAGCAGCAGGTGCGCGGCTGTTTCTTCTGTCTCCATGCATCCTCTGCATAGGGGACTGTCTGTAACACCAATTTTAAATAGGTGCTTGTTTAGAGGGCAATGTCCGGTGACAACTCCAACTAAGCGTCGAAGTCTGTCTTTTGCAAGGTTAAGCAGACGTCGAGAGTATCTCGGATTTAAGTCCGGGAAGGCTTCTCTCGATTGCCTGCAACCTTCGGTACTTGCCTAGTATTCTTTGTGTTGTCTTTTGGTATGCGCACGGATCCATGTCCTGACTTGGCTGAAGGGCAGGGGGATCACCGCGGCCTAACCTCTCGATAGTTATTACTACAGAAATGTAGGTACCGCCATTCATACACTACACATTGGAAAGAAAGAGTTATGTGGGGTGCCCTAATGCCCGGTTCGTTTGAAAGTCTCAATTTGTCCAAAAAGGGCAGGCGTATTGTTTTTTGATAAATTTCTATAATAAATCAAACTAATAAGTCCATTATGATGTGTATTTGCTCACCATAAACTATTTTACATTAGTTTCTTAAATAATTATCACAACTTGGATTGACTGAATATGTGCTTTCGCCTCGAAGCGCAAATCAAGAATGATCTCACCTAAAGATTCATATTTTTACATCTCTTCAGTTTCTTTTCTCGTTTCCTGATTGGTTGTTTTAAAACTGCGCCGGAAGCAGTTTTTATTGGTTAAAATGGGGCTGGTTGTTAAATCGGCCAATCATAAACCAGAGAAATGTTACCCTTACAAGTACTAGAAAATATCATTTGAATATATATATATATATTTAAAAACCAGATTAAAATTTTATGCAACGATTAAAAATCATGACATTTCGATATAAATATAAATAAAGAGCTATTACAACCAGATGGTGATGTGGTAGATCGAGAAAATCTGAAGGAGATGCATTGATTTAATATGGCTTGAGTTAGAAAGAGATATGAAAAATATCTCGACTCAGTGGTTGATGCCGTGTTTTTCTCCTGATAGAGTCAAATTACAATCCATATTTGACAGTTTTGACAGATTTGGGCAAGATTTTCCAAGCATTTTGGTGGTTGAGAATTGCGTCAAGCGACAACAGCGCTATATCTCTGGTTATAATAGCTCTGTAGTTAGTCATAATCAACTATTCATAAAAAATCCATATCATAAAAAGTTGGTCCCATTCTAAATGTTATTTATGTATTGAATATTCCTAATTCGCATGATGAAAATATTTCCAGGTGTCGAGTGCGAAGTGATAAACCTGCGCACACTCCGGCCGCTAGACTTCGAGTCCATCGCGCGCTCCGTGGCCAAGACGCACCATCTCGTCACCGTGGAGCAAGGCTGGCCGCAGTGCGGTCAGTATCATCTCTAGTGTCGAGTGAGAGTGATAGTTGAGCGAGAGTGATAGTCCAGTGAGAGTGATAAACCTGCGCACACTCCGGCCGCTAGACTTCGAGTCCATCGCGCGCTCCGTGGCCAAGACGCACCATCTCGTCACCGTGGAGCAAGGCTGGCCGCAGTGCGGTCAGTATTAATATCGCAAATTTAAATTCTGTTGTTACAGCATACCATGCACATGCTGGATCAATATTAAGATTTGGGATTTTGTTTTGAGGTAACGCGACTGACAAACAAACAGCATTTAAGGCTCAAAAACGGTGCATGCGAGCAATTCTAGAGTTAAAACGGAGACAATCATGTAAAAATCACTTCAAAAAATTAAAAATATTGACTATGCCTTCTCTCAACATTTTGGAAGTTGCCATATTCGCTAAAATGCACCCTGAATTGTTTAGACAAAAAAATAGTGGTAGAAATAGGGAAAACAAATTGTGGCTACATTGCTCAAAGATTCATCTTCTTAATACTATCGTCTTTTGCATGCTACTGGTCATTTATAATAACTTACCTGTTCAAATAAGAGTTGAGGATGATATCAACCTATTTAAAACAGCCTTATCTACACTACTAGTTGATAAAGCATATTATAGTATAGACAATTTCTTAAATGATAAAGATATAAAATCGCAAAATTCATATCCTCGATCATTGTTATAAATTATAAATCTTATTATAAATCCTGACTTGAAACAAAATTGTATGTAAATATTTTTTTTTTTGACATTGACATTTATTAATTTCACAATTGACATCATGACGAATGTAACTGATATTTTTTTTTTAGTCTGTGACGTCTATTGACAACTTTGACGTAACTTCACTCATTGTATGTTTTTAACTTGACAATAGGCTATTTTACTATGAACGAGAAAAACTCTGTAAATGTATTTTTGAGATAGCTTAAGCAAAAAGCAATCGGAAAATGTACCTTTTAGATCATAAAACAACAAAATAAATTTTAAAAATCAATACAAAATATTCCGTCTTTTTAATCTGTGCATAAAATAGTCGCCGCTACGTTATGACGTCATCCGGCTATGTAAACATTGAATAGTTTGTCCGGTGTTTGTACACTAGTATTCCAGGAACAGCACACGAACGGTAACACATTATTAATCATTTATAATAACTCATTTTCTACATAAATCTCAAACTTACAAACAAAGACACTATCGTGAAAAATATTTACGTGCATTGTTTACATAGCATAGTGACGTGATTCATGACCACAGAGTAAAATAATGACATCCATCGTTTTACGTCAATTACGCGCGAACATTTGAAATTATAAAATTAAAATGCATTTTTAAAACATTAACGATTAAACATTTTTTTTTTGTATTTTTTAGTGGTTTATTAGACCAATAGGATCTAACTGAGATGCTTTTCAAAACTGACTGTAATACCCTTTTTATGCTTGTTAATATGTTGTTAATTCATTGGTTTAATTGTTTATTAGTCTTTTAATGTTCCAAATGTCAATATTTTGTTAGCTAGGTAATTGTGTAATGGTGTAGGTATGTGTAATTTGATTATGATAATGTAAGTAGTTCTCCCCTAAAAAACAACAACATTCTTGCATGCTGACTGCGAAAATAGAGTACTTATTATAAGTTATTTAAGATCACAATAAAATTGTTAACCTATTTTGCAAGAAATAAATGAATATGAATATTAATTGACGCCATTAAAACGTGGGAGCGGTGCAGAGGGATGGCCCAGTATAACGCTCTCTCTCCCACTCATTGTTCTAACGGACGGGCGCAGTGCTGTGCATTATTGCTATCGATAAGCGGTATCGATGGTTTATTATTTGGTTCTTATTATTTGAGTAAATAATTCAAATGATATGATTACAAAATATATTTATAAGAAAAAAATAGGGACAGTTAAGCATTCGGATGCTTAACTGTAACTGTGTGTAATCTTTATTTGAAATATTTATGTAAAATTTGGATTGTACTTACCTATAGCAGGTAACAGAGAAAGGAAATAATGAAAAATAAATGACTCAACACAAATTATGTATTACTACCCTCTACATATGTGACGATGTCGATTCACATTTATTTATTTATAACTAAATATTAAATCATTTACAGTACTTAATACCAAAACATGCCTGAATCATTAGGTTTACATTTCTTAAATCTATGTACATTTCTTAAATCTTAGTGCGACTAAAATGATGTAAACAACATTGAATTAAAGTATTAATACCAATAAAAAATAAATCAACATCCGGCTCGTAAGCAACTAGGTCATTTAGCAAAGCGAGTGCGTGATGTGTGTGTGCGTAGCGCGAGGTATCGGCGCGGGCAGCTCGCAGCGACATGTATTATCGATAACGGCGTTACTCCCGAGCAATATGCTCACCGCCCTTTACAACGTTTTATGACCGAGTCTGCACGGAGATACAAATCGGACTATGGTGTTATATCGCGTTTGAATATTTGTCTCTCTTTTCCTTCTCAATATTATTATTAAGTATGTATTATATTATATTATTATGTATGTATGTTTATTTATATTTTTGTAGTATTTATTTATTTATTATTTACATTTATATTATTATTAGATTGGTACCTCCCATTTATACTCTTGTTTGTGATCTCTTTCCGTTCAGTGGTTGCCTGGTAGAGATCGCTATCAGCGATAAGGCCGCCATTTGTGGCACTAATTTAATTTAAGATAAGTATCTACTCTGTACTTAGTGCACACAATAAAGAGTTCTATCTAATATTCACCAACGACATCTAGTCATGCAATCACTATCTTTAATTCCAGGTATCGGCGCGGAGATCTGCGGGCGCGTGATGGAATCCCCCACATTCTTCGAGCTGGACTCGCCCGTGTGGCGCGTGACGGGCGCCGACGTGCCCATGCCGTACACGCGCAGCCTGGAGGTGCTCGCGCTCCCGGCGGCGAATGACGTCACCAGCGCCGTGCTCAGCGTGCTCGGGAAGAAGTCAGTATAACAAACAGATTAGTTACTATGTAACGTAGTACCGGTCCTCGAGATGCTCCTAGCTAGTTATGAATTCCTGGTACTACGTTGCCATGCCGGCTACTAATGACGTCAGTGGCGTCGTGCTCAGCGTGCTCGGGAAGTAGTCAATATAGCCACAGATTAAACTGTAGTCGTACGTAATGCGGTAGCGGTCGGCGCGAAACGCTCCTAACAAGTTATGTAGTCCTCGTACCTAAAAGCCAGGTAAACTAAACGCGTCACTGAATGGGCACAGATTTTGTGATACTGTACCAGCCTTTTTAATAGTCCACTGCAGGACGTAGGCCTACCCACGAAGAGTGATTGGGCCAAATCCACCACGCTGGCCCAGTGCGCGTTGGTGGATTCACATATGCCATCGAATTTCTTCTACGGACGTATGCAGGTTGCCTCACGATGTTTTCCTTCACCGAAAAGCCAATGATGTGAAATTCCGTACATAAGTTCCAAAGAAACTCATTGGTACGGGATCGGAATTTGAACCCACGACCTCACGATTGCAGTTCGGGTGTTACTACCACTAGACCACCACGGCTTTGCTTTCGCAATTGATGGCTAAAGTCACATAGGCGGTGCCAAATGACTAAAATGAAGTCATAAACGATTGCTATTGCTTAGGCGGTCGAGGGGCAGTACTGCATTACGTAGTAACTATCACAAAATGAAGCCGTGGTGGTCTAGTGGTAGTAACACCCGAACTGCAATCGTGAGGTCGTGGGTTCAAATTCCGATCCCGTACCAATGAGTTTCTTTGAAGCTTATGGCTCAGCGTGCTCGGGAAGAAGTCAGTATAGCCACAGGTTAGGTGATAGTTATTACTAACGTAGTACCGGTCGGCTCACGATGCTCCTAGCAAGTGATGGACTCCTGGTACCACGGTGCAATGCCGGGTATTCGGCAGTTAGTATCGGTTGACTCGAAAAGCTCTTAACAAGTTATGAAGTCCTGGTACAGCTATTGTAATGTTACGTTGATGTCGTATATTCGTAGCGTAGAAGTACCCGGCGCTAGCCTCAGAGCAAATAAAAAAATCCAGAGGGAACGTCGTTGAACAGTCAAGTGAAGCCGGTTTTTTATACATGTGTGAGTGCGTCGCTGTTGCGCCGCCATAGTTTGACTGACAAGCCAAGGCGTAGTTTCATAGTTACCTGGATGTGTGTGTAATTGTCTGTACACGGCGAGGTGTAGTTTTGGTTGGCTTCATTTGTTTGTTCACAACATTCTCTCTTGATTTTTTATTTGCTCTGAGGCGCTGCCGTGTTCAGCGTACTAGGAAAAAAAGTTGATACAGAAGTTAAAATAACTAACTATTCTATAATAGCCCAACGAAATAACTGCACGCGCCGCTTTGAACTTCACCGCGCGTGATAGTTGTTGATTAAAGAAAAAAAATACATGTCCCATATTTTTATTCATCTAATTGACGAAATAATTATATTTTTTTGACTCAATCATCACGCCTTTTCAGATAAGAGTTCGGGCGGCGCGCGGCGGCGGACCGTCTCGCTCAAAAATGGCGCAGCGCGAGTTCATTCGTAAACCGCGAAATGGATCCCCCGGTACAACGAATACATATTCTATAACTAAAAACAAACGTAAGGCGTGCGCACGAACTAACCAATTAGTTCTTTACCATAGAAAATCAAATAATACTAACATAGAATGGCCATCTCCCCCCTGTACTTGTGTCTAAAGACTACAACTTCGGCAAGAGCAAATACGATGCGAAAGCTATTTACAAAAAAAAAAAAAAATTGGGTGTGGTTTTGTCACTGACACGGCCGTGTGTTGTACGTGAATACGTTTACGTAAGCAAAATGACTTCAAAATGGCGACGCTTCCTCCTCCACTCTCCGCGATGCATCACAGTTCTCACTTGGCGTAATGAATTCTTTGATCCTTTAGCTATCCAATAGTGTAATTGAATTTAGGATGGAGATTGATAGATTTGTAGCTGCAACATCAAACTGTATCCCCCGATTTTATTATGATTAGTTTTTTTGACTTCCCTCCAACTAAGTAAGAAATTTTAAAGACGAATCACGTCAATACGAGTTGTTTTAGTGAGATTGGATACCTTGAACTCTGATTGGCTTGACCTAAGCACACTGATTGGTCGATTGGAGCGTCCAAACAATATATTGTCCGATTGGTTGATGACTTGACGTTTCACTTGGAGTCATAGCCAATGTCTAATTATTTTCCGTGTTATTGCAAAATTCCTAGAAACTGCAAAAAAATGGTTTATCAAATCTTCCTACGGCACATAAAAATAAAAAGTGCTTGGAATCCCTCCGCGCATAATAAATGAAACTTCGTAATGTTCAACATTAAACGCTCAGAGCAAATAAAAAAATCAAGAGAGAATGTTGTGAACAACCAAGTGAAGCCAACCAAAACTACGCCTCGTCGTGTACAGACAATTACACACACATCCAGGTAACTATGAAACTACGCCTTGGCTTGTCAAAGTATGGCGGCGCAACAGCGACGCACTCACACATGTATAAAATACCGGCTTCACTTGACTGTTCAACGATGTTCTCTCTGGATTTTTTTTTTGCTCTGAGATTAAACGCAACAGTGCTTTCATACCCCCTCCATGGTAGCGTTAAACTTTTAACGCAACCTTGTTGAAAGTCTCATTAAAAGTTTCACTTCAATAATTTAAATAATTATGTATAACGTGTTAGAGTTTATGCAAAAAGAAAAGCGTCGTAGGTGAGGTCGCCCGCGTGCCATTTCACTAATATTGCAACGTTGACAACACTGCTCTGTCATTGCTAGTACAACCAAGTATCAAACACTTTTAGTGTTTGAAACTTAGTAGACACCAATTCGGTTTTATCAGTAGACTCGCGTCTACCAAGTATTCAGTACCTTGGCTGGTGATTAAAATCTTATTATTAGTCTCAGAGCAAATAAAAAAATTATAAATAAATAAATAATTTATTTGAAACTAATAATAATATGCTGATCATAGTATTTTAGTCTTAACCAAAGTGACACAAAAATAACAATTTAATGATATTGAATATACTTGATTTTATACAATTATAAGATTATTTTCAAGATACTAGTATATGTAGTTGCATTTGAATGTTCAAGTATGAATTAATTTTGACTTTATTATCCATCATAATAATTAAGAGAGAACGTCGTTGAACAGTCAAATTTGGCCGGTTTTTTATACATGTGGTGAGTGCGTCGGTGTCACGCCGCCATAGTTCGACTAACAAGCCAAGGCGTAATTTCATTGTACGTGTCTGTGTGTGTAATTGTATCACACGGCGAGGCGTAGTTTTGCCGGCTTCACTTGTTTGTTCCTCAACATTCTGTCTTGATTTTTATATTTGGATTTTGGTCTGAGTTGTTAGTTCACCGTAACTCCACGATGCGACGGTTTTCTTTTTGCACATACTCAACAAATCTACATTTTTTTTATTTCAGAGTCAGCCAATCGCAAGTCCAGTAAGTGAATCTCCAGCCTCTAGTGCCGCCGCGCTTGTATGCTAAATTAAGTACCGTGTAAATAAATTATACCATTATTTATTTTTTAATATTTTATTTTATTTTATGTTCCATTATATCGCAGATTTCTGCACGCTATGTGATGTTAAATGACGGATGATAGTATAATTTTGTCTAATAAAATTGTTAGAGAAATGTGTTGTTTTCTTTTAGCGACATCTAGGTTAAGTTTATGACAACTTATAGTAAAGCTGTTTTCTGGGTTTTTAGATGATTTTGTGAGAAGGGTAGATGCACCAGTTGTGGCCATCTTAGTGTCTGGTCATCTCTGAGGAAATGTGTACAGATCCACAGCCCCTAAGTGAAAAAACTGTAAAAAAATGACCGAGCGTCGTCATACATACCGACTTTGATGTTTGCATAAAATAATTCACAACAATCAGTTTTCTTGAATCTCTAGTTACCTAATTTGTGCTTGTAACCGAGCACTTTGGCCTCGCGCGACGTTATAGTCGGCTTGCATTCGCCTTACGACAACTAAAAAGCCTGCCCACTACGTAGCTTGGGCAGTGTTTTGGCTCGGACACTTTTTTTGAACTATTGTGACTATACATAGATATTTGGTCAAAGATGGTCACTTCGAATTTTAATGATTGTGTAGACAATTGTCATGTTAAAGAAATTACTATTTTAGTGAAGCCTCGTAAACTACTCTATAACAGAAAAAAATAGTTTGTACAGCGCTCGATCAACATCGCTGTCATTCATAGCGGATTGAAGAGTTTTGTCGATGTTAATTTTGGACACAGCATTGGAATTTAAATGCTGATAGAGAGTTATAGTTTCTTCCATGGTAGGTATTTTTGTTTTTTTGGGTTCCGTACCCAAAGGGTATAAACGGGACCCTATTACTGAGACTGCGATGTCCGTCTGTCCATCTGTCACCAGGCTGTATTTCATGAACTGTGATAGCTAGACAGCTGAATAGGTGACGTCCACAAGTGGTATATTATTCAGAGAAAAATCGAACCAAGATGATATACCTATACATCATTTGAAAGCTTGTTTTATGGGCTTCCCAAATAAATTTAATTTAGACTTTTTCACCCCTCCAATTATTTTTATTCGAAAAATATAACAATACAGCTTATTAATTTTTCTAGTTTAGCAATGATAAAGTGCTTCTATCGTTATTTTACTTGCATTCGTAGCTGATTCTTCCACATTCATCGCTTAGTTTGCTAAAATTAAAAATTATAACCTACCAGTGTGACCAGTTAGTAGGTACAATGTGACAAACAAACTCTTTAAAAGTGTGTCTAATTGGTAATAATGCTTTTATTTAACGATTTGAAGGTTACTTAATCTGGGTTGATAGAGATAAACTACTTATTGAGCCAAATATATTTATTTATCCTAATAAATTCAAAATTAATTAAATAAAAATCGGAGGGCTATTTTTGGTTTTAACTGTTGTAATAGACTTAGAAAAATATGAACTTTCTCGAAATGTAACGAGTGTTGTGGTTAGAATTTTTGATTATTATTATACCAGCCTTCATACATTTTGTGGACATGTCCTCTCACACATTATATATTTCTATTGCCGCTATAACAAATACTAAATATGTACAGAATAAAATTAATATTTAAGGGGGGCTCCCATACAACAAACGTGATTTTTAGGAGTTTTTTGCTCGCTATTAAATGGCAAGAGGAATGAGGCAAAGGGGGCTCCAGCACGGTACGGAACCCTTCCGTGCGCGAGTCCGACTCGCTCTTTGCCGATTTTTATTAAGAATTACGGCGTAATTTCTATATTTTCCTTGTTTATATGTGTGCTATCTTCTTACCTATAGGTAGTATTATTATATCTTCTTTGCCTATAGTTCAGGGATGAAGTATAAGATAGGTAAGTATTGTTAGTTAGAGAGTAGGTATTTGTGGCCAATTTTAAAAGCGCCAACGTAATTATTTTTTCTCTTTCAAATGCATATACTGAAAAGAAACAGGAGTATAATTATTAAAATTACGATGGCGCCTTTAAAATTGGCTACATTGTGACCTCAAATTATGATTCAGGGTGTAGCTGGCGATATTCCTAAGAATAGAATAAGTACATTTTATAAATAGAATAAGTAACTTTCTTTTTGTGATAAACATTTAACTTCTTACCATTAACGAGAAATGACGCATTGCTTAATCAATGAAATTATTTTTATCGTGCTTCACACACTAGGCGTATAGAAACTTTCTTTTTGTGATAAACATTTCAAAAACTAATTCGACGCCTTCGCAGAGAGCGTTTTTAGCTTAATTAGATAAAGCATCTGGGCCGGAGTCCCAGAGGATGCAGGTTCAAATCCTGCGAACGCGTCAATTTTTGAAATGTTTATCACAAAAAGAAAGTTTCTATACTGTGTGAAGCACGATAAAAATAATTTCATAGAATAAGTACCTAGAATAAATAAATAAAAATGCGAAAGCAAGCTTTTGATACGAATCCCTAGCTCCCTTCAACGAAATACTGTAGGTGGCCAGAAATATCATAGATTACCTCATTACCTGACATAGATACCGCAGTACTGAGATTTTTGCTTCGAATTGAAAACCAAGATCCTGTATTATGTAACTGAAGACTGACTCTCCTAGGTGACGCCAGAGTAAACTACTTTAAAACCAGTGATTTTTGCTGTACATTTTTGAAGGCGCAACGATTTTTTTTTTTGGAGATTCATCAATACATGTTTATGATATATTACATTTTAAATAGAAGCAGACAAATGACGTAATATGAGCACAAAATAAAAATATAGGTACTACCGAATAGAGAACGTTCGTTTTAAGTTTCCTTTTTTGGAATGTGATTGTAAAATCGATTGTCATTTAAGTACCAAACTATCAAAAAAAAAGTAAAAGAACGGAACCCCATCGGGTGTAGAATGACTGTTATTTTTTTTAAATAAAAAAATATAGGTAACTTATAGAAAAAATCTTGTAGGCAACCAACCACAAATAAATAAATAAATTTTACACACATGGTCTCTGACCCCAAACTAAGCAAAGCTTGTGATATGGCCAGAGACTGATAAACTACTTATACATATTTTTAAATTACATACTTATATAGATAGTAACTAAATAACACCCAGACACGGCAAATATCTATGTTCATTTCATAAATACTTGCCCTGGGTGGGGATCAAACCCACACCTCTTTGAACCAGTACTTAGGGTCACTAACCACTGAGCCACCGAAGCAGTCGACTATACGGAATCTACGGCGAGTAATCTACGAGAAAACCTCGTCCAGTAGTGCGTCGATCCATCACGCTGTCAGCGCGCGTCCACAATGCTCCATTGTGCCGAGATCTGGATTACGGACCCTACACGGCACAAGCATCTGCCGATACTGCGGAGTGGCTGTTGAAATCTGTTAAAGAATTGTAACGCGTAGAGTAACACCAAAATTAGCTAGGCCTCCGCAATACTACCTGTTACTATACGCAGTCTGTATCGAGTAATCCACGAGATCCGACAACATGGCCCTAGCATCTGCCTATACTATGGAGAGTTTGTTGTTAGCCGTGGTGGTCAAGAGGTAGTGACACCCGCCTTACAATCGCGAGGTCGTGGGTTCGAATCCCCGGTCCCGTACCAATGAGATCTTTGGAATTTATGTACGGAATTTTACATCACTGGCTTTTCGGTGAAGGAAATGAGTATCGTTGAAAAATGCGACCTGTAGACGAAAATCAACATCCCGACAGACTAAAGCAAAATCGTCGACTTGAAGCGTATATCTTCGGTTCGCTTCATTCATTCATCTAAACTAGACTAGGTATTCTAAACCTATAGATTACCTACGTATAGGGTACCTAGTTGACGAAATCCGACTATAAGATTAGTGTCTACCTACAATATAAAATCTTAGTGATTTCATGCGCCGTTATAATTAGGGGAAAACGGCGTGATACCGATCACTTAAGGCAAAATGAAAACACTGCTATTATAATTCAACATTCATTAAATTAACTATAACTATTTATCTATTATTTGCACATGAATCTAAATCTCTAGTAATCATAGTTTTGGTATAGAAATAAATAGAAAATGCGTTTGACCTGTATTACACTTTGCATAAGGTAAAACCGGTCGGTTCATGGTAAATGCCAGTCAAGTCTAATTGCAGAACAAGTCACATTTGTAGTCCTTAGGAGGGTCACGTCTTGAGCATTCTACGTGAGCCCAACGTATTACACACCTATACGATAATTATTTACCTCCTCGCCCATAATATTCTATTATTTCTCATGTCATTACCTAATTCTGTGTTATATTAACCACGTAAACATGTAATCTTTATTTATTTATAACCAATGCAAAAAAATACATCCAACTCAGGATGTATTTTCTTCATCTTGTAATACTATCCGTGTCACTTTATTTAGTTCTTTAGTTTTCTTAAAATTCTTATTTAACAGGTCAGAGGTGACCGGCATTATCCAATAGCATATTGCGCAGGAAAAAATCAAAATATCGAAAAGAAATACTCGCTAATGTTCAAATACGATGTTGATATGTAATTCGTTTACATTTGTCTATGCTTACAATGTTAAAATTACTCAAAAAAATCCACTCATCTCTTATTTTCGAAATTCGGAATATTACAACAAAATGGCGCGAAAACAACAAACGTGCGGCACTCCCAAACGCGTGATCGGAATTGAGCGGGGATGGGTGCTAAAGCCGCGTTGACACCGTCCGAGTCTGCTCGGTCCGATCGCACTCGGATTCTTACTCGGACGCAACTCGTATTGTGGCAACCAATAATACGAGTGCACTCGGAAGACGGTGTCCCATCTAAGTAGACTCGGACCGCGCTCTACTTTTCCGAGCTAGCTCGTATAAGAGTAGCGAAACAAAATGGCGGATAACAGCAATTCACAAGCGTCTCGTGCGAAAAAAAAGTGGTCTGAGCGTGACACAACTAGATTTGTTGAATTGTACGAAGCAGAAGAGGTTCTCTGGAACGTGAAGTTAAATGAATATAGAAATAAAGACGCCAGGAACGCGGCCGTGCAGCGCTTAATACATAGTTTTGATTTTGAGATCAGCGCCGATGATGTAAACAAGAAAATCAACAACATTCGGAGCACGTATACCCAAGAGAAAACAAAAATAAAAAATTCTATGCGCACTGGATCAGGTGCGGATGAAATTTATGTACCAACATTGGCGTGGTATGAAATAGCAGACCGATTTTTGGCTAATATTGTAAAATGCAGAAATTCATTCAAAAATGTAAGTAATATTTATTGTCTCTTTTTAATATTTTAGGGCATTTACCTAATTTCTCAGGCCTACATAGTTAATACTTTCGTTTTATTAGGATGGAAGGAAGTCTTCGTGTAGAGACAATCTTATTTTATTATCTCGCTACCGTCAATGTGGGTAACTTTGTCTCTGCGTTAAACTTTGGACATAGCCGGGTTTAAAGATTCTTGATTTTTTTACCTAAAGATGAGTAATTAAATTGATTGATGAATGCGTGATTTGTAGTCGCCAAACATTATAAATGTTAATTTATGCATAAAGTTGACAAATGTGATAGAAGTTTTAAAAGTTTTCCACCATTTTCTAAGCACAAGAAATATGAAAAATGTATGCCCAAGATTTCGGATTTAATTATACAAAACTTGTTTGAATCCCTATTACTATATTACTTGTTTGAATTTGAATTTGAAAAAGTGTGTGTAAAGTTACTCATGATGACAGTACTGATTTCTATTCTTTATTTTTATAGTGCCAAAAAAGCGAGAAATTAATTTAGATTCCATGTGTGTATTTTATTGACTGCAATAATGAACTTTCTGTCCTTGCAGAGCGGTCACCTATCAAAATATTTTTAAATTATGAAGGAATGTATTATTTATTTAAGCTATATTGTAATAAATTTAAGAAGCATGAAGAGGTGAGGCTGTCCATCAGTGGACTCTAGAATCTAGGTTGATGATGAAACGAAAAAGTATTTTCAGGCATTATTATGTTCTTTGTATGTGCCTACTTTTATTTACTTCCATACTAATACATAAATAATACACATACATTTTAAATGTTGAAATGACGTAATGTCTAAAATATTCTGCTATTTTGCCAGGGTACTGCCCCTTCTGCCATGAAGTAATTTTGATAATTAATTCTTCGTTGTTCTGCTTCATGGGTATAATTGTTGCTTCCTTGATTATCGAGATCTCTAATGTATATAGAACTGGGTTCCAGCGTCCACTGGCCAGGTCTTTCTTCAGTATCCATTGTTCCTATAGGTGCATATGAACGCGGTGCTGTTTTGATCAACCAATTATGTAGAGCACATGTTGCTTTCACAATTTTGTCAACTTTTGTGGGATTTACATATATGGGAGTGCGATAAATTCTAAATCTCATAACCATCAACCCAAAAGCATTTTCGACAATCCTTCGTGCTCTTGAAAGCCGGTAGTTAAATACTTTTTGTTCAGTTGACAATGGCAATCGACGTGAATAGGGTTTCATTAAATATGTTTTTAGAGCAAATGCTTCGTCTCCTAATAGGACACCCCAACTAGGGAAATTTAGACTACCATCTTCTATTTTCTTTTTCAATGTAGAGTTGTTAAAAATTGTACTGTCGTTCATTCTTCCCTGTGCTCCCACGTCAATATAGGTAAAACAGTAATTACTATCTACAAGGGCTAGAAGCACAGTACTGAAGTAACCTTTGTAGTTGTAAAAATCACTCCCAGTGTGTTCTGGTTGCTGAATATTGATGTGTTTACCATCTAATGAACCACAACAGCCAGGGAAATTCCAACGATGATGATATCCGTTTTCAATAGACTTCCATTCTTCTGTTGTTTTCGGTACCTGAAATAAAAAACGATTTGATTCGAGAACTCCCTTGATTTTAATTTCGTCGGTTAAAAATATGAAGTAAATGGAACATGTCTTTTTATTACAGATTCCGTCAGACTCTGATCGAGATGACATAAGCTCTCCAGAGATACCACCAAGTCCATCTCCAGACATACTACCTTTTCATGCAGTAAAGGAAATTGATACTTTAGGATCTTCAGCTTCACCTTCATCTTCCCAAGGTCTCTTTGTAAAGCCCCAGAATATTAAGAAGAAAC
This sequence comes from Hypomecis punctinalis, assembly GCA_949316475.1. NCBI lineage: Eukaryota > Metazoa > Arthropoda > Insecta > Lepidoptera > Geometridae > Hypomecis > Hypomecis punctinalis. The sequence continues at coordinate 1,736,666 of OX438796.1, forward strand.
GAGCCAATGTAGATCGTATTGAAAAGTCAATTCAACAACTTCAGACTATAAAAGACCAAGTCTTATCTAACAAAAGTGAGGGTAACAAGGAATCAGAGGATGAGTTTTCTTACTTTGGGAAAAATATCGCTAGTCAACTAAGGCAACTTCCGATAATGGATGCTCTAGATTTGGAGTCTGAAATTATGGAGCTAGTGAAACGAAAGAGAAAATCTTTTCTAGAACGCGAGATTACTTCAGCAAGTTCCGGTGACTCAAGCTACACTATTGAAATACCGGAGCATGTACTGCACGGTATTTGGTCACAAAGTAATGAAACATACGTAGCAATAGAAGAATCGCAACCAATTTCGATACCTCAGGCACAGGCACCACAACTAAGAGATAATGCTCTAGACCAAGCTGTAAAAAGCATTGGAGGTTTTAATCACGGAAGTGAAGAATAATTTATAGATATGTTGATTTAAGCTTTCTAAGCAGTTCTTCTACTTACATGTTATACTTTTATAATAAACGTTAAAAATGATACCGTCATTTTATTTACTTACTTGAATATACTCCTCTAACGCTTCATAGATGGCATCTAAGACTGATGACAGAAATTTAGATATACTGCTCCTAGGAACCCGGAAATTACTTTCCAGAGTGGGGTAACTATCGCCAGTTGCCAAATATCTCAAAACTATTTGAAGCTTTACGCGGGCAGTTAATGCTGGTCTCATAAGAGTATCTTCTTTTTGTATCTTTGTCTTGACTTTACTCAGAAGGTAATCAAATTGATCATTATTCAGTCTTAGGTGATTCTTGTACATAGCAGGATCTTCCTGTTCAATTTCTCGAAGAAAATTGTTGGATGCTCCCTGAACTTTGCGACGTAGAATCCATGAGCGAGTCCAAATTCTTTTCCTTTTAAGAGATTCCTTCTCTTTTTCCCGTCTTAGCTCTTCTATCAACGAGTCCGCGATTATACTGATACTATCTAGCACTAAATCCGACATGTTTCGATGTTAGCTTTTAGCAACAAAAGAAATAATGAAGAAAATGATCCGAGTGAACTCTCATAGTGTCAACCGCTATCATAGTACACTCGTATGAAGGCTACTCGTACGAGTTGCCTCGGACCGAGCCGACTCGTATGGTGTCAACGCGGCTTAAGGCGCGGGGAACAGTCACGCCATCCGCTATTCAAGTGTTTGTGCTAGAAAACAACATAGTTTAGGTGAAAATGTGCTGACTGGTATTACCATCTGACCGGTAATACCCAGTTTTCCCCTACACAAAATAATTAAGTAATAAATTTATTATGAAAGCAAATATAAAATATTTTATTTTATTTGGCGTAGAGACGTATCAATGATATGGAGCTACAAAGGCCCTAACGTGTGTAAGCAATAATTAGTTTTCGCAAAAAATCGCTAAACCGACTTCTACCTTGTACAGAATTCAAATAATTTACACGAATCGATGTGCCATCCATTTTAGTTGATTTCTCAAAAACGGCTCAGCTGATGTCGATAAAATTGTAATGGGACCACTTCCGAAGTAGGTTTATTCTTCTGAACTAAAAAATATTTTTTTAAATCAGTTTACAAATAGGCGAAGATATCGATGAACATACACAAAAAAAATTCATCCAAACGAACACAGTACTCTACTGTATGAGCCTTATAATTGCAGGACGTAGGCCTACCCACGAAGGGTGATTGGGCCATATCCACCACGCTGGCTCAGTGCGGGTTGATGGATTCACATAAGCCATTGAAATTCTTCTCCGGACATATGCAGGTTGCCTCACGATGTTTTCCTTCACCGAAAAGCCAGTGGTGTGAAATTCCGTATATAAATCCCAAAGAACTTATTCAGATTCAGATTCTTTATTAATAAAATAAAAATTTACAAGTCAGATTACGGTAAATACATTATAAAATTAATTACCATTGTCAACTTGATTTTCAGGTACAAAACAAAAATATAATAATATATATTTTAATACCTTTAGCTATAACTTATCATTTATATATTCTTTATCCGAATAGTAAGCTTTGCTCAGGAGTAATAGTTTCAATTTACGCTTAAATATGTTATCAGAAGCTGCACTTTTGACGCATTCTGGCAGATGGTTGTATATTTGCGGACCGCACACATACACTGATTTGTCAAGATGCTTATACTTATTGGTACGGGACCGGGATTTGAACCCACGACCTCACGATTGTAAGGCGGGTGTCATTAGGTACCTCTAGACTACCACGGCTTACATAGTACCTCCTCCTTTTTGGAAGTTGGTAAAAATTAGTAACTGCATCGTTATTGCTTCGATTGCACTAAATTGGTATCGTTTTGCTTTTACTCGATTTTTGTTTCACAAATCATGCGTCCTATTCTCATAGTTACCTACTCCACTTACACAGCCTTTTTAGTGCTATAGGTAATGTGCGCCTTTTTCGCCTTGTGTAAAAGTTGGCTCGACATTTATACAATTAATCACGGGACTTTTGTAAAACTAGCTGTGACTGTTATTGGAAAACTTTTTGCTAGTTGGACCCCCCAATTAATTTTGATACCTACAAAGAATGACAAGTCGATGTCTACAGGGCACGCTACGCTGTGGCACAGTAAATACATAATATGTTATACTGTGGCTGTGGCGTAGCTAAGTACAATGTAGGTACCTACTTAGCGCTACTTTTTAGGGTTCCGTACCTCAAACGAAAAAAACGGAACCATTATAGGATCACTTTGTTGTCCGTCTGTCCGACTGTGTGTATGTCAAGACTCTTTATCTCGGGAACGCGTAAAGATGTCGAGTTGAAATTTAAACTGTATACCTACGTATATCTATGGTGTCTTGCAGTTGTGTAACAGAAAAACTTCTCAGTTACCGTTTAAAAAAGTTAGAGCCGTTTATGTCGTAAAAAACCGCATATTTCGACACTTACAAAAATCAAAACCTACAGGGTACTTCCCGTTGACATAGAACTATGAAATTTGGCGAGAGACATTGTCTCAGAGTACACATAGGAATAAATCTGAAAACTGAACATTTTTGTTTAAATCACATAAAAATAGGACCTCAAAATTCACAAAATATGGGTTCAAAATTCAAAGTGACTAAATGGTATCATGTCAGGTATCATATAAAATAACTTCATTAGCACATGCTAAAACAGGTTTTTAATTATTTTAACAATGTGTTTGTACGTTACCCTCGATGTGCGAGCCTGACTCGCACTTGTCCGGTTTTTTTTATATCCTATGTATAATACTGTGATGATTCATGAAAGAGCATTTGATTTCCAAGAATATTTGTTACTTTGTTTGATATATTTATTCTCCGCGCACACAGGAGCCGTGTAAAGGTCCGTGCACAATAGCGCGTGATGGTCGCGCGCCGCTGACAGCGTGATCGATCGCCCGCTGCGGATTTACCCTAAAACTACTTTTACGTCTCACTTGGAACTTATCTCACTATTGTTATTTGTATAATAGGTACAGGAAAATTGGATAAAAATATCTCACTGGATGCAAGCCAAAGCAAGAGGAGGTATGTGTCCAGCAGAAGAGACGCCTTGTGGATGGGATGATGATTCAAGTAAAAAAAAAATAAACGATTCTCAGTCGATAAGAATCAGATTATAAAAATTATCAAATTAAATGGGACGATAGGTACGCACCTAAAGCTGCTAATTAGTGCCTATTACACTTTATATAACTGTCTTAAGAGACTTAGGTATCCAGAATATACCTACCTATAATCCAGTCCATCCAGTCCTGAATTATTTTTAAAGCATAACATAACAATTACCCGATCCAATTTTTAACTACGTAATTTTTCGTAAGTCATGATAAAACGCGAGTACGGTAATTAGGTATCATTACCGTGACGCGAGTGTCTGAGAGTTCTTAATTAGTTATTGATTTATTTTAATGTTTTTCAAATTTATTTACAATAAATATAACTTGACAGACTTATATCCAATAAGCTACATTTATATGTAGTTTAAATATAGGGCTTGCTACCCTGCCTATACCAACTTACTTGTCTGCGATACCTAGTCTTACTTATGTGAAAACTTCGAGCAAAACTTACAGAACCACAGTCTTGGATATTTACATTAAATAATTTACAATGACCTGTTTTCTCGAATCGTTGTCATGTTAACATTAACGTTGTCATCTAATTATAGCTTGTAACCGAGCACTTTCCATCGCGCGGCGCTGTAGTCGGCTTGCAATCTCCTTACGACTAACTAAAAAGCCTGCACACTACGTAGCTTGGACAGGGTAACGATATAATTAACTTTTTATACCTAATAACTTCACAAGCATTTTAAGAGCTACCTAGACAAGTAAAAATATACAAGTCAAAGTATCGTGGCTCTATCAAGGTAGAAGGAGATCTTTGCAAGGTAGCGTCTACTTTGACTTACATTAATTTCTATTCTTTGGATGACTGAACTGAAAATAATATTTATAATTATTATGTGTAGCAACTTAATATATTTCTCTCTCTTTTAAATGCATAGTAGTGAAAAAGAAAGTTTTATAAGTTGCTATTAAATTTGCGATGGCGCCTTTAAAATTGGCCACAGTATCAGCATATTTCGAGATAAAAGCCTACCTAAACCTACACGACGCTTTTTCCATCCCACCATTATTGAAATTACCCACGTCTCAATTTCTCGCAAAAAACTGCTAACGAAAATGTCAATCTTGTGCGCAGGATAATTCCTGTAGGTGATCCATCAAGCGGGACACTGAAGGACAGATTTTGAGAACACCGCACGTGGTGGAGTAAAAATGGATTTTTTTGGGGTTGGATGACGAAATTACGAATTAGGGTATAAAATTAGATGTGAAAATGTGACGAATTTGATGTTGAAATGAGATATTTTGGACAGAAAAGTGAAATAGATGTAAATAATCCTCTAATAGGGCAATGTACTGTACTGTACCAGCTTTTTTAATAGTCCACTGCAGGACGTAGGCCTACCCACGGAGGATGATTGGGCCATTTCAGTGGCGTGAAATTCCGTACATAAATTCCAAGGAACTCATTGGTACGGGACGTCGGGACCGGGATTTGAATCCACGACCTCACGATTGAAAGCGAGTGTCACTACTTGTAGACCACCACAGCTTCAATGTATAAATAACATGTAATACGTCGTATTTATCTTGAATATTGATCCGTAGTGGGTGAGTTCTTTGTACATATACATGCCGTAAAGATCAGTGGATACATTCTTCTCAATTGAACATTTAAAAAAACTTTTAAAATCTCAAAAAAAGACATTCATCATTTCAGTTCCAAACTAGTCAACTAACCAACAAACCAAATCTATCTATGAAAGTGTATCTAAAGATCAGTATCGTCATCATATTAAATCTGTAATCGCCAGACTTGTTTTTTTTTTATTTCATGCTGATGGTACTTAATCGCTTAGGACTTTCATATTGTACGACACTCACCCTTATTCCAAAAATAATACTACCGACTTACCTAGTTACCTTTTATTCTAAAACATGAAAACTTCGACAAGTCGGTAAACGGCTAAACAAAGTTAGTGACAATGCCAACGCAAGTGATGGATGTACTCTCCAACCGTCGGCGAACACGCGTAGCGGAGGACTTGCCAACTAAACTGTTCGCAACTTGCCATGTTCCAACTCCGAACTTTCTGAAGAATCAACAAAGAAAAGGCACGATATGGCGCATTTGTTTTCAGGTTGTCTATAATCGAAATAACAATTTATCTAGTGAAATGATCCGAACGTTTATACTAGCCTAGTTTACTATATATAATATATATAGTAAACTATGATATATTTGCTCGAAGTTGACTATTATATATAACTTTGGCTAGGTTATATATAATAGTCTACTTCGAGCTAATATATAGAGTCACAATCGTGCAAAAAAGTGTCCGAGCCAAAACTCTCTCCAAGCTACATAGTGGGCGAGCTTTTTACCCTGCTACAAGCACTTATCAGGTGACATCAAAGATTTATTTCATAATACTTAAATACGATTGTTACAACTTTAGAACACATGATTACATCTAACAATGTATTTTACACCTTAGTTACCTAGATTCAGTATTCTAAAAGATAAAGTTATTGCAGTGAGCCTCAAACTTAGCTGAACGTTGACAAAACGTTGTGTTGTGAATTATTTAATGTAAATATCCAAGTTGGTATGTACTAGTATGACAGCGCTCAGACATTTTTTTACTACTTTCACTTAGGGACTGTGGCTCTGTAGATATTTGCTCGAAGCCTTGGCTACGCTAAGCAAAATGGGAGATACAATATTTTTACCAAATTATTATATACTACGGGACTAATCGCGCACTAAAATTACGAGATAAATAAATACCTCATCATCCCGACGTTTCGGCCGAGTTGCATCGACCGTGGTCACGGGTAGACTGGTATTAGTCTACTGGTATTGGACTGGGATTAGTCCCGTAGTATATAATAATGTATTCAAATCGCGATAGTTTGAAAACAACATTTTTACCAAAGACTAGAAATAGGCATTGTTGGTAGATATTTTATTTACTTAGGTACATTTAATACAACAGTTGTATCTAAATAAAAACATTCCGCCAAAAAAAATCAACCTGAATCTAAGTACCTAAATCTACCTCAGCGTAAATGACACTCACGGTCACTCATCCAAAGACTGACTGTGCTGAACATTGCTGAACTTTTGTAGTCCCAGAGAAACATCCGGTCAAACGGCGTTATGACCACATTAAAATATTATTAAAAATAAGTTAAGCACATAATTCTATCAGCCAATGAACCCCATCACCTCAGGGGTGCCACTTTAAAGTTAAACCCCAATTTGACTGAGGGTTGATTCAATAGACGACAATAAGTCGGTCGGCTCGGTGGCGGTTTCATTTTATAGGGGATTTTGACAAATGGGGCCATTTTAAAGATGGCTCTGAGAGATAGAGGGAAAAGAATCTACAAACTAATCTACATAGAGAGAAAAAGAATATATAAACTTAAGGTGCGTTAGGTTTGGGCTCGATGGCGTTTTTGGCATTTGCAAAATTATCATTAATCATTGTCGTCCGTAAACCGTTCGGATTGGGAATTTCACCCATTTCGCCAATAATGCTACTTTTGCTCACTTCCCAAAACGAACGCTGAAACGTCAAACTCAAACGATCACAAAGAACCCACCTCCGCAGACGAGTCAAAAGTGGCAGTTCACGATGGCATTTTTAACTGTTTCTAAGCTATCCGAACGGTGAATGAAAAGATATAAAAATGCAACTTTTGCTCACATATTCTCAAACCGAACGCTGAATGTGATCGTTCTTAGCGTTTTTAATTGTTATTTTTGCCACCAGTAGGCTATCCGAACGCACCTTTAATGTTAAATAACTGATTTTAGCTATATTTTTGAGAGTGGACACGCTCTTACAATGTTACTAATTATTTTTTCAGGTTATTTTTTTTACATATAAGTACAGATCACTGGTGGGTCACTCGCAATACCTTATTTAGGATATATAAGTAAATAGGAAGTGGTTTTCATTAAGATTACCTTTCTAAAATTTGAAAAAAAAATGGACAAGTGCGAGTCAGGCTCGCACATCGAGGGTTCCGAACAAATCCAGATAATTTCACAAAATTGGGAAGTAAGTTGTTAAAATCTCTATACTATAACCATCGACAAAATTTTTTTTTTAACTTTTCTCGTCATACATACACATTGTTGAAATAGTTAAAAACCTGTTTTAGCATGTGCTAATGAAGCTCTTTTAAATGATACCTTACATGATACTACGAGTATTTACTTACTTTGAATTTCGAACCCATATTTTGTGAATTTTGAGGTCTTTTTTTTGTGATTGAAATAAATATGTACAGATTTCAGATTTATGCCTATACTCGTATGTGTACTCTGAGACAATGCTTCTCGCCAAATTCCATAGTTCTATGTTAACGGGAAGTACACTGTAGGTTTTGATTTTTGTGAGTGTCGAAATATGCGGTTTTTTAAGACATAAACGGCTCTAACTTTTTTAAACGATAACTGAGAACTTTTTCTTTTCACATTATTATTATATACTACGGGACTAATCGCGCACTAAAATTACGAGATAAATAAATACCTCGGGTGTCTACCCGTGACCACGGTCGATGCAACTCGGCCGAATGTCGGAATGAGGATATTTATGTATCTCGTAATTTTAGTGCGCGATTAGTCCCATAATATATAATAATAATGTGTTCAAATCGCGAAAGTTTAAAAACAACATTTTTCTTTTCACAACTGCAAGTACGACCATAGATATACATATACAGTTTAAATTTCAACTCGATATCTTTAGGCGTTCCCGAGATAAAGAGTCTTGACACACAGACGGACAGACGGACAACAAAGTGATCCTATAATGGTTCCGATTTTTTCCATTTGAGGTACGGAACCCTAAAAACAGCTAAGTATTTCCAAAAACTTCGCTAAAGCGTGATAAAATGATTTGGAATACCAATTTTTTTTCTCGATATTAAGATTTCTGAATAGGATTTCTAAGCTTGCCCTTAAAACTGAATTGATGGAAAAAAACCGCGTAACATAGATAGGTAAACGTAAGCAAGTTTGTAATAATATCCGAGTGGCTAGCCCTGGTGTGAATTTTTAAGTAACCTGAGGATCATAATAACGTAGGTGTATATGAACCTAATAATGTTTTATGCAGATTAAAACACCATAGCATAGGACCGAATTAAAAACATCATTTGTTTTTGGAAGTCGAATGGACGATGTAAGCAGAGCCAGTCTCGTGGTATATTGCCGTTATATAAATATATATTTGCTATAGTGTTTTCGTTTGTCTGGTTGAGCTCGACTGGATGAAGATATTTGCTGTTTACACGTTATTTGGGAGAAACTCTGCGAGGTACGGCGGAGAGAAAGAGCCAAAATTTTTAGTTGAAGAATATTAATCAAAATACCGAATAAAATTACTGGAAATACGTGAAAAAGTTGTTTATAATGATTAATTATAAAACCTAAGCCTGTGTTGTCGACTCTAACCTAGACTAAAGTTGTAAAACAGCTTACATAAAGCTAAAAAGCTGTTTACAACTTAAAAAAAAACATACATTTACAATTTTTAGGGTTCCGTACCTCAAACAGAAAAAACGGAACCCTTATAGGATCACTTTGTTGTCCGTCTGTCCGTATGTCCGTATATGTGTATGTCAAGACTCTTTATCTCGGGAACGCGTAAAGATATCGAATTGAAATTTAAACTGTATACTTACGTATATCTATGGTTTCTTGCAGTTGTGTAAAAGAAAAACATTTCGTTTAAATAAGTTAGAGCCGTTTATGTCGTAAAAAACCGCATATAACTTCCCGTTGACATAGAACTACGGGAAGTACCCTGTAACTTCCCGTTGACATAGAACTACGAAATTTGGCGAGAAGCATTGTCTCAGAGTACACATATAGGGATAGATCTGAAAACTGTAAATTTTTAATAAATCACAAAAAATGGGGCCTTAAAATTCACAAAATATGGGTTCAAATTGAGTAAATCGTATCATGTAAGGTATCATATAAAAGAACTTCATTAGCACATGCTAAAACAGGTTTTTAATTATTTTAACAATGTGTTATTTTCGAAGAATGACGAAAAAAGTGAAAAAAAAAACCTTTTTGTCCATGGTTTTAATATAGAGATTTTAACAACTTACTTCCCAATTTTGTGAAATTTTCTGGATTTGTACGAAACCCTCGATGTGTGAGCCTGACTCGCACTTGTCCGGTTTTATCTTTTTTTGAAGCTTAAACTGTAAACTGTGAAAATATTGAAAATACATAGTAGTCATATATGTATACATATAAACAAACAATATCTTTATTGTACACAATATAACATATATATATTAAAGTAGATTTTTACAAATGTTGTACAATATCTACCTACAGTTAAAACTGTAAAATTGGTTAAGTACGCAGATGATCTGTAGGGCTGTCAAATTCTCGAATAAAGACGTACCAACTGCCAAGCACAGTGTAGGACGTCTTTGTTGACCTTTCGATCGGTTTTAGTAAAAATCTTTTGACCTACTATTTTTAAGTAAGTATTAACTTACGTCCAAGTGAATGTTGAAGCTATTTCTATTAGAAAACTTGTTAGCATTTTGTTTACGCAATCGTTTTTAATCCGACTTTGAAAATAATTGAAAATAATTATTAAGTACATAATAACAGGTGGTTTATAAATGGTGCACTTGAAATTCCGATAAAATAAAATGAAATTTATGCAAGTAATTAAAATTTAAATTACAAATAGGAAACCGAGTTCTTCGCCTTGAATTATAAACCATAAATTAAAATAAAACGCAGCTTGTTTATTATCGTGCCAATGAAAATCTATTGGGGAGGCCCATGTCAGATAGTGGACGTTTTGATGCTGAAATGATACTGATACCTAATTCTTTTTGAGTTTGGGAACAAAATAATCCAACACATTTTTGGGTTTATATTAAGTAGGTATTAGTATATTATATTTGTATATCGTGTTTGGTATTAGTAAGAATAAGTAGGTAACTATTACCTATATACTTGAATGCAAAGAAGGATGCACGGAATTAACCTGTCAATATTTTTTTTTTTTTTTTGTTAGTAAAAAACCAAACATATTTTCTAAAAATGATATGTGCTTCAAAAATATAGGGATTTTTTGCTGTTTTCATATCACTAATTAAATTTAAAATTAACCCACCAGAAAAATTACAATGATTTTTTTATTGTTTTTACATTACGGATTACATACATAAGAAGTGGCGGTATGGTCTTAAAGGCTTTAGTGTCCTAAAAAGGGCGAATTAGTTGAAAAAAAAAAACAATCTTTTATTACTGTTGCTGTCAAAAAAAAGGAAATGTCAAATTCAGTCAATCAGATGACGTATTTAGTGTTGCCAGACTTCGTTCTCGGTATCCAGACTTAGCAATTTTGGAAATGTTGACGTGTTGATGTAATAATTATTTTCTTTTTTAACTATTGGCACATAATCCTGCGTTAACTCGTTTTAGCCCGTAATGTTTACAAACTGAGCTGTTATTATACATTTTTATAGAAACATACATTTTTGTATACTAATAGATTATCAAAAAGAAAGAATATTCTTATTATTTTTATAAGTACTTTTTATCATATACTTTAATACTAAAAACAAAAAGCAGAAGTTGAAGTTATCCGAGAAATTCGTGGCAATTTTAGTATTACTCGTAATGATCCTTAAGGGTGCTATTCGAATCTTTCACTTGCTTTACTACACTTCCAGCAGCTGCACTAGGCCGGCTGTGGCTACACAACTGAGGCGTTAGTCCAGGTTTACACATAAATTGAAATTACATCTGGTCGATATTGCCCTATACATTTTTGTACAGCGCCCCTGGTCGAAACGATGAAGAACTAACCAAAATGTATGGAGCCACACGCGAACGCAAAAGTTTAAGTAAACAACACAAAACCTGGACTAAGGGCTCTGGTTATCTACGTAGTTGTATGAATTTCTACAAAAAGATTCCGAACACGGCTGCGGCAGCATGTGCTACCGAGCCTCGGCTGCGGCAGCATGTGCTACCGAGCCTCGGCTGCAAGTGTTGTTAGCCTGTTTAAACAAGTCCAACGTACCTGCGATGTACGACGTAGGCAACCAGCATCGGAATCATTCCCGACTACGGATACAAGCAGCGGCTCATGTGTGTGCTGCCTCCATTCGCAACCTGCATCCGCAGGCTGCAGCCGAGCTGAATTTATTCGAATAGCTGCTTTACTTATATTCTTAACTTATAATTGCGGTTCTTGTACTTTTGATAATGAAATGGATGAATACCGAATTTTCTTTATCATTCCATTTTTCATTTTCTTTTTATATCAGTCCTAGACATTGATTTTTTTGACGTGACAACGTCTTATAAATCGATGAACTCCAAAAAGTAATCTGATATTACAGACAAGATGACATGCACTGTTTTAAAAATCAATATAAATATCATTGAGACAATATTGACTAAAAATACATGACATCAAGTTTTTAAAATCGAGCACCATTTTAGCACTCTGAACATAACAAACCTGGCAATCCATAATCTTTAGTGTGTATACATGTCTATAAATAGGTACTTATAGCTTGAAAATTGTTTTCGTTTTTTCTTATTTTATATTCAATTTTAGCCAAATTGTACATATTTGAACAGTTTTAGAAGTGTCATAAATCACATTGGTGAACATATCATTCTTAGAAAATAAGTGAGGAAAAATTAGTCTGTTCGTATATAACAGGTCCTGGTATGTATGGGCTCGCGCATCCTTCTTTATGCTTAATTAAATGGAATTAATTAGGTATGACCGGTTAATAGAAGGTGCAAGTTTCGCCATTTTACCAAGACCGGTTGTAATAACTACACGTAGCATAAACAATAATATATATCAATCGGAGTGTTCTAACCACTGGGCAAGCAACGGGTTTGCTGTTCGGTTGAGTAATTAGAGGTGAACTGAAGCTGAACGCTTACCTGTTCTTACCGCAGTAGCCAACGGCAGTATTAGTATACGTGCCCAGTGTCCGAGCCCCTGTACGATGGAAGATCTATACAAGGCTATACCATTGTTATTTATCAGGGGAAATCCTTTATGGATACCACCACGTCTCGAGGGCAGGCGGGTGGTTATGTGGGAGTCCCGCCGACTTGACGGTATACCCACCTAAACCCTTTGGTTGTTCCGCCACTGCGTCTGGTGTGGGGGCTACGGGCACGCTTGCGCACTCCTTCGCGGCACCCGACAGTGCTGGCCTTATCGTTTCCTATCGGGGTTGTTGGAAATGCATAGAGAAGGTCTATGTCCAACAGTGGACGTGTGAAGTCCAGTGTTGGAAATGACTCAGACCAAATAAATTTGAGATTAATAAATAGGCTATAATAACAGAGGCTTTCAGGCGGCTTCAAAACTCTGACACCAGGGCTAGCCACCCGGCCTATACGAACTTACTTACTTACTTAATAAATATGAATTTTAAACGCGGCTAATAATGATATTAATGAACTACTACGTAAATACTAAACCGATTATGAAAATTACATTCTCTACAAAAGCCAAGAAGAGTAATAATACTGATTTGGAAAGTGGGTTGGTTAGTAAGAAGTTCAAAATAAAAAGTAACATACTTATTTATTTATTTACAGGCCAACATCACAAAAAAATACTAAATAAAATACAGTCCTTGTATTTTATTTAATAATATTATTAAATATTCATTTTTATTTACAAAAAAAAATATTATTATGTACTACGGGACTAATCGCGCACTAAAATAACGAGATAAATAAATGCCTCATTATCCCGACGTTTGGACCGAGTTTCATCGATCGTGGTCACGGGTAGACTGGAATGTGAAACAGCTGGTACCGCCAATTCAACTTGAACTTGAAAAATTGTCACTACGACACACAACACTGACGGTATCTGATAATGTCTTGCTACCTACACTACGAGATTTACATTTGTTGATAAGAGGATTCCACGACGTCGATTACTTAAATCCATCCTCCCGGTTGAAATTGTTATGTTTTTTGATTTCCACCACTTCACGAACTGTTCTTGAAAAATAGTGTCGATCCGTGGAGAGGACTTTTCTATACGACCCAAAAGTCTTTTCCACGGATCGATACTATTTATAATCAAATAATAATCAAAATCAACAAGTTTCGTTGAGATTCGTAGAAAAATGCGACTTGTAGAGGCATTAGCAAAATGTATGGAAACGACATACATATATTATAAAAATATCTGGACTAAATAATCTTCCTTGCTAACATCTAGCACTTTCTCCCGGCCGTACCTCTAGGCCGTACTAATGGCATGTGACAGCGGCTGTGATGGATCGGACCCACCCCCTCCCCCACCCTGCCCGCCCCCCTCTCAGCCAGAATTAGGAGATTTTTCCGTCCAACGTTTAAACTCCTATTTCTCGTCTGCTATACACAAGTTGTGCTTAGCTGGTGAATGAATTATGTCGGCAACAACTTATTTTATTTGACCTTTTCACCTTCATCATCTTCCAGCCATATGACGTCCACTGATGGACATAGGCCTGCCCTATGGATCTCCCAACCAGTTAGAAGCGGCTTGCATCCATCTTGATCCTGTTAACCGTTTATTGAAACAAAATAATAACTCTCACGAGTTTACGAGATGGAATGAGGAGATTTGTAGATGAACCAAAGTTACCGATATAGCTCACCGAATTAGGAAGTTGAAATGGCAGTGGTCAGGGCGCATAGTTTGCAGAACGGATGGCTGATTGAAAGGTAAAGTTCTCGATTGAAGACCTTGTAGCGGCTACCGTAGCGTAGGACAACCACCGACAAGATGAACTAATCTATAATCTAGACGGCAGAAATGCGCAGAATCGCTTCCAACCGTTCTTATTGGAAATCCATTTGACTGCCTCGGTCAGTGGTTAGTGAAGCTGACTTCTTGATCAAAGAGGCGTGGGTTCGATACCCACCCAGGGCAATCATTTGTGATGAAAATAGGTTATTTCTTTGTGTCTGGGTGTTATTTAGGTATTATCTATATAAGTATGTATTTAAAACATGTATATTTTGAAAATCAGTCATTTTGGGAAAAGTTGATTTTATAATTAGTTCATACTGAGCACAGTACAAAATAAGATTCAGTCCAAACAGACCGCAAGCTACGAGTATGTAGTATATCAGTCTCTGGCAGCCATATCACAAGCTTTCCTTAGTTTGGGGTCAGGGACCGTGTGTAAGATCTTTGTACACGCCACCCTACGTCGACGCTCGTACTAAATCAAGTTAAAAAAAAACTTATCAGTCAAATACCGATTAATAATTTTCACCATTTACACCTTAAGCGAAACAAAAGCCTCTATCGGTATGTAAATCTTATTTAGCATTTTTTACATCCATAATGGAATAGCCATGAAATGTCCGTAGCACATGTTGTATAGTGATCAAATGGGTAATTAATTATCCAAATCACATGACTATTGACCCTGACTTGAAATTACTTACATACTTACTTAATCACATCTATCTTTTTATAATGCTCCTTAAATCTTTGTCTAGGTGGTTGCGGCCTGCAGGCAATCAATTTTTCGATCATCGTGACTCACGAAAATTAAATGCAGAAAAAAATAAAATTAGAATATTATAATAAAATAAAAATTAAATTATTTAAACTTTACACCATAGGATTTAAAAACATCAAGTCTAACCAATAATAGGTATAAGTAATTTGAGATTGGGATCATTCAATCGTAGAAAAGGTAGCGTACTAAAGATTGATTTTTGGTCTTATCTTATTGATACCTAAAACCCCCAATTTTGTCACTGACTGACTCATTGATGATCATCAAAAGTTATAGGGTATTTTCTGAATTCCTGGAAAGTTGAAATTTGGTATGTGGGCTGGGGAAGGTACACAAATAACAAAAACATTTAAATTTCTTCCATCCCCTTTAATTAGGGGATGAACGTTTGTATGAGACGGCCAAATTAATTATTATAATTTTTTTTGCACGCTACATCGACTCGCAAAGAAGTTGAATTAAATAATAATTGACTAAAGTGTAGAGTTTGTGAAGTAAGATCCGGTAGAGTTAGAAGCTTGGCTCTACATGAGATCTGATAAATTTGTCATAGTGTGAACTGTAGTGTTATCTTGGCAACATTTTACATGAAAAAGATTTTGTGGGCTATCTAAAGCTGTTCTAAATAGCACCTACGTGTGGCAGTAAGTGTTTACGGACTACAAAAATTCCAAATTCTTTTATCAAATCCTGCCATTGATTGAGGTGCAGATTCGTGAAGGCCAGTCGTGCAGGGTATGTGCCTAATATCAACAATTATATGCGCCTACGTACAAGCATGCTACCACGGCAATTACATCGGAATTCGTTGCGTACGGTTGGTTTTACTTACTAACTTACACACGGTACCGGAACATCACGATTAGCAAAACAAGGTTGTCTACAAAGAGTATTGTACTTATGCTGCGCTGAGAGATGCTATCGAATTAAATTTGTTAGCGGAAGTGAATTTACTTACAAGCTGCGCCAAGCCCAATCCTGATTGAATCTCACTTAGCAGATGGGAGATTGAGTCACGCAGATTGTAGCTAAATTCCCAGCCGCCAAGAAGTTTGATTCAGACTTAGTCCTGTGTCGGTCTTGATTGAACGAGTCCCAATGACCGACACATAATCAGCGCATGATCGAATTGTTCATTACTTGTTCTAGATCTCGATCATTTGTACCATGCGTCGCATGTTCCGTGTCGCGCGATTCGCTCCAAAATGAAGCGTGAAACACTGCTGGTATGCCAACAAACGGAACAGCTTGCAATGATACTTCGCGGTTAAAATTCTAAATTAGACTTTACGTCTTAAGTAATATGATAGTTATTACTACAAAATAATGCTCCATTTATTTGATGATTGTATGTCTCTTTCGTTTTTTATATTCAAAATAAACCATCTTGTCTCGTAATAAGAATTAATTTCGTTAACTTTTCTAATGACAGGTCAAAGATTGTTGATCATTGGTGAATGTACGTAGGATCTTATCGCCACCGTATGGTTCGGTCACGTGACCGATGAACGACCGATACATTTGATTCGGTTATTTCGCTGGTCGGTCATGAACGATCCGGAACACGGAGAATGTACGACCGACACAGGAATAATTCAGACTACTATTGAAAATTGTCTTAGTCTTTGTCATAGTAATTTTGTTCACTTCATTATGTAAGGAGGTGTCCCAGCTATATTTTAGCCAAACTATTGCCAGGTTTATTGGTAGTTTCGTATTTAGCAACAATTTAGCTTGCTTTAGTTGTATTTGTTCACCCAAATTCGTACAAGATTTAATAAAATTAATTAACCCAGCTCTGCGCTATCCTACGCCATTTTGTATCTTAAACTCAACATTCAGATTATACTGATTACTATCGTTATATCGTATTGTATTCTATCGTTATATTAAAATACCAGTTGTCGAACAGTAACCCAATCAAAAATTCTACTTTGTCACAGCTACAGAATATCCCTTGGATATGGATACCCCTGAATATTATTACGTAGTTATTAATTCTTCTATGCCGAATATTTCCTAAACAACTACTTGACTACTACCTTACTACTACTACCTTGCTATACTACTTATTACTGATTAATAACTATTGTACGCTCGACCATTTCAGGCTGTTGAAACAATTTTTACGTAACATCTTTTTACACGGCTTAACAATAAACATTTTCTTATTCTTATTCTTCTATTCTTATTCTCGACAGTTTTCCCATCTTACTATTGTCATAGATCGGGAACGGTCGATTTTTTTCTGAAGTCAATTACCTACTAAATATTAATTTCTGGTTCTGCCATCTTAAAAAACATTGCAATAAAATTAAAAATACAAAAATTATATGGCATTAACCTCGTTTCACCGAGTTATGAAACAAGCTCTTTCACATAAAGATTTGAAGTACCTATATGTTAGGAGCCTGTCGTTGACCAACACTAAAGATGTTCCAAATCGAATTTCAATCAAATACGTAAACTTAAAATAAATCTTAAATTAAAAATCTTTCAATAAATGTTAACGTACCTACTAAATTATTTTGACCCAAGAGGATTCCTCATCATAATTTCTCATCGATGTTAATGAAATAAGTTGTTCCACTCAAAAAGTCCCTTCACCTGCGAAAAATATGTAAGAATTCAGTTTTCGAAGCCAAATTATAAATAACGAATTATAATTTGTTAATAATATATGATCCAAACTATGCTTACACCCAATCTATTACGAACACATAGCTACGTTGCTTATTTAAATAAAATACGGACATATGTGTACGGACATTAATTACAACATTAGACAATAAAACTACTTTAGCTACAAACCACCAGTAGAACATAAGTATAACATTAAATTACTTCAAGCAATAAGACCACAAATCATAATCAATGCCACAATTTCATTTTCAAAACTTTCAAGGTTGAAAAAAACCATTAACCTACCAAAAACACTCACTACCACCTACCTCAATAAATTTAAATAACTAATAGTGTACAATTGTCTATTAATGTGCCTACTTCCCAGTGCAATAACCGAAAAGCAAGCAAATCCGGCATTGAACTAACCTTGTACTTAGAACGCTTAGCTCTAGACTCTACCAAAGCAGATCGGAGCGGAAATGTTTTATAAACATCCAAATTAAACGTGTGTACAAAATTTCAGCTGAATTGGTTGAAGATATCTACTTCAAAATTGAGTTCAAAGATTCCACCCGAACAAACATACTTACATATTATATTCATACATACATACATTGCAAGTTAAATAAAAGCTTTTGAAATCACCAACATCATCAAGCATCCCCTATAAATTTTCCATAAGATTGGTACCCAATAATTATTTTTTGCCAAAAATAGCACAACCGAACAGAAATCATTGGTGATTTTTACATTGTATTATTATATTTAGGAGCTCCGGGATTTTCAAGAAAACGCGCCGGAGCTCTACGTACGTTATTCCTGTTGACGTCCAGTTGATTATAGTATAGTTAGTGTCCCGACTTCATGCCTAGAATCACTCGTCTTATTCTGATTCCAGGGGTCCAGGGGACCGCGATTTCTGCAATGTTCTTGAAAATTGCATTGCATTTTTGCAATGGCCAAAGCTCTGTCTCCGCTTCGCACCGTTTTGGTGGAGATTGAGCCTTATGATTGATATTTTCAACATCCGCAATGGAAACATGAATACCCGGATTATGTTCAATAGATATATCGTTGTAATAATAGGGTAGAGTAGCGATTAATCATAGTAAGTATTTGCGAGTTAAGTAGATCTTGTTACCATTTTTGACCACCTCGTTAAGTTACTGTATCGAGTCTGTCCGAATGTATGCTGGACATAGGCCTGCTTTTAGATGACGAATCCATCAGTCACAGCGCGTTTCCTGCTGGACATAGGCCTACCCTTTACATCGCCGATAAGACCGATTGGAAGCGGCACATAAGTACTTGTACACATGTCTCATGCTCCGCGCGGACCTAGTTGCGGCTTGGTGACTTTATCGGTATGTGCTATAGAATTTCTTTTCCAGAATTTTGCAGTCTTTTATATAGTTCCTTTTCATTTAAATCACAGAAGAGTTCTGCTGTTCTGTGATTTAAATAGTGACACGTGACAACGAATTCAGAACATCATAAATAACTTTACTATATTTTTACCGACTTCCAAAAAGGAAAAGGTATTATGTTCGTCTGTGTGTATTTTTTTAGGGTTTCGTACCTCAAACGGAAAAAAGGGACCCTTATAGGATCACTTTGTTGTCCGTTTGTCCGTTTGTCTGTCTGTCCGTCGGTCCATCTGTTTGTATGTCAAGACTCTTTATCTCGGTAACGGGAAAAGATATCGAGTTGAAATTTAAACTATATACGTATATCGATGATCTCTTGCAGTTATGTAAAAGAAAACTTCTCAGTTATCGTATAAAATAGTTAGAGCCGTTTATGGCGTAAAAAAACCCCATATTTCGACACTCACAAAAATCAAAACCTACAGCTACTTCCCGTTGACATAGAATTATGAAATTTGGCGCTAAGCATTGTCTTAAAGTATACAAAAAGAAATAAATCTGAATACATTATTATTTAAATCACAAAAAAATAGGGCCTCAAATTTTACAAAATTTGGGTTCAAAATTCAAAGTGAGTAAATCGTATCATGTAAGGTATCATATAAAAGAACTTCATTAGCACATGCTAAAACAGGTTTTTAATTATTTTAACAATATGTTTGTACGGAACCCTCGAAGTGCGAGCCTGATTCGCACTTGTCCGGTTTTTGTGTATGTTCATCGATATTTTCGTCAGTTGTGAGCATGTTTCTGTCAGTGTGAATATGTTTTTTACTTCAAAAACTCCCAAAATCGTCCCATTTAAATTTTGTCAAATTCATCTGAGCCGTTTTTGATAAATCAACAATAATGTACATCCATGTAATGTCAAATCGATTCGTGCAAACTATTCGAATTCTCTACACAGTGAAAGTCGGTGGTGCCATTTTTTGCGAAATACAGGGTTATTTCTAATCAATTAGCATCCTTCTAGGGGCTTATTCTGTGCATCAAAACTAACAACTTTTGTTCTACGACTTTCGTCAAAATTCAAAAAAATTTTTTTGTTGTTCCATAGAAAAATTTAGTTCACCCGCGACAAAATGTATGGAACAGCTGATTTTTTTTTAGTTTTGACGAAGGGCGTAGAACTAAAGTTGTTAGTTTTGATGTACAGAATAAGCCCCTAGAAGGATGCTAATTGATTAGAAATAACACTGTATAATTATCTAATTTATCATTTTAATCGCATTTGTGATTTCCAGTAATTTATAATCCTATTTTTGTTGCATTAGGCTTTTGGACATTTCTTTATTCATTAGTTTTAGTTAGAAATTTAATCATGATTATTTTGTTCCAATTTACTTTTTTGTTAGCTTAATTGTACTTAATTGTACAATTTTATTTCGTTTTCATAATTTTATTTTGAATATTGTATTAAGTACATATTGACGACTATTGTTGAAATACTAGCAAATTATTGTTGGGTATACCTCAAATAAAAAAAAATGGATTATTATTCAATACTTGTACGCCACACTAGGCAAGGACATGAGTAACATTTGAAATATTTCCATCTTGTAAGCTATTTGTATGAAGTGTATCTACTTACCGTAATCTTCAAATTTTTGTTTAAACGCCAATGTTTCCGCAAAGTAACGCATTTTTTTTCCCAAGGAAAATCCTTTATGGATATGGATTTATACCACCCCGCCCCGGGGGAAGCAAGGTGGTTATGTGGGAGTCCCCGTTGGACGGTATACCCACTAAAAACCCTGGGGTGTTTCCTACTACTCGCTAACACTGGGGTACGGGTACGCTTGCGCATTCGTCCGCAGTCCCAGCAGCGGTGTCCGTCTTGGACTCGTCTCATGGTTTTCATCCAATTTTTTTTTTCGTCGATGTGCACGCGTAAACCCCGCGCGCACCGTCTCGGGGGCTGCACTTGTCGAGCGGCGGACTCCCCCGAGTCCGTCGCTCAAGGTCCCTGTTATGGGGGTTGACTCAATTACCGTAATCTGACAAACAAAGTTTCTGAAGTGTGTGTCAGACACACCTATCCTAAAATACCGATCGGAAGCGGCTTGCATCCATGGTCTGCGCCCATCTACATCTATGGCTTCCTTGTGCGACTGAGATAATAATGACGATGATGAAACAAGACTTACTGGCTTGACCTACTAAATGACCAGCGACTCACTAATTATAAAAATAATGTTATAGCCTCTAAATCATAATGTTATGTATTAGACATTTCGTCTATGACCTAGATTTTGTTAGATTGTTGAGGTAGGCGTAGGTCACGTCTTGACAGTTTTGACGACATAATATGGGTAATGAATCTGGGTGTGGGTATGTCTAATATTTAAAAATTATACATTACTGTTTGTCAGTTACAGTGTTTTTTGATGACGAACTTTTAGTGTTTATTATCCACTTTGTTATAGTTTAGATCATTGATCTCAGACGATCAGATATGATGAAATATTGATATCAAGAGACAATTCAATGATGGTAACAGAACAAATGAATGTTTTCATTTACTTTAGACAATTCAAATAACAATGTAGCTATTTCATTCCAGTCTGGGCTCAGTACCTAACCAAATTGGTCTATTGACTGAAAATATTTTGGGTATTTAAATATTGAGCAGAAATTATCTTAAAAATCGTGAGGTAAGTAGTCCGAATATATCCTCAGAAGAAATTCGATGTCGTATATGAATTCAGCAACCCACACTGGGCCAGTGTGGTGGATATGGTCCAACCATCCTTCGTGGATAGGCAGTGGACTATAAAAAAAGTCTAGTACCTACAGGACAATACATGGAAAATACTCGAATATTTTGCTAAACTCTACTCACTCACTCAACTCACTTTCACATAGCAATAAAAAATACTGCTAATATTAATAAAAAAAAGCTTGAAGACAAAACTGTACAAACCTACCCAGGACAACATTGTTACTACATATTCATATTAAGACCAATTAAATTGAATCTAAATAAAAAAAGCATCCAAAGCTCACAAATTAAATAACACACATTATAACGAAGGTACCACATCCACGTGAATCTTAATATTAAGTTAAGAACCTCCGCCGTCTTAAACAACAGTTAATAAATAACTTACATATTTGTTAATAGGTATGAGAGCAAAAAATCTCATTTCGACATGGACGAACAAATATATGTTTACTCTATAAGGCTTTATGTATAGAAGATTCTAATGAAATCCGAAATTCGACGGTCAAACAAGTGACTTTTAAGTTCCCAAAAATGTATGCGCCAATTTGAAATTTACACAACTGCACTCGTATGATATTATATATTTCACAATGGTGTGAAGCAACTGACATCTGAGAATATATTAGCATATGAAACTGATATATTAACGAGGTTAGGAAATATTCGGAACTGCATCCAGAGCGGAAAAACTGGCAAGTGGTTGCAAAGGTTCGGGGAGAGGGTTCTGTCCAATAACACGTTTTAAATCTAGAGAAAAAAATTCAATGACTGGAAAAGCTCTACAAATAAGTGCGAGTTGACTTACTGTTAGTAATGATAGAATGAGAAGATTTTTTTAAATATAACGTGAATGTACGTGTATACAAACCCTACAAAGGAAGAGCATACACACGATGGGAGGACGACATCAAAAAAAAACGTTGGCCCAAAATGGCACAGAATAGCTCAAGATAGAGAAACATGGCATTCTTTGGAGGAGGCCTTCACATGAGAGGGGTTCCTGGTATACACGACATTCTTTATTTTTATAATTTTGAAATTTTTACTTGTCAATTATTTTGTGAAATCGGAAATATAAGGCTTTTTATTTTATTTTTATTTATTTATTTATTACGTGTATATGCGTACCGACTAACCAAATTCCAAATAGGTAAATAATTATGTACATCTATCAGCTAACAAACAAAATAGAAATTTTAGATTCCAGAGTATGTGCCCTTTACATTTGATTGAATGCGAATGTACAATACAGATGGGTTAGTTTAAATACTAGCCTAAGTTAGTTGTTGTAGTGCATTGCTTGATTGCCACGAGCAAACCGGCGATCCGCATGTAGAAGCTGATCACGAGTGTGACGCATGTGCCAGCCATCGCTCTCCTCACACGACGCCGCCGCAAGAAGGAGCCTTCGATAGCGAGCATGAATGCTCAGGGCAAGCACGCAGTGCAAATTCCTACGAAAATGTAAATGAAAAATCAAAATGTATGTATATTTGTCTAATTTAAGTCACCGATACATATACACGGTATTTTGGCTATCACGCCGGTGAAGATCGATCTTTAGCGGCTCTTAGACCATGTAGACAGATGGAGACACACACAGTCAGTCACGTCAAACTTATTAATTTATGTAATCTAATAGTGTATCTATATAACGAAAGTTGAAAGCAAACACTATTTTACAACTAGTTGACCCGGTGAACTTCATCTCACCATCTTTCAACTGTAAACAACAACGTTAACATGCAGGTACATTTTGTATGGGAAAATGAAATTAATGTTTTTTATTAATTTTCTCGCAACTTGTATTAATTTTCTCACCGTTTAAACCTTCCCTTAACTTTCAAAAATATTTCAAGATCAAAATAAGTCAAATTGGTCCAGCTTTTCTCGAGTTTTAGCGAGACTAACAAGCACGATTCATTTTTATATATAAAAGAAGATTTGGCTTTGAAATTTTTCAAAGGGACTCTAAAGTTTAAAGTCGTATCATTGAACGGCACGGCTCACAAAGTTTAGTAAAGCACACATCAAGTTGCACGCAGCTATGTGAAAAATAATCATTAATTTTATTGACCCGCGGAAAACCTTTTATTGTTGTACTTTCTAAATACGGAAGTTCCACCATATTGAAATGATATATTTTGCGCCTCAGAGCAAATAAAGAAAACAAGAGAGAACGTCGTTGAACAGTCAGGTGAAGCCGATTTTTTATACATGTGTGAGTGCGTCGCTATTGCGCCGCCATAGTTCGACTGACAAGCCAAGGCGTAGTTTCCTTGTACGTTGATGTGTGTAATTGTTTGTACACGGTGAGGCGTAGTTTTGGTCGGCCTCACTTGTTCATTCACAACATTCTGTCATTATTTTTTATTTGGTCTTAGATTATGCGCCCTGTTAATTTTTTGCACAGATTTTTTGGCTTGCATGCAAAGTCTTGTCAAAGTTATTATTTTCAATTCAATCAGATATAAGATGTCAACTACTGTACATATATCTCCATAAAAATCTTCAATAGGACCTCTAAGAAGCGAAGATCCTGCGGTTTTGAAATCAAAATCAAAATTCGTTTATTTGTTAGAATATTTTTTTACAATGTAGGTGTGAAAGGAACAATAGTGTCTCAAATATTCCACCTTTACAGGTGTACAAATATATTAGAAAATATATAGAGGTATCGAGGCTTAAAATTATTTATGCATTTATTTTCTTAAGTGAGTCTTCTAAAAATTCATCAATAGTATAATAACACTTGTCAATAAAGAACTTGTGTTAATTCAGTTCTTTAAAACAATTTGGCGATTTGTTGTATACATTAATGGCCATACAATAAACATTATCACTATATACACACACCCTCTGTTGCGGTACATCCAACTTATATTTTCGTCGTTGCTGTCGTTTCTGAAGTCGTTAGTCCATATCGGTACGAGGTCTTCAATCTAGGACTTATTGACACCATCGAACAAAACTGTAATGAAGGGAGGAATGGTTTGTATTGATAATTAATTGAACATACCTACTTTCTTTTTTAGTACTATGGTAATGCATCTAGTTTAGTCGGAGAGTGTCATAGACCAGGGTGAAGTCGCGGATGAAATATGTAATAGTTTGTCGTAAATTAATTCAGTTTCGAATAAATATTGCCATTACTTAGCTTTTTTTACTGTGGGCCTTATTAAGTAGCCCAACGCGCTATGGTTAAAAAGTTTTTTTTCAATTATTGAAATCGGACTACTAAGTAAAAAGTTATGCGTGGTTATACATAAGAAAATATATACGCGTCGAATTGAGCACCTCCTCCGTTTCATCGGTCATTAAGAAATCCAAAAAAGATGGGCTCCTCAGAATTTTCTGGTCGTATAGATATTGAGTAACAAAATTAACTACTTTTGTCCATTTCGCAACACAACTTTCCAAACTGCCGAAAAGCATTACGAAATGCACGGAAACCATGGAAACGCCATGTGAATCTCAAATAGGCCTATTATACCACAGAAAAATAATAGTTGTACAACTTCCGAATTCTCATCGATGTTTAAAACGTAAATCGATTTTAAATAGGAAATAATTTCAATGTGCTGTATAAAGAACTGACGCTTAGAAGGATATGATTTGAACGATCAGTAAGTTCGAGTTTTGGTCAGCCAAAAATAAATAACTCGCAATTAAAAGAATTCCGATTCCATCATCGTCATCAGCCCTTAATATTATTATTGTTATTATAATTTTCTCATTGATTTGTAAAATTTGTGTTATAATTAATGTTTGTAACTAATATACCTAAGTGGTATCTACTGTGCCGTTTTAGTTATTAAATAAATAAATTCCACAGCTGGGCATAGGTCTCCCTTTGTTTATGCCCTTCACCTCTGTCCCTGGTCAATCCTTTTGTTTCTTACCGCTCCTGATGCCGGGGCACTAGAATACGGCATCAGTATCCCCTGCCCGTAGTAAGAGCCTACTAAAAAGGGGGACCCCTGGGCTCGTGGGTGGTCAGAGTTGGGGCTCTGGCCATTCACTTAAGCGGGCCCGAGGAGGACGGAAGCGTGTGTGGCAACGCTATCGTACATGACCGTACAAGCCTGGTTCTACTACTCCAGGCGAGTAGACACACAAAGTGCCGGGAGTACCGGTGCGTTCCTTTTGATAAATAAATAAAAAAATTAGGGACATCTTACATACGGCCTCTGACCGCAAACTAAGCAATGCTTGTGATATGGCTGCCAGAGACTGATATACTACATATACATATTTTAAATACATACTTACATAGATAATACCTAAATAACACCCAGACACAGATAAATAAGGAACCTATTTTCATCACATAAATATTTGCCCTGGGTGGGGATCGAACCCACGTCTCTTTGATCCAGAAGTTAGGGTCACTAACCACTGAGCCACCGAGGTAGTCAAGATAATTTAGAGATACCGGAGCTCCCAAGAAAGCACATAGGCTGGCCACCGAGAGGGTTATAGTGGGTACAATCCCACATAACCCGACTGCACTCCAAAGCGGTCGGGCATCTTTGGAAGATTTCCCCCTCGTAAAAAAAGGTGTCGTGATCTCGATGGGCTTAGATTTTGTCGTCTTAACCTACGCTGCCGGTTATATTGTGAACATGCATTACCTACCTGCCGCGGTAATCATTCGACATCTAACCAAAAATATTAGCGCTAAAATATCCTAATTTTGATACTACTGGGTAGTATGTAAAGTAAAACAGAGAAAAACGCGCAAACGTCAACCAATCTGCAACAGGGCTCAATCGCTCTTCTAGAGTAGGAGTAGAATAATATGTGTATGAAAGCCTAATACTGTACTGTAGGTAGGTTTACCTACTATTTTACACTAGGTTTTATATTGGAAGGGTTTCTGACAGAACCTGAAAATAATATGACCAAAAATGGCAAGTTTCGAACTATTCAAATTAATAGTTCATCTGACCATTTACCTAGTTAAGTAGCATTTGTAAAAATTATGCTGACCATAAATTGACATAACCATAGTTCCCATAAAAATACCACAGAGTACGTTGAAGCTTCTACGATTTACCACAGAATAATTAAAAGTTTCTGTAGGTTTATATGCGCTACCGTTGATCGGTGTAATTGGGTACATTGTAGTTTAGTTATTATGCTATCATCGTGAGCACTTGCATAAAAACTTCGCGCGATCGCGTGCCCGCGTATTTGCTCGCCGTCACTCACTGACGGACGCCAGTGGCGGTTGCTCGCGTTCCAAATACGGATTCAAATGAGTTCGATGTTTGAATGAAACTGTTGTTTTTCTGTGATTGTGTTGCCAGTGATAGTTTAATTAGTCAAGATGCGTTTTGCGGTAAGTGATAAATACTTTGTTATTCAATAATTACAATAGGAAGTAACGAATAATTTTCTATGCTTTTTAATACCACCATTTTTCGTTTATATTTTGTGAACAACTTTCGATCAACTTTCAAACAAAATTAACTGAACTTTTACATAATGTAGGTACCGACTTAATAATTGCCATCAATGTAACAGCTGATTAAATTTATAGGCGCACAATTAACTTATAAACACTACAAGCCTTACGAACACATATGATTTTGGTTTTGTGAAAAGCAACATCGCTGCCTGATTATTTTTTATTTAGCAATCATTAAAATACGTGGGAAAATCCATCATGTACGGATGGCACTTAGATCGTATTAATTAAAAGGGTCGAAGGACAAACAACCTCAAGATAGTCGGATCAGATAACCCAATACAGGCTGCAAGAATATTTGGGATGAAGTATAGAAGAATTTCGAAACTTAAAAAAAAATTAGGCGTGGTGGTCAAAAGGTAGTGACACCCGCCTTATAATCGTGAGGTCGCGGGTTCGAATCCCCGGTCCCGTTCCAATCAGTTCTTTGGAATTTATGTACGGAATTTCACATCACTGGCTTTTCGGTGAAGAAAAACATCGTGAGGCAACCTGCGTACGTCCGTAGAAGAAATTCGATGGCGTATGTGAATCCACCAACCCGCACTGGGCCAGCGAGGTGGATATGGCCCAATCACCCTTCGTGGGTAGGCCAACGTCCTGCAGTGGACTATTAAAAAGGCTGGTACAATTCAGTACAGTACATGGAAGAATTTTGAGGTACCTTTTTATAAAAGCGACTGTAAATCTTTTGACAATGGAAAACCAACACTACGGATTTCGGGAAGAGATATTAGGTAAACTAACCAAAAGTAGTGGTAATATGTCACCAAATTTCTTTCAAATTATAGCTATTTTTAAATCCATCAGGGAAGGATTGCGTGCTCTCAATAGCCATTTATCCAAATCAGCTGTAAGATGTCTGCTGGACACAGGCTTCCGTTATAGATCGTTACTTATTACTTATAGTTTAAAATTTACACAACCGGGGCCAAAATTAAATGTAAAGCCCATTCGAGCCCATGTGGAATTGTAGTCATGTTGTAATTTCGATATTTTTACGTAACGGTAAAAGGTGCTTGACCATTTTGAACTGGTTTTGATACAGTTTTGGCAGTGCATTTTTTAGGCATAATAAGTCCGACTGATCGCATAACATATTTTGTTAAAGCAAGTTAAAAGCCTATGACACCACTTCCTTCCGTCAATCAGCCATAGGACGTCTACTGCTGGACATAGACCTCTCCTATGGATCTCCAACCGGAAGCCGGAACTTGGACTCCACTCGAGAACTTTTCGACCCCATGGGTCAAAATGGTCTCTCAGAAAATTTCAACCCCATCGTTTGAAATGTGTTAGAGTGGAGACCACGAATATCGAACAGTCATCAGGCAGGTCACATAGCACCGAGGACTGATAACTTCCGTGATGATGAGCAATCATACCTTCCATCAACTATCAGTTCAGCAAACATCCTGTAGGATGTTCCTTGCTCGACACAAGTAACCTAGATTTTACTAATTCTAATAAAGCTAATACAAAAATGTTTGCAATCAGCATTTGCAGTTCTCGCTAATATTAATCCGATAACTTTACCATCCTATCGACCAGTAGCTTTACGTTCTTACTGCTCTATAAAAAATAATAACCAATTCGATTCGATAATGAAAACGCTATTAGGTACATAACCTAATTGGAGTAAATATGCGTTAAAGTTTAAACACTTTTTGCCCATTAAGCCCTTTTAACAAAAACTCTAAGAGGCTACTGAGTTCAACCACAAAGTGACCTAAGTATCAAACCTACATTAAGCTTTGTCACACAGCTCTAAGGTTCACTTTCTTGGAGTGCAGACTAAATAAGACATTAAATAAGTAGGGCGATCATTGAAGTCTCTCGCACCTTGACCGAGTTGCAAACTGTCGCATTCCAAACATTGTTGTAGCATGTTCAAATTGTTCGGTGTACAATATGAGTGCCCGATTGCCCATAGTCTTGGTATCATTATCGTTTACTGCTAGACATAGTCCTCCCCTATGAATATCCAGTACGACCAATTAGAAGCGGATAGGATCCAGTGTATTTCATCGGTCTTGATTAGATCATCTTGATAGGATTGTACAGATTGACAGTGCGTGGTCTCCTATACGGCCTATCCTATCCGTTCTACGAACTACGTGCCATAGCCACTGCCATTTCAACTAAAACTTTTGGGTGCGTTTTAGTTGACGCCTATTTGTATATAATTAGATATATTGTAGTTTATAATGTAACTTGTAATTGTTTTTGTTTGCTACAAAATAAATATATATTTTTTCTTTATCTCTTTCTCTCTATCTATTACTCTCTGTCTTTCTTTTTTTCCTTCTTTGTTTCTTTCTTTCTAATCTGCTGGGCAATATCGGTGTCTTTGGTTTGTTAAAGAATCTCCTCTTTACTGATTCAATCTCGTAAAGATCTTCTCCACAGCACGTTGCGCTACTTTGAGCTTACTCATGAGGCCAGCAGTGGAACACCACGTTTCTGTGCCATAAGTGATTATACTTAAGGCGCCATAGTATCAGCGTAATTTTTCATATGAGCGAGCGAAGACCAATACGCCTCCAGTTTCGGTCGGATTTTTGTATTCAAAAAGCAATATAAAATTGATATACCACATTGTCCTAAATTTTAATTATGAAAGCTTTAGTTCAATTCATGTGCATAAATAATAAATTTAAAAAAATGTTAACGTGTAGAAAAGAGCCCAAAAATGCAATAAACTTTCTTAGAAATCATGAATTTGTTCTAAAAAGCGGTACCTTTGCATTTAATTTCCATCGAGCGAAATTTTTTGAATTGTGTTTCGAGTTATTGGATCCCCTACCGTATAGTTTTAAGAATATTGTGTATTTAATTTTTATTCGATAACTTCAAGGTTTGATGGAGAAAAGTCAGTTTAACTAGGGCTCTATAAAGGTATTTTGAGATTGGATGGCGGCTTAAACTGTCCGTCTCCACTTTTAATTTATAAAGCTTATCTAAGTTGAGTTGAAGCTAAATTTTAATCGCAATTTATTGCCGAAAAGATTTGAATAAGCAAAAAAATGAAAAAGATGTTATGGTAGATTTAAGCAGTGGATCTTTAAAGAACTAACTTATGAATGTATTTGGGATCATTATTTAGGAACTGGATGAAACTAAGGTCAGTAGACCTAATTTAAGCCTATCATAACAAGCAAGTTACAGCCACAAAAATTGTAAACAGATGTAACTTGAGAAGATCTAACGATCTTCAAGCATGATGAAAGTAGACATATTGCACAAACCAGAGAATCTCAATTGAATAGGCCTACCGAGTTACAAAACTGCATATCAAACGCAACCTTGCTCCAAAATCCATCTCCAAAATACCAAATTTCTATTTAAAAATTACATAAAAGTGTCTCATTTGCATGAATTTGTAAATCTACCTATAAAAACAAATTACCAAATAAGTTATTTTCCAAAATGATAAACAGCCTTCGCCCACTTTCCTTTTCGTTTCAAAACAGTATTTTGAGCATCGTCAAAATTAACTGACTACCGAAAATTAAAGGAAATATTTTCTG
Organism: Hypomecis punctinalis; assembly: GCA_949316475.1. Classification (NCBI taxonomy): domain Eukaryota; kingdom Metazoa; phylum Arthropoda; class Insecta; order Lepidoptera; family Geometridae; genus Hypomecis; species Hypomecis punctinalis. The sequence goes on from OX438796.1 coordinate 1,767,611, forward strand.
GAAACATTTTTCTGGCAGAATTTTTTCAATCAGATTTTTTTCTCATTAGGTGTAACAATTATTTCTCCTATTATAGGACGTTTGTTTCTAAACATAGATGATTTTTATGACCAAATCAATGATTTTATGATATTGCACGGCCCGATAATGAAGACATTTAAACTAAAATAATGTTATATTTACAATTCTATAACCTCGTAGAACAAACTTGAGCCTTTGATAGCATTCTGCTAGAGCCAAGATATATTCTAAAGGTACTGACAACAATAATTCTGACGCACTCTTTTTGGATATTTTATAGTCAGTTAAAGTAACAGTATTTTACTAAAAAAAACGCTATAAAGTAAATAGCGATTCCATTAAACAAGCAATACTTTTCGGGGACTTTAGTACGCTTGCTCAAAAAACTTGTTTACTTAAAGAGACATCTCAGAAAATAATTTTTTTGAGTAAGTACATACTCAGTGTTTAGTAAAATTAAAATCTAATATATTATTATAGAAGTGAAATGAATACTAACACTTCATTAGTAGTAGATAAATAGAGTGTAAAGTGTTATTAGCTCGTGGATTGCTAAAACAATCAGTTATTCGTGCTGAAACAATGCAAACACCACGCAACAACGGAACCGCTAAATCCGTTCAATTTGCTGTTAAGAAATCCAAGTAAGTATGTAGTTACTGCAGATATTATTGTTTAACAAAAGTTAAAAGAGGAAAATTAACAAATAAACACATTGCTATACTTAATAGCGTTATATCACCACTGTCTTTATAGGATGTAAAGTGATGGTCGATCGGGCCCTATAGTTAACCCATGGAGATCACATGGCAGCAGAACGTAGGACATTCACCAACAGTGAGGATGGACGATCTGTTCAAGCATAGTAAGGGACGGGACGCAAACCGCTTCCAATCTAACTATAGATGATTTGTAGGATTACACCTTTATCTAGCTGTTGCCGTCCTATTACTGATATGAATTTGTTTAATTGGTTACAAAATACGGTTACAAATGCGTCCGAAAGAGTTTTTACCTATAGGTACTTCAGAAGAACTAAGCTAAACTTAATTTAATTAATCAAAAATAACCCAAACAATCATTAGGTATAGCGAGTAGCAAGAGTCCAAAATGCCTCACTGCCATCCCTACACTGTCGATTTTCCTTCGATAGGTATGTACTTACGAAGTGGTTTAACTCAACATTTTTGATTCGGACCGTCATGGAATGGAACAGTTTGCCGGCTTTTCTGTTTCCTAAGAGATACAATCTAAAGCTTTTCAAGATCAGAGTGAATCTAGAAAAGTTTTAGAGAGTTTACAAGATCAGAGTCGATCTTCTAAGTTTGCGTGCTTTATTTTCTAGTCCTCAACGTCGCTTACCATCAGGTGAGTTGGTGGTGAAGCGCGGATATATTTGCGATAAGAAAAACTGGTTGCACTCCGCAAGTGCCGGCAGAAGGGCATGAAAGCATGCTCCTACCGTCTTACTAATTTTTGATCTAGTTACGTCATGTCCTGACGCGAGTTTAACATTTTTTTGCCCATCCCGAAAAGTGCACAATGCCGCTAAAGAAGTTTTCACTTCAAAAATTAAACCCAAATGCTACTGAACTAGACAAATCTTTGACAACGCGTATGTTTTCGGTACGTGTGATATCTCTCCTTTCTGTTTTAATAATTATTATACTTCAACAACAACAAATAAAGAAAGAATAACGCACTATCGCTATGCCTTAGTAAACTTCAGACACGTAGAAAGTGAAACGAATTATATTTGAACTGGTTCTGCAAACGTATTATAACTAATCTCGACACCAATTAGTTACTTGTGCTCATGATGACTTATGTGTGCAGCTGAGCACAGACACAAAAAATCTAAACTAGCCTTAGTTGTAGTAACTAAACATATTGTTAAGATGTCACATATCTAATAAATGATGAGTCCAATCTAACAAAATCATATTGTTTTCAAAAGTCTTTCTGAGCGTCAAAGGTGGACGCGACGCGTGACTGAAATGCTGGTGTTATTTGGCTCAACGTATAAGCATTGCCATTCAGCGAGGCAATGCTGCCAGCATGCTGGGTACGCTGCCAACTGGCAGTGGGCTTGAGCATTTGGATTACTTTAGACCTTCAAGGGTCTGTGGATGATGCAATTGCTTTTTATGTAACAGTAGTAAATAAATAAATAAATATTTTTGGGACATCTTACACACGGCCTCTGACCCCAAACTAAGCAAAGCTTGTGCTATGGCTGCCAGAGACTGATATACTACATATACTTATTTTTAAATACATATAAAGTGTTTGCTCTGTGCACAGAGCAAACACTTATGTTCATCACATAAATATTTGCCCTGGGTGGGGATCGAACCCACGCCTCTTTGATCCAGAAGTTAGGGTCACTAACCACTAAGCCACCGAGGCAGTCACCGAGGTAGTGTATTGTAGTTTTAGCCTATAAAGTAGTATTGTTTTGTTTGTAGGCAATAAAGGCACTTTTGCCCGATAATGCTGCCGATATTGCTTCCTCCGTCATTGTTTCCTGACAATTACAATTTGGATATCTTAAAGTCTAGAGTGGATAGATATCTTCTAAGTCTACATACTCCATCTTCGGCTACAACTTAGCTTTCCATCAGGCGAGTTGGTGGCCAAATGTAGACCTATTCAACATAAAAAAAAAGAAAAAAAAATCAAACAAAAAGAAAATGTTACGAATAAGCAAGAAATAGTTTGTAAAACAGATGATCGATGAGCATGTAATGCATTTTTTCTCTAAGATGTCGATGGGGCCGTAAATTTCTCCAATGTATCGCAGCATAGAACACTCACCAACAAAATAAACCGACGACTGGTTAAAAGCATAATGAATGCAAGCTAATTAGTTTGCAAAGCCAATCGTTGTTATTATAAAGAGAAGGCCTATACATATCTAGCAGCGGATATGGCATTGCTGATATAATGATCACGCTGAATATAATGCATAATTACATACTTAATCATAGTTGCACATGATTACTTCTAATAACATATTCAACCAAAATCTCGGTCACCACCATGAGGGAATTACCAAGCTCTTACATAACAGAAATGCAAAACTCATCATTACAAAAAGCGAGTGAAAACAATCATTAGCATTAACCGCCCACAAACACGAATTACTTAACTGGACTACTTACCAAAAAACATTTTTATTGCGAAGCCTCTAAATCCAAAGATATAGAGACTAGTTTTGAATGACAGTCAGTTACACGGTCATGAGTTTAACTAGCGGAAAACGAAAAACTCGGTCAGTGCAAGTGTTAATAGAGTAGATAGTAATTGCTTCTACTGCGCATTCGTAACAAGAAAGTCCGTGCAAAGACTGAAACAAAGACTAGTAAAATACTAGTGAAACAAAGACTAGTAGTCTTTGCTTTTATTAAAGGAAGTAGGAGTAAAGTTAGGTACCGAAGATTTTGGCTACACAAGTTGTCTACAAAATACAGATTGAAGATCTATGTCCTAAACACTTCCTTAAAATTATATAGAATGCAAAATCTTGTGAGAGTTAGAGCATAGTAAAGATTTTCAAAAAAAAAATTCTAAGTTATGACTTAGATTAAAGCATAAGCTACTTTGTCCTGAAACAATAAAACCTTTTTTGTGAGGATCTGCTTCTAAAGTGGTCTTCTTTGTCTACGAAACGAAAACAACTCACAACTAGATAAAGTTAGTAATTATCATTTCCAAATTTTAAACTTACAAAATTAAATCTAATCATAACCTTTTTCCATTCACAGATACCAATCCTGCTCTCCCTAGCAGCCGCCGCTAAGGCTTACTACCCACTGCCCTTCTACTCAGCAGCGTCCGACGGACAAATCCGCTTTGCCCTAGAAAACAAATACGATGACACTGGCCCAGGAGCAAAGTCACCAGAATACGCATACAACATTTACAGAACCTTAGACGAAGCCATATTAGGCTATTTAGATGATCCAGACACTAAACTACCAGAAGAAGACAAAGAACGAGCCTTGTCTACATTAGCTAAAAAACCAGGCTACATAGAATATAAACCTTACAACGAAAACAAGGAGTTCAAACGATACTACCCTAAAACTGTAGAAGAGTACACAGGGTATACTCAGCAAAAGCAGCAAGAGCAAGAGGAACAGTTATCGAGGCCAAAAGCAGTAGAAATCTATAAAGGCTACAGATTGCCGCAGCCACAGCTGGTGCTGACAAAGTTGAGGACAAATCCGCCTAAGAAGTACTATCAGCAGCCTCAAAGCAGTGAGTTCTTCAAGTCGGAAGAGGGGAGGGAAGTAGCGGAGCCGTACAGGATAGAGGCGGTGAAGCATCCTTTCCGAGTCAGTTCGCTGTCGACAAGCCACTATAGAGACCCTGATCTGCAAAACGCTCGAGACCAGTATGATCCTCATCCGAAATACTCGTTCTCTTATGGAGTTCATGTAAGTACTTTTTGATATACTTTTTCGCTTGGTTTTTAGGCGGTTTTGGTGCCAAATTAATAAGCAACTCCTAATGTAAGGTTAGTTAATTTTGAGAAAATATTTAAAATCTAGTATTTGTGACTTTACAATTATCTACTTAATTGTGATGTTTTGTTTCGAGAATTTTATCACATTAGTACATAAAATAAATAAATACAGTATTATACAATATACATACATTGTACATTCCGCATATTGGTAATTGGTATGCAATCTATAAAAACCAGCTCGCTCGTTATGAGTTCTGATTGTTATTCTGTTTTCATAATAACTGTAGATTGATGTATAAAATAAATATTTAATAATAGACTGGAATGCAAATATAATTTAAAGAAATAATGCACAATGCTCCTTGAATAAATAAAAATAAAAAAATAAAATAAATAAAAACCATTTATTGCAGGCACGGAGACCCAGAGTTACATAAATTTAGCTAAAATAATATATAATAAATTGTCGCACGTTGTTTTTGTCCAATATATACAAAATATAACTTTATGACTTTAAATACTTGTATGGTAGCTCTGTACTTATTATAATATTTGTTGTTGAATAATTGTTTATATTTAAAATAAACCACACCATATGATGAACCTAAATGCATGCCTATGTCTTGATCTATAGTATGGCGTTATTTTTTATGGAATTTTGGCGTGAGCTTAAATAGAATCGTGTTGGCTTTTGATTTTTTGAGAGTAGAAAATGTATATTAGCTACCAATATCATATTCATACATTTCATGAACTTTTTATACACATTTACAATTTTGGTTTGGACCATTGTTAAAATGTACAGCAACCAAAATTATAGTCAAAGAATTGTCAAGCACGCACGTTGTTTTTGTCCAATATATACAAAATATAACTTTATGACTTTAAATACTTGTATGGTAGCTCTGTACTTATTATAATATTTGTTGTTAAGGTTAGGTAATTCTATCCTAAAGTATTTTAGACATATTGTTTACAACCTATTGTATTGGAACAATAAGGTCATCAAGTTAAGAGTTTGATAGGTATTAATCAAAGTCATGGTTTGATTATAGCTTTCTGGGGCCTTAATGGTAATGTTGGTTACAAGTCAAGTTTGCCAACAATAGGGTATTTAAAACTGTATTTAGGTCAAACCTAGCAAATGGTAATAGATCTTATCATGTTAATTTGTAGTTATCATTGCTAGAATATGCTGTTCTACATTTATGGAAAATTATGTAAAATATAGTTTAGCTATTTCATGACTTTAGTATACGGGTGGTAAAGCAATTTCATCAATGACAATACTAACAACACAACTAACAAATTGTTGTTTAATAATTTAGTTAGCAAAATTACAAATTTTAACAGTAACAGAAATTCAAACAACAAATAGCACCCAAGTCAAATTAATTGAACGTAATGACCTTATACAGAGCCTAATTTCGAAACTTATTTTATCCCTCACCCAAGGGTCACTTCTTGGTCCTTTTCCATTCCCATTTTATACTAATTAGTGCATTAAAAATAAAATTGAATCTTCCAACTACTATGAAGTATTCTGTGCTTGCATTAGACTATCATTGACCACAATCTAGAGCAAAGTCGTATCTTCAATCAAAGTGTTTGTAATTTCAATACCGAACGTGCCCACGTGATCACTCTCTCCATTCAAGAAAGCCCGACCGTTTATTGCGACACTCGACCTTGCTAGGTACAACCTGGGTATGAAGTATTTTAAGCAGGGACAAGTTGCACGCTGACCAAAATACATTTCCCGGCTCTAACAATAAGTACCAAACAAAATATGATGCTAGCCGAAATGTATCAATTCTCACCAAATATTGTTTTAACGTAATAGTAATAACATTTTGGTAGGTTGTTAGATTATTTTTATAAATGGTTAGCGATCTTCTACTAATAGTAAACACTACATTTCCGGTAGATTGTTAGGTTAGGTTGTGTTTTATAGTAGCCTGAAAAGCCTTCAATTTACATTGCCTCGGTAATAAATGACTAAAATGAAGGCAAGTACGCGAAATAAAACATAGAATAGTAAAAATACAAATTATTTGGTTTAAAATGTTGGTCTAAAATTAATTTTTACGGTGTTCAAACAGTTTAATAGCATGGAATAAAAATCACTTTACTTCATAAATAATTTTGATAACACATATTGGCGAGCGTTTATCTATTGTGGTAGGTATTTCGATTTTTTTGGGAGCAAATAAGAGCATTTCTGGTAGGCGTTTAAAGACAATCCTTTATAAACTATATGCGCTTCGTGAGTAAGCCATAAAGCTAAGTTTCAAGATTGTATGTGAAGCGTAGTTAAATTACGTTAACCTTTAGAAATGACTAGACCAGTTAATCTTTTCATGATGCCAACCTTACAATACTACAGAATAAATACACGTAATTAAATTGTTTCCAGAGTTAAAGTGTTTGATGAACTTATAGTATGGTCAAGATAGATCTATAAATCAATGATCAAGTATATTTTTTGTAGATTAAAGATTTCACACTCTTCTTCTTCTTTCCAAGAACCCGTAAAATAATTTTATTTAGGTTCAAATAAACAAATATATTATGGTATATTTATGAAATATAATTAGTTTGATCGTTTACAATAAAACATTTAACTAAGGTACATACAGTTTTGCAAATAATACCATCAATTACAGCAATCAGACGTATAATTTCGTACATTTAAGAAATATCAGCCTTAACTATTTCAACTACTTATTAAGTAAGTTCGTACAGGCTTGGTAGCTTGCCCTGTTGTCAGAGTTATTAAGTCTCCTAAAGGCCTCTGACATAGCTAAACCACTTATTACAAATAGGTGTTATATTCTCGTTTAATTTCGATAATTATCGCAATTTGCCTAGCATCGTGTTCAGGCGGGCCCAGTGAACCGAGACCACTTTCCACCGCGATACGGACCTTGGCCACGCGTGCTTCCCGGACGTATGCCAAAATTTGCATTACTTTTTATAATTATCTGGACATTTAATAATTATAATTTCGGTGCCACGGGGATGGAATTTTAATAAACTAAGTTTTGATTTTGTAACATCCTTTTTTTAATGGAAATGTACCATTTTCTTTGTTAACTACAGGTACTATACAATTTATAAATGGTATTGTAGTTAACGTTTAATTTGTAGCGCTCGTAGCGTAGTGTGACTAGGTGTTTGTCAGCGATCACCGAAATTAAGCTACGTTCTGCACGGTCAGTATTTGGATGGGTGACCGCGGGTGGCATTTTCTAACTGAGCGCTACCGTGGCTCGGATGACACGTTAAATTGTAGGTCCCGATTGTTTTAACTGTTTAGCCATGTCATAGGCCTTTAGGCGGCCTAAAAACTCTGACACAAGGGCTAGCCCGGCTTATACGAACTTACTTTTAACGTTTAACATGTATGAGAAGTGTGCTCTTCAATTTCGGGTCCAGACGCGTGGTTATACCGCTTTGTTACATCAGTGTGACTACGAGGAAACTTTTTTTAGATAGCTTTAGTAAGTCAATTCTGAATTTCGGACACAAAGATCTTTTAGATTGAAAGAACATTTCTGTAACCATTAAATTAGTTTACTCGTGGTTACACCAGGTGTTATTTACTAAAGCTATCTATCTAAGCACAGTTCTTTGGAATACCTAATGTAATTATTAGCCTTATTGCTTTTTAGCAGTCAGTTTCAAACAATAAATGAATAAATAATAATTAAATAAATATTTTGGGACATCTTACACACGGACTCTGACCCCAAACTTAGCAAAGTTTGTGATATGGCTGCCAGACTATTATACTACATATACTTATTTTTAAATGCATACTTATATAGATAGTAACTAAATGACGCCCAGACACAAAGCAAACACTTGAACTCATCACATAAATATTTGCCCTGGGTGGGGATCGAACCCACGCCTCTTTGATCCAGAAGTTAGGGTCACTAACCACTGAGCCACCGAGGCAATCGACAATATTAACAATTTAGCAGGAGGCCAGATAACAAAATGAAACAGAATATGTAATCCTACCATAAAAGAACCCATTTAATTCTCTTCGTGATTCAAAACTAAAATAAGGAGGAAGTCAATTTGTATATTTTTTCTTTCAGAAACGAGACTTCCTTCATTAGCAAACAATGTAAATTAATTACTCGCAATTTTTATCCAACTTCGTATTTAGCATTTCGAAATGCACCAAGCAACGCACAAAGCAAACTTATACAAATCACGACTTAAAATTATATCTGCTCAATGGTTCACGGTATAATCTCCTGAAGGCTATGACATACACGAAATACGAAATACAACAACGAATAGGTACATAATGCATCTACATCCTGCTATACCTTAAAAGAAAACCGTATCATTACCAATAAGTTTCAATATTACAAGATTATATCTCCGCGTGACCAGTCTGTCAAAATATCAAAAATTGTAAACCCAAGTTACATGAACTGTCATTTTACTACAACCGGCTTCACAATTTGTGCTCATTCATTAAATTGCATTATCAAATTGTCCACTGCGAGACGAATGCCTTCTCATGATAGAGTTAATATGACCATCATTTAAACCATTGCGGCATAGATTGTAACAACTTACGAATATTTTTATTCTTGCAAATATATTCATTTTATTTCGTCATTGTTATCATGACACATTATATGTACACAGTTTACATCCAAAACGTTCTTTTCCTGCAATCTGCTTAGCTTTCTTTGCTGGTTTTGCTATATTGTTTGCTGATCGATACCGAAATTATAAATCTGATTAGCTTCATCAGTAATTTGTTTATTTTCTTTAGGACTGATAACTAATTTGGTTATTGGTAAATTTCAAATAGAACAGTGAAAAATCCAAAGTGACCTTTTTGTGATAAATAATTTAAAAAGTGAAAATCCCATCGAAATAAAAATAAGCGCATTATAAATCTATGTTATAATGGGTTGTTCGTAGAATATAAAATCAGTTTAAACTTAGCACGACCTAAGAATATCAACGGCATACATAACGCGGTGAAAGTCAGACATACAAACAAATGTGAGAATTTTTGTGTGAATCGAATTAAAGACGAGCCGAACGACGCAATTATTGTAATTGTTATATAATAAGAAAGAACCAGTTATATATTAAATTTATTAAATAATGAGATCGTATATTTTGGTTTTTGTTTGTAGTTTGGATTTAATAAATTATATTATAGATTAAATTGAAAAAATAATACATTTCTATAGTGTCGTCTAAATTTTTTAGTTTACCGGAGATTAAAGGCCGATTCACACATACGGCGGGCGCGGGTCGGGCGCGGTGCGGGGCGGGAGTACGGCGTGTCTATTAGTACCAATGTTCCAATGGACGACAACACACAGAACGCGTGTGCGGGTCGGGCGCGGGGCGGGCGCGTTGTGTGTGTTGTCGTCCATTGCAACTGGTACTAAAAGACACGCCGTACTACCGCTCTGCACCGCGCCCGACCCGCACCCGACCCGCGCCCGCCGTGTGTGTGTTTCGGCCTTAAAGGCTTTAGCTTTGCGCAGACAGAGCAACACAAAATCTCCGTGCTGCTGCTAGAATCAACTCGCAACAAAGTAGTTGTTGAATATATTGAAGAAACTGCGTAGACATAGCAACTCAATACTGAATTCTTATATTTTCATTTATACGTTGCCGCAATATGAAAATCAAAGTTGGTCTATCTATATAGCATCTTATCGTCTTATCACAATAGTTTTACGCACCCTTAGATCATGTTTAACAGTAAAAATGGCACGGTGGTTTTTAATGCGTGTTTATATATTTTGTGGTAAGGCGGTTACAGTTTATAGTAAACTTAACTATGTGGGTCACAAAGGTTTTACAAAGAACTTAAAATGTCAAATGAGGCGTTAAAATAGCAAATAATTATACTTTAAATTCTTGATATGTTTTCTAGTTAGAAATACCAATAACAACCTTGCTGTAAGCATAATCTGGATGCCAAGCACTAAGTTGGGTCCGTATTTGGATTCTCCATCGTTATGTCAGTCATCTGTTAGGAATAGTCTCGTTTTAATGAGTAATTTTTCAACCGTTACAATGTATGTTTGATACAATTTGGCCTAGTATTTTGTAGAGTATCAAAAACTAGTATCTCCACATAGAATCTGTCACATTAGAGCTTAAAATGAATACAATTTTTGCTTTGATAAACCAAAAAATGCCAAGTCGTTGAATGCAATACCTGCTAGTGCGGTTTAATTTATTTCAAAGAACAATTTTTCTGTAGCACCTGTATTGATTTTTTTAGTTTTGGAGTAAAATTAGGACTCGGTCTCATCTCAAGCTTTAGTCTTCAGGTGATACTGAAAGAGATAATATCAATTTTGCTGTTACATTAGTTTAGAAATTGTGACTCCCGGTTGTTTTAACCGTTTAGTTATATCAGAAGCCTGTGCTGTACTTATCGTATCAGCCTTTTTAATAGTCCACTGCTGGTCGTAGGCCTACCCACTCATACAAACTCACTTTAATTTGGGCGCTTGAATTACAATTCACTTAGCCTACATTTTCTGTGTTGTAAAGTCAGTAAGTTTATATTTACTTGAAGTTATTTTAAGCAGGTGTTGCACGAGAGGTAATTTATCACTCTATCGTAAGCCTGTTGCGCACAATGTGACAATCTTGGCACTTAATATAGGTACGATACTATATCTATATATATACAATGATTCACTGACTCACCTATCACGAAATCTCAAAAAGAACAAATGCTAGAAGTCTCAAATTTCACATGGGGGTTCTTTTTAGGATATAAGTGCTCACTAAGAACAGATTTTGCGAAATTCAAGCCCTAAGTGGTTGAAATAGCGAGGCAAACTTAGTATGGGAACACACGATTCCTTGGGCCGATTGTCTTGAAATTTTACATAGATGTACTTAAACAGAATTAATTGACCACGTGTTGCGTATTTTTCTGAATTACCTATATATTGCCTATCAGCGTTAAAAACGGGAAAAAAGCTATTTTTGGGACGAATGATTTCGACGTCGGAATTGAAACTTTTTAGTGTATTTGATTGATTAATCAAAATTTTGACAAAATAATTATTGTGTCAAAATGACATGTTGACATGCTTGAAATCCAGATTTATTGAAACCAATGAGTTAAGAAATAGAAGCTTTTTTGTCACTTTTCCGATCTCACTTTCTTTATGGTATGTTCCAGCGACCTTCAAGATAGACACCTAATCGTACAAAATAAAATGTCGCCGACCAATATCAACCAATGATGTTTAATGTCTAGATAAGCAAACTCAAACAACTGCGTTGCTAGGCATGGCGATACATTAACCGCCCGAATATCGTTGGTAGGTAATCAAAGAATCATATCTCTATCCCTGTTACACTAGTTGCTAGAGTACGGTAAGACGTTAAATAAGACAGAAATAGCAACATTTTTAAATTTAGTCGCACAATGCCTACTTAGGGTGCCAGTTCATTAGATTGAAATTTCCCCAAAATGTTACGACATCTTCTCAATGTCAGTGATACAAAACGATATTTTTAATAATCAACGTTTTAGTAATAACATTATGAATTTGAGTCATTAATCAAAATCAAATATAATATGATGTAATTATGAATAAAGTTATAATACAAAGAACATTTTATTCATTTATTCGACCAATATTTATTCGTTCTTGATAATTAAAATAATTATCGCCATAATAATACTTAATTATCAATTATCAAAAACGTGTCATATTGTACGACAGGATATTCCTTAAGAAAATTCGAAAGCATTGCATGAAGAATCTACAATATATTGTTTTGAAAATTGCAGTGATGCTTTTTTTATTCTGGAATCGTTGGAGTAAACAATTATAATAAACAATAAACAATTATAAATATAGCAGACTAACAGCTAGCATAGCCACACCGCCACCCGCGCCCGAGTTCGCAAGTTCTTACCACTAGTTACCACGCACCCCGCACGGCCCGCGTGCAGTCTGTGTCACTCATACATACCTATACCACGCAGCGCGCCCTTTTCCGTATCTCTGTATCACGTAAAACTTCTTTGAAAATTGTATACTATACCTGCACTTCAATCTCCGGACATAGATACCTGTTGCCGTCGAGCTATTTGATTAAACTAATAATTACAAAACGTAACCTATTTAAGCCTGATTCTGATGCTTGATTCATAACTATCAATAATTATAAAAATAGTAATGATTATTAGTATTATTTAAAATCGCTGTAGACGTTAATGCCGCCCATTAATCTAGGTACCGGATTTGTTATTATCTTTGTACTCTTGTATTTTTAGTATTTATTGAAGTTATATTGTTATCTATTCTAATTTTACTATTTCACTATTTACTATTATTATCCAGTCAGTTTCTTTTCGTAATATTCTAATGGCTTTTATCCATTATTTATCGTTATCTTTACGTATTAAACTAATAATTACAAAACGTAACCTATTTAAGCCTGATTCTGCTGCTTGATTCATAACTATCAATAATTATAAAAATAGTAATGATTATTAGTATTATTTAAAATCGCTGTATACGTTAATGCCGCCCATTATTCTAGGTACCGGATTTGTTATTATCTTTGTACTCTTGTATTTTTAGTATTTATTGAAGTTATATTGTTATCTATTGTAATTTTACTATTTCACTATTTACTATTATTATCCAGTCAGTTTCTTTTCGTAATATTCTAATGGCTTTTATCCATTATTTATCGTTATCTTTACGTATTAAACTAATAATTACAAAACGTAACCTATTTAAGCCTGATTCTGCTGCTTGATTCATAACTATCAATAATTATAAAAATAGTAATGATTATTAGTATTATTTAAAATCGCTGTATACGTTAATGCCGCCCATTATTCTAGGTACCGGATTTGTTATTATCTTTGTACTCTTGTATTTTTAGTATTTATTGAAGTTATATTGTTATCTATTGTAATTTTACTATTTCACTATTTACTATTATTATCCAGTCAGTTTCTTTTCGTAATATTCTAATGGCTTTTATCCATTATTTATCGTTATCTTTACGTATTTCGTCTGCGGATATCCTATAGTATCAAAAAAGTAATTAACGATTAGTCGAAATCTCCCATAATTATGGGGAAACAAAATCATGTTTCACCTGGCATCACCAACTGTAAAATTATTTACTTTTAAAATCATGATATTTTATGTGATAGTTTCAATTAATACGAATAGTGTAAACCGTATTTACTTGTAGAAATAAATTCCAGAAGCTTTATGAAGAAATTGGGAACGGGATTAAAAGGTTTTGACTACACATTTCCCCATTTTTAATTTTTTAAATAATATTTTGACGTCTGATATATTCAACCATTTTGTTTAATCGCGACTAAGGCCGGTCGACGCGCTTCGCCGGCGTACGCCGGCAGTTGGCTGACGTCGTCATAGACAACAATCTTCAGTTCTCGTGTATTATATTTCAATGATATCAACCAATCATATTTGAATCAACCAATCCTATAACTAGTCTTCATTAGTCTGGCGTTGCGGTCGCGTCTCAAAGCAACGAGGTAAATACGATGAACTGCGTCATTCCAGCTTGCCGAAATTACTCGGTTTCAAAAGAAATAACGAAAGGCATTGTCACATACCACCAGTAAGTAATAAATATCTTCCTATGTGATTTACAAGCAAAATCAAAATATTGAAAATGAAATCATTTGACAATGTAAACAGGGTGGAAAATTTCTCTATGGTCAGTTAGGAATGTCGGATAATGTATGAGATCGAATATTGACTCGTCAAATCGATTAACTTTAAGGTCAAAATTGATTTTGACCCGGGCGGCCGGCCATGTAAAGGAATAAGGTCGCAAGGTAAATGTGGGTCGAACTACTAGTTTTAGATCGATTTAACATTATGGACTTAACATCACGTGATGTGTTCACATTTTTAACCGATTTAAAAAAAGGAAGAGGTTCTATGTTCGTCTGTAATACAGACTCTGTATGTATTTTAGGTTTACGAATCAAATAATGTTTTTTTAGGGTTCCGTACCTCAAAAGAAAAAAATAGGATATTATAGGATCACTTTGTTGTCCGTCTGTCCGTCTGTGTGTATGTCAAGACTCTTTATCTCGGGAACGCGTAAAGATATCGAGTTGAAATTTAAACTGTATACGTATATATATGAACTCTTGCAGTTGTGTGAAAGAAAAACTTAGAGCCGTTTATGTCGTAAAAAAACGCATATTTCGACACTTACAAAAACCAAAACCTACAGGGTACCTCCCGTTGACATATAACTGTGAAATTTGGCCAGAAACATTGTCTCAGAGTACACATATAGGAATAATCCTGAAAACCGGACATTTTTATTTGTATCACAAAAAAATAGAGCCTAGATTCACACAATATGGCTAAAATTCAAAGTGAGTAAATCGTATCACGTAAGGTATCATATAAAAGAGCTTCTTTAGTACATGCTAAAACAGGTTTTTAATTATTTTGACAATGTGTAATTTTCGATTAATGACGAGAAAAGCAAAAAAATGATGATTATATTATAGAGATTTTAACAATTTACTTTCCAATTATGTGAAATTTTCTGGATTTGTACGGATCCCTCGGTGTGCGAACCTGACTCGTACTTGTACGGTTTTTATTTTTATTTCTGGAAGAGAAAAGATCGAATTTATCGGTACTTAAGACTGTCAGCTGTTATTTAATAGTGTTATTGACTTTTGTTTATAACTTCTGGAATGAACGATAAAAACATATTTATAATTACGTAAGTCCACCTATTAAAAAGAGTCAAGATGTGAATAGATTAATCGAAATTTCAGCCAGTCGAACTTATTATGTGATAAGACATGACGTCATCCTAGACTCGAATCAATTTAGGAATCTATTCTTTTCATCATATATTTTGAAATCCCTATTTCAAGTGGCAAGTTCACTCAAAAGTTGTCTATGGTACAAATTGTATTTTTCACATTTTTAAGTCTAGGTTTGTATGAAGAGGCTCCTTCTGTGCCCTGTGTAATAGGGCCTATTCTGTGGTATGTTCCCATATTTCTTTGGTAAATTAATACTTACCTACTTACTACGTACTGCGAAAATAATTGGTTTAATAGTGAGCATTTATTTACATAAGAAAGTGCAGAAATTACATTGTCATTATGCATGAGTGCGTGATGCATACCGATGCTTTTTAACCGACTTCAAAAAAGAAGTATTTCATTCCAGCGGTATATTTTTTGTGTATCTAAGTTACACGATTATTTGGACAATTATGAACCAATTTTGTTGATTTTTTGTTTGCTATGTCACAGGTACTTCAGAGGTAGTTTCATTAGACGAGCAATTTTTTAGAAATCAAGAATAACCGATATACATACATAAATAATGTTGTGGTTTGTGGTTCTATTCAGTTCATCAGTCGTTTTAGAATGATCATCATTATCAAAAAATGGTACATATTCGAGCGAACTATTTGAATTTTTCATCTATGATTGAAATCGGGTGTGCCATTTTTGGTGAAAAATAAACTATAAAAGTAATGGCGTTCATATTGAATCCTATCAGCCGTACGCCCTAATTTGTATGTATTTCGAGTCTACTTATTTATTTATCTATGATTAAAATGTGCCTTCACTTGCAACCCTGCAACCCTATTTGATAGATTATAAAATAGAAACTTCACGTTCCTTTCTCCTGATGAAACTGCTCACTTAGGGATTCATATTCGCGGCAACCAGGCGTCACATCACAGTATCAAATCGCAAAAACGTGCTCCAGATTATCTTTCAAGAATTACATCCTTCATACATAGCGCATACATTAAGGTAGGAGCTCCAAAAATGCTGCTGCGCAACCTTCAACCTGCTTAATTGTCTGTCCACATCTCGTGGTTACAGATGAAAATAGCTTCAAAGTAACATGAGAAAAATTTATATTTAATTTATAGTTACCTACTGTACCAGCCTTTTTTAATAGTGCACTGCATGTCGTAGGCCTACCCACGAAGGGTGATACCTACACCATGCCTACACCAAACAATAATATGATGCGCCTTATCAGTATGAGATATAACCGTTCTGTACTGTATCAGCCTTTTAATAGTCCACTACTAGACGTAAGCCTATCCGCGAAGGGTGATTGGGCCATATCCACCACGCTGGCTCAGTGCGGGTTGGTGGATTCACATACGCTATCGAAATTCTTCTACTAACATATGCAGGTTGCCTCACGATGTTTTTCTTTACCGAAAAGCCAGTGGTGTGAAATTCTGTGTATCAATTCCAAAGAACTCATTGGTACGGGGCCGGGATTTGAACCCACGACCTCACGATTGTAAGGTGGTTGTCACTACAGCTAGATCACTACGGTATTTCAGATATACCTACCTATTTGTTAAATTGCCGCTAAGACATTTTACTCAGTATTGTATCCAACATCACAAATCGTGAGGTGCGCGGGTGAAACCGCGGGGCGCAGCTAGTATATTTATAATTTGAATTCTAATTTAACACTGGCGTCTATAATGGTACTATAATTATTACATCTTGTTCACTTTCTTTGAATAAGAATAACTACCACGTTAGATTTTTTCCTCATTTAAACACTAACCGTCTTACCACAAAAGTTTTACGCACGCTCTAAACAATGTTTAACAGTACAAGTTGCAACTAAGTTTAAAGCGTGTTTAAATCTTTTGTGGTTTATGTTTGACCCACTGATTCCTAAGATTTGATCATTTGGTTTAGCCTTTTTTACCGACTTCCAAAAAGGAGGAGGTATTGTACTATGGTCGTCCGTATGATTTTTTTGTGTATGTTCATCGATATTTTCACCAAGGGTGAACCGATTCAAAAAGTTTTTTGGTTCAAAAGAATATACTTCCGAGGTGGTCCCATTAAAATTTAATCAAAATTGGCTAAGCCGTTTTTGATAAATAAACAAAAAAGTGTACATAGATTTATACAATTTTTATTCTTACGCGACTGCCAAGGAAGGGTATTTTTAGATAATATTTTCTAGTTCTTTCCTCGCCAATTTTCCGTACTTAATTTTCACAAGTTGATTCGACTTCCATTGGTGACATTTTTCATCATCATCATCAGCAGCCCCTGGCACCTCATCCCGGCATTTTTGTTTTCATTTGTTGTTCCCTAAATAAAGTTCGTATACGTCGAGAGGCCAGCCCTGATGATAGAATATTTAAGCCTCTTGAAGACCTCTGACACGGCTTAACAATTAAAACAATCGAGAACTACTACCCCGAAAGCGCTCAGATGCAAAAGCTACTCGCGGTCACCCATAATAATAGGTACTGGCTGTACAGAACATTGCTTAACTTGAGTAATCGCTAACAAAAGTGCTAAGTATCTTCTTTAAAGCTGCTTTCAAATGTTTTCTATACTAGTTAAATGACGGGTCATAAGTAACAAACAACAAATATTATTAAAGCTATTACACTAATAGGTATTATGATCATTGTAATTGACACAATGACATTGGTATTGAAACCGAGAGATCGTATCACACATGAATGAAAGCATTGTTTCCCAATAAGCCTGATATCGAACAAACTGCTGATTAATCTGCGTCGTCACCTTGTCATGCAGGAATGCTATTGAACTGTTTGACGACTTTATTTCATTGCTTATTTTATTTGTAACAATACAATCAATTCAATTCAATTTCAAATATTCTTTATTCAACATAAAAATAACAATTTTATGCACAATTACTAGTGTACGTTAAATCCTAGTAGTACATATATTAACTAATTTATATTCTGTTTTGGGAGCAATACGCTCATGAAAAACTTTAAAAAATATATATTATTAAAAGTGACAGATATGATATTAAGAAAAATAATTGACCTATTCCACTATATAAACTTTAGGTTCAGTATTATATTTTTTAGAAATGTAGCTAGTTTTGTGGTATGATAAAATCCATTAGGAGGTAGGTAAGTAGTTAACCCTAGAATACTAATCATCGCCTGACAGGCCGCACGCGGTTAGTTTTTTCCGGTTATTTAAAAAACGCGCGCGCGAGTCGTATTGAGCTCTCGCGCCAATTCGGTATACACCGCGCCGCAGACGTCAGAGAACGCGGGCCCGGCGCGGACGCTTCATTTTCAAAATATAAGCTACTGCATCGCCTGGGAGGCGATCATTAGTATTAATGGTAAGTTATTTATTTTTTCGTTACTTGTTGTTTTGCGCTTTTTTAGCATGTAGCCTTGTTATAACTTAGCAAAATGTTCATTTTCTTTTTAGATGAATCTCAACGATGAACAAATAGCCTTGTGCTTACTAAATGAGAGCTCTGACAGTGAAACTGAGGACTACCTGGAAGTCGATCCTTATGATTCGGATGATAGCGTAGAAGATCCTTCTTACATGCCTTTACAACTGGAAGAAGACCTTCAAAATATTGTATTAGAAGACTTTGAACCCCCGAACATTTCAGTACCACATCAAGCCACAAGTCATTCGTCAGGTTCTCCTCCTCCTCTTCCTCGAGAAACCGCGTCGCAAGAAGACCAATCAGCGGAAAATCTTATTGTTTTACCCAATGCGTCTGTTGTTAGAGGTAAGAACAATTATATTTGGTCTAGAGAAACATCTGATAGGTCACGATCTACGAGAACTGCTGCGAGGAACGTAGTTCATATTTTTCCCGGCCCAAAACAGGATGGTAGAGATGTCATTAGACCATTGGACTGCTTTGAAAAATTTTTCACTTCTGATATGATAGACGAAATCCTCTTACGTACTAATCAAGATATTTCGGTCAAAGCCAGCAAATATAAACAGCAAAGTTCGACCATATCACTGTCAAGAAAAGAAGAACTTCGTGCATTGCTTGGTCTTATAATTTTCAGTGGTGCTATGGGTAACAATGATTTACCGACCAAAGAGCTTTTTGATCCCACACTTTGTGGTTCAAAATACATAGCTACGATGAGCTTAGAACGTTTCGAGTTTCTTTTACGCTGCCTTCATTTTGATGACCGCAGTACTCGTGAAGACAGGAGACAGCATGACAAATTGGCTCCTATCCGTGACATATGGGAAATATTTATACAAAGATGTAGGGATCTTTACAAGCCTAGCTCCTATATAACCATCGATGAACAATTACTTGCTTTCAGAGGTCGATGTCCATTTCGGATGTACATACCGAATAAACCTGCCAAGTACGGCATAAAGATAGTATTGGCTTGTGATGTGAACAGTAAATACATGTTTGATGCTTGCCCTTACTTAGGAAAAAATGATGCAACTAGCCCTACCGAACCTCTTGGTATTCATTACTGCAAACTGCTTACAAAGACTATTTATGGCAGCAATCGTAACGTCACTGCAGACAATTGGTTTACGTCGGTACCTTTAGCTGAACAACTTCTGGCAGCTCCATACAATTTGACTTTCATTGGAACAATAAAAGCCAATAAGAAAGAAATACCATCCGAGTTCAAGCACAATGCATCACGTCGTGTTGGCACATCTATGTTTGGTTTCCACGATAAACTCACACTAGTAAGTTACAAGCCGAAACCCCAAAAAACAGTTCTTCTGTTGTCTACAATGCACGATGAACCGGTAATAAATGCTGTAACAAAAAAGCCCGAAATCATAATGTCTTATAACAGGACTAAAGGCGCTGTGGATACATTTGACCAAATGTGTGGTCATTTGAGTTGTAATCGCAAAACTAGACGTTGGCCGCTATGCTTGTTCTATGGGATGATCAATATGGCTGTATTGAACAGCTATATACTGCATGTATCCAATTCGAGGATTCACGGGGCTAAACAAATGAATAGAAGAGAGTACATGAAAGAACTGAGTACTGAGTTATGTCGTCCGTGGTGTGAATTGAGAGGTGAAGAGCGACCAAAAATGAGGAAACGAGTTAGAGACGCTATACAAGAGGTTTTGGCTACTGAAAATCAGCCAACTGTGACTGAACCAGGAATAAAAAAAGGCAAAAGAAGTATGTGTAGCTATTGCCCTGCTAAAAAACGACGAATGAGTGTATACTACTGCGCTAAATGCAATAAAAACTATTGCTTGGAACATCGATCTCCAAACTGCAGTTCCTGTGACAAAAAATGAAAGGCTGACTCAAATTAGTTTGTAGACAAAATTGTGATGTTACCAAAAGTTAGATTTAGTTTCATATAAAGTTTATATCTTGAATAGTAATATTGATGCCAAAAAAATAGAAAAATACATATATTTTTTTTTTACCAGACTGTTCAAAGACTGTTATGTTATAAGAAAAAATGTTCATACCTGTAAGTTTTAAGTCTTATTTTAAGCCTAATGTTGATTTTAAAGAAGAATTTAGAGTTTAGTTTCTAAAAAGGTAGAATTTCACCTGTTAATTAATGTGATTTTTATACAAAAATAATAAACCACTAATGTGATAAATTGGTTTTATTTAAAAAGTAGCCTCCCAAGCGATCATTAGTATTAAAGTGTGGTAAATTTATATTAGTACTCTAGGGTTAAAGCGGGTAGCGTAGTCGAAGCCGCACGCCAGCCGGCCGTGATCACAGCAAACAACAAGAGCCCGAACTCGCAACACACGTAAGCGCGCGCGGATCGCCCCCGCGCGTCGCGGGCGCCACTATCGCCTTACTTATCGGCTGGTAATACGGACGAGAATGGCGCGCGCGGCGGCGCGTGCAGACAGTCGCGCACGCTCACACACACAGCACTCAGCCTATTCATCGCGCTCTAAGAATAGGTGATGGGGTAGCTTGTATCGGTTGTAGTTATCCATAAATGGCAGATCTTTTTTGCGAGTTTTGCAAATATTTTTTTTTAATGTGTTATCGCTACTGGGCTACTAACAATACAATCGATACCTTTTAAATAACTGTTGTTGTTTCAACATCTTGTTTAGTTAGTCAGGTCGTAGATATTGTTTCTCATTCGCATACAGAATACTTTCTTTTACTAGCTGTCTATCCAGTAGTATTGTGAAAACAATATGACATTTAAAAATATGTATATGTAGTATATCAGCAGCCATATCACATGCTCTACTTAGTTGGGATCAGAAACCGTGTGTAAGATGTCCCCTAACATTTAATATTATCATAACATATTATAATTATTTAAGAAAATAAAATTAAGTCGGTTTATAAAGTCTTACGAGCTGTAGGACGCCATAGTTTTACCTACATAAGACCCCTACATGAATTTCCAATAAAACTTAGGAGAAGGTTAGAAGCTTGCATCCGGCGTATTCCAGTGGTTTTTATAAATAATTTATCCATTTTGTCAGTGAATATCCAATAGCTGCGATACGCGGTCTTAATTTAGAACCTTTACGGCTCTATCGGCAATACGTACTACGAGCTATGTGCCCTGCCTAGTGCAACTTAATACATTGAAGAAAATTATTTCCATACTAATTTCATGGCAACATTGGATGTTTCTTACATTTCTAGCTTTTAAGGACAAGACGTGCTTATATATTTGCGCCCTTTACATATAACGCTTGTCGTAATATTACCTAAAATAAAATAAAACAAATTAAACCAATACCAAAAATATGATTACTGAATCATCATAATATTAAAAATACAAAATTGTGTCACTAGGTATTTCACGCAGCAACAGAAGGAGCGATTAACTTTTTTTTATTTGGATATAGGTCGGAGTGTCATAGACTCCTTAACTGTAATTTTTATTTATTATTTATTTATTTATTCATTAATTGCCGCATTTACAGCGTACGCCAAGGCATGCGACAAGCTACCTATTACTTCTACAATTATATTTTACAATTTCAAACACATTAAATAAGTCAAAGAATAAAATAAAATATAATAACGACAAAAATAATTAAATCAGGTCAATAGTAATAAAAATGTCAAATAAAAATAATTAATCACAATTCGTAGAAACAAAATTAAATGTAAAAAAATAAAAATAATGAAAAGAAGAAGAAAAAAAGTTGATGTCAAAACTCAAAACTAAGCATCAACTTACAAAACTGATAGACACATTCATAAACACAAAAAACTTTACTAAAAATATGTCAACGTCTGGACGTTGAGCAATAAGAGCATTGAGCAGAGAGACGGCCTGCGCTGTTTTATGAAAAATGAAAGGTATACCATAGATAGCACTGCACATACACCAAAAATATTACGCGGGCAAAGCCACAAGCAAAAGCTATTTAATAAATAGCACTGATACAGTAAGATAGATCCTAAAATTACAATACAACAAACATCGCAAATACCTAAAAAACATTTATTTCCTGCTCTATTGACAATTGATACAGATTTTCAAAGAGAGACCTTGAAACCTTCACATTTACTGCAAAAACTAATTCGGTACCTTTATGCAAATAATGCTGCAAGTCATATAATTAAATTGCACTTTTGTCGCACTTGAAGTATTTGCTGAAATGTGTCTGAAAAAATATATTAAATACGTCATAATAGCATTCATGTTATTCATGAAACTATTTTTTTGAAATTTCAGGATTGTTCTTATAATAAAAGTTTGTCATAATTATGAGTACAATAGGATCGATTTTAAAGGCATTTTAACAGCTCTTTAGTGAAATATAGCTATACTTTTAATAAGTGTAGAGCTGTCAAGTAAAGCCTTTAAAATTGAGCCTAATGGTACCCTAGATTATGTCCGTTCTTTGCCTTAGAAGTAGGTAGGTAGGTAACTTGGTAGATAGAAACCTACCATGATTTTATTAATCAGTGGTGTGGTATATTACAACGACAGTAATCTGTACATCAAAATGTCATATCAAAAATAAACGTAAATCTTTACCACATGGATCCACTTTCACAACGCGATTGGAATCTATAAAGTATAAAGCTGACACCAGCCAATACTTTCTCTCTTTTGTCATCGACCGTATCAAAAGAGACGCAGTTTCTTATGCAACTGCTTTTTTGCCATTATCAATATAAAACTAATCATATTTAAAACCCTCGATAGCAAATTATATTTCATTTGTGCAAAAAAATATCTGAATTATACCAACCTTTAGGCTAGGGACACATAGTTAAGCTACGTTATAATCGCTATTTACTAGAAGAAAATTGTTGCGTATAGTTTTTCTGACACTATGGTTTAAGATATTTATATTCTTAAAGAATTACATAAAATTCACTTATGAGAAGAAATACATGCTAGATTAGTACTAGATTAAATAGCAGGTGTAAACACAACTTATTATTATTCATTTTTAGGCAAAACTATTTTTCTTCTTTACAAAAATACGGACTCACGAAACGTCAAAGTACATACTTAACAATAATATTTTATACAGGCATGAATAGGTACTCTGTGTTGCTAATGCCCATGTCCCTAATTCTCCAAAAACCAAAAGCACATACCCCAAATCTGGGAAAAAATGATCCTGATTCCTCACAAATTCCACTCTCTATATGACTGAATCAGGTAATTTATAGTTTTACGCAAGTTTTGCTTTTCGCGTCGCTAAAATCACAATTCACAAATGTACCTTGACAAATCGCAATTCTTCCTAATGCGAAACCCTAGCCTTCACCAAGAATACCTCGGAAAATCGTAATCCAACGATACTACATTTTTGAAATTTTTAATTTTTTTCCTCATATTCCTCGCATATCGCATCCCTACTGGAAATAAGATTCTCCGGAATTTGGGGAATTTCCCACCAATTGGCAACCCTGCTGATACTACAACTTCCATAGGGAGTGCCCCACAGATCAGAGGGCCTTGTTATCTGATCTGTGGGGCACTTGTTCTCTGATCTATGGAGTGCCAGTATAGATATAGTAGTTGGTTCAATATGTACTGATACGCAAATAGCATATCTTCCGACATCACACATCAAACATGGTCATAATAAATTATGAGCCCAAGAGAAAATAGGAGTACTTTGAGACAGAAGATTATCACGAACGGAGAAAAGTAACACCTGGCTGTATACCTAGTATAGTGGCTAGGTTCAATATGACGAGTGCAAATAGCAACATCACACATTAAGCCATCGAGCGAGTATCTAGAGTCATTGTGGTGCAAAAAAAGTGTCCGAGCCAAAATCTCGCCCGAGCTACGTAGTGGGCAGGCTTCTTAGTTAGTCGTAAGGTGATTGCAAGCCGAATAAAACACCGCGCGATGCCAAATTGCTCGGTTACAAGTACTAATTAGGTGGCATAACGTCGATATTCTAGAAAATGGGTCATTGTGAATTATGTAATGTAAGTAATATTATATATCTAAGTAAGATGGGTGACGGCGCTGGGACATTTTTTTATTACTTTCACTTAGAGACTGGCTCTGTAGATATTCGCTCGAAGTATCAAGCATAATCATGAGCTCGAGAGAATATAATTATATGTAATCTGAAAAAGAAAATTATCACGAACAGAGTAAAGTTGTGTTGTACAGATATAGGTTTAATATCACGAGTAAGAGAACAGGTGCGCAAATAGTATATATCTTCCGATATCACACACTAAAGATCAAAATGATGAGCCTGAGCGAATGTAGCAGTACTACGCAGGGAAAAGTAACACCTGATTGTGTAGTACAGTGAGTAGGTTCAATATCATGAGTATGAGTACAGGTACGCAAATAGCACCGCTTCCGAGATCACATACCGAGCATGTGAGCCGGTGGTAGAATGCGGCACGTCCAATGTCACGGTAGGACAAGAGCAGTACCACTAAACAACGACACTACAGAAGTCTAGGTGAAATTGCCTTAGGGCTGGCTATGCGCTAGGGCAGTTAACTTTGCCATGATTAACAAAATAGAGCTACGCGAGGGCTACGGCAGCTGTACTATGGTGATGTAGAATAGAAAAAAAAAGTATTAGAACTTAGAAAAGGGAACTAGTAAAAAGATTTTTACTTAAGTATTGAAAATCAAAGAAAAATATATAGAAATAAAAATTTGTAATAAAATAATTTTATCGGCGTTTTAGCTATAGGATGTTCACTACTGTACATAGACCTTCACAATAAATCTCGAAAAAATCGGTTAGAAACGGCTCAAATATAAAAAATTAAAGCTTAAAAATAATTATGCAAAAACTAAATTGCGTTATGATTAACGCAATTTAGTTTTTGCGTTGCATTTAGCAGGCAATCTTCATCTTTAAGTGTCTCTCCAAGCCGTGCCAAAGTAGCAGCCACGTTCTTGATTTTTTTTTATCTAGCTGACTAGATTCTCTGAAGCTCTCGCTTTATGCCACTTTTGCGCTCGCTATGTATGAATCTTGACTTCTTTACTATCGTTGTTTTGTGAGCAGGCGCGTACGCAGCGGGCGCGGCTCTTGCGTAACAGCTTGCGCACCGACTTGCAAATCACGTTTGTTGCTCCCGATACTTTGTAATAAAGTATACGGCTTATAATTAAGTTGAATATTTCATAGTGTGGTTAGTGAGGTTAGACTTTGATGTGACGACATTTTGTATGGCCATCAGTGATGAAACTTTGATGACTTTTTTAACCCACACTCCCCATGCCGGGATCTCTTCATTTCTAATTCGATCTCACAAAGAGACTCTTTGCATATTCCTATAGTCCTTTCCATAGCTTGGATGAAGTTTTATTAAGACATCGTTTACGATTTTTTTAAGAAAATGGCTTTGTCCTCATTAACATAGTTTGTCAACGTATAGTTGTTTTTTTTGTTGCAATTGCTTCTATCGCCGTCATTAACTGATTGCACGAGCATATTTAAGCATGTTTTAACCACAGCATAACGACATAATACAGTAACATGCAGTATAAACTATTTCTTATTTTATATAAGCGCGAAAATCTCGCGGTCTTAAACCAGGTCGTCTGACCATTTTGTCGGTATTATCCAGTCGCAGTTCTTCTGCGAAGGCGCAGAGGGATGTTTATTTGAGATGCGTGATTATCATCACAAGCAGGGTCATGGTTGACATGAGCAGGTGAAACAGAAACGTTTCCTATTACTATAAAACTAAAAATGGTTTCAAGTGCGGTTGGAGGCCCTGCTGGGCCAGAGACGCGGCCTGATAACAAGATATAAGAAAATAGCGGAGCACCAATAAGAATGTCTATTTCAGTTCATAATAGCTACTGGTACGTGGTTTTCCATTTAAAAACGTTACGGCTTATCGACCATCTCATTCAGTTCAATCACGCAAAACTAATCATAATCATAATCATTTATTTCATAAATACTATTTACACGTCAGGTTAATTCAACTCAGTGTAAGGGGGGGGGGGGTGGTTATAAATTAAAATTTTCAATTTGTTCTGACAGTTCCGTTTTATTTTATAAAAGCTAGCAAAAAGTACACGAAGAAAGAAAAAAAAATATAGGCCTGGCGCGAATTGTCGGATTGCCTCAGAGAGCGAAAGCCGGATGGGCTTTGTTCCCGGTTTACAATAAAAAATCAAAATTACCAAAAAAGAATATTCAATTAATATTCATAAAGAAACATTGTAATAAAACTATTCAAGACAACGCATTTAAATACAAGCCGCTATAAATGAATCAGATATCTAGACAGGGTAATCTCATCAAAACGGTTTCCCTAGAAGAGGAAAGAAACCTGGTAATAAAACAATTCAAGACAACGTAATTAAGCACAAGCCGCTACAAATTAATCAGATATCTATACAAGGTAATCTCATCAAAATGGTTTCCCTGGAAGAGGAAAGAAACCTGGTAATAAAACAATTCAAGACAACGTAATTAAACACAAGCCGCTACAAATTAATCAGATATCTATACAGGGTAATCTTATCAAAATGGTTTCCCTAGAAGAGGAAAGAAACCTGGTAATAAAACAATTCAAGACAACGTAATTAAACACAAGCCGCTACAAATTAATCAGATATCTATACAAGGTAATCTCATCAAAATGGTTTCCCTGGAAGAGGAAAGAAACCTGGTAATAAAACAATTCAAGACAACGTAATTAAACACAAGCCGCTACAAATTAATCAGATATCTATACAGGGTAATCTCCTCAAAATGGTTTCCCTAGAAGAGGAATTCTTAGACGTTCACAATACAATCAGACTACAATATCAAATAACACCAATATAGTTGCATAAATCCAGATTTAAATTGGATTTAATTTAAGTTACACGCTGTCACCACTCAATCAGACAAGAAAATTAAATATTAATACTGCGAGGTGAAATATTAATATTTACATTAGGTATAAAGTAAAGTAACTTACTCCGTTGATACTAACTTACATTACCAGACTCATTCCGGGAAAAGGAATCCTAGGATCCTTTCTCATACAATCAATTTACAGTCTCGGAATGACTCGCTAAAGTTTAGACACACACAGTACACATCGCTTAAACACTTATACTATGGTTGAAGCTTCAGACCAGGTACAGAAACAGGATAGACATTTTATATCAGTTATAACATTTCAAAGCGATGCCATAAAAAGCCCAGAAGGGGAGTGATTTAAAGGTTGAAGGTAGGTTGAGATGTTTCACCGTTGTGCGTGGCAGCCCCAGTTTGCAGGTACACCTTGGTTTGAATTGAAGTTAAGGGATAAAAAAAAAACAACAGGCACCGATTCGTAAGTCGGCCCAGTCGCAGCGTGCAGAGCAGAAAATTTTCGTTCAAAAATATGAAAAGGCTACATACTTCAGAGGGGCGATGGTAGGTAATTTAAGTTTGCCGTGCAGGTCTTGGCGGTACTGTCAGAACGTCCGAAGAAGGAGTGCGGCACGTGCCTACGCCGGTTGCCGGACCAAGTCACCGGGTCAAATCACCTCCCGCTTTATCAGGAGGATTTGAGCGATGGCGGCCTCAGCTCCGTACACGGCAGTAAGGTCCGGTATCGAACTTCTTTTTGCGTCGACACGACACCCAACCTCTCAACTTGAAGCCCTTTCTTCGACCAAAATGCGACGTCGAGTGCATTTTTTACGCAATTTACTTCAAGTTCAAATGGCGGCTTTTCCGGGTTAACCAGAGGTCATTGGCTTCATAGAATTGGCAATAGATTCTGTTTGTTTATGGTCCAAAACCATAGTAAAACCAAAAAAGCTCTCCTCATACTGCCGGCCAAACGTCA
Source organism: Hypomecis punctinalis (assembly GCA_949316475.1). Lineage (NCBI taxonomy): Eukaryota > Metazoa > Arthropoda > Insecta > Lepidoptera > Geometridae > Hypomecis > Hypomecis punctinalis. Next base: position 1,796,187 of record OX438796.1, read on the forward strand.
AACCCACAGCCTAATCGATCGTTTTATGGTCGATCACAGGCAATTTAACTGGGCAACACCATAATAAAAAAAAACTCGCGAGCGTCAAAGTCAGAGAAGTGTCACCGCTTGTGTATACAAATACGATATAAATGGATTTGTACAAACAGTGATGAAACAATGTTTTTTAGAATGTTTTAGTGGATTAAATGCAACAACCAGTTTACAAACTGCGGAAGAATAAAACAAAACCATGTGAATGGGTCCACAGATCCAATCAAGGGACTCCGTATGCGACAAGTAAGTTTCTTTACGTGAACAACAAAAAAAAAGTGTTACAGTACCCCCCACGTCACGCAGAATTTCAGACGGGTACGGAAGAAATTCCGCTGGCCCCCAGCGACTAACTCAGTATCCAGAAATCCAACAACCTATCCTGCAAGAGAAAAAAAATCAATCACCTCCTTTGATGTCTTTGACGTGGCATTCGAAACACTTCCCATTACCATCTTCTAGAAGGTAAACTAGCTTGGACTTTTTCCTGACTACAGTACACCTCTCAAAGCGGGGTGCTAATTTGTAGGTAAAGCGTCGGGCGGCATCGCTACGGACGTGCGTGCGTCGCCAAACAACATCACCTTCATGGAACTCGACATCCCGCCTATGACGATTGTAGTACTTTGCATTCCGAGAGTGGGACCGTTTCAACGCCACAACAACACGCTGGAACACGTTCTTCAACGTGCCTAACTTATCCACGTAAGCATCAGGACCACGAACGACAATTTCCTCCAGATCCTCACAATCCCCATAGATATCACCATTAGCGACAGCCTCTCTACCATGAACGATCATGAACGGGGTGTACGAAGTAGAATCGCTTACAGCAGTGTTCATAGCAAACTGGATTTGGCTGAGATTAGCATCCCATTTACGTTGGTCTTCACCGACCAGCGAGGCAATAGCAGTCACTAGAGTCCGGTTATAGCGCTCCACCGTGTTCACCTGTGGGCAGTAAGTTGGAGTGTAATGTACCTGAGGCACAGCATACTTGTGAAACAAAGCTTTCACCTCCCTTCCTATGAACTGGGGTCCATTATCTAGGATCACTGTCTGGGGAACACCATGTACGAGAAATACACGCTCTTCCAAACGCTGCGCCACTGCGGCACTCGTGGCTCGCCGGAGTGGAAATAATAGGCAGTATTTGGAGAAGCAACATACCACTACAAGGAGATATTCATTTTGCTGCGAAGACTTTGGCAGCGGACCTACCAGATCGATACTAATGCATTGCCACGGCCGTCGGCAAACTTTCGGATTTCCCAGGAGCCCTATTGTCGGTCGATTAGGGTGTTTGAATGCCTTGCAAGTCGCGCATTCTCCAACATGCTTCACAACATCCTGATGCATCCCCGGCCAGTAGAAGCGGAGACATAGTCGTCGATACGTTTTCTCGACTCCAAAATGAGAACCCAGCGCGGAATCATGGCATTCTAGAATGCGGGATCGCCGTTCTTCCGCAGGAACAACTTCTTTCCAGTCAAAATCACTCGATAACATATTTTTTCCTTTAGTATACCGGTACAGCTTTCCTTCAATTATTTGAAAATTAGGACACGTCTGCGGTCTATTCCGACAGCGTGTGAGAATATTTGTCAACCACGGATCGGACATGGTAGAGGAAGTGAGAGTGTTTACCTGCACAGAACGCGAGAGTGCGTCCGGTACAACGTTCTCAGAACCTTTACGATGCACGATAACAAAATTATAGGGAGACAATCTACAGCCCCACCTGGCTAACCGTCCAGTAGGATTCTTCAGATTCAGAAACCATTTCAAGCTTGCGTGATCGGTGATAATACGAAACTGTTTGTTTCCTTCCAGGTAAGGACGGAAATGTTCCACGGTATACACTACGGCGAGCGCTTCACGCTCGGTGGCGGAATAATTTCGTTCCGCTCGCGACAAGGAGCGACTATAATACGCGAGGGGGTGTTCCTCGCCATCAATAGTTTGCACCAGAGTCCCTCCCACACCGAATTCGCTGGCATCACAGTGAACAGAAAACTCTTTAGTGAAATCCGGGGTGACTAAAACAGGAGAGCTCGACAATGCACGTTTTAAATCGATAAAAGCAGCCTCTGCTTTCGGACACCATTTGAAGGGAGGGGCGCCTTTACGGGTCGATGTAAGAGCGTTTAAAGGCCCTGCCCTATGACTAAAGTTTGGTATGAAACGCCGATAGTATGACGCGGTACCAAGAAATCTTTTTACATCCTTCCGACACGTTGGAGTGGGAAAATCGACCACAGCTTTCACTTTATCAGGGTCAGTTCTTAGACCATATTCGTCGACCACATGTCCTAAGTATTTCAACTGTTTACGCAGAAACTGGCATTTAGCCATATTTATAGTGAGGTTCGCCCCCTCCAGTTTTTCCTTAACTCTCCGCAGAAGCTGAAGATGCTCCCGGAAGTCAGAATTCACACAAATGATATCATCTAAGTAGATAAATACATGGCCTCCAAACTCAGGCCCAAACAAACGATCCATCAGACGTTGTTGGGTAGCCGGGGCTGAAGTCAAGCCAAAACACATGACCTTGAAGTGGAAAAGCCCACGAGAGGGAACAGTAAAAGCGGTTTTCTCTCGAGATTCCAAGGAATCCAAAGGCACTTGAAAATAAGCCGATTTTAAGTCGATAGAAGATAAATACTTAGCGTCTCTCAACTGATCTAGAATCTGATTGATGTAAGGTAAGGGATAAGCATCATGTTTAGAAATTTCGTTAAGTTTTCGGCTGTCCAAACAGAAACGGAGAGAGCCATCGGCCTTAGGGGCCAACGTCACAGGGTGATTCCATGCACTACTGCTGGGCTCGACTACGTCGTCGCTTAACATTTGGTCTAAGTGCTTATTCAGCTCCACCAATCTATCAGGGGACATAGGATAGTATCGTTGCTTAATTGGAGGGTGTTCGCCGGTGTCGATTTTATGTGTCACCAAATGGGTTCGGCCTAAGCCCTTTCGTTCTGCTGAAATATCCTCAAATTGGCGGATAACGTCCTCCGCTTCGCGCCTCTCGGGTTCAGTTAGAGACTCCAAATCACGCATAAAACTATCAGATGCGGTGATCGCTCCCACCAGCTCATCCGAGAGAAAATTTTGAGTTTTGGGTAACAAGGACAAAACATCCGGAGCTATATTAAACTCCTTCCAGAAGTTGATTCCGAGTAAGAGTTCGGTAGAAACCTCCGGAATAACGTGAAATTTTACGATAGACGACTTTCCAAGTGCAGCGACAGGTAGAAATACATAACCTTTAACGGGGGAAGATGAACCGTTAGCAGTTAAAATTCGATGAGAATCCGAAGACGGATGTATAGTAACCAAATCTTGAAGACGTGAGAGTACATTCCCTCCAAGAATAGAAATCTCCGAGCCAGAGTCTAGTAAACCTCTGAACTCTAATTCATACACAGAAATAGAGAGGTGCGGGCACTCCTCTCCACCAGAAACTTCGTGAACCATCGGTACTTTAGAAGGGTTATGGAAGTCTCGAACAAAGTTTAACCAATCCCGCCATTCTTCCGGAGTAGTAACAGGTTTACCTTCAACCTTATTTTCGTTAGTTTTGTTTTTCAAGACTTTCGAAACGGCGGAAGGGACCACAACCCCACCTTTGCCCGGTCGTTGATTCACGCATTGGAGTTTTTTGGACTAGTAGGGACCGATGTGGAACGTCTAGGAGAACACGTGGGACAAGTAAGGATCGTAACATCCTTCTCGCCGCAACGAAAACATATCAGATAATGCGGAGCCTTGCAAGATTTAAGAGTATGACCGTTAACACGACAACGCACACAGTATTCATCTACAACAGGATTTACAGTCTGGACTCGAGAAGAACGAGACATTTTATAAGCGAGGTCCGGCGCTACAGTTTCATCACTGACTTTTGGAGGTTCTGCAAATTTGTTGGCTTGCTTTCGTGCAGCCTCCAACAACATACATTTATCTTCAAGATCCTTCCAACAGTCTACAGGCGTCAAGGCTAACTGCGAGGTATAAAAGGGTCGCAAATTAGAGAGAACGATGCTTAGCTTCTCCGTATCAGGTATCACAATAGTCAGTCGCCGGAAATAGCCACTCATCATCGCTAGATAGTTAGTGATGCTCTCGTTCGCACCTTGAGTCCGACCACGAATCTCCGCCATCAGATCACTATTATAACTAGCCGGCAAGTAAGATTTTAGCAAACGCTGTTTCAGTTCGGCCCAGGTTGTCACCTCTTCCCTAACCGCACGGAACCAAAATAACGCCTCGTCTACGAACAACTCTACTGCCGATTCAAAAAGTCTCGCTTCAGAAATACGACGAGCAGCGCTCAACTCTTCCAACCTCTCCAGAAAAGTCTTCACGCAAGTTCTCCCGTTGAATTTGACGTTGAGGGTGTGTACTCCAAAGCATTTCTCAACTACTCCATACTCCGCAACAGCAGGTCTAACTACGCCTGCGGCACCATCGACCGCGACAGAAGGCGAAGAGGGAGGAGACGCAGTCTCCTTTAAACTACTCTTGAAAACACTGAATAAGTTATCCAGTTTACCTAGCACAGGGGTTAAACGGGCGTCCAGCTGGTCCAAAGCGATTTGCAACTCGGAATCTCCGGCGAAATTAAGCCTACCCAATCTATGAAACAAATGGTGAGCCAGCGCCTGTATTCGATTCAAAATTTTCAACGAGCAACGCTGCTGAACTGTTCCGCGAACCAGATCCTCTAAACTTCGCAGTTTATCCTGCAACGCCACAATTTCAGAGCGAACATCTAAATCTACTTCTGCAATGTCATCTGTCGGCATATCTCTATTCAGAGTACGAACCTGGGCTTTCAACGCAACAACGGTTTCAGTAGGTTTTGCACCTCTAATTATAACTTCATACTCCAGCTCATCTTTATGCAACGCGTTGAAACAAATAGGCCTTTCTTCCATTTTGACGTATCACAAAGTTTTCCCTATCACTTAATATAAGTATATAAAAAAAATCCTATCAGTTTAATATCAGTACACGGCAAGACATAAAAATAGAATGCCGCTCATAATAATTCAGAATTCAAATTCAGATTCAGAAACAGTTCAAAGAAATTCAAAAAGTCTAAGAGGCAAAACGAGTTCAAAATTGAGCGATAGACCAATTTTGAGGAGGCAATTCACGCTAAGCCCCACGTTGGGCGCCAATTGTAAGGGGGGGGGGGTGGTTATAAATTAAAATTTTCAATTTGTTCTGACAGTTCCGTTTTATTTTATAAAAGCTAGCAAAAAGTACACGAAGAAAGAAAAAAAAATATAGGCCTGGCGCGAATTGTCGGATTGCCTCAGAGAGCGAAAGCCGGATGGGCTTTGTTCCCGGTTTACAATAAAAAATCAAAATTACCAAAAAAGAATATTCAATTAATATTCATAAAGAAACATTGTAATAAAACTATTCAAGACAACGCATTTAAATACAAGCCGCTATAAATGAATCAGATATCTAGACAGGGTAATCTCATCAAAACGGTTTCCCTAGAAGAGGAAAGAAACCTGGTAATAAAACAATTCAAGACAACGTAATTAAGCACAAGCCGCTACAAATTAATCAGATATCTATACAAGGTAATCTCATCAAAATGGTTTCCCTGGAAGAGGAAAGAAACCTGGTAATAAAACAATTCAAGACAACGTAATTAAACACAAGCCGCTACAAATTAATCAGATATCTATACAGGGTAATCTTATCAAAATGGTTTCCCTAGAAGAGGAAAGAAACCTGGTAATAAAACAATTCAAGACAACGTAATTAAACACAAGCCGCTACAAATTAATCAGATATCTATACAAGGTAATCTCATCAAAATGGTTTCCCTGGAAGAGGAAAGAAACCTGGTAATAAAACAATTCAAGACAACGTAATTAAACACAAGCCGCTACAAATTAATCAGATATCTATACAGGGTAATCTCCTCAAAATGGTTTCCCTAGAAGAGGAATTCTTAGACGTTCACAATACAATCAGACTACAATATCAAATAACACCAATATAGTTGCATAAATCCAGATTTAAATTGGATTTAATTTAAGTTACACGCTGTCACCACTCAATCAGACAAGAAAATTAAATATTAATACTGCGAGGTGAAATATTAATATTTACATTAGGTATAAAGTAAAGTAACTTACTCCGTTGATACTAACTTACATTACCAGACTCATTCCGGGAAACGGAATCCTAGGATCCTTTCTCATACAATCAATTTACAGTCTCGGAATGACTCGCTAAAGTTTAGACACACACAGTACACATCGCTTAAACACTTATACTATGGTTGAAGCTTCAGACCAGGTACAGAAACAGGATAGACATTTTATATCAGTTATAACATTTCAAAGCGATGCCATAAAAAGCCCAGAAGGGGAGTGATTTAAAGGTTGAAGGTAGGTTGAGATGTTTCACCGTTGTGCGTGGCAGCCCCAGTTTGCAGGTACACCTTGGTTTGAATTGAAGTTAAGGGATAAAAAAAAAACAACAGGCACCGATTCGTAAGTCGGCCCAGTCGCAGCGTGCAGAGCAGAAAATTTTCGTTCAAAAATATGAAAAGGCTACATACTTCAGAGGGGCGATGGTAGGTAATTTAAGTTTGCCGTGCAGGTCTTGGCGGTACTGTCAGAACGTCCGAAGAAGGAGTGCGGCACGTGCCTACGCCGGTTGCCGGACCAAGTCACCGGGTCAAATCACCTCCCGCTTTATCAGGAGGATTTGAGCGATGGCGGCCTCAGCTCCGTACACGGCAGTAAGGTCCGGTATCGAACTTCTTTTTGCGTCGACACGACACCCAACCTCTCAACTTGAAGCCCTTTCTTCGACCAAAATGCGACGTCGAGTGCATTTTTTACGCAATTTACTTCAAGTTCAAATGGCGGCTTTTCCGGGTTAACCAGAGGTCATTGGCTTCATAGAATTGGCAATAGATTCTGTTTGTTTATGGTCCAAAACCATAGTAAAACCAAAAAAGCTCTCCTCATACTGCCGGCCAAACGTCAAACCCACAGCCTAATCGATCGTTTTATGGTCGATCACAGGCAATTTAACTGGGCATCATCGTGTACAAAATTCGAATAGTTCGCTCGATGAATAATTTTTACATTATTGTTATTTTTTGACCGACGAACCACCGCAGGAGGTATACAATTCGACGCATATATATATATTTTTTTATGTATAACCACGCATAACTTTTTTCATAGTAGTCCGATTTCAATATTTTTTTTTATTGGAAAGAATATACTTTGACATTAGTCTCATTAAAATTTTATTGAAATCGGCTAAGCCATTTTTGATAAATAAACAATAATGTGAAAAATTCTCCATCGATCCGTGCGAAATATTCGCGAATTCTTTACACAGGTGAAGTCGGTCATGCTAATTTTTGCAAAATATAATCTTGTTACCTTAACTTAAACTATGTCTAAGACTAGATCATAAACAATTTATACGATTAGTACGTACGCACTCACGTTAATTTATTATTAGACCATTACATGCGTTTGCGCCCGACCTTGCCTCGAACTTGTCTGTCACACCTCCAGAAACAATGCCAAGGAAAATTAGCACTTAAGCACAAGCAATTAGAGCTCACGGAAAGTGTTTCAAGGTTTTTGAAAAGGGAAACGTTGCGTAATTTTTGCCATAGTCAGTCATATCTGATATATTAATTAAAAAATAGACGAAACCAGTCACTATCAGGAAGTTTAATTTTAGGACTAGTTGAAATGGTTTGCTGTTTATCTATTTTGAGCAGCAACTTGTGATCCAATGTCTAATAACCCAGTAAAATTATATTCATGTTAATTGTATTATTTAGTTTGAAAGTAGGCGCAATTATGAAGACACCATCGTAAATTTATTAGCAACTTAAAAGTTCTCTCTCTATCGAATGCCTAAAATAAGCAACAGTAATAATTTAAATAGCTAGTATAATTATGATGGCGCCTTCATAATTGGGCCTAGTGTTATCTGTAAGCATAATTCCCTTTTTTAATCATGTAGAGAATATTCAGAAGAGGATCCCACAAAAATGGTGATTCATTTTGTTTAAGTCGAAGAGATTTTACTTATTATTGCATAGAGCATACATAACTTCCGAAGAATTAATTGGTACCGGACCGGCATTTGTACCCACGTTCTCAGGATTGTTAGGCGGATATAATTACCACGGTTTATTTTACTACTACATTTTTACAGTAAAATGTAATACTTATTTATTGCTAATACGCTATCTAGATTGATATTTTGCTAACCATAGGTGTTTCATGGAATACCTGATTTACCGCTGACCAAATAAATCACTTTCATCAAAATATTATCTATTTGCAATTTTTAATGTGTATAATATATATAATATTGGACGACGATATTACATGCACAATAATACCAATGACTACATTCCATGGTTGAACTTTATGAACGAAACAAGATCTTTGAAAATAGTAAACCTTTATTTTTAGTATAAATGCAAGTCAGAATCGGGGTGTTTTTTGTACTATTTCCATTCTAAATGCACAAAATGTAAAAGAGAATGGTAAATAAGTATTGTGCGGAGATCGCTGCAAGCTGATGTCTTATCATCATCATGATTATTAAATCCTTATTAATGTTTGTATGACCCAGTATCATTAATTTCCGGGTCAAAAAACCCATATACGTTTTAAGCTACAAGTTAATCTGATCTTTAAATATAAGTAGGTATACTTATAAGGTCCAACTTTCAAGATTTTACAGGACTAAAGTTAAGTACCAATAATTATTTTTTGCAAAAAATAGCATGATCGACTTCACCCGTGTAAAAAATCACTACTATAAAACAAAGTCGCTTTCCGCTGTCTGTCCCCATGTATGCTTATATCTTTAAAACTACGCAACAGATTTTGATGCAGTTTGTTTTAATAGATAGAGTAATTCAAGAGAAATGTTTATATGTATAATACACCTGTGCGAAGCCGGAGCGCATCGCTAGAACGCAAATATTATGCACGGATCGATGTAACATTTTTCACATTATTGTTGATTTATCGAAAATGGCTCAGCCAATTTCGATAAAATTTAAAAGGGACCAATTTTGAAGTATACTCTTTCTAATAAAAAAGAGTTATTGAAATCGGACTACTTTGAAAAAAGTTATGCGTGGTTATACATAAAAAAATATATATATACGCATCGAAATTGTATACCTCCTCCGGTGGTTCGTCGGTCAAAAATAGCTATCTATTGCGATGTCTTACACATTTCTTTACTCGACATGGCTTTATGTTTTATTTAAGATGCAACAAATAGTATACACAAATAGTCATGGGCCTGCCTTTAAAAATGTATCAAAAATAATACAAAAGTATTTCACCGAACAAAAGACATCAACGCGCATCTGCTATTTTCCATGTAGTGTACAAGTCTGTGCCTCCTGTGATGAGTGATACAAGTCAAAAATCATTTTTTTTTCAGGAGCGCAAAAACAAGTTTAAAAAAGTTCTAGTTAGTGAATTAATTGGGCTACGTTACAGCCAAGTACCTTTTTGCAAATCAAAATATTTTGTGCATTTTTATTGTCATTTTAAATATTATTGTTAGTCCCGTAGTATGTCATAAATAGGTAGGTACATAATATTTTGCAAAGCCATTTCTCGAAAATACGATTAAAAACGTATAAGCAGCTATATTAAGTATTTTACAGTTTTTACTAACTTAAACAATAACAGCAATCTAACTACTTAATATAGCAGAGTAGGTACGTGAAAAAATATAAGATTACATGCATACTGATGAAGATCTAGAGATATCCGAATCACTAACGCATACCAACACCAAAGCAAAAAGTTAACAATCTTTGCATATGCTTTAGCTATATTAGCTACAAAGACACAAGAAGACAGAAGAAGATTCGAAGCTTGTTGATTTCTTTGCAATACGTAATTATTGATTTAGTGTAGGTACATAATAACTTAACTATAAACTAAACTGAAAATGTAAGCAATCGTCCATCTTTATTGAAAAAGCTTACAATATGTTTGCAACATAAAAATGTAGTGATTTTTAGGGTTCTGTACCTCAAACGGAAAAAACGGAACCCTAATAGGATCACTTTGTTGTCCGTCTGTCCGTCTTTGTGTATGTCAAGACTCTTTATCTCGGGAACACGTAAAAATATCGAGTTGAAATTTAAACTGTATACGTATATTTATGATCTCTTACAGTTGTGTAAAAGAAAAACTTCTCAGTTATCCTTTAAAAATGTTAGAGCGGTTTATGTCGTAAAAATGGCATATTTCGACACTCACAAAAATCAAAACCTACAGGATACTTACCGTTGACATAAAACAATGAAATTTGGCGAGAAGCATTGTCTCAGAGTACACATTTCGGAATAAATCTGAAAACTGCACATTTTTATTCAAATCACAAAAAAATAGGGCCTCAAAATTCACAAAATATGGGTTCAAAATTCAAAGTGAGTAATCGTATCATGTAAGGTATTTAATACTTTTTTTTTATTTTATTTGAGAAATCACTTTTAGTGAACTCTTAAAAAATCAAGTAGGTTTATCCTATACCTATTCTTAATAATCTTAATTTGTTTGTGGAATAAATCAACGAATTTTAATAATAATTTGTATTTATAAAAAACTAAAAAAGTTAATAGGTATTTCCCCAACTTTATTATAGGTATTTAATTATTTTAACATTGTGTTATTTTCGATGTATGACGAGAAAAGTAAAAAAAAAACCTATTTTGTCGATGGTTATAGTATAAAGTATTTAACAACTTACTTCCCAATTTTGTAAAATTTTCTGGATTTGTACGGAACCCTCGATGTGCGAGCCTGACTCGCATTTGTCTGGTTTTTTATTGATATATGAATAAATGATTGATTATTGCTAAGTAAGTAGCGCTCATGGGGTAATTTGAGTAGGTGTTCGTCAGCGATCATCGAAGTTAAGCAACTTTCAGCCCGATCAGTCTTCGGATGGGTGACCGCGGGAGGCATTTACAACTGAGCGCTACCGTGGCTTGAATGACAGTTAAATTGTGGGTCCCGGTTGTTTTAACTGTTTAGCTATGGTCAGAGGCCTTCTGGCTTAAAAACTCTGACACCAGGGATAACCACCTGGCCTATACCAAATTACTTACCCCCTTCACACACGGTGTCGTATCGTAATACGCGCGCAAGTCGAGAGAGATCTTACAAAACGATACGTCTAGACACTACTCGTCTCGTACGCGTTGCGTCGTAACGATACGCTTACGATACGACTACGCTTACGCCTCGTGTGCGAACGGTCTTACTTTATTATTGTAAGTAAAACAATCATGTCATGTGTATAAAACATTACTATTTCTTCCTTCCAGGTACCAGACACAGGGGACACGAAGTCAGCGAAGGAGATTCGCGAGGGGGGCACCGTAAGAGGCTACTACAGCTTCGTCGATCCTGACGGCAAGCAGCGCACCGTGCACTACACCGCTGACGACAAACGCGGCTTTCAGGCTACCGTACAGAGAGAATAGCCTACGTAGTAAATAGAGAAGATACCTAAGATGCCTACATAACAAACATAGAAGATAAAGGAGTCGACGCGCCTAAGCACCGAAGTCTGCCAAGTCAGTGAGGAGTGAAGAAACGCATACAAACCAAAATATAAGCAAGTTTACACAAATGTAATTAACTAACACTAGCTGAAAATTAACGCAACACAAGCGTAACCAGACCGATATATTTATATAAAGAGCATGACCGCCGGTCACGTACTTTTGGCAGAGGGGTACGCTTTGCAATGTCGACTCCTTTTGGTTAGGTACTTAATGTAGAAGATACTGTAACAAGAAAGATGGCTGCCTAGTGAACATAGGATACCAAACCAAAATAAATACACGTGATTTGTAAGTTCATTACGTAACCTACTACTACCACACACATAAGATAGGTACGATAAGTTTGTAAATTCACTAAATAGGTTACTTATACCTGGTAAACACACAAGATACTTACAATGAGACACGCATGATTTGTATCTGTTTATTTCCAACTCAACTTATTAACTGTTTAAAACCGTGCAAAGAGAATAACCTTACTCAACGAACTAAGTTCACACGACCCCACCAAGTAAAATAGCTGCATTCCCCATGAATATAAATAAAAAATACCTAAGAATCTATGACAGCTAGTGTACGTAAGCTAGATAGGCTACTCCTCACCTAGTGGATATACGAGATATTATACTAAAACACGTGAAACATTGCACACGTTTATTGGCCCACTAGGTAGTCCTTTCTAGCAGTATATAGAATACCATACTTACTAAGAACAATCCAGAAACTGTGGTCTAGCTACTACACACATAGAGTTCTAATGAATACTATTAACAAATTTATATTTAAAGTGATTTTGTAGACCTCTTTAATGATCAAAGAATCATTCCAAAAGTAAATATATCGACATAATGCAAGATAAGGCGGAAACTGTAAAAATAATGTAGAACAGTGAATGTAGAACGGGTAGAGAAAAGCAGTGACAGAACCGAAAATCACTGCTAGTATTAATATCGCCATTTTCCATTCTTATTTTTCTTGTTCTTTGAATTTATTTAATTATATAATTTTATTGTTCTTTTTTCTTGTCTAGTTCTAGTCTTCTTGTAGTTAATATTTGTCAGGCTTATTCTTTCTTCTAAGTCTTCATCATCATCACATCTGACATAATATATTAAATATTCAGTTTGGTTCATTATTTTTATTATTATTTTACTCAATTGGATGTCTAAGGCGCTTCCGAACGTTAACAACGATTATTATTTTACGAAACCTACAGACAAAACATCGTACAGATTGAATTTTTTTTTAATTAAAATTATGTAGTCTGTAAAAGAGATCTAAGTTTACGATACGATAAATAAAAATATATGCTATTTGAAATCACTACATTTTTTCATAGGTAAATTAAGAAATATGTAAATTAGTTTTTATAATATTACAAAATCATTATCTGCATTCCATTCATCCAAATATTTAAGTAGTGAAATCTTGACTAGTTTCTTTTGTAAATATATTTACTCAAGTAGTTGTTATTTTTGTACGAATTATTTAATTAAATAAAATTGTATATTACGTGTGTTTATTTTATTCAACTCACCTCTAGTTTTAAGAAGCCATCATTATAATGTCCACCTTCAAAACATTAGTATTAGTATTCATTACATTAGTATCATCCTCATCCATCACATGAAATGCTAAAATAAAAGGTCTAAAAATCCTTGTACTGTATCAGAATTTTAATAGTCCACTGCAGGATATAAGTCTACCCATGAAAGGTGATTGGGCCATATCCACCACGCTGGCCCTGAGCGGGTTGGTGGATAATCCTTACTTCCTTACACGTTACACTTACACTTCTTTACGTGTTGTGTTTGTTACTCATTCAAGCAGCGACAGGACAACAGGTCCACTTGATTTTAGGCATTGATATAGGTCAGAGGATGAAAAATGACATGGGCTACTTTTTGTCCCGGAAAAATAAAAGGCTCTTATCATGTGAGATGGCATAAAAATTAAAGCGCGGGCGAAGCCGCAATCAAAAACTAGTGGTGTATAAAAAACATGCCACATAATGATAATAAAAGTACTAATCTAAAATATATATCTTTTAAAACGTTTGTTTTAAAATTTACGTAGTAAGTAAATTTAATAATTTAAACAACCCAGACTGCAAATTACATATTGGAAAATAAACTTATGTAGGTAGGTACCTAGCTAATAATAAGAACTATTCATATAAATAAGAACCATCTCGATTATATTGGCTATCAAACTGAAAACCCGTATCAAAATTGGTTCACTCGCTTTGTACCTACAATGCTACCATCAGACATTGACACAAAAACGCTTATTCTTTGCTTCGGGAGTAAAAAAAAAACAATTATACAGTCAATAGTCAATTTTAACGACATTTTAATATGAAAGCCTTTTACTTCAAATGAGATTCCCGAAATTGAAAATCTTTAGGCTTATACAGGTATATGATGTCTAAAGGTTTTCAATACGTTATATCGATAGAAAATCGAATATCGGTATGCGAAATCAAATCAGATTCGTCAGAAATGAGAAGATCCGTAGAAGAACTAGGGTGACCAAAATAGCCCAGCGGATTGGCATGTTGAAATGGCAGTAGGTGGGGCACATAACACGGATGACTGTTGATCGATGGGGTCGAAAAGTTCTCGATGAAGACCACGAACCGGCAAGCGCATCCTAGGACGTCCACCCAGAAGGGTGGTGGACGGAAGACCTCATTAAGACTCGGATCGCGCTGGATACAAGCGGCTACCAACCGGTCTTACTGGAGATCTATATGGGAGACCTATGTCCAGCAGTCCAGCAGTGAACGCTCTTTGGCTAATGAATGGATGGGCCCTGGGTCCTGGCTAGTTAAATAACCCCTCCTCGATCAATAGGTACATTCTACCTATGCTTGAGTACCTAAGTAAAATCATGAGCGTAGGAGCTAGAGTAACTTTGTATAAGTTAGTAGCTTGCCAGGTTAGTAGTGTCAGAGTTTTTAAACCACTTGAACGCCTGTAACATATTGATATAGTTAAAACAACGAGGGCCTACAGTGCCATATGGCATCCGAAACACGGTAGAGCTGAGTCTTAGACAGCGGTCTCTAATTAGATAATAGTTAATTACCATTTCATATCTTCGGTGATGAAACAAATCATAACTTGAAAATATAATTATAGTTTTGACTAAATTACTGATTACTATTAACAACTTCAATTAACAAATGTAATAATGCAATAATATTAAACATTACTGAGTATATAACTATTTTATAAATGTATAATGCTGTATTAAACAACAAACTAATGTTTTATGACTAAATGAATGTACATTTAATTGATTGATGAGAAATAAAAGACTTTTTTTAATTTATTTATTATCTTGGGTGATTGCTAATATGTTAAATACATATAACAACGCACCTGACTAAAATATTGGAGCAAAATTCACCATCACACAACTATTTTACTTTTGTTGACACTTAATACTAATGTTTAAGTTACATTAACTCTACGCTTATATGAGCTTGTGCAATAACTTCTGTAGCATTGTTATAGGTAGGTATATGTATTTGTTTTAAACTTCAATCCAAATTCAATCATAGTATTGCGTTGCATGAAAGGCAATGGTGCTAAAGGCCTTAAAAGTAAAACTAGCACGAGCGCAGCCAGGAAAATGTTGGGGCTCTAACTGATTTCAGTACTTAAGACTCCAAGCAAGCATGCTTACAACTAAGTAGTTAAATCGAAATTTGGAGGGCAATCTGAAAAAAAAATAGAGAGAAGAAATATAACAAGATTTTTTGCAAAAAATAGTGTGACCGACTTCACCCGTGTACATAATTCGCAAATATTTCGCACGGATCCATGTAGCATTTTTGTCATTTTTGTTTATTTATCAAAAATGGCTCAGTCGAATTCTATAAAATTTATATGGCACCAACTCCGAAGTATATTCTTTCCAATAAAAAAAGAATTATTGAAATCGGACAACTATGAAAAAAAATGCGTCGAATTGAGTACCTCCTCCGGTTCGTCGGTCAAAAAAAAGAGAAAATCAGGAACACACATTTGATCTCATTGCTATGAATGCGAATGCTACAAAACGACATACATTCCTGTTGTTATTTCTTATTTAGTATCTTTAAATGACTTTTTTCTTCAAACCTGTACCTGTCATAATTTGACATAAGCACTGTTAAGCACATTATACCCGCTACTGCCTCCCGCGGGCCCATTGTCCCCTTACTAACGGACGGATTAGCCATTGATACCCTTTTTTGTGACACTGTCATTGATTTGTATCAGATACTTTGGTCAAAACGTTTTGTGAGATAAATAACCGGACCAATCAAGGTAGATCTACAATACATACATAGATAGCGTTAAATCATTATTACAACAACGCAAATTACCCATAGACAATGGTACTTACATAGGTAAGTAAATAGTACTGTCTAGTTTTTATTTGTTTGAACTTACATAGTAATATACTGTACCATATCCAAATACTGTACCGTATTATACCAGCCTTTTTAATAGTCCACTGCAGGACGTAGGTCTACCCACGAAGGGCGATTGGGCCATATCCACCACCCTGGCCCAGTGCGGGTTGATGGATCCATATAATAATAAATATCCATAAAATGTTACCTATATAAAAATGTATTATTACGTGATTATTTTTATTGATAAAAAATCTGTTTAGAATAAATAACTGTAAATTTATTACCACTTAATACCTAATCTAAGATTATGTCTAGATACTAGTTTGGATAAAAATTCATTTCATTATCGACCAATTTTGCTAAGAGACAAATAGACAAAACGTACAATGGGGTCAACCTCAAATAATAGCAATACTTAGATATCCTTTATCCTTAGCATCAAGATCCTCTTCAACCTTTCCATAGTTAACTACAACTATAAAGCCTGTTGTATTTCTGTCAGCAAGCGGTAATACGAAACTATAAGAACTTGGAGCATAGGTAGAACAACAACAAGGTGTTGTAGTGGCAATATCCCGACTGTAATATGAAAACAGGGGCTTTATTTTGTAAGTGGTCTGACGTTCGACTTCGCTTTTTCTCCTGCTCGCGCTAGTTACTCACGCCACGGGAGCGAGCGGGAGGAAAAGCGAAGCCGATCGTCAGAGCAACTTAAGGCAAGCGCCTTTAACAATAAGGTCCTAGGTCTTTATTTTTACATAAATGGTCTAGTAAAATCCTGTTGCGAAATATTTGAGAGAGATGTTGGTTAAATGTAGACCTATTTTCAGACAAAATTAGCCACTTACCGTCTTATCACAAAAGTTTTACGCACGCTTTAGACAATGTTTAACAGTACAAATTGCACGGTAAAATAGTGTTAAAGCGTGTTTAAACCTTTTGTGGTAGGGCGGTTAAGGTTTTCATTACTAGTGCTACACTACTTCTGCTATATTTCCCCGTAAGTAGATAAGATAAGCTCGCTGGAAGCACCTTGTTTCGTCGTCGCCAGTCGTCGTTTTACCCGTAGGACATCCACTGCTGGACATAGGCCTCCCCAACACACAGCAGGTTCCTGTGGACTTAATCAAATCATCTGTCTGTATTGTCAGAGATTACCTACCCTTAATCGCGACGTTGAAGAGGTAGTACGTTCGCACTTATTGTACTTAAGTATCTGCTTGTTTATTATTGCAAGTATAAAACAAATTATTTAAAATTAAAAGATAATGGCTGGAACATGCGTCAAACTCGTGATCGGTTGGTGCTTGCGGGTCGCCAGTTAGCTCGCGGAATTCAATGCACCGAAACTTATCAATAGAACTGTAGTTACTAACTTAAGCTAAGATAAAAAACTCTAACATTACAATTTCTAAAATCCTTGATTAACAAATGTACAATTACATATCCTGCCTCCCTACCGCCTAAGCAATAGCAATCGTAATAGCAATCGTTTATGACTTCATTTTAGTAATTTGGCACCGCCTATGTGACGTTAGCCATCAATTGCTTTGCGCAATCGTTGAATGAACAACTTTGATGGCTAACGTCACATAGGCGGTGGCAAATGACTAAAATGAAGTCATAAACGATTGCTATTGCTTTAGGCGGTAGGGGGGCTGGAGTCCGTGAAGAAATAAATTAATAATGTAATTATTTACAAAGACTCCTGGAAACCATTTTTTTGCCATAAATGGCATAACCATCTTCATCCGCGTTTAAAACTCGAATAATTCGCACGGATCATCGATTTAGTAATTGTGACATTATTGTAGAAGTTTCAAAAACGACTTAGGCGATTTCGATAACATTTAAATGGGACTACCTCTAAAGAGGAAGGGAAGCCGTGGTGGTCTAGAGGTAATGACACCAGCCTTACAATCGTGAGGTCGTGGGTTCAAATCTCGGTCCCGTATCAATGAGTTCTTTGAAATTTATGTACGGAATTTCACACCACTGGCTTTTCGGTGAAAAGCATCGTGAGGCAAACTGCGTATTATGTCCGGAGTAGAAATTCAATGGCGTATATGAATCCACCAACCCGCACTGGGCTAGCGTGGTGGATATGGCCCAATCACCCTTCGTGGGTAGACCTACGTCTTACAGTGGACTGTTAAAAAGCTGATACAGTACAGTACCTCTAAAGTATGATTTACCAAACAAAAAAAATATCAAAATTGGTTCATAATTGGCGGAGTAATCGCGTAAAATACATACTCGTACTGTAGGTACTCTACAGTACGAGTACATACAAAAAAAACGCATAGTCGAATTGAGAATTTCCTTTTTTGAAGCTTGTTAAAAAATAATTCACAAGTAAATCCGCGTGGCATCACTAGCGATTTTACTGTCAATATTATTTTATCTTCATCAAAGGGTCGAGAATTACCTGGCTTCGCTCAGAATGCGAATGTTTTGTTTATTTTTACGACGAAAAAACGTGCGCCATTCCGATTCATTGAACGATTGGCAGGATTCGTACACTGGTTCTCAAACTTAAGTAACTGAGTCACCACACGAACCAGTTTATGCATGAAGCCATTTCATTGTCCATATTATTTTTACATTCCCTGTAATCTAGTCCAATACCATATAAAAAATGTATAATATTTCTTCTACATTATTTTAACCGACTTCTGAAAATGAGGAGGTTCTTTGCTCGTAGGTATGTATTTTTTTTTCATTGATATTTTCGCCAATTGTAAACCGAATCAAACAAATATTTTTATTTCCAAAGGGCATACTCTCGAGGTGGTCCCTTTTTAATTTTATCGAAATCGGCTGAGCCATTTTTGAAAAATCATGAATAATGTAAAAGTTGTGAACGTACATCAATTCGAGAAATCTATTCGAATTTTGTACACGACTGAAGTCGGTTTTGCCATATTTTGCGAATAATTATTGTAGTTATATTTATATAATATAAAAAATATTGAAGACATATTATGTGGCTCACATACAACACTCCTTTCAGAATCGTATAGTCATTCTTTTAAGCCCTGTTAATTTTTTCATACGATATGGTACGAAGGGCATGCTAAGTCCAGTACTTACATACGAGTATTATCGTACTTACGAGTAGCACGCAGAACTGTCGACGGAGATGTACGATAGTCAAATGGATACCATGCATTATAGTGAACAGTGAGACGTCAACTCTCACTAACCAACCTAGCGTGATTACGTTCTATTTTATTATGTTTATAAATACACAGAAAATCAACCTATTTTCATTATTGCTTTTACAAATTTTTGGTCAGTAACTTACGGCTACGATAGTGTGATAACGCATGTGATCATTAAACAATAAGTAAACATCTTACTCACTACATCACTCACAAACATTATACCTAATGGACCATCCATACTCTCCGCGAGGCAACACTCTCCGCGAGCACTGCAGCTTGTGGCTAACTTCACTTCGCTGTTGGAGACCATGTACTACCAAGCGCAGCGTAGGAAGTACACCCACAAAGTGGACAGATAATCTTAGTGCCGAGATATTTATAGAGAAGGTTCTCAATGTACTGAGGCTGAAATGTGAAAATTCGAAAATAAGTCCTAGTTAAAGTTTGAGCGCCTCTGTCTAGCCGTTGAAGCGCGCGACAGGTCGTGCTGTTTTGACAGCTCTCCATGACGCCAGCTTTGTGTCTCTGTCCCTGGATACGTGACGTCTGTCTATTTATCTGTCACAAGGAACTGCCTCAGACTTTACCTATTTCCTCAGGGTATACTCGAAGGAGTGCGCAATACTTGTTGACTAGTTTTTGCCCATGACTTCGCCCGCGTGATATTTTGATTTTTGTGCTATTCCATAAGAATATTTAATTTTTTCGGGATAAAAAATAGCCTGTCACTTTCCGTCTTTAAAACTATGTATGTTAAAAACTGCATGAAAGAGGAACAAACCAATAAACCAACAAATACACTTTCTGATTTTTAATATTGTCTATATCTAACGTAAGCCGTGGTGGTCTAGAGGTAAGCCGTGGTGGTCTAGAGGTAAGCCGTGGTGGTCTAGAGGTAAGCCGTGGTGGTCTAGAGGTAATGACACCCGCCTTACAATCGTGAGGTCGTGGGTTTAAATCCCGGTCCCGTACCAATGAGTTCTTTGGGATTTATGTACGGAATTTCACACCACTGGCTTTTCGGTGAAGGAAAACAGGTGAGGCAACCTGCATATGTCCGGAGAAGAATTTCAATGGCGTATGTGAATCCATCAACCCGCACTGGGCCAGCGTGGTGGATATGGCCCAATCACCCTTCGTGGGTAGGCTTACGTCCTGCAGTGGACTATTATAAGGCTGATACAGTACAGTACAGTACTAAGGAAAGAAAGGATAAAGATTAGTTTTTTTTTTAAATTAAAAATTACAATACTACTTTATATGCTAAAACTACCTACACTATTACTACATAGAAAGCAATTGGATCATCCACAGATCATCAGGATTAGTTGTTTTGTAGTTGTCTGGAATCCATAGAAAATGCATGGGGTTGGGCATGGTATTGCGTTGCAATAGGCCCCGCCATCGTAAGTTAGCAATAGCAACGTAAAAAGTGTTCTCTCTATCGAATACTTAAAGTGAAAAAGAAACAGAAATATTCTAAATCCTACTATAATAATAAACGCGAAAGTTTGTAAGTATGTATTGATGTTTGTTACTCTTTCACGAAAAAACAACAAGTACAAGTTAGGCTCGCACACCGAGGGTTCCGTACAAATCCTGTATGTATCCTGTATTTCACAAAATTATAATTTTGAAATCTATATAGGATAAATAAATAATCATCGATTTTTTTTTCGTTATACATCGAAAATTACACATTGTAAACCTGTTTTACCATGGGCTAATGAAGTTCTTTCATAAATAAATATTTTGGGACATCTTACGAGTACACACGGCCTCTGACCCCAAACTAAGCAAAGCTTGTGATATGGCTGCCAGAGACTGATGTACTACAAATGCTTATTTTTAAATATATAATTATATAGATAGTAACTAAATAACATCCAGACACAAAGCAAACACTTATGTTCATCACATAAATATTTGCCCTGGGTGGATCTCGAAACCACGCCTCTTTGACGCAGATGCTATGGCCACTAACCACTGAGCCACCGAGGCAATCATAGGATACCCCACATGATACCATTTACTCACTTTGAATTTTGGGCCCACATTTTTTTGTATTTAGGCCCTATTTTTTGTGATTCAATTAGAAATGTACAGTTTTCAGATTTATTCCTATATGTGTACTCTAAGACAATGCTTCTTGCCAAATTTCATAGTTCTAGGTCAACAAAAATATGCGGTTTTTTTACGAGATAAACGGCTCTAACTTTTTTATACGGTAACTGAGAAGTTTGATTTTTTCACAACTGTAAGAGATCATAAATATACGTACATGGTTTATTTCAACTCGTTAACTTTACGCGTTCTTGAAATAAAGGGTCTTGACTTACGGACAAACGAACAACAAAGTGATCCTATAAGGGTTCCGTTTTTTCCTTTTGAGGTACGGAACCCTAAAAACTACTGAACGGATTGAAACTTTGTAATAATAATGCTGATATACATCAGAATAACACATAGGCTATAATTTATAAAGATATTACGTGAAACGAAGTTCACCGGGTCAGCTAGTTGCTAATATAACTACGATGGCGCCTTAATAATTAGACCTAAGGTACAGGTATTTTAGAGGACGGTATACCTACCTATAAGCTCATTCTTATGGCCAACTTTTACTGTTGATCCATTGTGAAATTCTAATTTCTTGGGATCGATTTCAAAGTACCGGCTTTTGTAATAGTTCACTACTGAACATAGAACCTACCCGTGAAGGATGGATTGGATTGAAAAGATTTTTTTCGCAAAATTATTTTCGAATTTAAAAATTAAATAGCATATTATATAAAACAAACTATTATTTTTCTTTGCACAGACAGTTTACAAAACACGTCAATAAAACCTTTTCTTAGTAAGAACAATCGAACACAGCGCGATGGCGCACGGCGTTTTAAAATCAAAGTGCGTCACAATAGATTCCATCGAATTTTCCATATCACACATAGAAATCAAGCTACCACGCTACACGTAAACACCGATAAGGCCCCAAACTGCACAGAGCATATACCACATACCTACTTGATTAATTGCTAATAAATTATGATAAGTTTGACATTCGTAATCGCGATAGTAGGATTACAATGCTGGCTCCAAGCCGATAGCGATGCAATGATTTTGGTTGTAATCATTTGTGTCATGGTTACGCAACCTTCGCCTGTGGCGTGGTTTCAGGCCATGGACACATGGCGGAAAAAATGGGGTAGTAGTCATCATCATTTAAGGTCTAAGCCAGGGCTGTCCAATGAACAACCCGTCGGCCGCATGCGGCCTGCGGCTTGTTTTCATGCGGCCCGCCACTCAGGTTTTAATTAGAAAACAATTTTGGAAACAAATATTTTCGATAATAGAATTCTTAGTCAATATTTGGTATATTTATTATCGTTATTTTTGCAACGTCCTATTCACAAGCAATATTTAAAAGTGAAGCTATTTTTTATTGCAGAATTCCCCAAAGTATTTTGTTTTAGTGTGAGTTGCCAACTTAACCGATTTCCCGTCACATCTAGCAGATTTGGATAAGTTGAGATCGGGAAAAATGACTGCTACGGCTGACGGATACGACAGCCAAACGTTTTTTACGGAAAAAAATACATATTTTCATCCAAAAATGGCTTTTGCATTTTTTTTACTTGAAAACTTTTATTTTTTTTCTGCAGCCCTCTCATTTTATATTTTTTTTACTTGAAAACTTTTTTTTTTCTGCAGCCCTCTTATTTTATATTTTTTTTTACTTGAAAACTTTTTTTTTCTGCAGCTCTCTATTTTATTGTTAATTTAATTGGCTCTTTAAAATAGGTGTATTAGGTGTACTTCAAGTAAACAAGAGTATAAATTTATTCTAACTCGAAGGACCATAATTATGGTGAGGGTTTACATTGCGATGTTTGGAAAAAATATTGAAACGTTTGATATAGACGCCAAGTTTGCATATTAGGCACGAATATACAGGCTTATTGGTAATCAATTAGCATTTTTTAAGGTTCACATGTTCTTTACATCCAAAACTACTTTTGTTCCACAACTTTTCCCAAATCTCAACTTTCCCCAAAATATTTTTTTTAAATGTAAAATCAGTATGTGTACAAACTTTCTTTTTGTGATAAACATTTCAAAAATTGACGCGTTCGCAGGATTTGAACCTGCATCCTCTCTCTGGGACTCCGGCCCAGATGCTTTGGCCAATTAAGCTAAAACGCACTCTGCTAAGGCGCCGAATTAGTGAATGTTTATCATTTTTACCAACTACTACGTTGTTGGAAGCGCCATTTGTGAGAACTGATTTAAACCAGTCAGTCACTTAATGTGAAATTATTAGAACTTCTTACCATTAACGAGAAATGACGCATTGCTTGATCAACAATTACTTCATTAGAACTACCTTGAGGATTGCTTTTACATACCAAACTTATATTTTCACCTGTTTACATATTTTTATACAGTATCTTTTCTGGGGTCCAAGTCCCGCGGTTGGCGGTGCGGGGCGCGCGTGCTTTTTACATATAATTAATATGAGTATTATGTTTAGACCGGTCAAATTATTTTATTACATTTTATATGGAAGAAAATAAATACGAATTTTTGACAGAATATGCCTTTAAAATGATGCTAATTGATTACCAGTAACTCTGTATAAATAGCATTACAAAACCTTTTCTATTTTACAACTCACTGCTTAGGATTTGCGTATCTTCGTGCTATAGCGTCAGTCTGACCTTGCAATCAGAGGGTAAACGCGGGCAGGTGCGGATAGCATGCAGATTATCTCACCGTGGACCGACAGCGCAGGAAATTGCACGTAGCGCCTCTACCACCCCGAGACGAGGGGCAAATGTCCGTGTGTTTTGCTTAATCCTTATTTTTTTCGTTCGTTCGTTTCAGCTATATGACTGCTGGACATAGGCCTCTTTTAAAGATCTCCGATAAGACCGGTTGGTAGCGGCTTGCATCCAGCGCGATCCTGCTGTCTTAATAAGGTCATCGGTCCACCTTGTGGGTGGACGTCCTACGTTGCGTTTGCCGGTACGTAGTCTCCACTCGAGAACTTATCGACCCTATCGGTCATCAGTCCTCTGCGTCAAGCTGCCAATCCGCTGGGCTATGTCGGTAACCTTGGTTCTTTTAAGGATCTCCTTATTACTGATTCGATCTCGCAGAGAAACTCCGAGCATAGCCCTCTCCATGGCTCGTTGGGCTACTTAGAGCTTACTAATAAAGCCCATAGTGAGAGACCACGTTTCTGTACCACAAGTTATCACTGGCAACATACACTGGTCGAAAACTTTCGACTTGAGGCACTGAGGTATGTCGGACGAGAAGACTTATTTTCTTACTAATATTATAAATCCGAAAGCGTATTTTTTTGGTTTACTGGTATGATGGTTTGTTTCCCTTTCACGCAGCAACGGGTTTACAGATTGACTTGATTTTTGGCATGGACATAGTTTGTAAGATGGAAAGTGACATAGGCTAATTTTTATCTCGAAAACATAAACGGTTCCTATGGGACAAAAATAAAAATATCCCGCGAGCAAAAACTAGTTTACTCATGACGTCATGATAATATGGAGAAAATAAAATAATGCAAACCAGTGACTAAAAATTTTATTTATTGAAATTATATGTAAAGAACATTACATTAGCTTTTATCAAAGATTGCGTCAAAATCTCCTTTTTTCAAACGAATGTTTGTGATCTTTTGAATTAGTGTGTACCTATTATATTTTAGAATTTACTGACATACTAATAGGTATACCGGGGGCATCAAAATTTCCACATCCTTCATTTAGGGTAAAACTTAGATTTAGATTTTAAATAAATCTAGAGTAGGTAAGTAGATTGTTAGTAAAAAGAGTTATATTTAGTAACGTATGTTTTTAAATTGTTTACTGCATAGAAATTTCAATGGTACAAAAATTCGTTCATAAATTGTAAAAAAACTGATTCTTACGGGACCGGGATACGCCACGTCACCACGACTTTTCAATCACGTTTTTTATATTAATGTAAAATTGTATCACCTAAGCAAGGCTTAGTTTGGAAAAACCCGTTTATCTAAGATAACAATCTACTTATCCAAGCAGTTGATATCAAAACAAAAGATAAGTGGTAGTAAAGATTTATTAAAAATACTTATAATTTAATACTAATTTGGTCAATGAGAGTTCAAAAATTAACGAACTGAAACTACTTAGCTTAATTTATAGGTTCATCATCTCCGCCGACTAGAACTTTTCAAAAAGTGTCATCATCTGTACTGTAGTGTGTCAACTTTTTATAGTCCATTGCAGAACATAGGTTCACGCACATAAGCCGATTGGACCATATATCCACCAAAGTGGCCCAGCAGGCCAATCGCGTTAATTTTAAACAGCTGTGTTCCGTCTGTAATCCAGTTAAAGTTCGGTTGCAATTGTAGTTAAGTTTCGATTCAGGTTTAAAGAATTCGGTATTGCGTTAAACTTCATACACCAACCGTTCGTTTGACAGCGGTTACGTTCCAACTCTGATTGAGTTGCGTTTCAACTTTTGTCAAAATCATTAGCGCGATACGAAAATAGACAAAGAGTTGAAGTTCGGTTAAAGTTCAATTGTGGTTCAGCTGTATTTTTTTTGTGCGATTGGCCTGCAGTGCGGTTTGGAAAATTCACATCTACAGACCATCGCATTCTTTTCTACGGACGTTTGAAAGTTGTATATCTATAGGCCGCGTCACACAAGTTGCCGGATATGAAGTTAGCTACAAGCTGCGCAGTATCCAATGAACGCGCGGCTTTGTGTGAGCTTCAGTCAGGACCGGATATTACGCAGCTTCTAGCTAACTTCATTTCCGCCAACTTGCGTGACGCGACATATACTATGATTTCTTGTCAAATAGACCAATTTTTTTGCTTTAACTAGACTTAAAACTTATACAACATTTCATTATAATTTGATTCCAAGATATTTCTATGTTACTGTGTAAAGTTTCCTAACCTGCTACCTGCTTGGTGAGGAATTTGAAGTCCCCGGGGAAAACAAAAATATGTGGAGGATAAAAAGTATTTTTTCCTATTTTTGTGATCATAGAAAAGGATATTGATGTTATGACTAATCATGGCTACTCTCCTTAAAAGTTTTACTTCAGTAGAGGCATAACATAATAATAAGGCATAAGGCATAAGAGGGAAACACGAAGCCTTAAATTGTAAGTAAAACAAATACCTATTGCATGTCCGTTAGGATAGGCTGTTGTGTCTAATTAATTTTATAACACCTTAGTGTACACAGTTTAGAGCAATAAATGATATCTTTATCTTTAACATTCTCGTATGGACCTACCTAGTAGTAAGTAAATCCAATCTGCATATTTTTAAGTTGAATAGTTTATTCGTTTTAGTAAAAACAGAGAAACATAAATTAAAATTGAGACATGGTTTGCATTAGTCATAATTGCTTTAATTTCATTGTTTTTATCCGAGTTATAAAGTGGTGTGGTAAAACTTTTCGGCAGGATTTGCTTTTGTCATTTTATTTAGCTACCAAGAAGTAGACCGCAAAAATGCCCATATTCCATACGGCAATATCTCGAACAAACACTGATTTAAACTGATTTTGAAGGTTAGCTCTGTCATAGATTAAATGTAACTGTAGAACTCACAGCGTACTTCGACTAGGTGTTTGTCAGCGATCACCAAAGTCAAGAAACGTTTGGTACGGTCAGTCTTCGGATGGGTGACCAATGGCATTTACATCTGAGCGCTACCGTGGCTCGGATGACACGTTCAATTATAGGTCCCGGTTGTTTTAACTATTTAGCTATACTAGAGGCTTTCCGGTGGTACTTAAAAACTCGGCTAGCCACCTGGGGAGCGTTTTTTGATCTACGCACGGTTTTTTCATATGCGGAACTTGTTTGGAGTACTTGCAACTTACGGTCCCCTGGCCTATACGAACTCACTTATACTAGTGTAACTGTAGCTCTGTAGAATTTTTAATAGATGTATGTAAAGCTGAAATGATGATAATAATTATGAATCAATATCAAACTACAATGTGTAAAAAACGTGATTATGATCCACATTAACGCGTGTCGCGGTCAACCGCCGTACACTCGGATCGACGAAAACTGGATCACCGCAGGCATCGAGTTACTCATACTCGGACAGGGTCAACTATAAAAGGGTTGGGTTCCGTACACATAATACGCACATTGACTAAAAATATAATTAGTCGGTCAAATAGATTACTTATCAAAAAATATTAGACACGTATTTTTATTGGTCAATTAAACAAAAATTGATGAAGATACTGCCCGTTAGTGTTACAAGTACCTAAGATAAGTCACGTGCAAAAGTGTTATGACTTCCGTGAAAGAAGTGACGAGCCCTACTCCTGAACTTTAAAAAGGTTTATCTCTGTCATTTTTTTTTAATTCGTAGTTTTTAGGATAAAAAATGTAACGCCTAGTTTTAAGTGCTGTAAGCTACATTTTCTATAAATAAACAAAATTGAAATTGAAATTTATTGTTTGATTGACAATAGAAAAAATAAGTGTCTAATATTTTTTTACGATATTCTAACTCACTGATTAATTACATATAATATTTTTTACCCAGCCATCATGCTGTGTGAGGAAGTTGTAATAAATAAATGAAAGAAATATCAACTAATACTTATGTACTCACGGTCTCTAACCCCAAACTAAGCAAAACTTATGATATGGCTAGCATAGACCGATACAGTACATGTGTTGTTATCGACTGCCTCGGTGGCTCAGTGGTTAGTGACCCTGACTCCTGGGTCAAAGAGGCGTGGGTTCGATCCCCACCCAGGGCAAATATTTTTGTGATGAACATAGGTGTATGCTCTGTGTCTGGGTGTTATTTAGGTGTTATCTATATAAGTATGTATATGTAGTATATCAGTTTCTGGTTTGCTTAGTTTGGGGTCAGAGACCGTGTGTAAGATGTCCCCTAACATTTATTTTTTCTTTGATATTGTATAACTATAATGATTTCACAACTTATCTATGGATAAATAAATGTACTGATTTATTTTATTGTGATTTTATCTAATGGACTTGTAACATGACCAAATGATTTGAAAAGCTGCTCAATATCATATCAATAAAATTCGTAATAATTCAAACGATACGATGACACATAAATTCATACGTAATGACTTATCTATCAATATTAGCCTTGTTAATAGTGTGGCTTTATTTTTCTTATAGTTTTTGTTTTGGCAAATCCATTGTTATAATTCAAGGACAATTTCATTTTTTTGTAAAAACATACCTACCTTAAGATAAGGTCTATCGACAAGATACAGGCCTTATACCTTTAGAGCAGGTAATGACTAATGCATAATTGTTTTTGTAATTTTAATCATAATTTTAACATTACAATGAAATTTATTTTTATTCGAATGTTGCGGTTTATTTTTCTCCTGTGTAAGGATCTCTAAAACCGTCCCACCCCTATCTCTGACGGCCCATTGGGCAGGAAGTGTCGTGCTCATGTTAACCTGCGCTTGTGTTTCCACCACTCGACACACCGATCTAAATATTTAAAAAAAAACTTGGCGCCAAGTTTCTAGTATCTACAACTGAACTTTTTGAAAAGTAAACTGACGGGTGGAAACTAAAACAATAATTATCAAAATGTTTACCACGCCTTTTTTTCTGACCATATCCTGCCAGGTTTCAAGTCGAAAGTATTGTAATAGGGTAAACCCATTTTGAGTACCTACTCAAATTAAAATATACAGATAAAATTGATATTTTGGATACATTACACAACTCTTCACCACCAACCCGCACTGAGCCAGCGTGGTGGATATGGCCCAAACACCATTCGTGGGTAGGCCTTCGTCCTGCAGTGGACTATTAAAAAAGGCTGGTGCAGTACAGTACAGTACACGACTCTTGAACATAATATGTTTCCAACTTGTATTGAATTGAATCTTGAATTAGGTACAATAAATCCAGCTGCAGAAAATATATTCATTTAGATTGATATCTACGCCAAGAAAGGAATGTGTAAACAGTAGATATCTTTCTATGCTGTTGGGTAAGATAGAATTCAGAAGCACAAATCATCATTACAACACAAGTAAGTAATTTCAGCAAAGTTAAAATTAGCATGGAAAATTTTCCCACAACGCTGAAATTGAACAAAACAATTTGGCTCATTGCTCACCTACCGCCAACGCGGCACCACTTGCATCAAGGATCAAACCCAAAAACAAACAAAACGACCACCTTATCCACACGATAAAAATGGCAGTGTCACCGAACAACAATATTTCAAAAAAAGTTAACGCAACAGACCTGTCAAAAAATTACTCAAAGATTCCAAACTAAATCGTCTTCAATCTTCAAACATTTAGAGTTGAATTTCGTGTGGTACTTAACTTAGCTGTCCAGTCAATTATTATGAAAAAAACTGCCTTGTCTTTCTAATTACCAAGTGACGGGGACTGTCGACAAGGCGCAGAGATAAACAAATAAGATGATACTTTCCGGTCGAGGGACGAAAAAAGTATAAAAAAACGGTGAAGCGCAATGTCACGGCTTTCGAGATTTGGACCCTCGGTGACGTAGAATACGTACTAGTTGGAGTATGGTTTGAGAGACAGAGTATGGAAAAGCAGATTCACAGTTCTAATCATAAAGTAAACTTTGAATTAGTTTTCCTGAGTCAAAAGGCTACGTAAGTAAGTTTTTAAAGTGAAAACTTCTTTAGCGGCGTTGTGCACTTTTGGGATGGGTAAAAAATGTTGAACTCGCGTCAGGACACGTGACCTGATCGAAAATTCACACAACGCCACCATTTGCCTCAAGCAGCCGCAAAATGAAAAATTTAATTTATTCCACTATACTCTATTAAATTAAACTTGATCTCTGCGACAGCTGTCAGAAAAATCACGCCTATGAAGTCCTGAATGTCTTAATAGTACAGACAGTACCTGTCAATGTCAAACTTTATGGGCAAGCCGATTAGTGATGGGCAACGAATGATCGTGACCACAGAGTTTTAGATAGAGTTTTATTTAAAATATGGATAGTTTATACTAACGATATTTTAAATAAAACTTAATGTATCATTAATTTTATTGTATATTTTAATATCATAATAAAATATACAATATTAAATCAAACCCAATTATATGTTACATTAGCATCGATAACAGTGAAAAACGTCGATTAAATACTATCGTTACATTATTATGAGTATTTAATTAATATCATAACATTATTTACATGTGTACATACTTGATCTTAAATAATAGTAAGTAAATAAAACCCAATTTCTCACCTTCAACTACTCATTCGATTTCATTACAACATTGTTTGAAAATCGATTTTTTCCACCACTATCTCAACTCTAAAAATGTCAATCTTCTAAGTCAATGTCACTGTCGCAGAGATCAAGTAAAATTTTATGGAGTATAAAATATGGTAAAGATTTTTCTTGATTTCCCTCTCTGCAAGCTCATTCTTATTCTGTGTTCCTGTTTGAATATTAATATGGTAAGTAGTTAGCTAAGTTTGATTTTTGTGGCGGTTTTGATTATCAGCAGTTGTCATTCGTATGTCGATGATTTAGTTTTTGCGTCTGTTGGTAGCGTACTCGGGTAGAATATATTTGTACCTCTGATGACGGCGCTTATTTAATGCTATGGTAATATTATTAATCAATTAGTCATGAAGGTGGTATTAATACCTATATATTACTAATGCTTTATTAGTTTTGTTAATAACTTATACAACCTGTCAAATAGTAGATGAGATAGGTCGACGATATCAGACCTATTGCGGTTTTTACGTGGATTAAACTATGACGCATAAAACAATAATTGATTGCAACGTATGAAATTTACATGCAGTTTTTAATTAACATGTCTAGTATATAGTTATACCTACATATGATCCTATTAGTGTATGGCATTTTTTTATTTGTATTGGAACGATTAGACTAACTTGAGACAGTACAAGGCAGAGAAGTTCTGTACCTAGTAGATACATAGCTGATAATAGATGCAAGAGTATGAATATGGTAATGCCATCAATTTGTCGCGGACATTTAAATAAAATTGTTAGGAGATAGGACATAACACCTGGCAAAGTAGGTACTCGTAAAAGTAAAAGTTGACAAAAGCAATTTAGGTTATTTATACCAACTCAAAGTTCGTAATTTTCAACTTTGTTTGTTTTCATCAAGTTAAGCTTCTCAAATACTAATGACAGGTCAACACCACTCACAATATTAATTGGGCTACCTCCACTTGGATCCACAGCTAGGCTCCACTTGTGGATCCGCGAATACCTTTATCTCCTCTTAAATCCACCGTGGATTCATGGATACTATTTTTTCCACTTAAAGCCACAAATGGATACATGGATACTTATTTTTCCATCTAAATCCACAGGTGGATTCGTGGATTTTTTTTTCCGCCTCGATCCACTGGTGGATCTCAAAATAACAATACTTTTCTATACCACTTGAACCTACGATCTGCTAACAATCGAATCCATCTATGGACCCATCTCTTTTTTATGGGTTCCGCAACCAAAGGGTAAAAATGGGACAAAACCAGTGACCTGATGAAAATAGCAATATCACAATTGAGCGAGCTGTTTACAACCAGTCCTATTGGAAATCTATAGAGGAAGACCTAAGTCATAACAGTGAACGCTATACAGCTAAAACCTGACAATGATGAAAAACATTAGAACTTGGAAACATTGGGCATCAATCCGGAACATTAATTATTATTAACACTCAAATAACATAAAAACACTACCTGTAAATGTACTAGAACAGATAGCACCGGCGCCGATATCAGATCGCCGATACCGCACCTGACATAGTAATCGGATTTATAAACGTTGATTCGAGAACTGATTCGTACGTAGCCTCGCGATAGCGATCGTAAGCCTAAGTATGAATCGAAGTAATGCACTTCGAGTGGAAGAGCTACCCATATAAATGATAAGTTTTGACTTGAAATCTCAATGAAATATTTACTGATATTTTTGCGCGAAACAATCGATAGAGAAGCGCTATCGGCCTAAGCGTTCGGTTTCTTTCAGTCGTTGATCCATGCAAATAATTATGAAGTAAAAGTAAGTAAGTAAGTTCGTATAGGCCGGGTGGCTAGCCCTGGTGTCAGAGTTTTGAAGCCAGAGAATGAAGTTAAAAATTATCATCCGTAAACCATTACAGACAACCATTTTTTTATGTATAACGCGCATAACTTTTTACAAAGTAGTGCGATTTCGATCATTTTTGTTTTATCGGGAAGGGTATATATATAGTTGGTCCCATGTATTTTATCGAAATTGGTTAGTGAGTTTTTAAACAGTTAACAATAATTTAAAAAGGTATGCATCGATTCGAGCAAACTACCTTTTCTATTTTTGTACGTAGATTGAAATGTTGAAGTCGGTTTTGCTATTTTCGACAAAAAAATAATTAATATTATTGTGGTCCTCCTCCTTGCGTCGATTTCCTTATGTCTGAGGGTCGTGACCTCCGCCTCCCAGAAGCTTCTCTTTCACTATGTTCTTCCATCGTCCTCTATCTTCAGCAACACGCAGCGCCATGAATGTGGTAGAGCTAGTCATAATAATTATGACTAGTTTTGTTTTGAAACCTCAAAAAGTTTCATATTGCTTAGAGTGTTTTACGGTTGCAGGTCTTTTTTTTATCACGAGTTGCAATTAGTTTTGATTTAAAAATGTTGGTACTAAATAACCTTAGTAAGTGCATCTAAGATAAAAAAACCTGGTTGTGGCGTTACCAAGTTAATTTACATATGTGGTGGCGCCACCTCAATGTTGTAGTGAAATAGGGCTGTAAAGATAGTTACCAGATAAATACATGGCATAAACTTAATGTTTGTCCCAGTGTTAATTTATTACATAGTTAGGTTAGCTGGTGAATAAGTTTTCCGCTCTGTACAATCCTATCACTTTATGCTGTTGTCGATAATTGCGTTTCTACGACAAAATCGACGTCAGTGTTCTTCACTAGTGTTTTTTGTACCGTGCTGTACCGTCCTTTTTAATAGTCTACTGCTAAACATAGGCCTGCCCACGAAGAGTGATTCAGCTTCGGATCTGGTAGATTCACATACCTTAGATAGCATAGGTCCGTAGAAGAAATTCTAAGGTTTAGAATTCCTTCTTTTCACGATGTTTTCCTTCATTGAACCGTATAAAATTCCATCCATAATTTCCAAAGAACTCATTGGTACGTAATCGGGATTTGTACCCACAACTTCACGATTGCAAGGCGGGTGTTACTAGACCATCATGGTTTATTTATTCCTGATTATTTCTACCAAACAGTGACAAAAACAATAAAATAATGTACAAAACCGAAAAACAAAATACTTATTAGTCGAAATCTAATATCCACGAAGCTTCGCACCCTTCACCCTTCCCCGAGGAAACTAATATAGCGACCTATCTGTCGACAGGATTATGGTATTACGGGTTTAGCCACCGAGCTCTGATTAGATAGCGCTTATTGGCACAAGTGTACTAGCAGCTAATGTCATTCGGATTCAGGTGTAAAGTACACTACTTTGATGACCTTTTGTATTTTGTTGTGCTGTGTATAAAAGGCATAATTAAAGTATGAATGGACATATTAAAGGATGATTTATGGATAAAATTATGCAAAATATTTAAATGAAATTATTTAAATGTTTTGAATGATGTGAATATATAATTATAGTTTCGAAACTATAATATTCTTCGCGTGACCGTCTTTATGAATTTGAGAACGAACTGCGAAAACATGCAGGTCGGACCTGGATCGCAAGGGCAGCAGACCGAGCAGCATGGCGTAAATTGGGAGAGGCCTATGTCCGAAAATGGATAACGAAAGGCTAAAGAAGAAGAAGTATATAATAATACCGTTTTGGTTGAATTGCAAAACAGCTATCTTATACGGATCGATTTAATTTTATTTATTTCCATTTTTATCACACTTACAGTAAGGCCAAGGCGTTTGACTACTTGATCTAATTACATAATATAAATATACAGGGTAATCCAGAATTGGTGTACTAAGTCAAAACGAGGTGATCTGACCATCATTATGATCATCTCTTACAGCTGTGAAAAACTCGAACTTTTCAGTTACCATAGAAAAGGTTAGAGCTGTGTATGTCGTAAAAATTCGCATATTTTGACACTCACAAGGGACTCAAACCTACAGGGTACTCTCAGTTGACCTAGAACTATGAAATTTGGCAAGAGGCATTGTCTTAGAATACACATATAGCAATAAATCTGCAAACTGTGCATTTTTAATTAAATCATAAAAAATAGCGCCTAAATACAAAAAAATATAGGCCCAAAATTCAAAATGAGTAAATCGTATCATATAAAAAAGAGCTTCATTAGCATAATATATACCAAAAAAGGTTTACAATGTGTAATTTTCGATGTGACGAGACAAGTAGAGATTTCAACATTACAATTTTGAGAAATTTCCAGGATTTGTACGGAACCGTCGGCGTGCGCCTGACTGTCGCACTTGTCCGTTTTTTTCAAATCCCGCGTAAGTCCCGTAGTAAACGTTGTTTATAGTGGTAGTCTTAATTACCTCTTTCCACTTAGTACAGGGCAAGTGCCAAGTGTGTATAATCAATTAATCAGGTAACGTACACGTATACCTACTTGCGGGTAATAAATAAAATTGATCAATTGATTCAAATATAATTAATTTCATCAAGTACCTACATTAATAAATGAATCACAAACAATCAAGTTTTATTATGATAATACCTAATAATTTAAGCGTTGTAAAGATTGTCTATCTTTGATTAATTAAATAGGTTTCGGAACTTAACCCGCCCCGTCTTCGCACAGGTGAATTATACATATAAACCTTCCTCTTGAATCACTTTATCAATTAAAAAAACCGCTCAAAATCCGTTGCGTAGTTTTATAGATATAAGCATACATAGCGATAGACAGACAGGGAAGCGACTTTGTTTTATACTGTACCAGCCTTTTTTTTTATTAGTCCTATGCAGGACGTAGGCCTACTCACGAAGAGTGATTGGGCCATATCCACCACGCTGGCCCAGTGCGGGTTGGTGGATTCACATACGCCATCGAATTTCTCCTACGGACGTATGCAGGTTGCCTCACGATGTTTTCCTTCACCGAAAAGCCAGTAGTGTGAAATTCCGTACATAAATTCCAAAGAACTCATTGATACGGGACCGGGAATTTGAACCCACGACCTCACGATTGTAAGGCGGGTGTCACTACCTCTTGACCACCACGGCTTACTCTTACTTGTTTTATACTGCATACTATTTATTTACTACATAAAACTTACTCTACACATTTTCATGTTGTTGAATTTCACTTAACTACTTAGATATAAGTAATGCGGAATTGAATAGACTCAAATCTATCTAACGGTTTCTAAAATTTATACAAATTTGACAACTTATTTCAATGTAACAATAGAAATTTTAATTAAAACACGATCCACGGCGAGTAGATAACAGATAATCCCACAATACTTCACCCAAAAATCCATGATGGAGACAAAATCTAAAATAATTGCCAGCTACCGAGTTCGTCGCTGATAACCATGATATATGATGTGAACGTTGTCCCCATATCAAACACCCGCCATCTAACACACCTGAAAAATATTCGTAGGCCTTAAGTATAAAGAATAGAGTTCAAAATGACAAGTGTTAATAGTAGAGATAAGGTGGTAGTTGCGATAGAGACGATAGAAGTGTTGACAAGCGACAGTAATTATTTCGACACGCGGTAATTGCAATATTTGACAGTCGATTAAATGATACGAGCTTTCGATATTTGAACAAACGATGTGATGGTTTTTCGTTTATGAGTTGTAATGAAACGCTTGTCCTAGACCTGCCCAGACTAGCCGCTATCAAGGAAGCAAGCACTTCATACAGTTGATATAGAGAGTGTTTAATACAGAGAGTTTATAAAAATACACAGAGAGAAGTTATAAAAATAGACAGATAACTGGACTTACGCTAGACAGGTATACTTAGGTTAGGCTTAAAGTTCAGGATAGCACTGAGTTTCGCGGTGAATTAGTTAGAATCACGGAGTATATAGCGGGAGGGAGAGTTTGTCACGGCGGCCGAAGCTCTCGAAGCACCACTGCTTCATTGACAGGCGAAGGCTTCATCGGACATGGGCGAAGGCCCCCGCACCACGATTCATCAAAGGCGTTCTCGCGAGCAGTTGCAGTAGTTCGGGCCGCGATGAGGGCGGCGCGTCAAAACATCTGGGAAAGGTGTAATTTAGAACAAACATTCAAACATCGAGTAGGCTGCGTATTCGGACCATGTCGACTTTAAAGGGGGGCCAGCGTAGGCACTTCCCCTGAGGAAGAAAAATATTAAATCCAACAAAACACAAAACCATCCATCCTGGACTAAAGATGGCTCTAGACTGACTGTATCAGTGAGAAGAAAACAATAACAAACTGAAAGACTCAGGTTTGTAAAACGAATTCAGATCAAAGATAAATCATTAAACGAGGTTCCAATTAAAAACGTAGGAAAAGGTTAGTTTTCCTACAGAGTCTAATCAATAAATCCTGGTATATCTTTTTAAAATATATAAATCGGCCAAATGCCGGTCGGACTCGCGCACGAAAGGTTCAGTGTTGGGAAGGTACAGTGTTGGGAAGGTACAGTGTTGGGGCCCTTAGCCCCATTCCTCTTGCTATCATTAATAGCGAGCAAAAATATCCTAAAAAAACAGACAAGTGCGAGTCAGACTCACACACCGAGGGTTCCGTACAAATCCAGAAAATTTCACAAAATTGGGAAGTAAATTGTTAAAATCTCTATACTATAATCATCGATATTTTTTTTTTTACTTTTCTCGTCATACATCGAACATGACACATTGTAAAAATAATTAAAAACCTGTTTTAGCATGTACTAATGAAGCTCTTTTATATGATACCTTACATATGTTTGTGAAACTAGGCCTTATTTTATTATGATACAAATAAAAATGTTCGATTTTCAGATTTATTCCTATATGTGTACTCTGAGACAATACTTTTCACCAAATTTCACAGTTATATGTCAACGGGAAGTACCCTGTAGGTTTTGGTTTTTGTGAGTGCGAAATATGCGGTTTTTTACGACATAAACGGCTCTAACTTTTTTATATGATAACTGAGAAGTTTTTCTTTCACACTGTAAGAGACCACAGATATACGTATACAGTTTAAATTTCAACTCGATATCTTTACGTGTTCCCGAGATAAAGAGTCTTGACATACACACAGACGGACAGACGGACAGACGGATAACAAAGTGATCCTATAATGGTTCCGTTTTTTCCTTTTGAGGTACGGAACCCTAAAAACACGTTAGTTGTATGGGAGGCCCCCCTTAAATATTTATTTCATTCTGTAATTAGCATTTGATGTTATAGCGACAATAGAAATGCATCATCTTCATTTATTTGTCATTTTTACTGTTTTAAAATTGATGATCATCTTCGAGTGCTAGACCGAAATGCACCATCTTGCTTGTTTGCTTGAGCTAGACAATTTTAGCTGTCTAGCTATTTGAGCTATCACGGTTCATGAGATACAGCCTAGTGATAGAAAGACAGACAGACAGACGGACAGATAGACATCGAAGTCTTAGTTATAGGGTCCCGTTTTGACCCTTTGGGTAAGGAACCTTAAAACATTATTATTGTATACTACGGGACTAATCGCGCACTAAAATTACGAGATAAATAAATACCTCATCACAGTAGACCACAGTCGATGCAACTCGGCCGAAACGTCGGGATGATGAGGTATTTATTTATTTCGTAATTTTAGTGCGCGATTAGTCCCGTAGTATATAATAATGTGTTCAAATCGCGAAAGTTTAAAAACGGAACCCTAAAAATCTCGAGTCAGTGTTTGATACTGAACTCCTCAGAAACAGCTTCAGAGATGTTTTCTTTAAAATCATTTTTGAACTAAAAACTTCTTTAGTAGCGTTGTGTACTTTTTGGGAAAGGTAAAAATGTTAAACCAACGAGCTATGGAGAGGGCTATGCTCGGAGTTTCTCTGCGAGATCGAATCAGGAATGAGGAGATCCGTAGAAGAACCAAAGTTACCGACATAGCCCAGCGGATTGGCAAGTTGAAATGGCAATGGGCAGGGCACATAGCTCGGAGGACTGATGACCGATGGGGTTGAAAAGTTCTCTAGTGGAAACCACATACCGGCAAGCGCAGCGTAGGATAATTTATGCTACCAGCTACTATTTATCTGTTGCATATTCAGTAATGTACTTAATGATTACTTAATGTTGCCGTAAAAAAATAGAAGAGGTCTAGTTTCAACACCTAAAAGTGTAAAAAAGTCCTATTTTATAGACCAGCCCCCCTACCGCCTAAGCAATAGCCATCGTTTATGACTTCATTTTAGTCATTTGGCACCGCCTATGTGACGTTAGCCATCAAAGTTGTTCATTCAACGATTGCTTTCGCAATCCGCACAAAGCAATTGATGGCTAACGTCACATAGGCGGTGCCAAATGACTAAAATGAAGTCATAAACGATGGCTATTGCTTAGGCGGTAGGGGGGCTGGTCTATAAAATAGGACTTTTTTACACTTTTATATAGGTGTTGAAACTAGACCTCTTCAATTTTTTTACGGCAACATTAAGTAATCATTAAGTACATTACTGAATATGCAACAGATAAATAGTAGCTGGTAGCATAAATTATACAATACCTACATCGCAAGAAAATACATTTTCATTACAATTACATATTAAGGAAATAATTAATTAGCGAACCCAATTAATTAACCCAATTTAGATATAAAATTTCCTTAATACTAATAATTACATGCTTTGTAGAAAAAGAGGGTTTAAAACAGAATTTGATAGCATGAGGTATGAGGTAAAAAGATTATAAAGAGGAATATTAAATAAGATGATTAATCATGTAAAGGTTAATGTTATTCAGTCTAGATACTCATCCAAAATTTTCTAAATATGAAAATTAAATTGTACAATACATAACGAAGCAAAGCTCGTTCACTCGGTTGTTTTTTGTTTCATTTAATTTCGTCATATTAAAAAACACAAGTCAGCATTAGTATGCATTAACAGTCATCTTTCTGATGTAAGCATTATGTACTTCGCTTTGTCCCAGTAAAGGAGACGTCCACAAGTGGTATATTATTCAGAGAAAAATCTAACCAAGCTGACATCATTTGATAACTTTTTTATAGGCTTCTCTGCATTTCTGCATTTTTTTAAATGTGAAAAATAAATTGTGAGAAAAATAATACGAGGTTTTTTCTAGTTTAACAATAAATAATAAAGTACTTCTATCGTTATTTTACTTGCATTTGTAGCTGATTCTTTCACATTCATCTCATAATTTGCTAAAATTAAAACTTATAACCTACCAGTGTGACCAGTTAGTAGGTTCAATGTGACAAAAAAACACTTAAAAAGTTTGTCTAAGTGTAAAAATGCTTTATTTTAACAATTTGGAGATTAATGAATCAGGGTTGATAGAGATAAAATACCTATTGAGCCTATTAAATATATTTATTTATCTTAATAAATTCAAAATTAATTTAAAAAATTTGCAAGGCTTTTTTTGTTTTTTACTGATGTATAATAGACTCATAAAAATATAAACTTTCTCGAAATTCAACAAGTGTTGTGGTTAGATATTTAGATAATTATTATACCAGCCTCCATACATTTTGTGGACATGTCCTTTAAAATAAAATCTTGCAGCACGTTACAGTTTATTATGATTTTGTTGCCAACGTATCGGTGAAGATTATTTTGATGCGATAAACTCCCAAAACCTACTCTACAATTTTGAATGTCGACTTATGAAACACCGAAATTATCAACTTATCGGCTCGTGACGTCAATGCCCGTTTATTTTTGTGTAAAATTGGTATAAGATTCGGATTTGTCACGTCCACTCGAAACAAGATTGTTTTATTTTGGTGAGAAATATCTTGATATTATTGCTTCTTTTTTTAATAGTTCCACAACTGCCGACATTACCTTTTTTTACGAGGAGGAAATCTTCGAAAGATGCCCGACTGCTTTGGGGTGGAGTCGGGTTATGAGGAATTGTACCCACTAAAACCCCCTCGGTGGCCAGCCTTTGTGCCTTCTTGGGAGCTCCGAGATCTCCAAGAGAACGCACCGGTGCTCCCAGCACTTTGTAAGACTACTCGAGCTTAACCAGGCATGAGCGACGTTCTATGACAACGTTGTCACACTCGCTGTTATCCTCCCCGGGCCCGATTGAGTGGATGGCCAGATCCCCATCTCTGACCACCCACGAGCCCAGAGGTCGCCTTTTAGTACGCTCTTACTACAGGCAGGGGATACCGATGCCGTAATATGTTGCGTATCAGGGTAATGCCGATATTACCTATGCGAGTTGCAGACCAAGAGCTAAGCTAAGTTACTTACTCGTATTTTAGGTTAACATCAGATAAGACACGTCTAAGCTTCGATACATCCATCAGTCATAGGACGTCTATTGCTGGACATAGGCCTCACCCATGGATCTCCAATAAGACTTTGATCCACTGGTTGATTGGACTAGTTGACTCCAGCGTGATAGTGCGGTATTGTTGAGACCATCTGTCCACCTCGTAGGTGACCGTCCTACGCTGCGCTTTCCGGTACGTGGTCTCCACTGAGAACTTTTCGACCCCGTAGATCATCAGTTCTCCGAGCTATGTACCCTGCCCACTGCCACTACAACTTGTCAATCCGCAGGGCTATATCGATAACTTTGTTCTTCTTCGGATCTCCTCTTTCCCGCATTCAATCTCGCAGAGAAACTCCGAGCGTAGCCCTATTAATAGCTCGTGGAGCTACTTAGTGACCTACGTCTAAGTTTATACATAGTTATATTTTTCGCCAAAAATGACACAATCGACTTCAATCGTAGTGATCTTCGTACAAAATTCTTATATGTAGTTAGCTCGAATCGATGTGTGAATATTGTTGATTTTTCAAAAACTACTCAACCTATTTTGATTAAATTTAAATGGCACTACACCTGAACTATGATCTACCAAATGAACAAAAAAAACATACAAATCTGTACATTATAAATTGAGGACTTCCTTTCTTGTTTCAGATTATATATACATAGGTAATACTTACATAAACGAT
This sequence comes from Hypomecis punctinalis, assembly GCA_949316475.1. Taxonomy (NCBI): domain Eukaryota; kingdom Metazoa; phylum Arthropoda; class Insecta; order Lepidoptera; family Geometridae; genus Hypomecis; species Hypomecis punctinalis. The sequence goes on from OX438796.1 coordinate 1,837,639, forward strand.
CAACACGGTTCCGAGCTATATATCAATAAAATGTTGAAAGTTGTTTAAATTTTTAATTAATCTATCCCAAGATAGATTAGCATCACCCTGTATAGCAGTATCGATATCAGCAGGTACGTCGTACATTCCAACAGATTAAGATATTCGATTAGATTACCACCGTTTGTTATAAAAATCAAAATTATAATCCGTGTCTTTGTTTGAATATAGGTATTATAGCTATTTAACCGGTAGTTTGGAGTGCGATAGGCAAGTGCTAGGTAGGTAGAGGCCGAATCAATTTTTTTGGCAGCTGTGACGTTAGCTACAAGCTGCACAAAGGCAATGCGAGTTGCAGACCAAGAGCTAAGCTAAGTTAGTTCGGGGTTAGCTCGCACAGCTGTAACAGTTTTCCATAGATCTGTGCCGACTGCGAGCTATGCACGATCTATAAAATGCTGCGTCAGCTATGTGAGCTAAGCTAAACTAACTTAGCTTAGCTCTTGGTCTGCAACCTACTGGCTGAAGCTCTCAGCTACGCGAGGATTGGGTTTTGCGCAGCTTCTAGCTAACTTCACAGGGAAGAAGGAGAAAAAGATTTGATTCAGCCTATAGAACATTTTCTAGTGGAGGTTATTGTACGGGTTAATATGCTAAGATGTTGATGATGATGATACATTAAGTAAGTATGTGTAAGCACTAAGCAGGATTGCTAGTAGGTATTGGTGTCAGTGTTTCTTAGCCACCTGAAGGCCTCTGACATAGTTAAACGTATAAGACGTATTAACGAATTTAACGTGCCGTTTGAACCACGGAAGAGCTCAGTTGTAAATGCCACTTGTGATCACCCATCCGAAGACAAACAATGCCGAAAGTTGTAAATATCCTTCGCTACGCATATCTTTTTTTTATTTTTTTTTATTTCGAATATGTTCGCGTTTTACTACACACTGCCTGATGTTAAGCAGATGTGCGGTCTAGGGTAGCACGCTTACCTAGAAGATACCTATTTACTCGGGATTTGAAGACACCTACGTTGTACTTTAACGGGAAGACAGACCCAGGCAAAGCGTTCCACATTTCGGCTGTTCGTATGAGGAATGAGGATTCGAAACGCTTGGTTCTAACGCGCGGAATGTCCACCATAAAAGGGTGGCACTTTGGTCGCGTCCGTCTAGCCGTAAGATAGAAGAAAGGGGCAGGGGGGACCATATCTACTTCATACTCGCATATCTCTGGTGGAAAAGCAGCTTTAGAAAGCCATGATATTTAAAATTTGGAGGTCGTAGTTTGAAATTTATTTCTAATACACAATCTCTATGTTTTTGTTTCGATACAGTCCAGATTAGGTAGTAAGTTGGAATGGCAGTAGACCGAGCACGTAGTCCGTAGAACAATCACCGTAGGACATTCAACAATGAGGTGGAAAATCGAAAGAAACACGCCGAATGCAATTTCGCTTCAAACGAGTTTTTTCGGGAATCCAATGGAGAGGCATATATACGAGTACGACAACGAGTATACAAGTTTTTTTTTCTAATACGTATAACATTACGTATGCACGTTATTCAATATTTTTCATAACTCCATCATTCACAATCTTCTTACTACTACGTAAGTAGTTACGAACTTTTCCTTCAGTGCTCTAGGAGATAATATTTGTATTAGAACGTTTTAAAATAGATCATAGGGTGATATCGTGTTATCAGGCGTTATCAGCCGTTATCGGCGTATCTGTGACGTGCTTCCGTCTTCGGGTAGATGTAATCTACTAAATAAACTACCTACTACATTATTTTTAAGTCGTAGAATGTGGAATTAAGCACCTGCATACAGGCACTATAAGCATGCGTCTATCACAAAACTTTACTCGATTATACTTATCGAACTCGGTAACCATCACGTAGAGATATTTAGTAACACGTATCTAACATGCGATTTTTCGAATTTAAAATTAACCAATCGTAAATCTTTTTGCTTTCGCAACGTTAGGGTTTTGGAGAACGTAAACCATATTGATGAACGTAAAGTTTTAAGCTAGGCATATCAGTTCTTAGTGCTCATAGCGAATGGGCTTTGAGTATTCCTAGCCGGAACGAATTAATGGTCTAGTTCTGGTTGTCTAAAAACTTTTCTAACAGGGATTGCGGACGGCCAACTTATCAGAACTACTATCATCGCCCACAATCTACTTTTCATACTGCTGACCATTATAGGCCTAAACGAAATAACTAGGCATAGGTTTATTTGACTGCAGATTTGTGTTTACCACAAATCTGTACCACAACCTATAAAAATTTAATACTTAAATCAACGACGCCAAACTAAGCAAAGCTTGTGATATGGCTGCCAGAGACTGATATACTACATATACTGTACTGTACTGTATCAGCCTTTTTAATAGTCCACTGCAGGACGTAGGCCTACCCACGAAGGGTGATTGGGATATACCCACCACGCTGGCCCGGTGCGGGTTGGTGGATTCACATACGCCATCGAATTTCTTCTACGGACATATGCAGGTTGCCTCACGATGTTTTCCTTCACCGAAAAGCCAGTGGTGTGAAATTCCGTACATAAATTCCAAAGAACTCATTGGTACGGGACCGGGGATTTGAACCCACGACCTCACGATCGTAAGGCGGGTGTCACTACCCCTAAGCCACCACGGCTTATATACTACATATACATATTTTAAATACATACTTAAATAGATAGTACCTAAATAACACTCAACACAGAGCAAACACCTCTGTTTATCACATAAATGCTTGCCTTGGGGTGGGGATCGAACCCACGCTTCTTTGATCCAGAAGTCAGGGTTACTAACCACTGAGCCACCGAGGCAGTCAACAATAACTTCAACAGCAACTTACGCTATAGGTACGACGTGTTAAGTATATCTAGTATAGGCCGACTAAAACTTCTTGGCAGCTGTGAAGATAGCTACAAGCTGAGTACCATCAACCTGTCATTGAACACAACCTAATACTGATTGAAGCCCACACAAACGCTGCGTGAAGATCGAGATTTGCGCAGCTTGTAGTTAACTACATAGCCGCCAAAAAAAAACATTTTTGGGGCTATATATACGATATTATGTTGAATAGTCTCAAAAGATGTCTACAAGATCCCACACTTCAGCAACAACCGTTTCGTCACGGCGGGCAGGCCGGCGGGACAGCGGGCCCCGCGGGACGTGTCCGGGCCGCGTCCGTCCCGGCGGGGCCATCCGTCTTGTCGCGGGGCCCGCTCGGTGACAATCTATCATCTCGGCTGAACCACCGCCGCCGGGAGCCGTTTTTAGCTTTGCACTGAACATTGGCAGTTTGCTGTTGGCACGGGTGTTAAGTTTTGATAACACGTACAGTGACGTTGAGAACGTAAAGCCCTGTATTCACTGAGCAACAATGTTTCAGATACACAGGTTCTGAAACATCGCGTGGATGTTATACCGTAGGAATATACCGTAGTAGTGTTTACAGAAACAAAATAATTGTCTCTGAAACATTGATTTGTTTCAGAAACCCGTAGATTTTGTTTCTAAAATAGAGTTTATAAACAATTTTTGCTCACATGGGTTAAGAATCATAAGGTTGTGGATACAAGTCTCAATTCCGTTGCAAATTTGCAATGAATGCGTTAGAATCTGCCTATGTACGGATGTGCCACGGGCTTTTTGGAGGAAGTAAACATGGTGACCACCAGTATAGTATCGTTATAAAAAAAACTGTCCGTATTAATTTAGCAGTATTTGGAAAAACAATGCCGCATGAAGATGGCCAAAACTATCGCAGTCAACGAGGGGGTCTTCTAATCAAACCAGTGTTGAAACAAGCCAAAGTAGCCTTGGCAATGAAAAATCTGCCGTGTGCTATTTTCAAAAAAAGAACATCGTATTGTCGAACCTACTGATAAAAATCAACAATCAACCAATAAAATCGCCACACCAACTTGCTGCAGCAATCAGCCCAATCGCCTTTCTCCTTTCAATACTGAATAATTAAAACACAAATAGGTAAGCTACAGATATCTTACACAATCTATTGAACAAAAGTACCGACAAAAAGTCGAAGCCACAACAGAAACAGTGGTATACAAGTTTAGTGATGATCAAGTCTCTTGCCCTTCAAACAAAACCTAGACCCTGATCGATATGCCCCACCTTCCCACGGCCATACATTACGCAGTTTATGGGTTTATTGCGCCATAGAGCCATTGACTCTATAGTAAAGCATGGAGAAAGGAGCCGACGTGATAATGATAACGTGATAAGCCTAAAGACAATATTTGTATATTGATCTCAGGATAACAATCAGGTGCTTTGTATGACGCCGTGACTATGTGTGTATAGTAGATGTAACTAAGGTTGTGTCCATATCCGTTTTAGCCTTTTTGATGTAAATATATGCAAACGTATAGGTTCTAGTGGCAACTGTCCCATATTCTAATATCCCAGTTGCAAATTAGTGGATTCGCCGTCAAATTCCTTCTTCGGACGTATACTCGTATATGCAGATTTCCTCAGATGTAATCCTTCACTGAGAACAAGGAATAAAAAGGAATTTATGCAAATAAAAATGTCCAAAGAATTTATTGGCGCTGGGTCAAGATTTGAAGAAGCAACGACTTCTCAATTCTGATGCGAAAGTTTTTCTATATCATTTTATTATCATTATAAATTAAATTAATTTTACTAATATATTATTATTACTTTATGTTAATGTGAGTAAATATTATATATTTGTACGTTTTTAGTCAAACACAAAAATATTGTCAGATGTAAAGTGGTTTTCAACCGACTTCAAAAAAGAGGTCCTCAATTCAACGAGTATGTATGTTACGTTATTTCTCCGCCAATTAATGAATCTATTTCGATTATTATTTTTCAGTAGTAGTAGTAGTTGAAAAATCAACAAGAAAGTGGAAATTACCACATCAATGACACATCGATCCGTGTGAACTATTCGAATTCTGTACACGGCTGAAGTCAGTCACCATTTTTTGAGAAAAATAATTACTATAGCTCACAATGTCTCACATTATAAACAACAAGCAGGAAGTAAAGTAGCTTAAACGTTCCACCCTTGAACCGCAGGCCTCGAGCTGTCAAATCTGACAGCTGTCAAACTAGCACACGTCAAGCTGGCAGTCACTGCGCGTCAGCAGTGATGGAGCGGTTGTGATTAATTACACTAATTGATTTGACGACTGAACAAATTAATTCGATGTTCGTTTAATCGATGTGAAGTTTGAAATGTAAATAGGTTTGTTTGTTTTCTAGAGAAGAAATTTTTATTTACTTACTGTAACTTTGATATGGTTGAAACAGGTTTAAACTAAACTCGAGGTTGGCTTCGAGGATATTTTTCTGACAGGAAAATTAAGTTATGCAGTGATATCAGTCACGGTCTGACGTCCTGACGTCTCCACTTATAGAACCTAAGTTTATTTTTATTTATATTTGTAGTATAATTCTTGTTATTCATGGCATTTTGCGCCCCGGCCGGGCCAAATGCAGTTTCCCAATACGTTAATGTGTTGCAGGGGGACATGATTCAGTGCCTAGAGTGTTCCCAAGTGCGATTTTTTAAAGGACAGAAAGGCCTCAAAATTCACCGTACGCGGTGCCATAAAAATAGCCAAATTACACTTTCGGCCCCTATTGCAGGCTCTGATGGAGCCAGCAGCAGTCCCGTGAGCGCTGCTGCTCCTTCCAAACCGCTTTGGGAGGTTCTTAGCTCACTCAAAAGTTCTCTTCCTGTTTTAAAACGCATCCCGCGTGGTGCACGTTTTTCGGTTGCGCAGTGTTTATCTGCTGCTATTCGGAATGTTATTTCTAAAAATTCTTTAGTCGCCTGGGAACACCTCTTGACTTTTCCCTACGTTGTGCTTTACGTACATTCAGACCCAACAAACAAAAAATCCCTTACCACTAGGGTAAAGGAAAATTGCGTAAAGTACAGCACATTGGAAGAGAACTCTTTAGATTTTGAAAGCATTATTCCGCCAACAAGGCAGAATAAACCAAATTCTAAAAAAACAGACGATTCGGTTACCATTAAAATAGTAGAGAGCAAAATTAGTGATGGCGATATCAAAGGCGCCGCACGAGTCCTGTTCTCCAGCGACACTATTGCCCCCCACACACCCGATACGGTCCAGTCACTCCGTGACAAGCATCCGCCGGCAGCATGTCTCCACCTGCCTGAGCCACCACACCCTGATGACGTTGTCATTGAAGTGTCAGCTCGGGAGATTGCAGCGGCCGTTTCTTCTTTTCGGAGCGGCTCAGCCGGAGGCCTAGATGGTCTCTCGCCTCAACATCGATCTTCTATCTTTTAGCTCTGGTGAGGTGGCTGAGTCTCTCTTGAGAGAATTAACGGGTTTGGCAAATCTCATGTTATCTGGGCAGGTCAATGATGACGTTATCGAAGTCTTGTATGGCGCTAACCTATGCGCACTTGTCAAAAAAGATGGTGGCATCAGATCTATTGCTGTTGGCACCACATATCGTCGTCTCGCAGCCAAAGCCGGTTGTGGAAAAAAGATTGCTCTTTTGAGTAGCCTTTTTCAACCAATACAGCTTGGCTTTGGTTCGCGGGGTGGATGTGAGGCTGCTGTTCATTCGCTTCGTACTTTTCTCGGTCAAAATTGTGGAGAGGTGTTGCTTAAGGTGGATGTCAAAAATGCTTTCAATTCGGTTAATCGAGACGCCTTGTTGGCACAGGTCAAAGACAAAATTCCCGATCTTTTCAATTTTCTTTGGCAATGCTACGGCAAACCCACTAAATTAATTTACAAAAATGATGTTTTGCTATCTTCCGTTGGCTGTCAACAAGGTGACCCTCTCGGACCAGCCATTTTCAGCCTGGCCATTCATCCAATTGTTCAACGTCTCCAATCTAAACTCAACGTTTGGTATCTGGATGACGGGACTTTGGGTGGCGATGCGAGCACAGTCCTACGTGATTTGGAAATTCTTATTGACGAGTTTCGTCAAATTGGTTTGGAGCTAAATTTTTCGAAATGCGAACTTTTCGTTTGCGACTCATGTCCGGATAAAGATTTGATACTTAACAAATTTAATGATTTGGCACCTAACATCAAATCGGTAGACAAGTGTTCTCTTCGCCTTCTAGGTTCGCCGATATTAGATGAGTCTTTTCCGCCTTTCGTTCAAGAAAAAATTCAAAATTTTTTGAGTGCCTCTGATAGGCTACTCAAAATTAACGCCCACATGGCTTTTACCATTATAAGATGTTGTCTGTTTGTTCCAAAATTTATGTACGCTTTACGATGTAGTCCATTGTGGAAACACAATGAGCTCCTTTTGAGCTTAGACGATGTTGTAAAGCAGTCCCTAGTATCGGTTTTGAATATTGACATGAGTGAAAGGGCGTGGCTACAAGCCTCCTTGCCTGTTAGGCTTGGAGGGTTAGGGGTCCGCCAAATTTCAAGTGTTGCTTTACCAGCTTTCTTGTCCTCCATTCATAGTACTCAGAACTTGATTGAAAAAATCCTCGCACCTTCTTTAGGCCATTCTGGCGTAGATGTAGCTCATTTGAATGAGGCAACGAATGCTTGGAGGGTCGCTTGCCCAAATACCGAGCTTCCAAAGACTTTATCGTCGCAGAGACTGTGGGATCGGCCGATCTGCGAACTAGCACGGAAATCTCTTCTAGACACGTGTCCTAGCGTCGCGGATCGCGCTCGTATCCTTGCAGTCTCTGTATGGGAGTCCGGTCTTTGGTTGCAAGCATTGCCCTCTTTCAATACTGGTAACCTTTTAGACCCAACTGCATTTCGTCTAGCTGTCAGCTTACGCTTGGGTGCAAGGTGTTGTGAAGCCCATCGCTGTCAGTGTGGTACTGCAGTTGACCAGCTCGGTCACCACGGTCTCTCTTGCTCAAGAAGCGCTGGTCGGATTGGACGCCACGCCAGCCTTAACGATGTCATACGCAGGGCTTTTGCCACCGCCAATATCGCAGCCGTACTCGAACCGAGTGGGTTGGCGCGTGGTGATGGCAAAAGGCCTGACGGCATGACGCTGGTCCCATGGATGTGTGGACGGCCCTTAGTATGGGACGCAACTTGCGTCGATACTTTGGCACCGTCACATCTTCCTGAGACTCAGAGTAGGGCTGGAGCGGCGGCCAATTCGGCTGAGCAGCACAAGCGGCGCAAATATGCTAACCTCGGCAGTGGTTACATATTTGAGCCATTTGTAGTTGAGACTTTGGGTCCGTGGGGGTCGGGAGCTCATCTCGTTTTCAAAAGTCTTCCTGAGCGTCTGGTGGACGCGACGCGTGACCAAAATGCTGGTGTTTATTTGGCTCAACGTATAAGCATTGCCATTCAGCGTGGCAATGCTGCCAGCATGCTGGGCACGCTGCCAACTGGCAGTGGGCTTGAGCACCTGGATTATCTTTAGACCTTCAATGGTCTGTGGATGATCTAATTGCTTTCTATGTAGTTGTAGTGTAGTATTGTCATTATATTTAAAAAAGTTATGCAGTGATTAAATATGTATTATGAACAAGGTTTTTTTAATAATTATAATTGTATGTAACGGTTTAAAAAATATCTCTATAGTGACTTGACATTTACACATTCATGTTCATTGTTCAACTCTATATTATACTAGTTAATATTATTAAGTTTTCATTCATTTTTCTTCGGTAGAGTTCTACTTATTTATAGAGATTTCATCATATTGTGACACGTTACTTGTAATTTTGGCTTCAATCCCAGTGCAAAAACCGATCTAATGATCTCCAATAACTGGGCAAGAACTGTTGATATGTTTAAATAGTGAATATCTTAGATCTACATTATTTTTAACATCATTATCATCATTCAGTCTTCTCTGCCCCAATGCAGAGTGTTTTATTACTACAGTAAATAATTAAAATTATACCTAATTAAGATTGTGATAGGATCAAGACAAATCTCGATTCTATGTTAGTTTTCACCCACAATTTACGATATCGCATAATTTTACGAACCTAGACCAGCTAAGGTAGGAACAAGTAATTACCTACTTACAAAACAATCGGGTATACAACAGCTGATTTTTTCTTTATTGGTGTTGACGCCATGGTTAAACGTTGTTCATAATGATGGTTTCAATCGCCCGGCTTAGCTTAGAAACAAACTGATAGCCCTCTACAATGTTAACTGAAACTACAATAACATACAAAATACACATTCATAACTTTATGAAATGACGTACATAGGATTACCCATTTAAATATGATTAATTAAGAATAGTTATCAAGCGTCCGTGCATTTCCAAATCCGATAACATAAAGCAAACATACCTACTTATTATAATGAGACGAAGCCTACTCACTCGATATCATACCAACGTTGACATGATAAATAACTCCCCGCACTTACTACCGCCTAATGACGTTTTATCGAGTCCAAAACAAAAAAAAACGAACATTAGCAACGAGTTATCGACTCTCGGACAATGAAAGCATTCTGACAGCCGATGTCTTCATACCCAACACAAAAACAATAGCCTATCATCTGACATGACGCTAAATCCCAAAAATAACATCTAATTCAAAATCCGACTTTAAATCCATCGCCTACAAAGTCGATACTTCAAAAAATATCGAACGTGTCCCATCTCTAAACTGTCATAAATCTTTCTTATATGTTATGTCATTTTGGTAGCTAAATTGATTGTTTTAAAGTTGTTTTTCGATTGTGTAAGAGTAAAGGAAAGAGTTATAATTGAATAACGATATCATAGTGTTGTGACGTGTCGTTTGATTAATAATGGAGCAAGCTTGTCCGCTTTAAAGGGTATTTTTAATAATGTTGATGTAGGTAACGTGGTAACATGTTCTGGTTTTAATGAAAGGAGGGATTGAGTTCGATCTTATGTTACTTAAATGTATTTTTTTAAGAAAATTAATTTTGTAAGTTAAATAAATATTAAGTTATTCGGTTTCAAAGACAATACCTAGTTAGTTGATTATCGGTAGTTTTTGTTGCTACAATAGGCGGTTGTTTTTATAGGGATATTTATCTATAGAGACGAAATCCCAAAATACCGAAAAACAAATTAGGTATTCTATCATTTTGTCGAGACACAATGAACTTTTTTTTTCTTTGTCGCTCTTTAGTGTGTTCAACACTTTAGAACTTGTATACTTACTATATAAAACTAAGACGTGACCGTCCCATTGTCCTGACTTAATGTTAATTATTTATTAGCGATTATTATTATTTATTCGAATGATTTATTATTTATGTAATGATTCATCATTACTTAGAGCCGTGGTGGCATAGTGGTAGTGACAGCCGCCTTACAATCGTGAGGTTGTGGTTTCAAACCCCAATCCCGTACCAATGAGTTCTTCGGAATTGATGTTTCTACGGAATATAACACCACTGGCTGTCCGGTGAAGGAAAACATCGTGAGGCAACCTGCATGCGTCTGTAGAAGAAATTCAATGGCGTATATGAATCCACCAACATGAACTGGGCAAGCGTGATGGATACGGCCCAATCACCTTTCGTTGGTAGGCCTACGTCCTGCAGTGGACTATTAAAAAAAGTGTTAATACAATGCAGTACATCATTACATTCTTACATCATTTGTTCCTATCTTGGATAGCAATGCCTCTCAACCTGGAACTATACAGGGTTATTTCTAATCAATTGGCATCCTTTTAGGGGCTTGTTCTGTACATTAAAACTAACAGCTTTTGTTCTAAGACTTTTATTAATTCTCAAAAAAAAAGTTGTAGTTCCATAGAAAAATATCGTTCACCCGCGACAAAATGTATGGAAAAGCGGATTTTTATTTGAGGTTTGACGAAAGTCGCAGAATAAAAGTTGTTAGTTTTGATGTAGGTACAGAATAAGCCCCTAAAAGGATGCTAATTGATTAGAAATAATCCTGTATAGTTACTTATCATGATTTGTTTAACCATAATGATGTACCTACCTTATTGTTTGTGACCGCAAATACTTTTTTTTATTTTCATCAATCAAGAACAAAGTCTAGTAATCAAAATTATTATTTTAACCTTAAAACTGACCATTCATAAAAATAGATTGCAATAAGTACAGCAAATGTACACCCTCGCAACATTAATCATTACATCGCGACCCGCTTCCGTTGCCAAGAGGGACAGAGAAAGAAAAGATCTGTATCTGAGAGAGTGAGACGGGAAACCAGTACGACTTAATTGAAACAAGAGACGGTGGAGTAGAGTTGTGACACGTCGACAAGAATTACATTGTCGATACATTGTGTGTTTAACAATCGAGTTTTTTTTTTATTTCCAAAAGCATTATACCTATGTCTAATTTAATATCGAAAACAGATAAAGTCATTTTCTGATTGATAAAAATGTCTAAGCACCTACTCTATCGCTCGTAGAGCTGTATAATACTCATATTATTATATATTAGATAGAGTTAGTGAAGCTCAAGTAAAAACTAGAAATACCGTACGTTGAAACTACTTGCCTTTAGGGAATCCATTGTAATTATTCGACAATTGACAAATCTGTATTTTTTTATAACTACTTACTATCAAATCACTTTCAACTATTTCAATATAAGACCTAGGACAGAACATTCACCACAGAACAGCAGAACTAGAATATTTTACTAATGCACCTGGAGACCCAGGTTGATAATTGTCACATTGTTTTGAGGAGAATATGTTAAACACAAAAAAGTTACTAGATTCGTGAATCAACAAGACACTTTCTTTTTCATGAATATCTGTTCGAAAAACATGAATATTGGATTTAAAAACGTGATAACGTCTTCAATCATTAATCAATAAATCGATGACCACCGGCTGCGCCTATGAAAAAGTGTCACGTTCCGCCTGAGCCGAGCGTGCAAGCGAGAGCGCTGACCAAGTGATAGAGAGACATGACCGGCCTAAGCATCCGGCTCGTTCCAGCTAGTCAAGCATGCGACCACGAATAGCCACGAAAAGAACTCATTTCGACGTGTGAAAAAGTGACAGATATATACTATGCCATAACGCTGTCTTGTTCTGACACTACGAACGAAATAATTCGTGGCGCGCATACTAGCCCGGCAGGTGTTCACTCAACTATGTTTTTACCGACTTCCAAAATGGTACTAAAGAGGTACTATGTATTTGTTTTGTGTATGATCATCGACATTTTCGCCAATTGTGATCCGTTTTACATTTTTTTTTTAGTTCGAAAGGATATAGGTACTCTAAAGATCCCATTTAAATTTTATCGCAATCAGCTGAGCTGTTTTTGATAAATCAACAATAATGCACTTGGATGTCACATCGATTTGTGCAACTATTCGAATTTTGTTCACGGTAGAAGCGATTTTTTACTACATTATCTAATGATCGTCCGTAAACCGACTTAACAGACAACTGTTTCTTATTTCATTTTAGATTTTTTCATTAGTTTCTTATCAGTAAATATTAAGACAGGTAAAACATTTACCGCCTTACCACAAAAGATTTAAACACGCTATGCACTATTTAACCGTGCAATTTGTACTGTTAAACATTGTCTAAAGCGCGCGTAAAACTTTTGTGGTATGACGGATAAATAATGATTCAAAAAATTAAAACTGTGTTAGTAAAAATACTAACGTTATTCCACCCCCCATCTCTAGCTCTATATCATTCGTTACATCCATACATTATCTTTCTCATCCCGAGCATTAACACGTCCAGCCTCATTATAATAACCAACATTATTTTCACTCATGTCCAGCAATTGAAACCTTATCAAGAAGAAATAAAAGAGAAGAACAGAGCATAACTTATAATGGTCCCGAGAAATTACGATCTTTCCTTGTTTAAACGACTTAAAACTTTAAGAAATGGTGATAAGGAAAATTGAGATGCATTTTTGAGTTGGTTTTGGTTAGACATTGGACAACTGTCACTAGGTTCCTGTCTGCTAGTAGGCACATGCCACACGGGCGTTGACGCCGCGTAATTGCACCGCGGCGTCACCGCCGCTGCACCGCCGCGGTGCAGCGGCGGTGCTGAGCGTCGTCGCGGCGACACCGCGGCGCCCAGTGTTGCCTTAGACACTGATGACATCTAGGCAGTTAGCGGAAAAAAAGGTTTTAGGGATAACCGGCTGCAGATAAGTAAAATCTCTCATATACAGTCTAATTTTGTGTGAGCCAACCGCAGAAAGAAAGTGTTTTTGTTCTTCGTTTGATATATTAGAGAAATAATGTGGCCGATCGATAAAATCTGAAATAGATGCATTGATTTGTGCAAAGTGACATGAAAAATATCTCATAAGCCCATCGAGTATGGACTTGTGTGATTTGTCACGACGAGTGGCACAGTAACAGCTGTCCAAGTGACAGCTGTCAAACTTTAAAGTGATTTATCTCGGTCATTATCGATTCTAGACTACTGCTGTCTTCACAAAAGTAATAGAACTCGACGAGATCTACATTTCGGATGACAGCTGTCAAACTTCAAAGTGAGTTTATCTCGATTATTATCGATTCTAGACTACTGCTGTCTTTACAAAAGTGATAGAGGTCAACGAGATCTATATTTCGGATGACAGCTGTCAAACTTCAACATGATTTATCTCGGTTATTATCGATTCTAGACTACTGCTGTCTTAACAAAAGTGATAGAGGACAACGAAATCTACATTTCGGATGACAGCTGTCAAACTTCAAAGTGATCCGAAATGTAGATCTCGTCGAGCTTTATTTCTTTTGTGAAGAGAGCAGTAGCCTAGAATCAATAATTACCGAGATAAATCACTTTTAAGTTTGACAGCTGTCATCCGAAATATAGATCTCGTCGAGCTCTATTACTTTTGTGAAGAGAGCAGTAGTCTAGAATTTATAATAACCGAGATAAATCAATTTTACGTTTGACAGCTGTCATCTGAAATGTAGATCTCGTTAAGCTCTATCACTTTTGTGAATACAGCCGTAGTCTATAATCGATAATTACCGAGATAAATCACTTTTAAGTTTGACAGCTGTCATCCGAAATGTAGATTTCGTCGAGCTCTATTACTTTTGTGAAGAGAGCAATAGTCTAGAATCGATAATAACCGAGATAAATCACTTTTACGTTTGACAGCTGTCATCCGAAATGTAGATCTTGTCGAGTTCTATCACTTTTATCAAAACAACAGTAGTCTAGAATTGATAATGACCGAGATAAATCACTTTGAAGTATGACAGCTGTCACTTGGAAAGCTGTTACTGTCACATTCGTCGTGACAAATTACACGATCTGATTTCTAACGTGTACGAGGGATTTTTCTCATCTTCAGTTTAAGATTGAACGGTTGTCGTCAAAACCTTTTTTCCCGCTAAAAATTCATAGAATACTCGAATACTCTAGATTTAATGTCTAAATCGCTACCGGCAACACTGGTCGCCGCGGTGACGCCGCGACGACGCTCAGCACCGCCGCTGCACCGCGGCGGTGCAGCGGCGGTGACGCCGCGGTGCAAGAGTATTCGAGTATTCTATGAATTTTTAGCGGGAAAAAAGGTTTTGAATTCATCAATCCGTTCAATCTTAAACTGAAGATGAGAAAAATCCCTCGTACACGTTAGAAATCAGATCGTGTAATTTGTCACGACGAATGTCACAGTAACAGCTTTCCAAGTGACAGCTGTCAAACTTCAAAGTGATTATCTCGGTCATTATCAATTCTAGACTACTGTTGTTCACAAAAGTGATAGAACTCGACAAGATCTACATTTTGGATGACAGCTGTCAAACTTAAAAGTGATTTATCTCGGTTATTATCGATTCTAGACTATTGCTCTCTTCACAAAAGTAATAGAACTCGACGAAATCTACATTTCGGATGACAGCTGTCAAACTTAAAAGTGATTTATCTCGGTAATTATCGATTCTAGACTACTGCTCTCTTCACAAAAGTAATAGAGCTCGACGAGATCTATATTTCGGATGACAGGTGTCAAACTTAAAAGTGATTTATCTCGGTTATTATTGATTCTAGACCATTGATGACTTCACGAAAGTGATAGAGCTTAACGAGATCTACATTTCAGATGACAGCTGTCAAACGTAAAAGTGATTTATCTCGGTTATTATCAATTCTAGACTACTGCTCTCTTAACAAAAGTAATAGAGCTCGACGAAATCTACATTTCGGATGACAGCTGTCAAACTTAAAAGTGGTTTATCTCGGTAATTATTGATTCTAGACTACTGCTCTCTTCACAAAAGTAATAGAGCTCGACGAGATCTATATTTCGGATGACAGCTGTCAAACTTAAAAGTGATTTATCTCGGTAATTATTGATTCTAGACTACTGCTCTCTTCACAAAAAAAAATAAAGCTCGACGAGATCTACATTTCGGATCACTTTAAAGTTTGACAGCTGTCATCCGAAATGTAGATTTCGTTGACCTCTATCACTTTTGTGAAGACAGCAGTAGTCTAGAATCGATAATAACCGAGATAAATCACTTTGAAGTTTGACAGCTGTCATCCGAAATGTAGATCTAGTTGAGCTCTATCACTTTTGTGAAGAGAGCAGTAGTCTAAAATTGATAATAACCTAGATAAATCACTTTTAAGTTTGACAGCTGTCATCTGAAATGTAGATCTCGTTGAGTTCTATCACTTTTGTGAAGACATTAATGGTCTAGAATCAATAATAACCGAGATAAACTCACTTTGAAGTTTGACAGCTGTCATCCGAAATGTAGATCTTGTCGAGTTCTATTACTTTTGTGAAGAAAGCAGTAGTCTAGAATCGATAATGACCGAGATAAATCACTTTAAAGTTTGACAGCTGTCACTTGGACAGCTGTTACTGTGCCACTCGTCGTGACAAATCACACAAGTCCATACTCGATGGGCTTATGAGATATTTTTCATGTCACTTTGCACAAATCAATGCATCTATTTCAGATTTTATCGATCGGCCACATTATTTCTCTAATATATCAAACGAAGAACAAAACACTTTCTTTCTGCGGTTGGCTCACACAAAATCAGACTGTATATGAGAGATTTTACTTATCTTCAGCCGGTTTTCCCTAAAACCTTTTTTTCCGCTAACTGCCTAGATGTCATCAGTGTCTAAGGCAACACTGGGCGCCGCGGTGTCGCCGCGAGGACGCTCAGCACCGCCGCTGCACCGCGGCGGTGCAGCGGCGGTGACGCCGCGGTGCAATGTCGCGGCGTCAACGCCCGTGTGGCATGTCTGTAAGTGGGGACAAGTCAAGGGGATATGAATAAGTAAGTACTTCAATGAAGAAGGGGGGAGGACTTAAAAGAAACAGTAGCGCCATTGGTTCTTTTACGAGCAGGATGAGGTCGAACTTGTTCCTATCTTGCATAAAAAATGTCTCAGCATTTTGCAAATTATACTTCACAGTGGGTTGCTTAATTGTATCGTAGTGCTCACAGCTTTAATTAAAAGAGCGACATTGCAAAATTAGCTATTTCAACTTTTATTTCTCAAAATAAGTATTTAATCGTTTATTCACCATGTTCGTATAGATGGGGTGGCTAGCCCCATGTCAAAGTTTTTAAGCCGTATGAAGGCCTCTGACATGGCTAAACGGTTAAAACAACCGGGACCTACAATTTAACGTGTCATCCGAGCTTTGGTAGCACTCAGTTGTAAATGCCACCCGCGGTTATGGTCAACCATCCGGAGACTAACCGTGCTGAACGTTGCTTACGCTACGCGTTTGGCACGCTCGTAGAGTTATTGTTAACGAACGAAAGAGGTAAGATAAAAAAAAAAACGTTGCTTAATTTCGGTGATTGTTAACGAACATATAGCCAAACAATCACCAAAATTAAGCAACTTTTTTTTTTTTTATTTAATTATTACACTCCACAGACTCCAGGGTCTGTGTTTTTTAAGATATACATTAAGAAAAAAGATTTGAACAATATTGCTTATAAAGGCTTAACACAAGGACTCTAAATCTAATAAAATTAAAAACAAAAAAATATGACTTTAAACTACGTTGATTTTACATATCATTTTCCAAATTGCTACTTATACCGCGCAGAGCCTCCATCACCGCCGCGTTTCGGTCTTTAATGGCCATGTTTAAATTATAGTCTACGATGACCTTAGGTGACGCAGTCGTCGCACGCCGCACAAAGTGGCTGATAGCGTCTTCCTCGTCGTTAAGCAACGTTCAGTACGATCAGTCTTAAGATGGGTAACCGCAGGAGGAATTTACAATTGAATTCTACCGTAGCTCGGATAACGCGTTAAATTGTAGGTCCTGTTTATTTTAACCGTTCGGTTTTGTCAGAGGTCCTCAGGTGGCTTAATAACTCCGACACCAGGGCTAGCCACCCGGCCTTTACGAACTTACTTACACTTTGGAACTCTAATTAAATACTAAAACTAGAATACCTAAGTTATTGGCTTTATTGATTTCTTTTCCAAATGCCCAAAAACTTGCATAGGTAACTATGATTAAGCAAATTATCAAAAAATATAAGATCTTATTATGAACGAACAGCGACAAAGAACCTACACTTGGTAGGTACTTGAAATATATTGAAATAACAGCATAATGTTCATTTTACCGAGATTCCAATCCTGCAATCATAAAATATTGTCGATTTTCTATCTCATAAAACCGGACAAGTGCAAGTCAGGCTCCCACATCGAGGGTTCCGTACAAATCTAGAAAATTTCACAAAAGTGAGAAGTTGTTAAAATCTCTATAATATAACCATCGACAAAAGAGTTTTTTTTTCACTTTTCTCGTCATACATCGAAAATAACACATTTTTAACATCATTAAAAACCTGTTTTAGCATGTGCTAATGAAGTTCTTTTATATGATACCTTAAATGATACGATTTACTCACTTTGAATTTTGTGAATTTTGAGGCTCTATTTTTTGTGATTTAAATAAATATGTACAGTTTTC
Organism: Hypomecis punctinalis; assembly: GCA_949316475.1. Lineage (NCBI taxonomy): Eukaryota > Metazoa > Arthropoda > Insecta > Lepidoptera > Geometridae > Hypomecis > Hypomecis punctinalis. Next base: position 1,855,543 of record OX438796.1, read on the forward strand.
AGATTCATTCCTATATGTGTACTCTGAGACAATGCTTATCGCCAAATTTCATAGTTCTATGTCAACGGAAAGTACCCTGTAGGTTTTGGTTTTTGTGAGTGTCGAAATATGCGGTTTTTTACGACATAAACGGCTCTAACTTTTTTAAATGATAACTGAGAAGTTTTTCTTTTACACAACTGCAAGAGACCATAGATATACGTATACAGTTTAAATTTCAACTCGATAGTCTCGATATCTTGTTCTCGAGATAAAGAGTCTTGACATACCTACAAACAGACGGACAGACGGACAACAAAGTGAATTAATATTTATTTAATTGCGTCTTTACATCTTTACATACACAAAGTAGGTATTACGAATTCATTTGTTAGGTAAGTACCTAGGCACAGATAAAACTTTCGTTACGATATATGTATTATCAACACATTGATTTTATCAGTAGGTACCTAGACTTTCATTTTATTCGCACTGAAAATTTACACGTTTTAAAAATAATGGTACGTAACAAATAATACATTTTATTTTGCTGAATTTTATCTCTTTCTTTGTTACTCTACTTACATTTGGAATGTATTTATGTAGTTAGGTTTTTGGTATCTACTAAGTACGTACTTAGATGGTTTAGAGCTAAATACATATTAAAAATACTAAAGTACTTCATTCATTCATAATTAAAGAGCTCGGCTCTTGTCGGTGGAGCAACTTCCACTAGATAAGTACCTACTTGTAAAAGAAATAAAACATAATCGATATTCACGTCTATAGATCTAATTAAGTACCTAAATTCTAAACACATAGGCAAGTATTATACTCTTGCCCGCTCTACTCTTTATAAATCCTTTCTTAACAGTATAAGTAAATCCAAAAGTTGTTTGTTCGCTTGTTGCTCTTTCAGACAGCAACAAACAATGAATAGACTTGATTTTTGACTTAAAAATAACTTAACGGTTGTAAAATGACAAAGTTACTCTTCATCCCCAAATAATATAAGGTTTCTTCGATGAGGAATGTTCGAAGTAAGGTTTCCAAGGGATAGCACATAAATCACGCGAATTAGTACCTATTGCCTATACCTACCTATATTGTTAGGTAAACTAAAGTTATCTTTTTGTTTTGTTATAAGCTATCAAAGCACTTCCTATGACACTTTGACTTTAACCTTATTGGATTATTTAGTTAACATAACTTGAATGTAATTTTTTAATGACTTTAACCTTCATTTTCCTATCCTTGACCAGCATCTTATTTAGGTATATACTATGGATTATATATGTATGTCATGTACTTATATGACTTTAGTACACTTCTTTCATCTAACTCTTGTTGTTGTTTAGTAGGTACGTATCAATATCATGCGTCATATCAGTTTTCTCATACTTATCATCTTTCTCACAGCTTTAATTCATACTTTTGTCAGCCATTTTTCTAAGCACTCTTTTCGTGATGCCCTCGATGAAAATTGAATATCAAACAAATATCGTACTCGTTATTATCGATATGTTCTTAACGTTGTTACATACAATTTTCATATTATTTAAGCCATAAGTAAAAAATGTACTTGTAAATGTAACTAATACCAAATGTATGTAATTGTCACACCAAGTTTCTGAGACGTCTCTACAAAATACAATTTCAACCTTTACTACTGTGTGCAATAAAGATATATGTATTTATTTATTATTTATTTACTATGACACTGTTGGCGTTAGGATTTTCCTAAAGGTTTTCAACTAGGTAGGTACTTAGGTACCTACTTTCCATCCAGCAAGTTGAAGTGGGTAAATAGTTGTTTTGCGTTAACCCATACATTTTTAATTTAAGTAGGTAAGTACTTATGTTCATGTGACTATGTATGTGTGAGTTGATGGAATTCTGATGAGTGTGACGAAAAGTAAAACATATAAGTAATACGGACAAAATGTGATACCCATCTTCCTTTAAAAAAAAACATAGGTAACTAAGAAGGTACTTTCATGCAAATTTTTCAATTTTTTCATTCAAATTAATGTGATGCGACAATAAGGTAAATAAGGCTGGCATAAGTATGGAGGCATTCATAAAATAAAGTAATGTTCAGTCAAACGTTATCTTAGAAAATTGTAAGTAGGTATGTAGGTATTGTAGGTAGGTACCTACCACCTATAAACGAAAAATACCTCCATTTACGCAGCCCTAATGTTCAACAAAAACCCGAATAAAACATAATTTACTTCTCTTACATAGAGCCAGCTGCTATCTCGAATAACATGGCGAAGCGAAGCGAATAGACCAACTGTTCCTACCTTGAAATCGATTTACGTCACAGGGATAAATTAAAGCATTCAGCGCGATCGGACGTCGAGGGCCATTCAGCACTACACAAAGTAAATAAAAAAATCCTCGTCTGCACCCAGCCTCCCAGATTCGCACTATTATCTCCCCGCAGCCAATGCTGCGCGGACCGAGAGCGCGCCCCGCGCCATTGGCTCCCTCCGGCCCTCATAGGAGGAGCCGGGGACCAAGCCCCTCCCACTCGACACGACAACTCTCCAGAATATCGCTCTACCTGCTCACGGCACCACGACCCCAGTCTCCGGTCCCACTACACAAGAATCTTTTCCAACTATCTGACCACGACGTGTCTTTACCACAAAATCACGTTTCTTACTCGCTTATCACTGTGATATCGCCAAAATTGTTGATAAGTCTATCTCTGTTCGTATAACGCGTCCGCCGCGAGACAGACAGGGACGGTGAACCTCGGTTTTAGGTGTGGTTAAGAAAAATTATGGCACGGCGTGCGGCGCGATCAGTGTCCGTCGGCTCACCTGGCGCGCGGGCGTGCGATCGATACCGCACGGCGCGGCACTAGCCCGTTTAAAATTCGAACGCTCCGAATTTCCGGGACGACAATAGCCGCCGCGAGCGCCTCTCGCCCGTCCGGCCTAGTGATGTGTGTGATGTAAAAACGATTTATCGTTATCGATAGACGCGGTGATCGTGACAACATGATGACTATGGACGTCGGGATGTACAACAACCAGCAGAATTACGGGAGCGCGGAGTACTACCAGCAGGGCGCGGGGTACCAGCCGCCGTATGAGGGGTACCACGAGGGGTACTACGAGGCCCCGCCGCACTATTATGACCCGTTACTGCACGGGCAGCAGCACGAGCATCCCCCCACTCCAGTGATTAGCACGGACGCGGGTCTCTGCTACACAAACCTGGATTATGGAGAGCTACAACCGAGCTATCCTCTGCACGCGCTGCCTCCTCACACGGAGCCTTATAAGCACAGAGAGGATGTGCCGAGGCCGGAGGAGCTGCACATGCATGATCACAAACTGGACAATCATTATATAGAGACGAAGTACAACATGCATTTCGTGGATGAGTCCATGCAGTACAACCACGCGGGTTCGCCGCTCCCTTGCGCGGAGTTCGAGCACTATCAGCCGAAGGAGGAGTTCGGAGGGCTGCGGGAGGGATTCCCCCGGGAGGGAGAGTGCGTCGGTGCGCACGCGCATCTGCAGGGCCACCAGGGCCACTCCTCCCACTCCGCGGTGCCAACGTATAAGTGGATGCAAGTCAAGAGGAATATGCCTAAACCAACCGGTAAGTTGATAATGATAGCCTTTTATCTCTATTACCTACAGCTAATTTTAGTGTTTTTATCGACAATAAAATTTATCGGCGTTTGGTCTAGATTCTAGAAATTACAGAAGCACTGGGGGCAATGAATTGTATTTTATTGCAGGCATTATATCCGTTTATTGCCATGATAACTTAATACTCTTCATTCAGTTATACGCCTAAATACTGACTTACTTACGTTCAAACAAACGAACCATTAATACATATTAATCGATAAAACTTTTTTGTATTTTAACCCGCAATTTTACTGCTCTCTGCTGGTTTACACAAAGTTGGATAAGAGCTCACTGCACTTACCTACCTATTCACTAAAAATAAAGCCGATCATTATAATGTAGAGCTTTTCTTCTCTACATAATTTGTAAACTAAAAGCGTGCAACTGAAATTCAAAAGCACTTTACTATTTTATCGCGACCTTTTAAGTCATCACATGGTAGATAGGAAGGTCCCTCTATATTGCGAAATTGCTCATGTCATATCATAGGTCACAACCAATAAATTAGAAATATTTTACTTATATAGGCATACACTTACCTAGAAACTTACCTTGCGTCTTGACAATTGCGAAACCAATGACTAAAACACAGCCCCATCCAATTAGGAATATAATCCAAACTTCTGTAATCTTAAACTCAATACATAAAATTAAATTATATACGAGTACCTCGTCTACTAAACTGCTTCTGAACGTTATGAAAGTTTGACGCAAATGAGCCCACCGCAGAGAAGCCAAAGGTTAAGCTCCACTGGCTCGTGTCAGTCAGAACTCTAATAAAAACTATTTGGACGATTTAACATTAGTAAATGGCAGATTGACTAATATAAAATTGAACTTTGAAACATTATTGCATCAAATTCGTCAAATAAACTTATTTAATTTAAACAAAATGTAGGTACTTATTTAGGTAGATTTCCTACGAAGCATTCTTGGAAATCTGTAGGATTAAGATAAGATTTTTCGGAATAAAATAAGCGAATAGGTTGTAAGGCCATTAAATTGCCTTGACATATTTATGTTGCACTGGTACATATTTTTTAGATATTTTTCAGAAAAATTTGCTATATACCATTTTCCATGCTGAATAGAACATGCACAAAATACAACAAGAATACATGCACAGACTTGTTTATACTTAAGTATGACAGTTTAATCCGCACAATTTTGGCTTGTGCGTAGGTACTTTGTCAGGAAGCGAAACCATTCTCAAATATGATAAAAAGATCCTTCGTCGAAACTTCTCGTATCCTTATCAAGCATCTAGCCCAGTGAATGGACAGGCCTATTGTTCCATCGGCTATTAAGCCGGAGATATGTTGTGACTGGTCACGTTTGCGCGCGCGGAGTCAAGGGTTGCGCCACGCTGACCCGTGTCACTCCAACCGAACACTCCAGCGTGGCGTGCCATGTCCAGTTGAGACTATGCGTGTGTTGTTTCAATAATACCAGCTGAGTACTTGGTTCTGTCAATTGTACACTACAAAGTACTTCACAGGACTCTTCCCGCGCATAACACCCACCAAAAGCTCTTGTTAAAATGTATCGAATTTCGCCGTGATACTTTTTTTGGTGGGCAAAAGTGCCTTTATTAACTACAATAAGATACAATACTACTTTATATGCTAAAACTACCTACAATACTACTACATAGATAGAAAAGCAATTGGATCATCCTCAGACCCTTGAAAGTCTAAGGATAATCCACGATGTTGTTTTTTCTGTTCCAAATCTGTTTACCTAGCACAAATGCCTATGCGATTTATGTAGCCTATGCCTATATACTCTGCAAATAAAATTTCAAACGTTACGTTATATTTATGGTTATTTCTTGTCACTCTAGGACCTAAGTTACACTAGACATGTACATAGTTTGTTAATGTTTTGAAATTAAATATAGTTCTTTAAAAATTCAGCAAAACTGACTCAGACTACGTTTTTTTTAGTATAGTATTATTGTTGTATATAGTCCTACTAATATTATAAACGCGAAAGTTTGTAAGGATGGATGGATGTATGGATGTTTATTACTCTTTCACGCAAAAACTACTGAACGGATTGAGATTAAACTTTGCAATAATATTGCTTAAATATCAAAATAACACATAGGCTATAAATGATAATGATATTGCGTCAAAAATCAAAATATCATGCGGTCGAAGCCGCGGGTAAAAACTAGTATAGTATATAATAGTATAGTATTTTGTTGTAGTTAATAAAGGCACTATCTACAAACATACCTAACACATAATATTTTTATTGATCTATCAAAGGTAGTATAAATCTCAACATGCCTGATCTGTATCTAGAGATCAAAATGTTAGTGTTATGAAACTAGTGAAAGCTCCGGTCTGGTCTAGTACGATTCTTGGTGCTTACCTAGCTTCAGATGGCGTGGTCTCGACCTTAAGTTCCCATTTTTTTATTTTGGTGACTATTGGCACAGGGATATTGCACATGACATAGGACTACTCAGGATAAAACAACTGGCTCGCTGGCTAACTGGCAAGGCTCTACTAAAGACAAGAGCTATCCCCAGCAGTGAGTAAAATATTCTATGGATTATGACCATGATGAGTTCAAACAATAAAAAATACAGACACATAAAACCAATACAGCAGGTGCCCCGGTTGTGGTCACTGACCCGGTTGTAACTGTGGTGTCACAAATATTATAAATACTATTACTAATTATTACATAAATGGTAATTATAAACAATGTAACAACATAAATATTGTTTGTATCAATCTCAAATTACAATTATTATTTTTTTAATATTATTTGACTTGTCTAATAAATCGTTTCAAAATTCAAAGTGGCCACAAATGCTACTAAGATAGTCTCCTCCATGTAAGATGGCGACAATTGGTACATTGTCGAGCCTGATAGGTATCTATATCAGTTTGACATAATTGTTTGGCGCACTTTTTTAAAGAAATAATGCGATTTCTGATTTCTATAGGCAATTGTGATATCTTAGAAAATAATTAGCTAATCTATTACTTAAACAGCTGATGAACTTCCAATAAATCACAATAGAAAATCTCCTATCACAACAGTAATAAGTACCTACTTAGAGCGAGCCGTTGGTCTACCAGCTGTCAATGGCTCATACAGACAGACAGACGGACGGAGAAGTGTTAGATCGTAGAGGCCGATAGCGCGACGTGTGTTCAAAGCCCGACACTGGCTCTCGTTTTAATGCCAATTAAAATGATACGAAGATTTTATACTTTTAATATTCGTAGCCTGATGAGAAACACATTTTTGGTTTTTATCTGTATTTAGAATAGTATCTACTATACGAAATTAAGCTCAATTATAATTATTGTAAAAACTAATGCTTAGTGGAAAACTTTTTGATTTTTATGGTTATTGTAAAAAGTTTTTTTCACGTTTTTCTACAAGTCTTTTGAATTTACGTTTTAATAAAAATAGTGTTTTAATACTTTTAATTTTGGTAGTCAATTTTGTAATAAAAATGCAGAGTGAATTAACCAAATCTTAAAATACTTATCTCAAACGGATTACAATTTAACTAAAAAATAGTAGATTGTATCATAATATGGGAGCAAAATAACATTTTTACGACGAGGGCGCTTTTTTGAATTCAGAGCGAAGTGAGGGATTCTAGAGTAGAATTCCGAGCGTAGCGAGGGATTCTTTAGTAGAATCCTGAACGTAGCGAGGGATTCAAAGTACGTCGCCCGAGCCAAAAATATATTTTGCGCCCGAGTGGTACACTCTACTTTTCATCACCTCTATGAGAAAATAAAAGGCGCCTCATATTTTATTGTAATATTATTATTTAGTAAAACGTAGAATAACAACTAAATTAAAATTAAATGGTATCTAATAATAAAACAAATGAAAACTTATATTTACATTCGTTTCATTCATTTTCTTGGCGCTGAATACTAACATTACAAATACATACTTCCAAATTCAAAAAGTGCGCGGCAAAGATAATTCCGGCGCACTTATAAAGTTCCTTATAGAAAACACTACCTTTGGGCGCACCAAAGCGAACCAAGTAGTCCTTTTCGAATAGATGTGATGAAAATATTATTTTTCCTCATAAAGCCCTCATTTATTTACATACAGGCTCTTTAAAAGGTAACCTATAGAAGTGTAAATAAGGGAAACCTTAAGAAAAGTATCTAAATAAAACCGACCTAGCCTATGACTTTTGAAATCCTTTCGCCACATACTCGATAGCAGATTTCGAAATCAAAAAATATTTTCCTCTTTCTTAGTCAATTAAAAAAAAGAGTAGCGCGCCTGGAGTCGTTTGTTCAAGGAAACCAGCCTAATAAATTATTTTTCGCCAAAAAATGGCTCAACCGACTTCAATCGTGCACAAAATTCGAATAGTTTGCTCGAATCTACGCATATTTTTTTAACATTATTGTTGATTTTTCAAAAACTGCTGAGCCGATTTCGATAAAATTTAAATGCAACCACCTAGGTAGTATACTGTTTGGAACTAAATAAGATTTTTTTAATCTTTTTACAACTCGCGAAAATATCAATGAATATACACAAAAAAATACATACAGGATTACAGACAAACATAGAATGAAGCCGGTTAAAAATGAAACATTTCAGGCAGTCGACACGCAATTTAGCGGGTCGTTTACGTTTCGTCTAACCCTGTAGTAGTGTAGGTTAATTATCACTGTTTGTTTCTTTAATTAAGTAAGTATACTGACAATACAATTTGTTTTCGGTGGGTCGGAGGACAGATAAATTAATCAATAATTATTGTTTACAATAAATAGCACAAACGACTCCAATCATTGCAATCTAAGTACAAATTGGAAGTTCGCTCGAATCGATGGGGTGTCTTTAGATTGATGATTTCTCAAAAACCAACAAATCAATTTCGATCTCAGACCAAATAAAAAAATGAAGACAGAACGTCGCTGAAATGTCAACTGAGGTCGGTTTTTTATACATGTGGTGAGTGCGTCGATGTTGCGCCGTCATAGTTCGACTGACAAGCCAAGACGTAGCGGCGAGGCGTTTGTTTGTGCACAGCATTCTGTCTTGATTTTTTTATTTGGTCTGAGATTTCGATAAAATTAATATGGGACAAGCTAAAGTTAGGCGTGACACAAACATTTATTGTCGCTCTCATTTTTCAGTAGGTAAATTGGTATTATAGGTACATTGTTGTGATCCAGATAGTTATTTTTTTTTACTTTCAGAGACTTTTTTGATTGAGCTTTTATTCAACAACAATGCAGTCCAATAGTTTTTATGAAGATTCAAGGACTGGCCCCGGATTCCGAGGTACTTGCCATTTTTAGGGCTCGCGACACTCCACTAAGAACCAATCTAGCTACTCAGACCAAATAAAAAAACCGGACAACTGCGAGTCAGGCTCGCACACCGAAGGTTCCGTACAAATCCAGGAAATTTCACAAAATTGGGAAGTAAGTTGTTAAAATCTCTATGTATATTTATAATCACCGACAATTTTTTTTTTTCACTTTTCTGGTCATACATCGAAAATTACACATTGTTAAATAAATTAAAAATCTGTTTTAGCTTGTGATGAACTTCTTTTGTATGATACCTTACATGATACGATTTACTCACTTTGAATTTTTAAACCCATATTTTCTGAATTTTGAGGCCTTATTTTTTGTGATTGAAATAAAAATGTACAGTTTACAGATTTATTCCTATATGTGTACTCTGAGACAATGCTTCTCGCCAAAGTTCATAGTTCTATGTCAACGGGAAGTACCCTGTAGGTTTTGATTTTTGTGAGTGTCGAAATATGCAGTTTTTTAACGAAACGTTCTAACGAAATATGCAGTTATTTAACGAAACGTTCTAACGAAATATGCAGTTTTTTATCTTGACATCTTGATGTCTTGATGTCTTGACATACACACAGACGGACAGACGGACAACAAAGTGATCCTATAAGGGTTCCGTTTTTTCCGTTTGAGGTACGGAACCCTAAAAATCAAGACAAAACGTCGTGAACAGTAGGGTGGGCCGCGTTAGTATGGTGAAAAAAAAAAATCGTATATCAAAATGTTCTAGTGCGGAAAACTTGCGTATAGCCTTCAATGTAATATACATTCAAAAAACAATTTAAAAAAATACCTTTTTCAGGTTCCGCAAGCCGATTGAAATTTTAAAAGTAAATGCGAAATCTATAAAAAATCTAATAAAGAAAACTAGAATAGTTATTATAATTTTTATTACAATAAAATATTGGCAGACACATACTTATCAAAATGTTTCCAAAAATTACCTGAAAGAAAGAAAAAGACCTGAAACAAAATCATCTATAAACACTATTATTTAGGTACCTAATCCTGTTTTGTTTCCATCTTAGGCATAGTTTCCCTCGAATATATGGTTGAAGCGATAAGTCCTTTTTTGTTATTTTTACCACATACTTTTGCAGCAGCTTCAGTTACAACCTTCACACAACGTTCTACTGCTTGAGTATTAGGGTGGGCCGCGTTAGAATGGTGAAAAAAAAAACTCGTAAATCAAAATGTTCTAGTGCGGAAAAGTTGCGTATAGCCTTCAATGTAATAGACATTCAAAAAACAATTTAATAAAATACATTTTTCGGATTCCGCAAGCCGAGTGAAATTTTAAAAGTAAAGGCGAAATCTGTAGTCTTGGTGGTGGGATTATTAAGAAAACTAAAATAGTTATTATTATTTTTATTACAATAAAATATTGGCAGACACATACTTATCAAAATATTTCCAAAAATTACATAGAACACCTGAAACAAAATCATCTATAAACATTATTATTCAGGTACATAAACCTGTTTTGTTTCCATCTTAAGCATAGTTTCCTTCAAACATATGGTTGAAGCGATAAGTCCTTCTCTGTTATTTTTACGACATACTTTTGCAGCAGCTTCAGTTACAACCTTCACACAACGTTCTACTGCTTGAGTGTGGTAGTGGAATTGGTCAAATTTTATGAGCATTGTGCTGATGTCCGACAACAAGCACGCTTCGAGCTCTTCTTTCGTCACGTCTTCTAATTAGGCGGGTAAGTGAGGGGTAGGTATGTCTTGCCATGCAATCATGTCAATGTAAGACATAGCATCAAAGTTTAATTTTGGAATTTTGAACAATCGTGGCTGCTCTCAGTTTAACTCTTCCAATTTTTTTGTCGATGGCGATGGATCGGTTATCATTGTTAGCAATATGTTTTCAGGATGCACAAAATACGCATTTCGTTGTATTACCGGGTCAATAATGGATTTTAGCTGACTAGGAAAGTAGCGTGAATATTTGATCATGTTAAAAAAATGCCTTGAACCGTCCTTTCATGACGAATGCTGCTTGATATCAAACCACACACGAGCGTAAACCTTTTGGATGAATGTAGTTAAAATGAACAAATTTTCTGAAGGTTTTTCAGTTGCTATGTAGAGTCTTTATTAGCTTTAGGAAGCCACCTTGCATGTGACACCACTCCTGATTTTTTTCTGGCAAGTTCAAGATAGCAACGTCCACTTGAATGCTTTTACAATGTCATGTAAGTATTTTTGGTCTGTACTTAGATCCTAAAAAAAAATCAGTGATAAATCAATGAAAAATAAACATCTTTCTATCAGTTCGTTGGTTTGCCAAAGACAGTTGTTCTTCAAGAGACACTTTCATTGTTTTTAAACAGGTACAAAAGTCTTGGCATGTACAAGAACAGACGTCAAAAAGGCGTTAACTTGCTTCTTTAAACAGTAATATATTTTCTTGAAACGATGCAGTATTTTGTCTATTTTTAACTGATTTTAACAAGTTTTTGTACATAAGATGATACGCTTTAATCATTGTTGTTATCCTGATTTTTGAAACTGTTGGTAAAAAAGCTTTTTCCCATATTTTAATATTTTTTTCAGTTACCTTCTCTACACTATCACGTAGTGAAGGATCTTTGGCGCCATGAATTGACTCCCATTCCAATCGTTCCCACTCACAACATTATAGGACATCTTCGTATGATGGCAATACGTTCTCTTGATGTACGGTAAAAGTACCGATAAAAGGGCACGTATTTAACTGTCTAGTTTTAATTTTACTCATATTTGCGGCACAATAAACGTTTATTAAACTTGCGCGACCTCTCCATACATTTTTTTTTTCACACTGATGCGCACTCTCACTTTCAAGATCATGTAATGTAAAGCTACACACGGTTTTGTCAACAGTATTGTAAGAAAACATCAGAAAAATATTATAAAATTCAGTACGTCAATGGATGAAAACTAGCAAAATATTACTAATATTTTTAAACTTCAAAGTACTTGCGGAACCTAAAGGTCTGCTTTCTATAGCAAAAAACTAGTAAATATTGAATCTTTGAATGCAAACACAACTTTTTACTACTAGTACTAATCAAATTTGTAAAAAAAAAAAATTCGGCCCACCCTAGTGAACAGTCAAGTGAGACCAGTTTTTTATACATGTGGTGAGTGCGTCGGTGTTGCGCCGCCATAGTTCGACTGACGAGCCAAGGATCCAAGGGTAGTTTTCTTGAACGTGTACGTGTGTATCATTGTGTCTGTACACGGCGAGGCGTAGTTTTGCCGGTCTCACTTGTTTTGTTCACAACATTCTGTCTTGATTTTGTTATTTGGTCTGAGTCTAGCTAACTAAAATGTAAAGTTAAAATTGAAACTAGACCACTTTACCAAATATTTTTATAAGTTTAGGCAGTCGGCACGCAAGTAGCGGGTGGGTTACATTATTGCGGCTAATCCCGTGTATGCGTTATCAGTGTTATCAGTGTTTGTTTCTTTAATTACACGCAGGGACAGCGACACCGGGGGCTGCCCGAGCGCCCGCTTTGTGGGACAAAGGGACTTACTAAACAGTTTTTTTGTTTTACTAATTAGACTGTGAAAGCGAACCAAATGAAATGAGGTTGTTTTTCCGTTGTGTTGTTAAGTTTTCTTTCAGCTAGTTTGTTTGAAGCGTACGATATTTTGAAAAATATGGATAGTTCTTAATTGTGTAGTTTTAACTCTACATAGATATTGTTTTTTAAGCCGTAAGCAAACGTTTCCAACTAGCTAAAGAGAATTTACTTAAAACAAGTTCAAAAGTAAGAATTTTGAAAATCTCTTATTTTACTGAAAGCTACTAGTACGAGTATAATGACACAGACAGACACCCAAAACCACAGATACACAAACACATGCACAAACTTCTACTTAACACCCTTCCTTTCTCACAGGAGGTTAAAAGTTACTAATATAAATGGCACGGTAGCAGCAGCTGTAGACTAGCAAAAATATTGTACAGGTCTCTTCTGATGATCTATTGAGAAGAAAAAAGAAGCTATGCTCGGAATCTCTCTGCGAGGTCGAATCATAAATGGAGAGATCCGTAGAAGAACCAAAGTTACCGATATCCCAACGGATTGTGAAGTTGAAATGGCAGTGGGCAGGATACATAGCGCGGAAGACTTATGATCGATGGGGTCGAAAAGTTCTCGAGTGGAGACCAAGTATTGGCAAGCGCAGCGAGAGTCTTAATGAGATGACCTCATTAAGACCGCAAGACTTATCGGAGATCCATAGGGCAGGCCTATGTCCAGCAGTGGACGTCCTATGGCTGATGGATGGATGGATGAGGAAAAATATAAAACATACATAGTTTTCTGTACCTACTGAAATAAAAATGTCGCAAAGTATGAAACAAAAATAAATAAAGCTCAAACCACAATTCCGGTAGTCCAGCTAATAAAACTAATATCGAGGCAATTTGTCTCGGGCTAAGCGGCGGCGCACACGGCGGACAATGGTAATGCCACTTTATTGCCGCCGCACACGGAGTGCTTACTCACGGTGACTCGCACATATAGCCCGAGAGGCGAGCGACTAATTTGCAAGCATTTTCAAGTAAGGTTCGGTAACGATTTTTAAACCCTCGACACGAAAACAACGAGGTGTTATTAATTAAGCATAACGTGTTTGTGTGTGTCTGTCTGTGGCATCGTACCGAACGGATGAACCGATTTTAATTTTGTTTTTTTTTTGTTTGAAAGGTGAATTAGTTGCGAGTGTGTTAAGCTGTTTTTTTTTAAATTGGTTCAGCCGTTATAAAGATTTGCGCTCTTTTGTTAGCTGCAGTAGTAAAATTGTTGCGTTGAGGGTTTTTAAAATATTTTATTTTATCTTTTTTTTGATAGTCCACTGCTGAATGTGGAAATATCAACGAGGGGTCAGTTTCAGTTTTTAAAAGTCTTTATTTACCATATTTTTTTTTTTTTTTTAACAAAACATAAGTACAATACCAGTGTACATTAATCCTGGTAGTACAATAGAAGTGATTATAACAGATACATATTCTTCGAGCTCGCAGGCTCATATAAACATTTATAATGTAAGAATTTATTACGTAATAGGTAAACATGCGAATGTATTGTTGTTTGACACGGAAGGGAAGAAAATTAGTTTATGTACGCTTTAGTAAAACGATACATTTTTAATGTTGACTCGATAGTTAGTAAACAATTAACCAAAGGAGGTAGGAGCGGTAATAAATTTCAAAAGAACAAAGAGTTATTTTTGTGATAAACAATTCAAAATTATTCACGGATGCAGGACTCGAACCTTGCGTCTTCGGAAAACTAGCCCGACGCTCTGCCCAACTGAGCTAATCCGTAATACTGCATACGCGTCGAATTTTGAAGTGTTTATCATTTAACCAACTTATAGCGTTGGCGGCGCCACCTGTGATACCCGTATTAGACAGGTTATCACTCAATTGAAGTTATAAGAACTTCTGTATATTGACGAGAGATGGTGCACTGCTAAATCATTTAAATTATTTTAATTTTATAGTGCATCCCACACTAGGTTTATCTCAAAGAGTTATTTTTGTGATAAACAATTCAAAATTATTCACGGATGCAGGACTCGAACCTTGCGTCTTCGGAAGGTTCGAGTCCTGCATCCGTGAATAATTTTGAATTGTTTATCACAAAAATAACTCTTTGAGATAAACCTAGTGTGGGATGCACTATAAAATTAAAATAATTTAAATTCAAAAGAACACTTGGCAGTTCACAACAAACAACAAGAACTCTGTCATGGACTTGTCACACACACGAGCACGAGGGGTGATTATAGGCCATATCGGCCTTCAGGCGGCCTAAAAACTCTGACATCAGCGCTAGCTACCCGGCTTATACGAATTTACTTACTTTTATAGGCCATATCCACCACGCTGGCCCAGTGTGACTACTGGTGACTCTAAAGGCTAAATTTTTTATATTATTAGGTACGTTATTTTGGTGAAGACGGAAGGTAGTATTATCACATCTTCTTTGACGGAAATTAAACACTCTTCCATGGGTAGAACAGAAGCCGGCAGCAAGGTCTTCCCGTCAATTAAATAGCGTTTTGATGCGAGATCGTGATTGATTTTGAAAAAAAATGTGACTATCATGCTACTACTCTAAATAACCCCGCTAATTGGGAGTGGGATAATTTTCTACTATACCTGTGTCATAATATCAAAAATTCAGCCTTGATAAAATTCTTGCATTTTTTGTTGCCCGCCTCTTGGGCTATTATTATATTGCTGGTTAGGGCGCCGATGTTAGAGCTTGTTGTGGATTATGGTTTACTAACACTGTACAATCATGACAATATACTGTAAGTGTACCTACATAGCTTATTTTTTAAGTCCTATTAAAAGTTGAGTCGCTAATGTAAAATTGTAATTCTGTAAAGATTCGTTCTTCGAATTGAAAGTCGAAGAATTTCAATGAAGTAATCTTCGGATGGGTGACCGCGAGTAGCATTTACAATTGAGCGCTTTCGTGGCTTGGATGACATGTTAAATTTTAGGCCCCGGTTGTTTTAACCGTTTAGCCGTGTTAGAAGCCTTCAGATGGGTTAAAAATTCTGACACCATGACCAGCCACCCGGCCTTATAAGTACGAACTTCCATCCATCAATCAGCCGTAGGATAACCACTGCTTGACATAGGATTTTCAATAAGGCCGGTTGGAAGTGGCCAGCATCCAGCGCGATCATGCGATTTTATTATATCGCCAGTCCATCCGTGTACCAGGTCCATGGTCTCCATTGGAGAACTTTACGGCCCCATCAACCATCAGTTCTTCGAGCTATATGCCCTGCCCACTGTCATTTTTACTTGCTAATCCGCTGAGCCACGTCGGTAGCTTTGGTTCGACTGCAGATCTCCTCATTTCTGATTCGATCTCGCAGAGAGACACCGAGCAAAGATCTCTCCATAGCACGAGTAGTGAGCACGATACGAACGTACGAACGAATATTGAGTAGCCACAAACTAGGGGACGTACCTATTTTTGTGACACTATGCAATACTCACCTCTATATGCTATATATATATATGCTCAAAAAATATGCCAAAAATTAGACCACACGTGAAGTCTGTCAAAGACCTCTAGATCTTATCTATCCTTACAATGCAATCCTTGTACGAAGCCATCGAACCTCAAGGGAGTAAACACACTCTTTTTATTACGCTCCCAAAACCACTTGCCACACGATCTTCAACCTTATAATTTTACCATATTTAACACAATTGCCGAGAGGATGCCATTCTGAACCGCAAAGTTATCTTGGCAAAGGATAGCATTGTCGTTCGTGGATTCCTTCGTGACACATGACAATTTCGTGTACAATATTGTATTATATCCCTTTTAGAATAGAGTTGTTTTTGAAAACGATTGCAGATGCATTGGCACAGCTATGATTGGCAAAACGCTGAGAAATGTTTACTGTCATGACACGTGACTTCACTGATTCGATTGAAAGGATAAACGCAAATGGTATAAGCTCTCGGTCTATTTGAAAGGCTCAAGACGTATACAAATACTTAGTCAAATAAACGAAGGAATTTTCTACTGGTATTTTGCCCTGTTCAGTTGACTTGTCTCTTTTTAGGGTTCCATACCTCAAAAGAAAAAACGGAACCCTTATAGGATCACTTTGTTGTCCGTCTGTCCGTCTGTCTGTATGTTTAAACTCGGGAACGCGTAAAGCTATCGAGTTCAAATTTAAACAACTAACATATACGTATATCTATGGTATCTTGCAGTTTTATAAAAGAAAAACTTCTCAGTTATCGTATAAAACAGTTAGAGCCGTATATGTCGTAAAACTGCATATTTCGACACTCACAAAAACCAAAACCTACAGGGTACTTCCCGTTGACATAGAACTGTGAAATTTGGCCAGAACACAGAAGAGAGTTCGCTGTTCTGTGGGCCAGAAGCATTTAGAGTACACATATAGGAATAAATCTGAAAACCGAACATTTTTGTTCAAATCACAAAAAATAGGGCCTAGATTCACACAATATGGGTTGAAAATTCAAAGTGAGTAAATCGTGTCATGTAAGGTACCATATAAAAGAACTTCATTAGTGCATGCTTAAAAAGGTTTTTAATTATTTTGACATTGTAAAATTTTCGATGTATGACGAGAAAAGTATAAAAAAATGTCAATGATTATAGTATAGAGATTTTAACAATTTACTTCCCAATTTTGTGAAATTTTTGGATTTGTACGGAACCCTCGGTGTGCGAGCCTGACTCGTTCTTGTCCGGTTTTTTTTTCATAAGCAGGTTTATTTTAAATTATTATTTAATTTCTTTTAAATCAGCGTATAATATAAAAATATTATGCAAATCATTTTTTATAGGGCAAGTGCCTTTATTAACTACCACTTAATACAAGACTTACTTAATTTAAAACTACATAAACTACTACTACATAACAAACAATTGGATCATCCACAGACCCTTGTAGGTCTAAAGATAATCCAAGTGGTAATGCTTATATGTTGAAAAATCATTACATTGTGACATTTATTTGCTCTATCTTTAGCTTTTAGGCCTTTGTAATCTTTTGTCTGAAGTAGATTTTTGTAATATTAATTTATTGATCGAGAAACTATCCTTAACGATTGGCGAAATTTTATTTTATCCCTACGAATGTCTTTTAGTTTGGATGTTGGTTCTTCCCTACAGGTCGTGTTTTTCAACTAATATTGACAAAGCGTAGCTATTTACAAAGTTTTGTTACAGTTCTATTTATTTAAGGTTTTTTTTAGTCGACGATCTTTGTTTTGGGTGAGTATACCCCTTAAAAAGATTGGAAATTTCCTGTGGCGCTATTTATTAGCCAATTTCGATAATATTTAGAAAGATCGTTTATAATTAAAATTCTAACTAGATTTTCGAGTAGGTATGAATCAAATCGTTCGAGAGCGAGTCCATATTATAATTAGACTTATATTAGCTTCAACTAAACAAATGAGAAGTCTCCTGTTCCGAGGCTGGATGTTATTTGTTGTTTTAGAGGATTGCACAACGTGACGAGACATCCATGCAAACTAGCACGTGCAAGTGATTTGGAAACGGAGTGTCTTCTGATAGGACACCGCAAAGTCATCATAAATATGTGATACGTTCTACCTTACAATATATTTAGGTACCTATAGCGCCCTTCGTATTCAATAGAATAATGCGTTCAAGGTGCTGATGGGGCTGCCCCGGCACTGCAGTGTGTCGGGGATGTTTGCCGAGTCGCGCGTCGATTGTTTCTATACAACGATGCGGAAGCGGTGCACATCCCTGGTGCGCAGGGTCCGGGCCAGTGACAACACCATCCTGAACGTATTTGCGAACCGTTTTGACTGTAAGTACATGAACCATTGTTATATGATTCATGTGCTTACAAATAATCAAAATATGACATGTAAATAACCAAATTTTAATGTTTTTGTAAATTAGTGTAAATCTATGATCTTTGGTCGAAATAAAACGCTTTATTATTATAGCAGGTGCCCTGGTTGTGGCCACTGACACGGTTGTGGCCATTTTGTTGTCACAATTATTGCATAAATGATAATTATAAACAATGCAACAACATAAATATTGTTTGTGTGATGTGAATCTCAAATTATATATTATTTTAACATTAAATTGTCTAATTCTGGGGCACCTGCCCTATTTACATAACTAATATCAATACCGTAAAAAAACAATTCCTACCAGGTAAATAAATAGATGTTAAAAAATGTCATTTTTTCCAAATTAGACTCAATTAAATTGACCCCGACGGTTACTATGAAAAATTCAAGAACAACTCACCTCATCAAATCGTAGTAAAGCGTATTGATATAAAGTCGCGGGGTCATTACCAGGGCTGTATCGGAAAGCGGGGCGGTCACGTGACCCGGGGGTGGGGGGCTAGGAGGGGGGTGCGAGTTGCGTGAGAGATGGCGCGATAGGCGCCGGTGGACCACGGCCCTTAATCGGTTTACTGGACCTGACTGCTTTGATATGTGGGCCAAGGGACGGGCTGTAGCGGGACAGACCTTCAATGACACAATAAGATCATTTTAACTAGTCACACTTAAGACCGGTTGTTTCCGGTTGTTTTAAACGTTTAGCCATACCAGAGGCCTTAAAGCGGGTTAAAACCAACTGACAACAGGGCAAATTCTCCAGCCTGAACAAGCTAAATTACTAAGGACATCATAATTATCACTGTCATTTCAGTGAAAGAAAAACATTCTGAAGAAACCTGAATACATCTACTTATTCGACGCCGTATGCATACATACTATTATTATGTCAATGCGAAAACCCGCGATTGGCTAGCGTTCTATCGATTTCAGAGGGTAGCCTCCATTTAACAAAGATCAGTTGTAAAAACAACTTTGCCACACAACCGCGTCGCCGAATATTGTATGCTTCTGCATAGGAACTCACGCGACATGTTAACTAACTCTCTATTTTATTTGCTACTTTGTCACTGAGCAGGTGCAATAAATAATAATTAATGGATTTTTTGGATACCGTCTTTGTGCAAAAAATCGTAGAAACTTTATGGAAGAACTAAGTAAAAAAATCGCTTCGTCTCATAACACACCCCACCTTTCCCTTGCTTTCTAATGCATGTGTCTTGCAAGCCTTGCCACCGCCGTTAATACACCTACATACTTGGATCTAATAACCCCTTCCAGCTGTCTCCAATGATCGCGCCACTACTTTCCCATTGTAATTAGCTTGTTACCTTGTCACTATAAAATGTTTGAAATTTGTTAAGAAAGCGCAAATTAGCCACTGCGGGCATACGCCCTATAAAAGAGCTTTTTGCAGAATCAAGTAATTTTTATGAGTTGAATTTTGGGGAAGCTATAAGTTTATGATTTTAACTACTTTGGGGCCACTAAGTACAGGGGCTTTAGAAAGAAACTTTTCACAGAATACATGTTCAGAAATCGCTGTATCTCATTACCTGCACCGGAGCTCGCTCGCTTGCTAATGCATGTGACTTGCAAGCCTTGCCACCGAGGCTAATACAGCCACTTGGATCTAATAACCCCTTCCAGCTGTCTCTAATCTGATGGTCGCGCTCTTAGGCCACTTTTCCTTATTAGTTAGTGTTACTTTGTCAATGCGAAATATTAGAATTTGTTAGAAAAAGCCATAGAAAGGGGCTTGTTGCAAAATGCCTACTAAAGAATCATGTTCAATAGTTACATTTCACCAGAAGTCATAATTTTACTATTATAACTTTTATTTTTTAACTTTTGTTTATTATTTAAGTACTAACCATCTGATCTACATGTACAGGGTTGTTTCTAATCAATTAGCATCCTTTTAGGGGCTTATTCTGTACATCAAAACTAATAACTTTTATTCTGCGACTTTTGTCAAAACTCAAAAAAATCTGCTGTTCCATACATTTTGTGGCGGGTGGACGATATTTTTCTATGGATCAACAATTTTTTTTCGAGTTTTGACAGAAGTCGTAGAACAAATGTTGTTAGTTTTGATTAACAGAATAAGCCCCTAAAAGGATGCTAATTGATTAGGAATAACCCTGTATAAGTATGTATTTAAAAATATGTATATGTAGTATATCAGTCTGTGGCAGCCATATCACAAGCTTTGCTTAGTTTGGGGTCAGAGACCGGGTTTAAGATGTTCCCTAATATTTATTATTATTTATTAATTACCTAAAACCTTTAACTAATTTTTGGCTACTAAATCGCGCTATAGTTAGCTACTTTGTTTTGACGATTGAAAATTGGCCACCGCCATAGGGCTATAAACAACTAAGGAGGGTGGTTACTGAAGAGGAAGTTTTCGTTGTAAAATGCTTACGAAAGATTCAAGTTATGCAAAATATACGTAGTTATATTGTGGTGCTAGGGTTAAAATTAAATTATTTGTTATCAAATATTTGAGATATTGTTTTCTGAGTAGCTTATACCTGCGGCTTTGCGCACGTCATTTTATTTGTTACACTTCTACTAATTGACCCAGCGAACTAAGTGACAGAGTCTCAGTTTTGATTCGACATTTTTCTTTCGTCCATCTGGATATTGATTCTCTTTTACATGTTATAAATTTCAACGAATCTTGATGAAACTTGGTGGTTCTACATATTTTTGTTTTTTTTTATGGTTCCTTTCCGTACCTCAAAAGGAAAAAACGGAACCCTTATAGGATCACTTTGTTGTCTTTATCACTTTATCTCGGTAACGCGGAGTTGAAATTTAAACTGTATACGTATATCTATGATATCTTACAATTGTGTAAAGGAAAAACTTCTAAGTTATCATATAAAGAAGTTAGAGCCGTTTATGTCGTAAAAAACCGCATATTTCGACACTCACCAAAATCAAAACCTACAGGGTACTTCCCGTTGACATATAACTATGAAATTTGGCAAAAAGCATTGTCTCAGAGTACAAATGTAGGAATAAATCTGAAAACTGAACATTTTTATTTAAATCACAAAAAATAGGGCTTCAAAATCTAACTAAATCTAAATCACAAAATATGGGTTTAAAATTCAAAGTGCGTAAATCGTATCATGTAAGGTATCATATAAAAGACCTTCATTAGCACATACTAAAACAGGTTTTTAATTATTTTTCTCGTTAGCGATTTTAGGGGAGTATTTTCCCCAAAAACGGGGGAAATTTGCTATAGCGCTGTTTATAAACCGATGTTAATAATATTTAGCAAGATTGTTTGTAACTAAATTCTTAATAAGATTTGCGATTCTGAACAAAATCGGTCAAAAACGAGTTTAGATATAAGCTAGTGAGTTTAGCTATAAGACCGAAATTAAGCAACGTTCCGCACGGTCAGTATTTGGATGGGTGACCGCGGGTGGCATTTTCCAACTGAGCGCTACCGTGGCTCGGATGACACGTTAAATTGTAGGTCCCGGTTGTTTTAACCGTTTAGCCATGTCAGAGGCCTTCAGGCGGCCTAAAAACTCTGACACCAGGGCTAGCCACCCGGCCTATACGAACTTACTTACTTACTTACTTAGCTAGTGAAGATTCTGTTTTAGATGCGAGTATATAGAGACTAACCGTTAAGAACCGGAGAATTACCTACTAGTAATAATAGTATCGATGTTATTGACATTACCAAACTTATTACCCATTATAATCCGAATGAAGAGTCCATCAAGGCATCATTAGCGCGAGATAAGACGTCGCTGTCATCCGTCCATTACTGACGATGCGCCGTCTGCGCTTTATCTGCCACCCACCTTCTCTACTCCAATATTGTCATGGGAAAGTTATTAATACTCGAATGATAAGAATTAAATTTAAAAAATCAAGTGTAATGTGTGTAGCTGAAATGAGAAGGAACTGTATCAAAGTTATTTTGGGGGGCCCGAATGAAGAAAAAAGATTTAGATAGAAACAAAAACGCGTGCAATAAACTGAAAGAAATACATATTTATTAATTATTAGTTATCACCTTTTGAAATTGAGCTGGCCAAACAATTCAAATCATTCAGTTTTCTTGCCTTTTTTGGGAAAATTGATTTATTAAATCATCTATAGTTCGACAGGAGAAGCATGAGATAAAGTGACATTGTGAATAATACTATACTAATTTTTACTTACACACGTTAAGGACCTCTGTAGCCCGGAGGCCCCGAGCTAATACGGCGGTACCTACGCCCCTGCTAGTGTAACACCTGCCTTAAAGTTGTGAGGTCCTTCTCAAAATTGGCCATTAAGTTCGAAAGCCGTAAAAGGAGGCTTTTTGCGAAATGCTATACCTAACTTAAAATCGTTCTCGTACCAATGATTTAGTAGGTAGGTACTTATGCCTGGAATCGCATACCACGGGCTTTTTGATGAAGGAAAATATCGTGCATACGTCCCTCGAAATTCTATGAGAATTGTTAAACCATCAACCCGCGCTGGGCCAGCGTGTTGGATATGGCTCAATCACTCTTCGAGGGTAAGCTCACGTTCAGCAGTGGACAATTATTAATAATTATTCGCCAGAAATAGCACAGACAGCTTCAACCGAGTACAGAATTCGAATAGTTCGCACTGATCAATGTAGGTATAATCGATGTAGTAATTTTCACGTTATTGTTGATTTTTAGCAAAAAATAGCATGACCAACTTCACCCGTGCACATAATCATTACATAGTATTAAACAAAGTGGCTTTTCGCTGTCTGTACCCATGTATGCTTATATCTTTAAAACTACGCAACGGATTTTGATGCAGTTTGTTTTAATAGATAGAGTAATTCAAGAGAAATGTTTATATGTACAGTACACCTGTGCAAAGCCGGGGCGCATCGCAAGAACGCAAATATTATGCACGGATCGATGTAACATTTTTGACATTATTGTTGATTTATCAAAAATGGTTTAACCGATTTCGATAAAATTTTAATGGAACCAATTTCAAAGTATATTCTTTCCAATAAAAAAGAATTATTGAAATCGGACTACTATGGAAAAAGTTATGCGTGGTTATACATAACAAAAAAAAATATATAGGAATACGCGTCGAATTGTATACCTCCTCCGGTGGTTCGGCGGTCAAAAACGACAGCTAATTTCGATAAAATTTAAATAAAACGACGTCTGAAGGATTCATGACCACAGAAACATCAAAATCGGTTCATAATCGCGTCACAAAAAACATTATACCTCGTCGAATTGAGAACCTCTTTTTTGAAGCCAGTTAAAAAGGCTGATACAGTACATGTGATTATCATTTGTTCCCAAGAGCTCAGCTATCAAAGCATTGCACTGAGTACATCAACCGTTTGATACCAACCTAATGATCATCCTTACATAATAGCCTATTATCGTGCAGCCACCGTCCATCACCGGCCAGATATCACCATCACTAGATGGGATCACTCCCACGCCTCAAAATGCCTACATCATAATCTGTAGGCATTCTGTAGCCACGATAAGCTAAGACAATGGGCTTTATCTCAGGACGCCGTGTTAGCATGTGGGCAGCCTTAAGTTCATTAAAGTTAGAAAGTGGACGCAATAAGTACTGTACCGTTAGTGATATCGAGACGATTATTTTGTAAGGTTATGATAAACGATAATGACCTTAGTGGCGTAATGGTAGTCTCTTTGTCAGCGTCCTGGGTTCGATTCCTGCCAGAAGTAGGTAAGAAATAATTAATAAAGATTGATCATTTAATATATTTAATTCTGAATTTGACATGTATTTGAAATTAATGTATATTGTCAAGAAATAAATAATTATCATTTATGGTTGAAAAAATATACTAAAAAAGAAACTATTAACTGTCTATATACGAGATTTGTCCTTGTCCGATGAATTCAAAAAATATGAAATAATACAATACAAATATTTTTTTAACAATTTTAAACAAATATTTCAAAGAAAGCTCTATGAAGTTCCTATACAACTTTGAAAAAAATAAAAATAAAGTAAGTTCATTTCACGGGTGACTAATACCCTGGTGTCAGAGTTTGGTCAGTAGTTTTAAACTGACTGAAGGACTCTGACATGGCTAAGAGGTTAAAACTACAATGAACCACTATTTAACGTGCCATCCGAGCCATGGCAACGCTCATTAGTACTTAAATGCCACTCTCGGTCGCCACTTTTTTATGAAAGCTGCTAAATCGCTATTATTTATTTTATGATTTTTCTTCTAAGATTGTGTTTGATTTCTTTGCCTTTGTGTTCCGCGATACCTATCCCTTTACAGAGAATTCTATGAGTAAGTTAAGAGTGGAGAGGTTTGTGTATTAATATTTCCAAATATCTAGTCATTAGGCTTACTACAGGAACATACGGTATTATTTAGTTGTATATTTGTTAGGTATTGTCTAATATATTTTTTTTTGTTAAGTGTTTGTTTCGATGCTATATAATTTTTTTGCAGTTATGGCCACGTTTTTTTTTGTCAAATGCTATTTTCTGTCCGTGCTTGGTTGCCTGGAAGAAATCGCTTAAAGCGATAAGGCCGCCAATTAGAGACCTATTGTTATGTTTTGTCCTTTTAATCTGTTTTTTATGTAATGTGGTTGTCTAATAAAGTGTTGTTGTTTGTTTGTTAGGTAGTTGTCATCCTACTAATAATATAAACGTGAAAGTTTTTGAGGATGGATGAATGTTTCTCTTTCACGCAAAAACTACTGAACGGATTGAGATGAAACTTTGCAATAATATATCTTATATATCAGAATAACACATAGGCTATAAATCATAATGATATATTACGTATGCGGGCGAAGCCGCGGGTAAAAACTAGTTAGGTATATAGGCTTACTAATGAACATACGGTAAGCAAACAGCTATATGTAGGATAGGAATAGGTTATTTATAGCAAGTGGTTTACTTACAAAAACAATATCGTAGAAAACTGCGAAACAGTACAAGATGACAACACGATGATCTAACAACTATCCGGACTTAGATATTTAAACGTATTATTTGACGTTATCGCAACCTCCTTGAATCGTATCTCTCACATAGGCACTCAAGTGTCGATGATTTTTTAGGAAAAACCCGGTCTATGTCATCGATTCTGAGTCACCAGGAAGGAACATCATCAGTTCTTTTTAAACTCAGTAATGTTGACGTTAAAGAATCTACATATTCTTGCCTTGAATCTACATGTTCATCTATAACCTAAATAGGCTTTATACATAGATTGTTACGAGATGGGTTCTTGGATAATCAGTTAAATCGCCGATTATTCACTCTGCACTTTATTGCACACTTTACAAAAATCACAAAAACACACGACACAACTGATTCGCACAAAAACGTACCGTGCAGGGCAAGCTGGCAGCATTGCTCTGCTGAATGGCAATGTTTATAAGTTGAGCCAAATAAACTCCAGCATTATGCCACGCGTCGCGTCTACCAGACGCTCAGAAAGACTTTTGAAAACAAGATGAGCTCCCGGCCCCCACGGACCCAATGTCTCAACTCCAAACGGCTCAAATATGTTGACACACATTTATTGACTGTACTGTACTAGCTTTTTAGCTTTTTTAATAGTCCACTGAATATAGGCCTACAAATGACACAAATTTAATTCCATTTTTAGGGTTCCGTACCTCAAAAGAAAAAAACGGAACCCTTATAGGATCACTTTGTTGTCCGTCTGTCCGTCTGTGTGTATGTCAAGACTCTTTATCTCGGGAACGCGTAAAGATATCGAGTTGAAATTTAAACTAGATAAACGTATATTTTGCAGTTGTGTAAAAGAAAAACTTCCCAGTGTTGTAAAAAACCGCATATTTCGACACTCACAAAAATCAATACCTACAGGGTACCTCCCGTTGACATAAAACTATGAAACTTGGCGAGAAGCATTGTCTCAGTGTACACATATAAATCTGAAAACTGCAAATTTTTATTTAAATCACAAAAAAATAGGGCCTAGATTCACAAAATATGGATTGAAAATTCAAAGTGAGTAAATCGTATCATGAAAGGTATCATATAAAAGAACTTCATTAGCACATGCTACGAGTAAAACAGGTTTTTAATTATTTTATCAATGTGTGATTTTCGATGAATGACTAGAAAAGTGAAAAAAAAACTTTTTTGTCGCTGATTATAGTATAGAGATTTTAACAACTTGCTTCCCAATTTTGTGAAATTTTCTGGATTTGTACGGACCCTCGGTGTGCGAGCCTGACTCACACTTGTCCGTTTTTTCTTTTCATTTATTGTGATTTTTCTGTGTATTTACGTGTACAAGTATGTATAAATAAATGTGTATAAGTATGTGTATCGATGAACATACACAAAATAATACATACAGACGAACACAGTACCTCCTCCTTTTTGAAAGTAGGTAAAAATATAATGTGTCAGCAGTGAGTAAAGCAATAGACACGCTGACCATGGTCGATAAGGTATCACGAGTGGCGGCCTGTCTATGCTTGTCCAAATTATGATTATCGTTGTGATAACACTGCACAGTTCATCAGCGTGACGTGACGAGATAAAGGGCAATGATGTTATGATCTTGAAATAATAAATTAGAAAGATTTTCGTTTGGGGTAATCCTTAATACAATGTTTTGTTCTGTAAAGTATCGCCAGTATAGGGACTGTGAGAGGTGTAAATATAGTGTTACTAGTTTTTACCCGCGGCTTCGCCCCGCATGATATTTTGATTTTTGTGCTATCCCATGGGAACCCTTTGTTTATATATTAATCACTTTCCGTCTTTCAAACTCGAGGCCCTACCGAGGTGGAAAATAAAAAAAAATAGACGTTTGTTCGATTCGACAGTTGTTTTTTTCACAAGTCTTAAAGCGTACTCTAGAATAGCTCGCAGATAGCATAGTTTTTCCTACTTACTTAACACTTATCGTTATATTATGGAGCATTTACGCAATATCATTATGATTTATAGCCTAAGTGTTATTCTGATATATAAGCTACATTATTGCAAAATTTCATCTCAATCCGTTCAGTAGTTTTTGCGTGAAAGAGTAACAAACATCCATCTATCCATCCATCCATCCTCACAAACACAAACTTTCGCGTATATATTATTAGTAGGATAATGTAATATGGGATCAACGCTGCAATTGCAATATAGCACTGCTGTTCCTTGTATTTTGCAAGTCAATGAGCATTACAATGTTTTACGTGGTTTTGGGTTTGGTCCTATAGTAAAGTCCCATGGTAGTTCATAGTATATCATACTGACTTTTGCCCGCGGCGTCGCCCGCGTGATATTTTCATTTTAGTGCTATCTCATAGGTACCTTTCATTTTTTCGTAATAAAAAGTAGCCTATGTAATTTTCCTCCATTTAAATGCTAT
Organism: Hypomecis punctinalis; assembly: GCA_949316475.1. Classification (NCBI taxonomy): domain Eukaryota; kingdom Metazoa; phylum Arthropoda; class Insecta; order Lepidoptera; family Geometridae; genus Hypomecis; species Hypomecis punctinalis. The sequence continues at coordinate 1,883,319 of OX438796.1, forward strand.
ATCCATGCTAAAAAACAAGTTAATCCGTTGCTGCGTGCAAGAGGAACATACCAACAAACCAATAAACCAACAAAAACAATTTCTGATTTCTAATACTAGTAGGGATTAATACATCTGAAACACCCTGCACTTAATCAACCAACTTTATAAGCCAACAGCCTCTACAATGTGTGTGCCCATAGATTAATTACTATGGTGGCCATATAGCGCAAAAACTCTCTCGTGCTCATTCCAGCTCTTTGTTGCAATACACGTGGAAAATCTGGAAAATTTTGCTGCGTAACGGCGTATTTTAATCAAACCAACCTTGAATTGTCCTTGTCATCGTCACTCAATGGCATTTCCCTGTGCGTCGCAAATCTGATTTATATATCTTAAGAGGTCGGCTTTTTACTTACAGATATTTTTGTTTTTCATATTCTAATTTAAAAATATGTCATTTACAGAACGGTTTCTTATTTTCAGCAATTTATTTTAACAGATCATGTAACTACTTAATGCAATTACTGGCAATAGAAAGCTTACTCCTTGAGCACATAGAAATCATAAGTGAATAAGATGCATTGACACGAACTAACAACCTTGATTGAAGCAAAAACTCCTCAATAGGTACTTAGGTGCAATTTATTTATTAAAGTTAAAAAAAAAATAACTTACAAAGTGCTAATTGTTGAATCAACCCCGACTATCGGTCGAAACCTTGATAATGCGTAATCACAATACAATCCTAATAAAATTAGGTCTATAATAGTAATATCTAAAATAACATCGTGACCTGATACACATGTATTTTTATATGGCGTTATCATAAAGACTTAAGCCATATTTGAATTGGATTTCCGAATCTCATCGCTATCTTTGGATTTAGGATTTAGTTTACTATTTTTTTGTTATACTGTAGTCAAAGACACAAAATAACTCGATATCTGTTATTTTGAATCGATTTGTGATAGAAGGAAAGATAAGGGACTTAACCTACCGGAATTTTCTTATCGAGTTGGTGGTGTACGATTTTTAATTTTAGAGTTGTGCAAAATGTGCAAAGATACACAAAATTCGATAAAGTTTTGGTATAAGTAGGTATACTTACTTTATCACGTCTCAATATACAAGTGCCATAAATTAAACATCAGTCGAGTTAATAGAGTACAATTATTCTTCCCAAAAACTGACATATTCGATTTCAACTGTGTTCATAATTCGAATAGTTTGCACGGATTGATGTAGTAATTTTCACATTATTGTTGATTTATTGAAATAGCTCAGCCGGTTTCGATAAAATTTAAATTGGACCATTTTTGAAGTATAATCTACCAAACAAAAAAAACATTATCAAAATGTGACCACTCTGTAAAAAGTTATGCGTGGTTAAACATAAAAAAATAAGCGTCGACTTGCCTCCTCCATTTCGTCGGTTAAAAATCCCATCCCTAATGATCTAAGTATTGTTTTCGGACACCGTACCTATTTATTTCAAGTACTATTAATTTCTTCTGTTCCTACATAACGTACAAGTTATTGAATAAGTTGGACCAAATTTAAGTGTTCTGTGTTTAGTTATTGCGTAGGTCTAGTTAGTCTAGTGCGTGATTAGTATCATACATTCGTAGGAGTATAAGATTAATATGCTCAAATCGCGAAAGTTAAAAAATAACATTTCTTTAGATTGAAGCATAAAACTGATTACATTTTTTTTATTAAATAACAATAACTGTACACAAGAAGCAATAAACGACACAATAAAGTCGTCACCAGTCGGCTGACGCGGCGGCCATCTTGGATGCAGCTGGTAGTGCAGCGGTCATCGATTAGGGCGCACCAATCGATCATGCCGAGACGTGTCACCTCACTATCGCGTGTTGGTATTCAGTAATTTATTATATTTGGAGTGCAGCTTCCGGAGGTATGGTCCGGTGCAGTGTCAACACTCAATAAATCAATTAAATAAACGTAACATCTAAACTGAGATAGAGATGTTTGATCGTGTGTGTGGGACGACGCGATACGCGCTGGCACCAAACAATCTACCTACTTATTTATCTAGCTTTGACAATGAGGTTTTGCAGCGTAAGTTACTTAACTTCTTTTCGAGAACAGAACGAGACAGTCGAATTTAATAACTTAGTGGATACTTGCTAATGTACAAGTTGAGCAATGCCATCATTCTCGGAGGAAGAAAAAAATAAACGTGTCTGCATCGCAGGCCTATACTGAAGATATAGGTCTTATAATTATAGATGTAGGCACTTTCTTGTACGATATTATAATTGAAAGCGGTAGGTATCTAGCGTGCTCCTGAGATCAGTATATATCCTAGGGTTAAATATTCTACGCAGGGTATAAGCGTCTGGTAGTCTTCAGCTTATGAATATTGCGGAAAACTCTCCATGAACCTAACGTACTTGTACTTACCAAGTACCTACCTACATACGCGCGCACCTAATTTGCTAACTACATAATTATGTTGGTTTATAGATCTTAAATCTGATTCGATTTCGCAAAATAATCAAGGCCTATTTTTTACCTTTATGTTCCTAGTAATATATACCTACCTACCTATAAGTTATATGATAATAACATCAATATAAAGTTCCTCAGAGCAAAGTGAAGCCAGTTTTTTATACATGCGTGAGTGCGTCGGTGTTGCGCCGCCATAGTTCGACTGACGTGCCAAGGCGTAGTTTAAAATGTGTAATTGTGTGCACGGCGAGGCGTAGTTTTGCCGGCCTCACTTGTTTGTTCACAACATTCTCTCTTGATTTTTTATTTGCTCTGAGGTAAAGTTCAAGAAAATCTAGAGTGTATTTCACCATGCATCTGACTCAGTCAACGTATTTTGATGGTGTACAAAGTGTTAGAAAATCAAAAGTTACAAATTGGAAAAGTCAGATCAGACAACGTCTTGTGTCCGAAACGTCACTGCGCTAATGTTTTAACTATTAAGACGATTGTGACGTGCTAACTTGTCCATACAAAAATAAGAAGCGGTTATATCTAAATTTTATGCGGTTTGCGTGATTTTTTTTCATATAATCAGCACTTTAATCGCTACTCTCATACGTCTTAGTATCTACAGATTTTTAAATGACCTTAAAGTTAAAGCCTCTATAACGACATATTTTACGCAAAACTTTGGCTTAGTACACATAAACAAAAAACTTTTCTTAAACAAATAAGGCATACGGACGTGCAATATTTCTTACTTAATCGATTGACACCAAAAACATAATATTTTGGTACAATTTAAGGGGTGAATAGAGTTTTCTCTCGGTACGTAAATTTTATCAAAAATTTACTGGAAATTTTCTGAATGTTCTACAGAAAATGCTATTATTATTTTTTTTACAAAATTTAGCAAAACATTTTCACGCAATCAAAATCAGAAAACATCTATTAGTGTTATCGACCATCGGTTAGGAGTGGCGTCTACTACACGCGGGTATCTTATCTATGAGTCCCTTATCAGTCAAGATTGGCGACTCTACCACTAGAAATATTCAGATTCAGAGATTTTACTTACAATCTGCACTTAAACTTTGAGTACTTGTTGTACACACGGGTACAAAATGCACATGTTGCGTACTTCTGTGTGTCATTGCGTGATGTATGGGTTGTTATTGATAGAGGTAGTCTGTGGAACTAGACAGATTTTGGGTGATGTTTTGAAATAACTTATAACAGTCACACTTCTTACTCGTATTCAGGGCCTGAAACCGGTTTAAAATTAACCAGAATTAAAACTGTAAAAACCGGTCTCTGATTTTTTTCGTTCAGAGCGTAACCTGTTTATTCTGAAAAAGAGGCCCGCGCAGCGGTACGTAGCTAACGTAGCCATACAGGTAGGGTACGGGGAGGCGGGTAACAGACACGCGCGGGTGAACAAGGGAGCGCGCGGGTGGCAAGAACTGTTCTATAGCGGATAATTTCGTAAAATATAAATACGAACTTTAATGAAAAAAGAACGAACCTTAAAATTAACTAGAACTCAACATCAATGAGAACGAAACCAAAAAATAAAGTTATCATATACTTTAAGGCCCAAAACGGTTCGAATTTTAACCCGGTTTTCAAGCCGTGCTCGTATTAGCCACCAACCTGTGCTTTGTCGGCGTGATGGATATGGCCCTATCTCCCTTCGTAATTAGACTTATATTCAGCGATTATGTAGGCGGTCGTCAAATACTATTAAAAGGCTGGTACAGTACAGTCTTGATATTAATCATGCGCTAGTTTCCATTTCCAGTCAAAATAACATTTTTTTAATTTTGCTCTGGATTTACCAAAAAGAAGTGGTTGAAATGCAAATTGAGTTACCAATCATAATTTCATAAAAAAAAATATGGCCTTGCCTATTTTCTTTTTATTTCATTATGTTAGAAGTCTGTTCTGTACAACACCTACTTACCAGCTTTTATACAAATAGTCTATTGCAGTCCTACTCACTTTAGTGGTTTTAGCCGTTTGTTACCAGTGTTGCTATACCAATCTTTGACTATTTAGTGAAATAATCAAAGCTACTAATCTTACTACCAGTGGTAAGAACGATAAATGAAGTACCCTTCTTACTACTGCAGTTGAAAATTGTTAGAACAGCAATAAAAAAATTACCCGTGTTAATTAAAATTCTAATAACAAAATATGACGGATATTGTTCTTCTAATATTAATCACGACATAGAACAAACATAAATAAATATATGTCGGCTCTATATTGTGTTTTAGACAGACAGACAAAACTCTTTGTTTACAACCACAATATGAAAAATAAACAATAAAAATATGATTATAAAGTGGCAGCTTTATCACCCATGGCGATTTCTTCCAGGCAACCTTGCATGAATATGAACTGACAAGAACAAGAAATAGTGGCCTTAAATACATATTAACAAAAGAAAACACCTATAAATAATAAACTAAACATACTTAATTCAATCTAAGTTTTAAATATACTTACATACACATATATACCTACGTTATAATATATAAATATAATTATACATATACCTACATATATACATACCTACATACGTTATAAAATAGTAGCGAAAGGAACAAGTAGCATTATGATTTCAGATAGTGAGCTTTCACAAGTTGTTTGAAAACATACAAGGAAGGTGAACGTTTAATTTCTAAAGGTAAGTCATTCCAAAGTTTGACTGCCTGACTGAGTTTTAGGTAATAAATGACGTAGATTTACTGAAAATAATTGAAATTCCTAAGTCCAAACAAGATTATCGCCAGACATCTAAGGGTTATCTTCCGAATTACAGCACATTTGATGGATGGCCCCATCTTCAGGACAAAGCCTCAGAATACAAAATGCGCAGATAAATATCATCAAACAAAATCGCTTGCTCGCAAAAATGTCTTCTTACTTTTAGTCACATTTTCTTTCCGTGTAATAATAAAGTATCTATTTTTGTGATAGTTAAAAGATTCAAAAATCTCTTTCAACTGTTACGATACTTACGTTAGGTTAGTTACTTATAAACTGAAATTACTTGAGATCTATGAATGTGCATTTTGTAAATAAGATAAACCTTATAATTTTAATATCTCGATGAAAATCCGGTAACTTTTTTTAATCACACACACATAGGTAATTCACAGTTCAAAATTTTAATCAAAAAAGCTATCGTACAAAATTAAAGTTAAAGAAACAGAGAGTCTTCAATACGTTATCAGAAATTTACTAACGTTTTTAATACACAATCTTTAAAAACGCAGCAATAATTAAGCATGTTAATGAAATTATTTTTATCGTGCTTCACACACTAGGTGTATAGAAACTTTCTTTTTGTGATAAAAATTTCAAAAATTGACGCGTTCGCAGGATTTGAACCTGCATCCTCTGGGACTCCGGCCCAGATGCTTTGGCCAATTAAGCTAAAACGCTCTCTGCAAAGGCGCCAAATTAGTGAATGTTTATCATTTTTACCAACTACTACGTTGTTGGAAGCGCCATTTGTGAGAACTGCTATAAACCAGTTAGTCACTTAATGTGAAATTATTAGAACTTCTTACCATTTACGAGAAATGACGCATTGCTTAATCAATGAAATTATTTTTATCGTGCTTCACACACTAGGTGTATAGGTGTTAATTGGCCAAAGCATCTGGGCCGGAGTCCCAGAGGATGCAGGTTCAAATCCTGCGAACGCGTCAATTTTTGAAATGTTTATCACAAAAAAAAAGTTTATTAAGCATGTTCTTCATGGTGACGAATCAAGTATAAGTATATCTTCACAAGAGCTGTATCTCTGCAAATATCTTTATCTGAGTCCGCCGTTGACACCACTCGGGCCATGCTTCGAGTCAAATATTTAGATACCGAGATTCCTTGTTACTTGTTATCAGTTCGCAAAATATTTTTCTAAGTGACGTAGAGCTTATGCAACGACACGACAGATGTAAACAGATACTCTCGCATGCCTATCTTATGCTTACTCGCAATACCTGAAACTTATGCAATATGATAGATAGACAAAAGATTTATTGCGCACTAATAAATGACAAATTATAAGAAACAAAGATACAAAAACAGTGTAACAATGGGTGGCCTTATAGTTGACAGCGATCTCTGCTAGAGAACCTTGGGACGGAGAGGATAAATTTAATAGCGTAATTTAATTGACGAAGTGCGCATTAATAAATAAATTTGGTTTTATAATTGTTATAGGGTAGACGCACCGGTTGTGGCCACCTTAGTATCGTATGTGGCCACTTTGAATTTTAAAGATTAAAAAGACAATTCTATGTCAAATTATAAACTTTAAAGAATATGGAAACATTTAGATTCACACGAATTATATTTATGGTATTACATTGTTTATAATTATCATTTATGCAATAATTTTGACTCCTGATCCACAACCGGGTCAGTGGCCACAACCGGTACACCCACTATACATCATAAACATACCCTACTTACTTTATTTTTATTATATTTCGTATTTTCTTTTTTCGTTCTAAAAAATAATTAGTAATCATAATTGATTATGTTAAGTTCAAATGTTATAATAAAATGAAAGAAAACGAAAGGGGAATATTTTAAAAAAAACAACATTTATTTTTAGTAAAAACATAAAATAAATATAAATTCAAAATTTTATTAAATTCTTGACTGCTTTGGAGGCGGCAAAAATCCAGTTATATTGAAAGCTCCACCTGGATCTGTCAGCATTTTGTGATTTTATGCTCAGTATATTTAGTAATCCTAAATCTTATAAAATAATTGGGTCGGAAATTTAGTGCAGAGGGAACCAAAAATAGTCTAATTTTACTGTACTAAAAGTGTTGTGATTAAAAATTCTGAGCAGCACTGTTTTGTTATGGGCAACAAGACACTCGCCATCACAACTTTTTGTCTGACCGTACTTACAGTTGTAAAAAAGGTAACGGTGTATTTCAGCAGCTACGTTCGGCAACCAGTTTTGTGTACGTAGGTACAATTAGCATTAAAATATCTGTCCACACAATATCTTTTGATATTAACAAATCTTGTTTTCAAAAGTCTTTCTGAGCGTCCGGTAGACTCGACGACAAAAATGCTGGTGTTTATTTGGCTCAACGTATAAGCATTGCCATTCAGCGTGGCAATACTGCCAGCATGCTGGGTACACTGCCAACTGGCAGTGAGCATTTGGGTTAAGTATTTTTAGACCTTAAATATTAATATTAGTGCATGTAGTTTTAGCTAATAAAGTAGTATTGTATATATTCAATTGTAGTTAATAAAGAGCTTGCATCCAAAGCGATTCTGCGGTCTTAATGAGGTCATTCGTCCACCTTTTGGGTGGACGTCCTACGCTGCGCTTGCTGGTACGTGGTCTCCACTCGAGAACAAATATTTACATGTTTACCGTGTAACATAGGGCTGAAACATGTTGTTATTACTTCTTCGACCTTATCACGCCATAAGCGGGTTGTCTTATCACTAGACTTGATTTACTGATACCCGTAATCCCGTAAATGCACACTTTTCTTGTAGATAGCTATCGGGCGGCCTTCGATACGTATATCGGAAATATATCGAAATTATCTGTATGATATGGTTAAAATATTGAATAAAACATTATGATTTATTTACAAAAATATAGCAATCTTGCACCTTATTATAAATAATAATAAATAAATAAATATTGAGGGACATGTTACACACGTTATTATTTTATATACTACGGGACTAATCGCGCACTAAACACACCAGTCTACCCGTGACCACGATCGATGCAACTCGGCCGAAACGTCGGGATGAGGAGGTATTTATTTATCTCGTAATTTTAGTGCGCGATTAGTCCCGTAGTATATAAAATAATAATGTGTTCAAATCGCGAAAGTTTAAAAACAACATCTTACACACGGTCTCTGACCCCAAACTAAGCAAAGCTTGATATGGCTGCTAGATACTGATACATATTTTAAATACATACTTATACAGATAGTACCTAAATAACACCCAGACACAGAGCAAACACCTATGTTCAACACATAAATGCTTGCCCTGGGTGGGGATTGAATCCACGCCTCTTTGATCCAGAAGTTGATCGAATATGGCGTACGTTAGCTATATTTTTTGTTAATACATCATAAAGTGAATTCAACAATAATATTTTTACATTTAGTTTTACACTAGCTCAAAATAGACTTAGTCTTTCGTAAAAGTGATAAATTATATTATCTACTGTGTTAAGATTTTCATAATAAATTGTTCATTTCGTACAAAAATTGACTTGTACTTACCCTGATAATATGTATGATTATTTACTGAAAATGTAAATTACCTGAAATCTAATATTGACAATGTATCTTGAACAAAGCAAATTGTCTATACAAAATTGATGAAAGAGTTACTAGCTTACATGTGAACTTATTGTCATTTTAATTTTAAATTATAAGTAGGAACAATACTTGTTTACCTATTCGTAGAGATTGATAAAAAAAATAATTGAAAGTTTAAAAATTAATCTAAATATATATCAAGAAATTTCAAAATGGCTAAAAAAAACCCAAAACAGCAAAAATACGATAATTTCTGGTTGTCATCCGCAAATATAGCCGCGGAGCCAAACACGTCCTCCGGGAGGCGATCAATCGTGAGTGACGCCGGAGGACGGGAGGACGGGAGGACGAGGGCGGACGTAGCTCGCCTTTTATTTCTACACACAATTTAGCTCGTGAAGATACAATTATACACTTCATCGGTAGGCCTACGTCTTCCAGTGGACTATTAAAAAGGCTGGTACAGTACAGTACATTATTTAAAATCTGGTGTCACTGATATAAGTCTTACTTAGCATAATTTCAACAAAATCTGTTGTAGACAGTTGTCTACTTTTGTTTTGGTTTATATGGTATACCTATTAATGGTTGTAAGTCAGTACTGACTCATAATTCTATTATATCATTGAAACAGCCGATAAGTACTGTAATGTAACACTCAAGTTTCCTGAATCACTTGGTCACATATTATTATAACGGCGTTATCTGACAGCCGTTGCAATGATAGCTGAGATTTATACGAATGTGCCTGCTTAGAGTGCTTAGTGATGTGACGTCACCAATTTTGCACATTGTTTGCTAGCTGGGCGTGGATATATATCAGAGTTTGTAAAAATCGTCAAAAAAAATACAATTTCCGTAAGAAGAATGTAATTTCAGAGAAACTACTGACGTTATCATGGTAACGTTAGTAGTTTACAAATTATTTGGATTTTAACTACTTAAATTGAAAGCTCTAGAAGATATTTCACAAATAAATATATATAATAAGTAAATTTTCACACTTATTTTGAAGCATCGTACCTACGATGCTTCAAAATAAGTGTGAAAATTTATGATTCATAAATCGGATGGCAAAAATTGTCATGTGTTTATCTCAGACTAAATAAAAAAGTCAAGACAGAATGTTGTGAACAAACAAGTGAGGCCGACCAAAACTACGCCTCGCCGTGTACAGACAATTTACACACACATCAACGTACAAGGAAACTACGCCTTGGCTTGACAGTCGAACTATGGCGGCGCAATAGCGACGCACTCACAGATGTATAAAAAACCGGCCTCACTTGACTGTTCAACGACGTGCCCTCTTGATTTTTTTATTTGCTCTGAGGTACTTTTAATATACTTTTAAAAAATATATTTGATTTTCATTTTTTAATTTTATTTTTTTGCCATAATTATTTTTGAACAATGTCATAAAAATACGAACGTAAAATATTATTGCTACGTAAACCTTATCAAAGAAAATAATCCTTACGGATATTATAAATCCAAATGTGTGTTTGTTCCTCCTGAATCACGAAACAACGGAACCACGGATATTGATTTTTGACATGGACATAGTTTGAAAGAAGTTTGCAAAGCTCAGAATCCGTATGCCATTTAAACACCACAGATAGGAAGTCAGTAAGGAGTATTTTAAGAAATTAAAAATATTGACATTTCCGTGCCTGTATATTTATGAAATCTCACTGTTTATAAGGAATAATTTGCATATGTTTCAAACCATGACATCAAAAAGGAATCATAATAAAATTTGTATGGCACCTCACAGTACTGCATTATTTAACAAAAGTTTTTTAGGGATGGGTCCAATAATTTATATGTAATCAAATGATTATCCCAAATCAGTGCTGGAATCGGAGAGCGTAGCTACATTTAAAAAAAAGTTCTTGAATTGTTAATACAAAAAAGTTACTACTTACAGGGTATATGAGTTTCTTCCACCACAGCCGTGGTGGCCTAGAGGTAGTGACACCCGCCTTGCAATCGTGAGATCGTGGGTTCAAATCCCGGTCCCGTACCAATGAGTTCTTTGGAATTTATGTACGAAATTTAACACCACTGGCTTTTCGGTGAAGGAAAACATCGTGAGGCAACCTGCATGCGTCCGTAGAAAAAATTCGATGGCATAATGTGAATCCACCAACCCGCACTGGGCCAGCGTGGTGGATATGGCCCAACCACCCTTCGTGGGTAGGCCTATGTCCTGCAGTGGACTATTAAAAAGGCTGATACAGTAAAGTAGTACATATGAGTTTCTTAAGGATAGGCTACCTAAATAGATCATGCTTATATTTTATGAACGGTTTTAATGTTTACTATTTCTGCATTTTTTTTTACTTTATACTTATGTTATTATATTATTAAATTAAAATGAAAATTAAATTGAAATTGACTGTGTCGTAAAAGAAATAGAGATGTAAATGTGGTGTAATGTGGTCTAACATGTTTAGTGATTAAGTACTAAAATATTGTATGTCCATGTTGGGCGAAATTGTTGGGACAGTAACCTAAGTTTCATTTTTAAGACTATTATATTTGTAACACAGTTTAAAAATAAACATATTTAAATCTGAATCTGAATCTGAAAGACGGAAAGTGACATAGGGTACTTCTTATCCTGGAAAAAACAAAAGGTTCCCATGGGATAGCACTAATAATGAAATATTACTCGGGCTTCGTTTATTCAAATAAAAGCTAATTGTGAAATAATTTTACAAAACAAATAAAGGTAATATATGTACTTACTAGGATTTAGCTTAAGTTCTTCACACATTTGCAACATATTTTAATTCTTTTAGAAATCAATCAATCAACCAATCATCGCAGCCAAAGTTGAATCGGTGATTGATTGCTCGATAGGCCAGGTTTTTGCTAGATTTTCGAGAGCAAATGAAGACAGATAGCCTACTATCAGTAGCGTATCGTGCATTCGTCAAATTCTCGATACAATGACGATACGATTTTGTTTATTTTCGGACTCGATGCTCAATATAGTATTAACATCCTGATGTTTTTAAGGTAGGTATATTTGTTATGAACAAACAATGCCTGAAATAAAACAAGTCATATATCTCTAGCTCTACGGCTTCTCGAGCGCGTTGATGTCTATTCCACTGTAACAAATATTGTACATTAAGTACAGACCGTTTCACTCACGAAGTCGCACCCCTCCACAGTAAATTATTGGTTTGCATTTATACGCGTAGACCTCGTTTGTACACAACGCCTTAGTGTGCGTGTAGAGTCTAATAGTACAGAGAATAAAAAAAAAATATGATCACTTAGGTTAGAGGGTTACACTGTCGTACAACTACATTCAATAAATATGGAGGGACGTGCCTTCGTGAGTGAACAGATCAGTACAGAAATGTTCGCTCCTGCTTGCACTTGTGCCTACTCTCACTCTCTCACAATCATGATGCTTTCAAATTATTTCATCTATCTACATCGTCTCAGCCATAGGATTCTGCTTGGTAGAAAATAAGCCGCTACGAAACCTAGATGTCTGATAAATCCTGTTGTAATCGATATATCGATCGACCACTGATATTTAAATTTGCTAATTCTTTTAGACAAATACCTACTAGTAACAATAACATAAATGTTACGTAAACCAATATCAATTTATCTTTCGATATATTACAACATAACAAAATACATACTATATACTTACAAGAAATCGGAATTAGTAGGTAGGTAGGTACCTATATTAAAATTGAGCTCCACATTTTGTCTTTCGGCATGCAAAGCACTAAACAACACGTCTTATGCATATAGGCTTATTACCTACCTAGTACCTAATTAGTTGTATTGTTGTAGTAACTTCAGAGCACTATAGATGGTCTAAAAAAACATAAAGTTAGGTTTTAAGACAATTCTTCAGATCTTTTTCATTTTAAATTGTTAAATAGTTTAAAAAATACAACAATTTTCAGTACGGCCGACGCCGCGGCGTCGAAATTTGCCGCAACAACTTAAATGCAATCATAAACGTAGTCTACAAAAACATAATTAAATCAAACTTATACCCACATCTAGAGTATTTCAAGTACAAGTACCTCCACATATTTATATTTTCCCGTAGCATTCCCTGCGTTAATAATTCCGTAGTGGCAACTGGCAGGCAGCATTATGGCGGCACGACAGCGCATGACGGATCGCCCCATCCGGCTACTCCCGCAAAAAATATTCTGCCCGTAATAATAGGAAATACGTGAATACACTCTAGGAATGAAGGGAAATGTTCGGAAGGTGGTAACGTTTGTTATTATTAGTAAAAGTAGTTTAGTTCGTAGAGGCCGGCTTGGCTCGGCTTAATTATAATTCTTTCAGAATTCCGAAACATTGTTGCTCAGTAAATACATACAACAATGTTTCGGATACTCAGTTTCTGAAACATCTCGTAGATGTTTCCAGGAACTGATTTGTTTCCTCAAGGACTCGAGCCTACCTAGGCTTATACGGTCCTCTACGGTGCCACACAAATTATCCCCGGGCCTGTTCGAGTGGATGCCCAGTGCCCCATCTCTAACCATTCATAAGCCCAGAAGTCCCCTTTTAGTAGGCTCTTACTACACACAGGGGATACCGATGCCGTATTCTATTGCCCCGGGCCACGCTGACAAACACCTAGTCAAACTACGCTACGAACGCTACATAATTAAATATAATATAAATTGCACCCGGTATCAGGCACTCAGTAGCCAGGATTAACGGTGCGTACTGCCGCTTGTTTGCCCATACTCCAATTTGGTGATACAGTGTGCACGAGCCCTTATCTCCAGCCTTTATTAAAATGCAAATATTAAGGAAAATTTGGAAAGGATATTTGGCAATTTGCTATTTCATTTAGAACAGGGCTTTCTGTGTTCGGTTTGAACTTTTTTTCAGTGTTAACTGAATCTACAAAAATCTCGTGTCAGTGTTTGTTATCGAACTTAGGAGTAAGTACTCTTACGACGTAAGGTTACTCTTACGAAACCTTACTCCTACGAAACGGCTTCACCGATTTTTTTTTCGAAGGTATTTTATAGGCATTTTATATCCTTAGGTGAGAAGGGTGGCTCTGCAGATTGTTTAAATAACAAAACAACGTTTGCGGGCTCAGCAAGTATCTATATATCTACTCGATAAAATGAAGTCATTTAAATCACTTTTTACTGTTTATTCAAGCTACGCAAATTTAAGCAAGCGTGTCTGTTCTATTGGCGTGAAAAAATTACGTAGGTATATAATTTAGCAGTTGATTTTATCTTAGCAAGTGTTAAATCAGTAATTTAGAAAATTTCCCACGCAGGAACCCTTAAACGAAAAAATAATCTTGTCATTCATTTGAAAAAATAAATACAGTACTAACAGAATTTTTTTATCGTGAAAAAATACGCGCTTGACCACCAACTCGCCTGATGGTAAGCGACACAAAAACAAACTCATAACAATTTTATTTACCACACGTTTTTTTCCGCGGTTTAAAGAGTTCCTATTAATTTAAATAGGTCAAAGTAAAAAAGACTAAATTCTAAGAAACATCACAAATTCATAATGAATGGAGTCCGTTAGCCGGTAGCTCGTTCCGTAACATTTTAAAAAGTGATACATCATTCTGTCTTCCCGATTCTATCTTTGTAACAAAAATGAAATTACAACTCGAGTTTATTCTTGTCACTGCATTAGCATTAAATTTAGGGTCTACTTAATAAATTAAACATAATTTTAAATTAAACGCTCGGATCTTCTATCAACTCTTCACGGCAAATTGAAATGTAACCCAACCTATTTATTTAATACATAAAATGTGCCCACTGTTTTTTTTTTTTATTTCTGAGCCCATTTTTCGGTAAAGAATTTGAGCAAACATGGCGATGTATAAAAAATATTGGTGAACGCATCTGCCGCATTGTCCAATTCCGACCAATCCCGCCAGCTCCCGCTCCCCTAGCTGTCAGTTTACTGTCAATTGTTTGAAATTCGAATGTTATTTTTTTGAAGCGGCGGCTGCGTAGGGCGTTGACGCGAGAATACATGGCCAGTCGTGTTGTACAATTGAATTGATTGAATTATGGACAATTTGGGCCGCGGCGGAACGTTATGGATTGCCACCCGCATTGTCGGACGGTAAATAAAGGGATGGGAGCTGTTTAGATTCGCATAATTTCTTTCATTCGCTCTGTTCCCTCTGACTCTACACGTTGGGTGATATTTTTATTAGACCTACATTTAGACATACTATTAGTCAGAAACTGTGGTCAAAAAGTATTAAAAGGCACTTGAAATGGCATTGTATTCGTTTTTCTGTAAGTGGTATAGCTAACTAGGCTTAGGCTAAACAATTTAATGTTTTTTTTTCTGTATCTACTAAAGTAAGTAGGTATAGGAAAAAAAGAGCGTCATTTCTATAAATTGGTTGATTTTAATGCTGCAATTACTTTCCTGAATCTTTTCACCAAGAAATTAGTTTAAAAAGTACCTATAATTTTCCAGAGTTTCATAGATGGAATAGGCCTATCTCTATAGCTGATATGTCATAAGAACAAACAAGAGTTATTTGTGACTTTATATGGATTTGAACATCACTGGCTTTTCGGTAAAGGAAATATTGCGAGGCAAGATACATCCATAGAAAAAATTTGAATCCTCAAACGCGCACTAGAGCAGCGTAGTAAATATGGTCTAATAACCATCTGAGGGTAAGCCTAGTTCAGCAGTGGACTATTAAAATGGCTGGTATAGTACTTTTTTATGTAGAATAGGGCTACATTTGGTCACCAACTCGCCTGATGGAAAGCGAAGTTGTAGCCGAAGATGGAGTATGTAGACCTACTGACATACCTACACCTATGTACCTACTTACCTACGTATAAAATTGTTTGAACTGTCTGCTAATTTAACAATAGTAAAAAGCAAAACGTTAGGCTAAATATACCAAAAAAATGAAAGGATTGCAAAAAGCATATTCTACTCAGAACTTGAAAAAGGGAAGCGTAAAAGCGGAGGCCAGTTTCTCCGATATAAAGATGTCCTGAAGAGGCATATGAAGGGGTGTGGTATCGAACCCTCATCATGGGAATCTCAGGCTGTCCACCGTACGTCATGGAGACAACAAGTACATACAACGTGTACGCATTTGAGAACCAAAGGACAACTTCCTTTTTAGCGTGATTTAGACCTAAAAAGAGACCATCTCAAAAACAAACCGCTGTCCAACATTACATACAATTACATAAATTGAGTCCTCGCGTGTAGCCACTGTCCTAGAACACCGCTAAAATTGGGTACATCAGCCATGAGAAGACCCATCAGTAACCATACCCATGTACAGAAAAGGCCGTAGCCGAAACCGGCTAGGAAGACATATATAGGCTAAATTTACAATACATAGTCTTCGGATAGGTGACCGCGCGTGACATTTACAACTGAGCGCTGCCATGACTCAGATGACACGTTGAACGCGTGGGTTCCGGTTGGTTTACCGTTTAGTTATAACACTGGCCTTCGGGTGGCTTAAAAATTCAAAAACCATAGATAGCCACCGGGCCTAAATATGCTTACTGTATAGGCCGAATCAAATTCTTGGCATATGTAAAATTAGCTACAAGCTGCACCATAGAATTAAAATTAAAGTAATAGAAACCGTACTAAAATAGCAAGAGATATAGGTACATCACTTCGTCCCACTTGAAATTTAAAAGGTGTTAGAAAAAGATGCACATTCACCTGAACGTACGTCATTTCGAAGGGTTTCACAAACTAGCATTATGCTGGCTGTTCAATTTCAAAAAGGTGAAAAGTAGGAAGGTAAAATGATCAGAATTTCGAACCTTCTTTCTGGAACTAGAGGATTTCTGCCGCACAATTTCTCGCCTCGTGTTCACTAAACTGGACATAATAAACACCTGAATCCTCAGAAGAATACCTAACTAAATATTATTCCAAGGCTGACTCCAAATTCATGCAAATTCCGCCATATCTAACCCGCACAGTCCACACGCAATCCATAGACAAAATCGGATTCCCACACAAAAACAAAGCGTAATCGTACGCAACGCCGCGAGCAAACATTTGCAGGAGGTAATGGATTAGCGATGTCGCGGGGCCGGTGTTCTGTTACGGGCAAACAGGGGCCTTTGTGACGCTCGCTGCCGCCTGGGGACAAAAACACTGCTCTCGTGTGCTTTCAAAAAAGTCACATCGTATAACCAGACTGCACTGGGGATCTGTAATTGACTTTCGAACGGCTAGGACGTATACGTTTGCGGATTCTCCATACAATTTGTCAAAGTTTCGTACCTATAGATTTCAAGCTGTTCCTAGAAAATATTTACACTGGTGACTCTGAGGTTGAAACCTTGGTTGAAACAATGGAGACCTACGAAGCGTGCTCCTAGCGGCGTTTGATGCGGGAAGATACCGCTGTCAATTACTGAGTACTCTTTATACAGTGCATTTATAACATTTATGAAAACTGTTGCTCTTAGCTCGGTGGCAAGGGCAACGTTTCCTGGCTGTGGCGAAACGCTCGTTTGCGACCAACATAACTCGTAGCACTTGCTACGGCGTAGCTATTTTTAGCAATGCTAATATTATTGAAATCATAAAGATTTAGGAGAGGCTTTTTCTTTACTTGAATCGAGAGACACTTAGGTATGTAATAAGGAATCACCGCAAATTATATAAATGTTTATAGACCCCTTGTGAAGGGGGAATTTGCCTATTTATTAGCTGATTTTGATAATATTTGGCAAGATCGTTTAGTATCTAATTTTCATCAAACTTTGCGACTATGAACAGGATCGGTCAAGAGCGAGTTGAGATATGGGCTATCGAAAATTTTGTTAAATAGATGTGTCGCGAGGTTCGGAGAGCTACTCATAATAATTAATTATATTTATTGGCGTGACGTAGTAGTAGTAATACCTACCTAGATTTAATTATATACAAACAGTTTCGACCGACATTAAGACCCCGCTAGAAGGAGGCATGCCCCATCTTGTCAGATCTGTGATCTCAATGCATCATCTGTTTGCTAATATCTTCTGCAAAGTTTATTCGAACCAAAACCAACTTAAGCCACGAATAAAAATATAAACTTAACGCTCTATTTACCTACTCAAATACAAAACAAATGTCATATCGTACAATGCAATCAGGTTATCCAGGTCAGTCGAAGACACGCTTCTGGTCAAAATAATATTTTTCTAGGGCTATTGATTGACTAACATTTAGAAGGACAAACAGACAAACAGCGCCAATGTACGGAGATATAGATGAGATGTAAGTTTGCTCGGGCTCGTCAATATTGACGTAGGTGGGCTGCGCGCGCGCTGCCCGCGGATGATCTTGGGCTTTTGTCCATTGTACTACGATACGAGGCTTATTATCCATATATTTTTGTATTTATTATCGTCACATTATCATTATTTGGGCCATAATAATATGACTACTGCAGGACTAAGGTTTATTAAAAAAAAATATTTTAAAAATATAACTTTTTAAATACAAGCTTATGAGATCCTGGATATCATGTAACAGCAGAGTGCTAGCCAAGACAAGTAAAACGAGCCCAAACACGACGGATCTACCTTGTTTAGTACAAGAGTAACTTCCGACTTCATCATCAGATCAGCTCCATGGTACCATGTTATTGCATTATCACGCGATAGACATGCGTGCAAAATTTCAGCTTAATCGGAAACCGGGAAGTTGGTCAAATGTAACTTGCAAGATTCCGTCCGAACTTACACAGGAAACATAAATAGGAAATCCATTACAAGTTAAATAAAACCTTGTAAAATCAAATACATTCGTTTCAGACAATACAGGTGTAATATATGGGTACAAACAAATATCTTTTTTTCTATCACAATCATTATTTACATTATTTCACTCTTGCAATTGCAAGAGTAAAATAATGTAATTAAATAATTAAATTTTTCTGTATTTGAAAATCAGTATAAAGCGCATGCAGATGGAAAGCGCGTCACGGTCTAACACATATAGTTTTGTTTAGAGACACATAAAGACGGCCACAGCTTTATATATACATATATAGAATTTGACGTTATGTAACCCTTCTTCTTCTTATGTAAACCTTCTTTAAAGTTTGTTCCTCCACTAGTGACGCTGTTCGTCAACCAATTTTGATAATACTTAATTACTTATTTAGCAAGATTGTTTCAGTTAAGAGCGAGTCAAGGTACAATACAATACAATACAATACAACAACACTTTATTGACACCAACAAGAAAACATAACAAAAGAAACAAAGACAGAAAAGGCGTCTTATCGCTAAAAGCGATTTCTTCCAGACAACCTCTCTTGGATGCGAGGAAACGTAAAGACGACAAGGATGGTGTAAACGTAAAAACAAAAAAATAATAAAAATAAAAAAATTAAAGAAAGTTACTAAAAATTCCTAATCAACAATAAAATAAACTACATAATAATAGCCATACATAAATACTTCAAATAATACATACAATAAAACTAAACATACTTATACGTAAATATATTACAAATAAATTAATAACGAGGATATCATGATATGTGTATCATAAGGTACAGGGATATGAAGATTCAGTTAAACAGATTCCTGAGGCCTACTGTTCGGAGAATTACTACTTAGTAATGAACTAAGTAACTAAATTAATGGATGTCATACTAAGGCCTCTGTGGTTATAAGTCTGGTCTGCCGTGCCGCGTGCGCTAGCGGGCACCCACCCGTCCGTGTGTTTGCGGAGCCATAGTGGCCGTTGCGCAAACATGCAGTCGGACAAACACTCGGCGCGTTTGATCCGCCAACGGGTTCCGAACACGATCCGAGGGCACCTGCGACGCTGCTTGCCTACCAACTAACTCTGACAGCTATTATAGCTATAGCCATTAATTTTATTCTCAACACAACACTACTTGCCCACAGTTACTTGCCTAAACACCTAACTTTTATGGCTATACTGTACTGTACTGTACCAGCCTTTTTAATAGTCCACTGCAGGACGTAGGCCTACCCACGAAGGGTGTTTGGGCCATATCCACCACGCTGGCCCAGTGCGGGTTGGTGGATTCACAGACGCCATCGAATTTCTTCTACGGACGTATGCAGGTTGCCTCACGATGTTTTCCTTCACCGCCTACCACCTTATGGCTATAGCCATTTATTTTATTCTCATTCTCTACAGATGTATTGATTTAGATTCTTTTATCTAATTCTGTCGCAGTTTAGATAGTCATAAAATATTGCAGTGTTTCGTGTCTGTTTGACATTGTTGTAGCTATAAATTTTCTCAAGTAGGAGCAATTGCCTACCTTTGCCCACCCTAGAAAATAGAATGAATTGACTATCAAGTTTTATGGGGAAAACGAAGAAGTAGGTATCTTGGGTAGGCTCTGACAAACCGTGCCCCCCTTTAGCCCTTTAGCCCATGTTGTCAGAAACTGAACCAACCGATATCTCCTTTACCCTATCTGAATCGTCTTGATGATTCGGATAGGGTAAACGTGGGTACTGTACCTGCCTTTTTAATGGGCCATATCCACCACCCACCACGCTGGCCCAGTGCGGGTTGGAGGATTCACACACGCCATCAAATTTCTTCCACGGACATAATTATGCAGGTTGGCTCACGTTGTGATCCTTCACCGAAAAGTGGTGAAATCCGTAGTGTGAAATTCCGTACATAAATTCCGAGGGATCCATTGGCATGGGACCGGGATTTGTGCCCACGACGTAACGATTGTTAGGCTGGTGGTTAGTATTACCACTAGACCACCACGGCTACAAAAGTGAAGAGTGGTATCACTGGTAAAGCCTCAGAAGTCGCAGGTGTTTATAAGCAACAACGAGTATTTCCTACTTACGAGTACCATTAGCCTGTCAGCTAACTATTCCGAAACAAAACTGATATTAAAATGCAAAATCACACACTAAATACTTTGCTGGAGCTAGTAGGGGACATCACTGAAGCGATATAAAGTTTCGTATGATTTTCTCATTTGAAAGCAGGACGGTCTACAGCTGGACATATTAAATTGAAGGTCCCGGTTGTATTAACCGTTTATTCAGGTCAGTGGGCTTCGGGCGGCTTCAAAACTCTGACACCAGGGCTAGCCACCCGGCCTATATGAAATTACTTACTAGGACATAAGCAACTCCTATAGATCTTTAATAAGACCGATCGGGACCGGCATGCATCCAACGCGGTTTTGCGGTCCCGATGAGATCGTCCGTTCACCGTTGGGTGGACATTTAATTTAGGTAGGTACATTTACACCAGAATGAATACAGTACAGAATGTGGAACGCTTTGCCTGGGTCTGTCTTCCCGGTAAAGTACAATGTGGGTGTTTTCAAATCCCGAGTAAATAGGTATCTTCTAGGTAAGCGTGCTACACCTTAGACCGCACATCTGCTCAACATCAGGCAGTGTGTAGTCAAACGCGAACCTATTCGAAATAACAAAAAACCTTGTAGGTACTAAATAACAGTGAAGAATCACAAACCCTTTCACTTTAATTTATGTAACAAATAACGGACTCTCAATTACTCAATTACTCTCAATTATTATAGAGATGAGAAATATAAAACTCACCGTTCGTTTAATAACAACTGTGAAGACGACAAGTCTCAGCAAATGAAACATCCAATTATCGAAGACGCCGCATGTCGCGGACATAAAGGATTATCTGGACATGACAGTGACCTCTGATCGATCTCAATTTGCCCGCACCGGGGCCGGCGCGGCGCGGCTGGCGGATTACACGGGCTCGTCTGGAGGTGTAACAGCTTGTAGGAACAACTTGGAAAATAGAGATGAGCCAATAAATAACGCGAAACACCTAACTGTTAATAGTTAAACGATTATATCAGAATCAAAAGCCTTAAGGTGGCCTCAGACCAAACAAGAAAATCAAGACAAAACTTCGTGAATAGACAAGTGAGTCCAGTGTCGACTGACCAGCCAAGGCGTAGTTTTACCGGCCTCACTTGTTTGTTTTGCTATAAAATTAACAGTGATGATAAAAAAAACAGAATTTTGAGTTAAGCTTAGCTGTAGAACTACCTACATATAGCCCAAAACTCACAAAAGTAATCATGACTCTATAAGTAACTAGGACTTTAACCACCGGTGGAGTCCGCTGCGCGGCTGGCAGATTACATCAGTTAATGTTGAGAATGTGTAACATGATATTTATTGGAACTTGGGGTAGAACGATAACTAATGGAGGTTACCAAAAAGATAAAGTAATATGTGACTGACTTGATTTAATGAGTATCAAGGACTTTACTACTTACTTGGTTTTCACCACAACAGAGATAATAGTAGCAGGCCCACCTGCTAACTTTCAGTGTTTTGCATTACTTAATAAGCAAAATGAGCCTAAAATTATCATTAGTCTGTCAAAGTTTGTATACACAAACCGCGACACCGTTGTTGCACTTGTTAGCTGGACAGAGTTAATTTGCTAGAAAAGTGTAGGTAAGGGTAGAGCCAAACGAGCGTATTTTTATAAGTTTTGTGTAGGTTGCGTTGTGTGTTTGGGGTGGAAACAAAAATATGTAAGTAGTTGCGAGCGCCCAAACAACATCAACCAATATACATCCACTCAACTCATTTTACATCCCTCAAAAGCAAATTCATCATAAATAAATACTTATCCACTTTATCTCACGACCACCTAAAAAGTAAATCGAGGATCAGAAAACAAGATCATTATTCGCAAGACAAGGTAATCATATCTCTGCGAAATACACAAACCAAATAGTGTCATTGCCAACAACCGTAGAAATCAGCAATCTTCTCAGAACCCGGATCATCCACCGTCTACAGCCAGCAAGGCAAACATTTGCGAAACATAACCCACAGTTAGCACAAGAACCCGCAAACCACGCAAGGTCAATCAATACAAATCAATTAAAAAGCTGTTCGAACGATAACACCTGATTCCCAGTAACACGAAACCTAAGTCAATAACTCAGCAAAATTCATTTAGATAAAAGCGGAGACATGCTCAATTGAATAGGTAGATGTTTACTTCAATAATACACGTCAGAAACATCAAATTCGCCGTGAAACGAGCAGTGAGGCACTCGTGCGCAGCGGGGCGCCTTCTTTAGGCTAATATTGAAATATCTTTTATCTTTCTCTTCTTTTTGTGGTCTCGAATTAGAAAAAATGACACCTGTCATAAATGTGTCGGTGTGGCTCCCACGGGCCGTAGAATTGTTCGGTAAAAAGATTATTTCCGAGCAAAGATATGTTTGTGTAAACAAACCTGTGTCCTGTTGCTGGGACAATGGGTGAAGCGGATGTCAATACCACTCCTGTGACGTTATTGTTAAACTTGATAAATAAATACTTAAACATTACAAAGTACTCTTAAGTCTAGCTAATTTTATTCATAACTATTCCTACCTACTATTTTAGCTTTTTATTTTTAATCAGTAAGCAATTTAAATTTCTAAGTAACGGATTTTTTTATTTGAAGTTAAAAATTACTCAAGTTGGAATAAGTTTCCCCAAATCCATAAAGTTCAAATCACATACCTACATTTTTGATCATTCAAATTCAGATTCAGATTTATTTAATATTTTTTTTTCATGTATCATAAATCAAAGACCTACTTGTAAAATTTACAAAAAAGCCCTAGCACACTAAACTTGTGAATAATAACAATCGACTTAAAGAAATAATCTCTTGTTTCCAGTTCCCAAGCTGATGATCCCCGGGCCGACGGAGTTCGTGAGCCAGGGCATGATCGGCAGCCCACACTCCAGCTCCAGCGGCACGCCAACCGGCAGCCAGATGCTCGCCAACCCGCTCCTCAACCTCAACAACACCGGCCGCACCAACTTCACCAACAAACAACTCACAGAACTCGAGAAAGAGTTCCATTTCAACAAATACCTCACCCGAGCGAGAAGAATAGAGATTGCCTCCGCTCTACAACTCAATGAAACCCAAGTAAAGATTTGGTTTCAAAACAGAAGGATGAAACAAAAGAAGAGGATTAAAGAGGGGCTAATCGTTGCTCCCGAGGTGACCCCCAGTTCTACCACGCAGACCAGCGTGGTAGGATCCAGTGAAAACAGTCGGGAATCCAGCTAGAGCTACCTGAAACTTAATGATCATCGTTTTAAGGACTATTTTTGAAGTGAACTGTATAAAAAACTATGTTTTGTGAAGTTCTACCGAGTCAAAAGCTTCTTATATGTATAGGTCAGGTAAATTGTTAAGAAAGTGGTCTATAGGTAGGTATGATTTGTTAAATATGAAGCGTCATTTTTAATCGTATGTAACACGGATATTCAACGGTTTCTATCTTTAGTTCGTTAAATCATACCAAAATGTAGAATGCCAAGATTTAAAGATAGTAAGCTGCTTTGCTTTTTTTTACTTGTACCATTTGTCGTGATCATGCAAGCGCTTTCCAAACATTACAATGTGTCATGTTTTAGGAAGTAAATAAGTGCTGAGAATGATAATATTAAAACCAATCTAATTTATCATAAATAAGGTACCTATCACTGTGACATATTTATATATCTATTAAATTTTGTTAACAACTCCCGAGGTCCCGAACATCGGTCTATATCATGCAAAAACAGATAATCAGCTATTACAACAAAAAGAAGAGTTTATTCAAAAATTCTGACAATTTATATAGTTTGAAACTTCAATGTTTTACTGATACTTAAAATCAAACACCTACCTAGTTACTATAAAATATTTTACAATACATATAAGTAATTAACTATCCCTAATGTTGTTATAAAACTGTTGTTCCGGGTTGTCATAATATTATATTTGTAATATAACTAATATGCTATGTACCTAATATGTCGCATATCTATATATTTGTATATGTGTAATAAAACTAAATTATACAAAATACAATTTAAGTAAGGATTAAGATTTCAAAACTGAATAATTAGTGTTAGGATTATTTAGGTTTTATTTGGTTTTATTAAACTAGAGATTTTGTAGGCGTCAAGATTTTTTTAGTTCTGATTTGATAATGATTTTGGAATAGTTTATAAGATTTGAAATATTTTTTTATTTATTTTGTAAAAGTCTATAATTAACTAGACCAAAGCTAATGTTTTATATATGCCGGAAAAGCTCAATAAAATTTACCTATTTATCTAAATCTAAAACTCATTATGTTCTGATAACGTTAACGTTGTTTTATCTCATGAAAATCAGGATAATATATTAGGCCCAATTTAAAAGGCGCCACCGTAATTTTATTAGCAATTTAGAATATTCCTGTCTCTTTTTCACTATACGTATTTGACAGAGAGAATATTTTATAAATTTACGATGGCGCCTTCATAATTGGGTCTATTTATCTGGCTAAAGAATTCCTACGTCTATACCTATCTACTAAAGTAACGTATATATTATATGACCGACGTGGAAGATGCCTCTTCATAGTATAATGCTTACCTACTAAAAGCAAACTGGGACCGCAGAGCATTTATCAATTCTTTAATAAATAGTATTCCCAATTTCATTCGTCAAAATTCGTACTTTTTTTATAGATGTGCGTGATGTGAGGTGACCCTTGCAATAGCGACTACGCGTTGTTGGGTACATCTTTCTGGAAATATTAAGCAAAGTGTACTTTCCTATTTTTACAAAGTGCAGACAGTCAGAGGTGTACAGGAGGTGTAATACCTAGTAAAAGTTATTTATAAAAAATATAGTGTGTGGAGTGCCTCCGCGCGGAAGAAGTGAAACTTCGTGCTTTTATACCCCCTCCATGGTAGCGTTAAACGTTTAATGCAACCTTGTAGGAAGTCGCATTAGAAGTTCCACTTCAATAATATGTGTGTCATTATGAACAACTTTTACTATTCCGATTCCTTGGATTGTTTTCGAAATCGCAAGAAAAAATCAGCTATTCTTATACATTTTGTCCCAAGTTAATGAAAGGGGTTTGAACATTTTTGTATGGAAGCTGGCATATCCCACCCACCATTATGTTTTTTTTATAAGTTTCCGCGCACAATGAAAGTAGTATGCATGGGTAGGGGACACTCCTAAAAACAATAGATTTTAGTAGGTACTATGATACCCTAAAGTGTCACGTTCTCGAGATATTCTGATGTAAAGATCGCAAAGTTCTCGTACAGCGATATTTACATCCAAATAACTCGAGAACGTGACACTTTAGGGTACCATATTACGAAACATTTATTGTGTGTATAAGTATATAAGTTTCCGCGCACGGTGAAAGTAGTATATATGAGTAGGGGACTCATATATACTACTTTCACCGTGCGCGGAAACTTATAAAAAAAAACATAATGGCGGCGGGTGGATATGCCACAAATGTTCAAACCCCTTTGTGTGGAACAGCTGATGTTTTCGTCGCAATTTCGCAGGTGGTCACATACCTATTAGGTACCTAAAAGTTATTCTAGTAGTTCGTACTGCGTTCCCGGTGTGCTGTCGGTTCCTAGTCTAATTTTGTAATATTTATGTACAGATTTAGATCTAATTGTACATAAACTCGCATGGAGAGATTTGACGATGTAAAAATGTAGTTTAAGATAGTTCGTATGCGTAATTCCATCATTAAATTAACGTATCTATTTTCAATATTGCAGTTTTATTACCTATCAGAAATAAATTACAAGGAATTTGAAGAAAAAAAATAACTCCTAAGACATTTGTCTTAGGCACTTCTAATGAGAAAACGGCGACCTAATAAAGTCCTGCGGACTGACCTGCTGAACCTGCTGAATGCTAGTCGCTTCCAACCGGTCTTATTGGGAATTTCAATTTTCAATTTTTTCAATTTTCAATTTGTTTATTTACAGAAAATGTAGCTTACAGCATTTCAACTAGGCGTTACATTTTTTATCCTAAAAACTACGAATTAAAATATTACATACCTATTACATACAAATAGAACAGAATATATTTAAACATGAAATAAAATTAATAGAAGCAACAACGTATTACTTATTATTATTTTTTACGCTAACTATAAATAAATTTGATATTACAATTTGACTTGTTCGCAATACGAAAGAATATTTTTAGCAATGGTTGTCCATTCGTCGGCAAAGATGTCAACTAGCGGATGGGAGGCGCTGAGGGCGTTAAGATGGTGGTGTGCTCGACAGATGGGGGACTGCTGGCGCGCGACAGTGCGCGCGGGTGTCGGTGAGAATAGAGGTAGACGCACACCGAGCACTGCGTGAGTTCCATTCCTAAATTTGGCTCGCTGTTCGGGCACATTTAGGCGAGTGGCTTCGCAGAGTAAGTCAGGACAGTCCAGCTTTGCATGAAATATTCTGTGGACCGTTTGTAAGTTGTCGTATAGTCTTCTTGTTTCTAATGAGTTGAAACCTAATGTCCCCTGTAGGTAGCTAGTTGGATACATGTACGGGTAATAAACGTATTTTTTCTTAAATAAGAAACGGAGGAAGCGTTTTTGAACTTTTTCTAACATGTTTGCGTATGTCTTTTTATAAGGGCTCCAAACAATAGAACTAGCTTCTAGTTTGGATCTAATGAGAGCGTTGTACAGGAGTACGACGGCTTTATCATTTTTGAACTCCTTACAATTTCTTGTAACAAAGCCCAGTCGTTTGAAGCAGTTTATGGTGAGATTGTAAATATGATCGTGGAAGGTAAGTTTCGAGTCAAATATAACGCCGAGGTCTTTTACGGATAGGGTTCTAGTCAAATGTTTTTTGTTAATACTATATTGCAGTCCGATGGTGTGCGCAGATCTGGTAAAGCTCATAAACTGACATTTGTCTATATTTAGGTACAGTTTGTTTGTTTCACACCACTGCTCTATTGCATATAAATCTTTTTGCACTGCACTGATATCGTCCAGAGATTTAATAACAGCCACTAATTTAACATCATCTGCATATATGAGACATTTACAGTATTTAAGGCATTTGTCAAAATCATTAATAATTGCTGAGAATAGCATTGGACCTAAGGATGACCCTTGACTGACGCCTGACGTCGTTGGATAGGAAAAAGAATCATAACACCCAAGTCGAACGAATTGACTACGACCAGAGATACTGTCTGATATGAAGTCTGAAAGTTTGGGTGAGAAACCTATTTCTTCTAGCTTCTCCACAAGAACATTATGATCTACGGTATCGAATGCCTTCTTGAAATCGAGGTAAATTACATCTACTTGAATACCTTGGTCCATATGCTTCGAGACGTAATCGACTAAAGTCAGTAGATTCGTGTTCACGGAGCGTTTTTTCCTAAACGCGTGTTGCGAGTCGCTTAAGAATGGTTCTAGTTGTTTGTATATTCGTGTGTGTAGAATACTTTCAAAAAGCTTTGCAAAATTGCATAATATTGCTATAGGTCTATAGTTATTAGCTTGGCATTTGTCTCCGGATTTAAATATGGGCACGACTCTGGATTGCTTCCATCTTGTGGGGTATGTTCCTTTGTTTAGAGCTAAATTGAAGATGTATGTTAAAGGTTCTGCTAACTCGGCTTTAAAAGCCTTAAGGATGTATGGTGGGACATTATCTGGACCTAGGGAGTTTTTCGGCTTCATTTTGTTGATATGAGATTCGACTTCAGCGCAAGTCAGTTGATGGATATTAATTAAATTACTATTGCAGCTAGACTCGATGCGATTCGGTTTTGAAATTGGAATTTTATCTATGAATACGCTACTAAAATGACTGGCATAGGCATTAGCTGCGGCCTCGCCGGCGTACGTGTGGCCTTCGTGGTTAATAGAAGGGTTGAAGCCACCTTTTGTTCGTAAATTCGATATAAATTTCCAGAAGGCGCTTGGGTTGCGGGAGAGATCATCTTGAACGCGGTTCATATAATTTTTGTAGCTAACTGATACTCTAATTTTGACATCAGCCCGAATGGCCTTAAAGAAACTGTATACATGGGGGTCGTTATTTGATTTCCAGATCTTATGTAATGTGTTTTTTAGTCTAAGGTCACTGATTATATCCCTATCGTACCATGTGGGATATCTTTTGGAAGGCTTTTTATTTCTGACTTTTTTAGGGACGCATGCATCAAAACTACAATACAATAGGTCATAGAGTGTGTCAACCGCCTTATTAACGTCAGATTGATCTGTTACTGTAGTCCAGTCTGTCTCTGTCAAATGATAATATAATGCTATAAAGTCTGCTTTTTTAAAGTTCCAGTCTGTTGAGGGGTCGATATTACTAGCTTCTAATAATACTTCAGACTCGCAATATTTTAACAGTATGGAAATTTCTAGAGGCGGGTGATATTTATCGGTAATTTTCACGAGCCCTTCATCTGCCGGGCACACGCTTACCTGTCTTATTTTCTCACTTATAAATACTACATCAAGTTTACTGCCTAATTCATTGTACATATTGTTACGCTCAGATATATCACAGAATTTAGTAAAGAAACCTACATAATTATTTACATTGGTAGTAGCACTTTTTAAGTTGAGATCGCCGAATATAAAAATAGGAACGTTATGTAATACTTTGGATACATTTTCTTCCGCTTTACAGAACCAAGACAAGTAATCCACATCTTTCGCACTAGGTTTAATGTACACCACACAAACACAGTATTCTTTCCCTTTATATTTGATCGACGCCCAGAGATCTTCTCCGTGCTTAGACTCGAGTTCTTCCCTGCGACGGACTTCAAGACCAGGCCGAGCGGCAAGAAGGACACCACCGCCGTTGGATCCTCTGTCACGTCTAAGAAGCGTCCAATCATCCGGAGAAACTTCAGCGTCGTACACAGATGAGTCGAGATTGGTTTCTGTTACTGCAATCAAGTCTGTCTGTAGCTGTCGAATATGTTCTTTAAAATAAGAAGTAATAAATAATGGAAGCCTATGTCCAGCAGTGGACGTCCTGTGACTGATAAAATATAATTTATGTAACTATGCGGCGCGAGGCGACGCGACACGATGCGACATGAAAAGTAAAGGTTGCTCCACATTCCACAGGGTTATCTAAGTCTAAGTCGAAAGTGGGTGATTAAGACCATCATTACAAACAACTTTTCGAGACAAAATTCGGGATTTTTTTAATTAGATTTAGAGTCCTCTGTGAAATGACAGACTTCTTTTCACACCACTGGCTTTTCGGTGAAGGAAAACATCGTGAGGCAACCTGCATACTTCCGTAGAAGAAATTCGATGGCGTATGCGAATCCACCAACCCGCACTGGGCCAGCGTGGTGGATATGGCCCAATCACCCTTCGTGGGTAGGCCTACGTCCTGCAGTGGACTATTGAAAGGCTGTTACAGTACAGTACAGTACAGAGTCCTCTGCTAAAGCCTTTAGTTATAAGCAATATTATTCAAATCTTTTTTAAAATGTATATCTAAAAAAGCACAGACCCTGTAGTCTGTGGAGTGTAATAGATCGAATTTTGTGATGGTCCCATAGTAAAAGATGTTGGTGATGATGGTCTTAATCACCCCCTTCCGACTTAGTACAGGGTGAGCAGATAACCCTGTATAGATAATTTCACAAATAACAGTAAGTAAAACTTACTTACTAAATGGCTCCCAATAGCAGTTAAGCGTTCTATAGGAAGACCACCCCGCCCGATGGGTTGACGATATCAGACCCATCGCAGGACATGCGTGGATGAGATTAACCCCGATAGGGAACAATGGCAAATGAGAGAGGAGGCCTATACTCAGCAGTGGGTCGACACAGGCTGAAGATGATGATGAAAACCTAAAAGAAATGTAACTATTTTACTTACTCTACAAATATTTTAATATCAACTTAATCAGATGATTTGTTGTTAATATTACAGAGAAAATAAAAATAGAAGTCATTTATAGAAAAACACATTTATTCAAAGTATATTTTCAGTTATTATTAAGGCACATAAACCTATTAAAATTAAAATAACCATTAATAAATATAATTGGACCGCTACAACTAATTAGATAGAAACCCATGTAATAATATTACTATTCAAAAAAGGACTATTTTTTTTTTTCAAAAAATAGCATGACCGACTTCAACCGTGTACAGAATTCACACGGATCGATGTAGTATTTTTCACATTATTGTTGATTTATCAAAAATGGCTCAGCCGATTTTGATAAAATTTAAATGGGACCAATTTCGAAGTATAATATTTCCATCAAAAAAAGAAATACCGAAATCGGACCACTACGTAAAAAGTAATGCGTGGTTATACATTAAAAAAAATACGCATCGAATTGAGTACCTCCTCCGCATCGTCGGTCAAAAAAGCCGAAAAGGGCCTTTTAGACCACCACGATTATGAACAACTTACTGTCGAGCCTACCTAGCTAGCTAAAAAACAACTGTTTCAAGCATTTTATCGAATCTGAATTACAATTTGGTATCAAATACTGTTTTTTTTTTCGAATTCCAGTTAGGCCCTATAGTAAAAGTAGTTCATAATTATGGCCTGAATCACCACCTTCCAGCTTAGCACACTCTTTTTGTATAACCTGTAGAAAGAATTTTGTAATGACAAAGGACATTCACTTATTGAAACGGAATGTTATTAAATCATTTACTCGAATCAAACATCTTGGCGGCTGTGAAGTTAGCTACAAGCTGCGCATAACCCGATCCTGACCAAAGCTCGCTTAAGAGGACTGTGAATCGACCACTGTTTTCGCGTTTTCTGTAGAACATCAAGATATTTTTTATAACTATAACATAATACGGCTAAAACTCACGTTATAATTATACGGTCAATCCGCAAGGAATCCAACCAGTTTCAGAGTATTTAGAACTCCATCCTCAGGGAATACGCGCACCCCCGTCGACCGGCGCGCGCGCACATAATTATAACGTGAGTTTTAGCCGTATTATGTTATAGTTATGATGAATACTCACGGTAGTTTTAATGAAGATATTTTTTTTTTTTTATTATTATTATTTTTTTTTTCAAGATAATTAATTTTAGGTACATTTTTGATATTTTGATTGAGTTTCGCGCATCTTGTAACTAGCATCACAGCCGTCAAAAAAATGATTCGGTCCATAATAATAAAACTTTAATCGACATACTTTGTGACTTTAAAATTTCATGGAAGTATAAATCAAATATACATCATTTTGCAAATAAATTATTACAATACAATATTTAATTTTATAAAATTCCTATTTATTGTACACATATATTATACAAATGCTGCCTGGAAAACACAAAAACATTTATAACCTGAAGAATTATTATAACATTATAATTTATTATATTATAGCAGCCGAATACCTGCAGGTACATAATATGTCGTACTATAAATATGCTGCCATAGAATAGAATAATAATATACTTATAATAATAAAACACAACAGTCCAGGAGGTAAGCGCGAAAAATGCAGGTACTTTTTAAAAGCTTAATTTTTGATATTACTTTATCATGGTGGTGTATAATAATACACCGGAGTCAGTCAGCTGGGTTTCTTAGAGTTTGGTGGAGAAACACATTTAAATTTAAAAAAAAAAATAGTATACAACTACTTCTAAAAGCTGACTTTGATGGAAAAAAATTCAAATATTTACTCAATTTTTAGGGTTCCGTACCTCAAACGGAAAAAACGGAACCCTTATAGGATCACTTTGTTGTCCGTCTGTCCGTCTGTGTGTATGTCAAGACTCTTTATCTCGGGAACGCGTAAAGATATCGAGTTGAAATTTAAACTATATACGTAAACCTTTGAGGAAATATTACATATAGCTCGATGACGTAAACCTATAAATTCTTGCAGTTGTGTAAAAGAAAAGCTTCTCAGTTACCGTATAAAAAAGTTAGAGCCGTTTATGTCGTAAAAAACCGCATATTTTGCACTCACAAAAATCAAAACCTACAGGGTACTTCCCGTTGACATAGAACTATGAAATTTGACGAGAAGCATTGTCTCAGAGTAGACATATAGGAATAAATCTGAAAATTGTACATTTTTATTTACATCACAAAAAATAAGGGCTTCAAAATTCACAAAAAATTGGTTCAAAATTCTGTCTAAACTGAAAATAAGTTCAAATATAAATCTATATGTTAATGTATAATTGTACAAATATAAAACATCAAACTTAATAGCAATCAAATCAAATAAGTTATAAAATTAATTCTTAAAGCAACAGTTTAAATCTCAGTATTTACTCATATCAAAACTAGATGGCGTTGGCGTCAAGTTAGCCCGCGGTATTAACTTTCTCCGTCGATGTACGAGGTATCTATGCGTTCGATAGACGTTGTTTCAATGCAAACAGGTAAATCCATTTCCTGACTCGTACAAATTCAAAGTGAGTGAAGTACCATTTTAAAGAACTTCATTTGCAATGTTAAAACAACTTTATAAATATTTTAACAACGTGTTTGTACGGGACCCTCGATGTGCGAGCCTGACTCGCACTTGTCCGG
Organism: Hypomecis punctinalis; assembly: GCA_949316475.1. Taxonomy (NCBI): domain Eukaryota; kingdom Metazoa; phylum Arthropoda; class Insecta; order Lepidoptera; family Geometridae; genus Hypomecis; species Hypomecis punctinalis. The sequence goes on from OX438796.1 coordinate 1,916,497, forward strand.
TTTTTTTAATTCACATGTGTTTCCACACCAAACGCTAAGGAGTCCAGCTGGCTGACTCCGAGGTACTGTTTGTACACCACCATTCCACATGGTAGCAAAAATTCAGCTATTAGAATACTTGCAATTTTTGCGCTTACCTCCCGGGCTATGCTGTTTTATTTTAGCATTTTTAACTTTCGAAGTTTTTAGAGGAACGACAAACTGCAACAGGAGAAATCGTGAAATGGAACGTTATTTAAAAAAAAAAACAAATAGGGCGAATGGCACAGAGATGCCAGAGAAATAACGCTGTTGTCACTAGAAAAAATTCTCAACCTCAAAAATCTATGGAAAATCTCTCCGAGAGCTCATCACTGTCATAATATGTATTATAATTTGACTAGAAAATGACGTTCCGCGGAGAAAATCCGGCAATAGCCACTGAATCGAGATATTTCTCATGTCTCTTTCTAACTCATGCCATATTATATCAATGCACCTCTTTCAGATTTTTCTCGATTGACCACATTATCCTTCTGGGTATCTCTATAGCGAATTGTTATCGAACTGTCAAATTTACAATCAGCTGTCAAAGTTCCGTAAACAAGACAGCACAGAGTTAACAGAGGGATAATGTGGTCGAACGAGAAATAAAAGAAAGAGATGCACGGATTTAGTATGTCATGAGTTAGAAAGAGACATGAAAATATCTCGATTCGGTGGCTTACGACGGATTTTGCGGTACGGAACGTCAAAATCTTGGCAAATTTCAATACATAAATCAGTGGCAACCTCTGGGAGAGGTTCTCCATAGATTATTGTCAATATGTTAAATATAGATATCTGTGTTCCTAGCCGTTCGAAAGTCAAAAATAGAGCCATTTATTATATTAAATAGAGATCTAGTTAGACTTGGAGTCGATCACTTCGAACTTGGTTCCGTTTTCCACCAGCTTTTTGATGAGGTTGGTATCCTTGAACGCGACGCCGGTGGTCAGCACTCCCCTACGGTACAATAATATATGTTTGTACAAAAGAAGATCTTGCAAAGTGGGACTAGACTATGTAAAGTAGCTCAAAAATCCATTAAAATGTGGTAAACAAATGCTCAGAGTAAAACAACCGCATAAGCGTTCAGCTTATTTTGAATGCAATTTCATATTTTCTAATTTGATCAAGTTCGCCATTACGCCGCCATATTTTGCAAGCAATGTCAATAGATAATAAGAGCCGAAAATATTAAAATCCTATAGACAAAGATTGTTATGTAAGAAAATAATAGGAAAATCATTTTCCAAAACAAATAATGCAAATAATTCAATACAGTACAAAGTAATGGCCCAAGATCGATATTCTCCAACAACAACAACTTGGGCCATAATTTGTACGCGTTCTGAGGTCCGGTTTTGATTTTCCTCCCGCTCGCTCTCGTGGCACGAGTAACTGGTGCGAGCAGGAGAAAATCAAAGCAGAACGTCAGACGTTTTAGCGTCGGCAACTTTTCCTTCAAAAGGGCTCAGACCAAATAAATAAATTAAAACTAACCGATAGGCCGACCAAAACTATGCCTCGCCGTGTACAGACAATTTACACACACATCAACGTACAAGGAAACTACGCCTTGGCTTGACAGTCGAACTATGGCGGCGCAACAGCGGCTCACTCACACATGTATAAAAAACCGGCTTCACTTGACTGTTCAACGACGTGCCCTCTTGATTTTTTTGTTTGCTCTGAGCAAAAAGGGCGAAATTTGCTGTTTTTTTTTATTATTATTTTATTCCGTATAGGTTTGCGTTTGACTACATACTGCCTGATGTTGAGCAGATATGCGGTCTAGGGTGTACAGAACGCTTACCTAGAAGATACCTATTTACTCGGTATTTGAACACACCCGTTGTACTTAAGCGCTATTCGCGCTGTCACGCTATTTATCAGCCGATTTCGATAATATTTGGTAAGATTGTTAAGTATCTAAAACCTAACAAGGATTGCGAGTACGAACCAAATCTGTCAAAAGCTAGTAAAGATATAAATAACCTTATCTTATGGAAATTCAGTTAGACATGTTATTATTATATACTACGGGTTTAATCGCGCACTAAAACTACTGGGACAAGTCAGAACGCCGAAGGAGGTCATTTCTTTTCCAGACTCCTGGTGTATATAAGGTGGATTGCAGCTGCGGTAGTTCCTACATAGGTCAAACGAAGCGTACTATTGCTGAACGAATCAAAGAACATATCGCGGCAGTCAAAAACCGCCAGATACAGAAGTCTGCTATAGCTGAGCATTTGCTTGACGGAGGTACTGGTCATTGGATCGAGCTCCACGACCCCAAAGCCTTCTCCACGGATTGACACTATTTTTCAAGAATAATGTTATGATTTTATTTTGAGAGCTTTCCACACTAGATTTTATCTCAAAGAGTTATCTTTGTGATAAGCATTTCAAAAATCTGAAGCGAACGCAGGATTTGAACTTGCCCCTTCGGATCACTAGCCCGACGCTCTAACCAACTGAGCCACCCCGCCTCCCACGCAAGCTTCAAATCTTTGAAGTGCTTATATTACACTAACTTATAGTTTTTATTCAAGAATAGTACGTGAAGCTGTGGAAATCAAAAAACATAAGAATTTCAACCGGGAGGATGGATTTAAGTTATCGGCGTCGTGGAATCCTGTTGTCAACAAATGCAAATCGCGTAGTGTAGGTAGAAGGACATTGTCAGATACCGTCAGTGTTGTGTGTTGTAATGACAATTTTTCAAGTTCAAGTTGAATTGGCGGTACCAGCTGTTCTACATTCCAGTCTACCCGTGACCACGGTCGATGCAACTCGGCCGAAACGACGAGATGATGAGGTATTAAAATTTATTTATCTCGTAATTTTAGTGCGCGATTAGTCCCGTAGTATATAATAATAATGTGTTCAAATCGCGAAAGTTTAAAAACAACAGTTAGAGATGTGTCGCGATATCTACTATTCGGAAAACTACTAGTTATAGAGTACTTACGGTTGCGGCATCTTGTCCCTTTCGTCCAGGATGGTGATAGCACTGAGCAGGAGAGCGGTCGCAGTGAACCCGTATCCAGGATTCGTTCCCGCCACCTGAAGCACAACAAATAAGTTCACTCAGCTATTTAGTTGTACTGCGGCAATGTCTATTTACTAAAGGTCGACTTATACAAGTAGGCGGTTGTAAAGTTAGCTACAAGCTGCGCAATATCCAATCAAATCAATCAATGTGAGCTTCAGTCGGGATTGAATGTTGCACGGCTTGACCTATATACTCTTCTGGTACTGAGACCTAGGGAAAAATAATGGTACTAACGAAGTATACATACGTGAGTAGTACCATCGATGGTACTACTGACAGAAAACCAAAAAAGCTCACTAACTTTAGCAGTAGCTCCATAGTAAACTTAACTCAATTTACACATACACCAACTCACTCACTCATCAATTCATTCACTTGAACCCCCTTACACATTTACCAACGCACTCACTCCCCAACTTATTCGCTCAAACCCCCTTGTCCATTCACCAACTCACTCCATCCCTTACTCATTCACACTAAACCCCTTACCCATTCACAACTCACTCACTCCCCAACTCATTCGCTCAAAACCCGTTACCCATTCATCTACTCACTCACTCCCCAACTCATTCATTCAAATCCCCTTGTCCATTCACCAACTCACTCACTCCCCAACTCAATCACTCAACCCCCTTACCCATTCAAGAAATCACTCCCCTACACTGACACAACCAATTCACTCACCAAGTCACTCTATAACCTACTTACAAACTCCTACACTCACTCCCTCTTCAATTTCCTCACTCACTAATAAAATCTGTTCATTAAATGGGTCATAAATCGTTAACGGTAAGTTTTACAAAAACTAGAATCAAAAGATGCGAAATTTTATTTTCTACAATAATAGTCTATATTACTTTTGTCCTAAAGTACATAGTTTCCGAGATATCAACCAAAAAACGTTTTTTCAAGATTGCACTTGAAGTTCCACCTGGATCTGTCAGCATTTTGTAATTTTATGCTCAGTAAGTGCCTAAAAATTAGATCGGAAATGTAGTGCAAAGTTCATCAAAAAAACGTCTATTTTTACTGAGGTACTCTCTTTTTCTAAGCCCACTCCTTCCCCTCTCTTTTTCCAAGCCCAATAAATTTCCCTCTCACCCTTCTAGGTCCGCTGAGGTCGCTGCTTTCCGCCCAGCCCTCTCCATACAGCTCGGCATTAAACTTGGACTCTTAACAAGCTCGGATAGACCCTCGGTACTGATGAGACCTCCAGACAAAAACCTCAAATACTTCAGTAGTAGGTACTTACTTAGTCCCCACCAGATTCGCTCCTTCACTAACTCTTAGCAACTCATTCACTCACTTTCCAACACACTTACTAATTAGGTTACACGCTCACTCACTAACTCATTTATTCATACTTTATGAGCCCTCTATTATACTATTATATATACTCACTTACCAATGACCTCACTCCTTCCCACTTGCCATTCATTCTTACCAACTCGTTCACTCACTCTCTAATTCCTTCACTCACTCACTTGCCCACTATCTCTGCTTTCTCCTCCCTTAACTTACCCGCACGGCGAGCGTCCGGTCGGGAGGTCCGCTGAGGTCGCTGCCCTCCGCCCAGCCCTCTCCGT